>CM031604.1:81722184-81812184 GCA_018398815.1 Conus ventricosus
CACACTCACACACACACAGTACACACCACACACACACACACACACACCACACCACACACACACACACACACATCTCGACCACGATAAACTGCAAGATTCCCACTCGCTTTGAATGAGGGCCCCGCGACTTTTTTGTTTTTGATTTCGTTGTTTTTTTTGTGTGTGGTTTGGAAATGGGGGTGGGGGGGGGGGGTGGGGGTAGGGGGGGAGTGGGAGGGCATTGGAGGGGGGGGGGGAGGGGAAAGCGGATGGTGGGGGGGGGGGAGGAGGGGGGGATGGGCTTGCAGCGACACATTGACACTGATATAACGTTGCAAACTAGCAATTTCGGGCTGGCGTCATCAATCAGACTACACTGACCCAGTCAGATAACGGAATCCAGAGGTCGTCTGCCGGCTCATGAGAAAGAAACTGACTGAAGTGGTCCAGACTGGAAATGGAGCAATCTCATTTTAGGAATATAAATAAAGCAAGACGCCATGGGTAATAACATTCCAAGTGACGCGTTTGGAAGGGAAGTAGTAGGATTAAACCAATCCAATGAAATGGAAACCAACATTCTAGTGACGCGTGAAGAAAGTATAAGGATAAACCCAATCATTTGAAATGGAAACAAACATTCAAGTGACGCGTGGATGGAAGGTAGGATAAACACCAATCCAATGAAATGGAAACCAACATTCAAGTGACGCGTGGAAGGAAGTAGGTCTAAACCCAATCCAATGAAATGGAAACCAACATTCAAGAGACGCGTGGATGGACGTTAGGGACACCCAATCCATTTGGAAATGGAAACCAACATTTCAAGTGACGCGTGGAAGGAAGTTGGATAAACCCAATCCAATGAATATGGAAACCTACATTTCAAGTGACGCGTGGAAGGAAGGTAGGATAAACCCAATCCAATGAAATGGAAACCAACATTCAAGTGACGCGTGGAACAGGCAGTAGGATAAACCATTCAATGAAATGGAAACCAACATTCATGTGACCGCGTGATGGAAGTAGGATAAACCCAATCAATGGAAATGGAAACCAACAGGTTCAAGTGACGACGGGGAAAGGTAGTTAGGATAAACCCAATCCATTGATATGGAAACCAACATTCAAGTTTGACGCGTGGAAGGATGTTGGATAAACCCCCAATCCAATGAAATGGAAACAACATTCAAGAGACGCGTGGGAAGGAAGTAGGATAACCCAATCCAATGAAATGGAAACCAACATTTAAGTGGACGCGTTGGAACGGAACGGTAGGATAAAACCCATCCAATGAATGGGGGAACCCAACATTCAAGTGTGTCACATCTGTTCACTCTTTGCATTACCCGCCCATTTTGACGCATTTACTCCTTACGCAACCGCAATTCTTTCCAAACAACCAAAAAGGCGCATACCGAATGTTTTCTTCTCCCCCTCTCTTCAGGGAAAACAATTTACTAATTCACATCATCCATTGTAAACAGATTTTACCTCTTAATCTCTATCCACACAGAGAGACAAAATAAATCTGCACCACATGTATCGCTCCTAGACACGTCGGGGACAAATCAATCTTCCCACATGTATCTCTCTTTGACACTGAGAGAAAAAACAGTTTCTTCACAACATGTATCTGCCTCACTACTGAGAGATAAATAAGCTAAGTCCGCTTTATAAAGCCGTGGCCTCCACCATTCCGTTATCCAAAAAATCAGGACCAGGTGTATACATATAAACTCCCGTAATCACGGAGGGACCCTGCTGCCTCATGTAAAAAGTTTCTCCGCTTTTCATTTCACCTGTCTCTCTGAGACAATTTACTGCCCCTCTCGAATTGTACTGTCATGGAGATACGAGTCTCGACGTCTATTCCTGGAGTTTCTTCTGTCTCGTGAGAAACGGTCGAGCTTCAACTCTTCCCTGAGGTGTGTACTGTGGGGCTGAATACCAGTGTGTTCCGCAACCATGCCATCTTCAACCACCCTTCACGGGGTGAAAAGATGATGGGTGAAGGGCGAAGGGTATAAAAAGGGTGAAGGGCTGAAATAGCGAATAAGGTTCGTGTAAGTAAACCTTCTTAATTTCAACATATGAATTCTTTCTTTCTCCTTTTCTTTAAGTTTCCCCCTGGTAGCTTTCCCCCACTATCTATCGCTCACCTGGTAATGACTGGTCAGCAAAAGGACACCGTCCTGACAGGTTCGAGTTCTAGGCCATTGCTGGGTTTAAAACTGACTCTTTCCTCCCTTCGCTAGTGAGTGCATACTCAGTGTTCAAAACACTGACCGCCACCTTACCTTACCAGCCCTGTTAATCTATCACTCAGTGGTCACTTTCACCCAATGACCAAATTCTTCTTGAATGAGTATACTCACAATTTATTTTGGGGTACGCCGCTACACTAGTCAAGCACCATGAATATTCTTCCTTTAATGGTGCGAACGGGGAAATGATTCTTTTCACTAACTACTTGCGATGGAGCGAACATGCTTGATGTGAGGCTACGTCACATGACTCCCCCCATCCTGGGGATGAAAAAAATTTTCTCCAGAAATTATTTAAAGTTTATACAACTTCATTAAACAATCTTCAGCCATGAATCTCAAAATGTGTAACCATCACACATGATTCACCAATTAATTAAATCAACGAAGAATCAATCATCATGATCCACCATAAATAGCATATTTCAAACTTTCAGTCTTTCTAAAAAAAAACAACACTCAATTGATCACCACATCTCAAAAAAATACAATTCACAAATTTCATGGATAAAACAACTAGGGATATAACAAATTTAAAGTACAAATTGTGTTTATACATTAAGATGTGAAGCACATATTTTCCCTTGATCTTTGTCTCACATCCTGTGTTTCAAAACCCTCATGAAAATGAGAATACTTCAAATGTGAATGTTTCTCAATAGACATGTAAACAAAATAAAAAAAATTTAAAAATTATTTTCCTTTTTCCCCACATGTAAGTTAAGCCCCATTGAAAAGTCCCCTTTCTTCCCATTGTTAAACAATGAAAAATTTGAAAAAAATTTGGTTTTTTTGCTCATTGCACAATCAAAACATGTATAAATACTTTTTCTAAAGAGTTTTTTGGCTCATAAACACTTACAATAGATTAAACGTCAAAAGAAAGGGTTAGCCCAAAAATTAGTATTTGATTTTTTCCATTTTTTTACCAAAAAATTTAAACAAGGGATTACATCAAATCAAGTAGTTTTTTTGTTTTGAAAAAACATAAAGTCCTTCAAAAACAAATTATGAAAAAAAACCCACTTGTTTTAAATCGTCATTTGCATACAAAGCCCGCAAAAGTGATCAACCGTAATCATTAAGAAAGAAAAAAAACGGGGTTTAGTCTTTCCCTTGAAACAGTTTCTTTGGGCCATGAATATTCACGCACCCTGAAAAACAAATCTGCCATGTCCCTTTTTTGTTCCCCGGCCCCTGGGTTTAATGGTAAATTGAAATTCCCTTTGGGCAAGTATACTTTCAAAAAAATACCTTTCTCAAATGTTTGGGATTTTTACTTATAATTTACTGCAGGGAAAATTTTTCGGGCCACCTGAAAAGGGCCCCTTCCCCATAACACGAAGCTTGTTTGTTCATCAGTTATAGCACAAGAACTTTACCCCCTACACTGAAGGAACGTGCCTTTGCTTTTCTGTCTGCAAAGACCTTGTACACATCTGTTTTCCATCAGCTGACTGTTGAGCAAGCTCACATGCACCCTTTCAAACATTATGCAGTTCATAAACGTATTGGTAAACAGTTTTACTGTCAGGTATGCCGTCTTTTCCGTCCTTGTGTCATCAACAGATCCAAAGGCCCCTTGGTGAGTGTCCGAAAAGAAGCTCAAATGGTGAGATCCCAGCGTTTCGTTGGGCATTTCCCTGTATGCAAAAAGCAAAGCCGGTACGAAACGATCCCATTCCTGGGGCTCTTGCCATGCAACCCTTTCTCAACATGGACTAAACGTTCCATTGAAACGTTAAAAACCATCCCATTCGATTGGGGATGAAATGGCGTGGTTGAAATGGAAGAGATTGACAACAGTCTGTAAATTTCTCTCATGAGATCAGAAATAAATTTGCGTTCCACAACCGGGGAGAATTTCGTCTGGAAGCCCCCACTCGGAAAAAATTGTAAGTAAGGCTTCAGCGACAGATACTGTATCAATTTTCCTTTCAGTGGAATCGTTTCTGGATACCTTGTCGCCGTATCCACCAAAGTCAAGATATAGCGATATCCGGAAGAAGACAGTGGAAAAAGGTCCAACAAGATCAATAGCTACCTTCCGAAATGGAACGGAAATGAGAGGCATTTGTGCAAAGGGGGCACATGGGACGCGACCTTTCTGAGATGTCTTTTGGCAGATGTCACATGAACGGCAGTATTTCGTAACTTCCTTTGTGCACCCGGCCAATAAAAAGAATCAAGAACTCTCTTTAATGTTCTTTTGATCCCACAGTGACCAGCGAACAATGCATCATGAGCCGTGTGCAGCACGTTTCTCTAATTTTTTTTGGGAAACCACAACCTGTCTGTTGTCCTGTCCGGGTACACACCTGTAGAGAATGTTAGAGTCCATATGTACGTTGGTTTGTCCGTTTGTACGCCCAGTGACAGTCGTTTAGCAGCAGAAAGTATTGTCGTCAGCGTCTCGTCTTTCCCTGCATTTCTTTTAAATCATCTGGGGTAATCTGGATTCATCCATTTTTGAGACTTTTAGCGGCTTTGTAGCCTTTCCCTGCTCTATGACATTAGATCTAGTACTCACAAGACAAGGAACAAACGATCCTCCAGCACCACCATGTACTGTAGCGACACCTGGCAAATTGCCCAATATCAAGTCGCAGACTGGGTTATCAATGACACAGGCGGTAAGAAAGCCGGAGTAGTACGGTGTGTCGACTGAAATTTTCGCCAGCGAAACGTTTCAATTTTGCCTCCAAACGACCTACACTTTTGGACAGTTTGAGATACTGGTCTTAAAGGGCACGAAAGATTTCCGTACACCAGCAGTGGTGCACCCAGTGTCTCGCAAAACCGAAGCCTGCAACCATTGAGGGCCCTCCGTTTCTAACACCAGTCCATAAACAGATTGATCTGGTGTCAAAACAAGCCTTTTCACAATCAGTGGAGACAATGCGGGTTTTGAATCACCCGGTCTGAAAGGGCAAATTCTGTTTCAGATGGAACTTGCCATCACAAAAGAAACAGCGCATTGTCTGATCGGCAGCTGACTGATTTGTGAACTTCTGTTCGGGCCACGAACTGGCCCAAAAGGTCTACGTGGTGGTCGTTGTCCACGACCTGGGAACGTTGCTGAGAAGTAAACGGGTCTGTCCGGCGGTGAGTACTGGTATTAAACGAAAGTCACTCGAAACCGCGGAAAGATCCCTGTGCGTTCCTAGGATAGGTATATCCTTGAGGACCAAAAATGACCCACGATTTCCTTTCCTGTAATTTCCCCTGTCCTGATGGATAGTCCCATGAGCCATGAGACCCCAAAGACGGAAAATTCTCCTTTCCTAGCCACCCCCTTATCTGGGTGAGCGACACAATACTGACAGCCATCTGACACTTTTCCTTTCACGTTTTCAAAATTGCCTTTTTTTAAAGGGAAAGTGGCCAGATCTTTGCTCACGCTCTGAAAAGTTGCTCTCTAAGAAGGAGATCCGCAGTGATTGAAAATTTTTGTTCGTTTTAGACAAATCGATCCATCGATCCAAACAATGACTCATGGGGATCAGAAACGACGGAAACGATTCTCCTTTTTCGGGGCGCACAGAACGGAAACGTTCGTGAAAACGATCGGCAGAACATTGAAATTCTTGAGGAGTTCTTCTTTCAACTGATCCCAATTTAAAATTTTTTTCGCTGCAAGTGAGTGGTACAGTGTCAAAGCGCAAACCCTTAAACAACGACGCAATATACAATGTCCACTTTTCCTTTGGCCAACCCACAAGACGTTGCGTGACTTTCAAATCGGAAAAGAAAACTATCAATGTCATCCGTTTTTTCCTCGAAAGGCGGCAACTTTGGAATATAATGCCGCTTTTGGTTGATGCGCGGCTGCGGAACCGACGGGTGGAACTGGTGGAGGTTCTCTTGATGCCTGTATTCTTTAATTTCAGCATCAGTCTCTAATTCTAACTGTCTCAACTTAAATTGACGTTCTTCAGCTTCAGCTTCCCTCTGAAATTCTTTTTTCCTCAATTTCAGTTTCCCTCTGTAGTCATTTTCTTCAGCTTCCCTCTGTAGTCTATTTTCTTCCCTCTCTAGTCTATTTTCTTCAGCTCCCTCTGTCTTAGCCTGTCGGGCCTATCTATGCATTGTTCACATAGTTAGTAAGTTTCTCTCCATCAAAACCAAGCGTTCCGCTTGTTTAACATTTTTAAATCAAAATCATCCATAATGAATCGTCAGATATAAACACCAAACAATCTCAAAGTATGAATAAAAATAAGGCGATTATTGATAAGTTATGTTTCATCAAAACCGTAATTATAGTATATACAAATACAGAATTCAATTTCCGGAATAAACAAACAGCTTACTTAAACAGGGTAGATATGAAAATCCAAGGAATGTATTTTTCCAAAAATAATTTGCAACTGATATCAATTTGGAATTTAGAAAACAAAAAAGAAGTTTAATGCAAACTGTTTCCCTTAAGAAAGGAAATACACACAATAAAGTTTTCTGAAAATAAATTCTTTATAAAGTTTTAGTTCTTAAATGTTCTTGTTGTCAGTCTTTCTTTCTTACTAAAATTTCAAAAAGAATTTACAAAACAAATGTACCGCCTTATACAAAAAATGAATAAAATTTACAAAACAAATGGGGAAACACAAACAATTAAAAAAAGAGGGGAAGAAACACAAACTACGGAAATCCTACCTAAAATATGAAAATGTTGAAAAGAAAACTAGATAGGCTTATTGAGGAGAAGGTTTTTAAGAGATTTTGAAAAAGGGGGTGAAAAGGAAATGAAAGGATACACAGGACCGGAATAGTGAGCAGAAATCAAGAAAAGCAAAAGAAGCCCACAGACAGCACCCTATGGTCACTGTCTCCCGTGAAACTGGAGACGGGAAAAACAAATCACTGCACAATATACACCACACTACAGTAATAATACAAAAATACTAAACAATCAATCAATAAATCACATTCACCCAAACTCAAAGAAAATCTCGCACCACACCCGAAAAAAAATTGATCAAAAGATAAGATGTTTATTTGGACAGAGCGGTAATCAACTCACCACCTACACTATTAGCGTGACGGAGGAGAAGTTGATCCCACACTCTGAGGCAAGGGGGAAAAAACAAACTGAAACAATAGGAAAGCGAAAAAAATAGATATTTATGAGAAGGAAAGACTATTGACTCCCCAACGCCATGTCCCCCTGCTAAACGCAGGGAAAAGGTTGGGGCAATCCAGTCCTGGAAAAGGGGGCAAAATCTCTAATACTCTAGGGGAAGGACAGCGACTCCTCAAAGCCCCCGCCCCCTTGCTGCCAGGTTCGAGCAAGAGGAGGTTGAGGCTATCGGGCCTGAGGTGGGAAGGGGCAAAAAGAAATCCTAAACCCAAAAAAAAAAAAAAACCCTTAACGAGTAAACAACCAAAAGAAAAGTCAACCACCAAAACACATATAGAAATAGCAAAAACAACAACAAATGCAAATATTAACACAATCAATAATCAACTAATTTCTTTCTTTTTTTCCTTCCCTCAAACCCTTGAGGGCACAAATATAAATCTTTTTTTTAAACCCCAAGGGCACAAATAGAAAACTTTCTTCTTTTTTTTTCCGGGGAAACAAACGGCAGCTACGCCGTGAAACTGGAGTCGGGGTACCACTGTCACACTGTCACTCTTGCATACCCGCATTCATGACAGCATTTACTCCATACGCACACGCAATCTTTCCAAACAACCAAAAGGCGCACTACCGAATGTTTTTTCTCTCCCCCTCTCCTTCAGGGAAAACAATTTACTAAATCACATCAACCACTTGTAAACAATTTTACCCTTTTGTATCTCTCTCCACACTGAGAGACAAATAAATCTGCACACATGTATCCTCCTCACGTCGGAGACAAATCAATCTTCCCACAGTATCTCTCTTTACACTGAGAGAAAAAACAGTCTTTCCCCATGTATCTCTCCTCACCTGAGAGATAAAATAATCTAGTTCCGCTTCTATAAAGCCGTGGCCTTCACATTCCGTTATCCAAAAAATCCGGGCCAGAGAATACATAACTCCCGTAATCACTGAGGACCTCCTGCCTCAAGTAAAAGCTTCTCCGCTTTCTCAATTTCCCCGTCTCTCTGAGACAATATATACTGCCCCCTCGAATTCCCCCTGTCCTGGAGATACGAGTCTCGACCTCTCTTCCTGGAGTTCTTCTGTCCTTTAAAACGACAGCTTCAAAAATCCTCTCCCTGGAGTTGGTACCTGCGGGGCTGAACTAACCAGTGTGGTTTTCCCCACACCATGGCCATCTTTTAACCACCTCACGGGGTGAAAGATGAAGGGTGAAGGGCGAAGGGGGAAAAGGGGGAAGGGCTGAAACACGAAAAAAGGTTCGTGTAAGTAACCTTCTTTAAATTCAACATATGAATTCTTTCTTTCCTCTTTTCTTTAAGTTTTTTCCCCCCGTTTGCTTTCCCCCACTATCTATCGCTCACCTGGGAATGACTGGTCAGCAAAGAGGACCACCGTCCTGACAGGGTTTGAGCTCTAGGCCATCTGCTGGTTAAAACTGACTCTTTCCTCCCTTCCAGTGAGTGCATACTCAGTGTTCAAAACACATGACCAGCACCTTACCTTACCCGCCTTTTTAAACTATCACTCAGTGGTCACTTTCACCCAATGACCACATTTGTTTCTTGAATGAGTCATACTCACAATTATTTTGGGACGCCCCCCACACTAGTCAAGCCACATGAATATTCTTCCTTTAATGGTGGGACGGGGAAATGATTCATATCACTAACTACATGCGAGGAGCGTCACATGCCTGATGTGAGGCTACTCACATGACAAAGTGACGCGTGGAAGGAAGTAGGGTAAACCCAATCCAATGAAATGGAAACCAACATTCAAGTGACGCGTGGAAGGAAGTAGGATAAACCCAATCCAATGAAATGGAAACCAACATTCAAGTGACGCGTGGAAGGAAGTAGGATAAACCCAATCCAATGAAATGGAAACCAACATTCAAGTGACGCGTGGAAGGAAGTAGGATAAAACCCAATCCAATGAAATGGAAACCAACATTCAAGTGACGCGTGGAAGGAAGTAGGATAAACCCAATCCAATGAAATGGAAACCAACATTCAAGTGACGCGTGGAAGGAAGTAGGATAAACCCAATCCAATGAAATGGAAACCAACATTCAAGTGACGCGTGGAAGGAAGTAGGATAAACCCAATCCAATGAAATGGAAACCAACATTCAAGTGACGCGTGGAAGGAAGTAGGATAAACCCAATCCAATGAAATGGAAACCAACATTCAAGTGACGCGTGGAAGGAAGTAGGATAAACCCAATCCAATGAAATGGAAACCAACATTCAAGTGACGCGTGGAAGGAAGTAGGATAAACCCAATCCAATGAAATGGAAACCAACATTCAAGTGACGCGTGGAAGGAAGTAGGATAAACCCAATCCAATGAAATGGAAACCAACATTCAAGTGACGCGTGGAAGGAAGTAGGATAAACCCAATCCAATGAAATGGAAACCAACATTCAAGTGACGCGTGGAGGAAGTAGGATAAACCCAATCCAATGAAATGGAAACCAACATTCAAGTGACGCGTGGAAGGAAGTAGGATAAACCCAATCCAATGAAATGGAAACCAACATTCAAGTGACGCGTGGAAGGAAGTAGGATAAACCCAATCCAATGAAATGGAAACCAACATTCAAGTGACGCGTGGAAGGAAGTAGGATAAACCCAATCCAATGAAATGGAAACCAACATTCAAGTGACGCGTGGAAGGAAGTAGGATAAAACCCAATCCAATGAAATCGTATAAAAGAAATAGTAAAAAAAAAAAAACTCAAATAAATGAAACCAACAAAAAATAAAAAAGCAGCAAAAACAAAAAGAAAAGAAAACAAAAAAGAAAAGAAAAGAAAGAAAGAAAGAATGAAAGAAAGAAAGAAAGAAAGAAAGAATGAAAGAAAGAAAGAACAGGCCGAGCATACAGTAGAAAAGAGCTCACCACACAAGAGGCAAGACTACAGCAGAATACACACGCAGCATTATTGCACCATGACGACTTTTTTTTTTTTGACAGCCTACATAAGACTATACACATGGAAAATGTTGGCCTAACCAACAGAATTCCAAGCGGAATTCGTTTTCAAGTTTTGGTGCACTGTGTTCAAATTCGTTCACATGAAAATGCATCTAAAATACTGTATTCGGGGGGGGGGGGGGGGGGGGGGGGGGGGGGGGGGGGGGGGGGGGGGGGGGGGGGTACTGTCCCATTTCCTCCGTCCCTCTTCTTTAATCGTAGAAGTCGCAGTGGTGGTGGCGGTGCTGGTTGTGGCAAAATCCTTACGTAATCCTCATGACTGTTATGATGACTGCCTGAGAAATTTATCCTTGAGTAATAAAGATTTGAGTGCTCTCTCTCTCTCTCTTCTCTCTCTCCTCTCTCTCTCTCTCTCTCTCCTTTACCGCCGTTAGAACAGTTCACATCAATATCGAAATAAAGAAATGACATAGTCGGTGGATGCGTGTGTTGGCCAGCTGATTGTCCGCTGGCCTTTCCAATCGGAGGGGGTGTGTAAGGTAGTCTAGCTGGAGCTGACAGGGCAATCGTGAAGGTTCGACACCTGTTTGCTCAGAAAGAAAAGAAGAAGAAAAGAAAAGAGGAAGGACAGGATGCCACGAGGTAATTGGTGAGACCGACTTTGTTGGACGTCTACCGACTTTATCACTCTTGCTCTTGTGTGTGTGTGTGTGTGTGTGTGTGTGTGTGCGCGCGCGCAGGTGCGTGTGTGTGCGTGTGTGTGTGTGTGTGTGTGTGTGTGTGTGTGTGTGTGTGTGTGTGTGTGTGTGTGTGCATGTGCACGTGCGTGCGTGCATGCGTGCGTGCGTGTGTGTGTGTGTGTGTGTGTGTGTGTGTGTGTGTGTGTGTGTGTGTGTGTGGTGTGTATGTGTGTGTGTGTGTGCGCGCGCGCGCGCGTGCGTGCGTTATTGCGTGCCTGTGTGTGTGTGTGTGTGTGTGTGTGTGTGTGTGTGTGTGTGTGTGTGTGTGTGTGCAGGGGCAGGGTGGGATGGGGGTAGGCTGGGGGTGGTTGTGGTGATGAAGGACGCAGAACGGTCCAACATGTGAGAGGTGCCTTTCTACTTCACCCTTTACAAACAAACAAACAAAAAAATTTCCGGCAACCACTCAAATTGAAAAAACCAATACTGATATTGTCAGTTATTAGGCTAGTCTGCTAAGTGTTTGTGGCTTTCGTGGGCACTGTGGTTGGTTAGTTTTCCACTCAGCAAGGGGGACAATCCAGATTTCTGCAGATTCTCCAACGACTTGACGCGCCAGACTTTAACAAAACTTTTGCTGTGAAATCGAACTAGGTGATCAGTTTCATTGAACGACTTGACATGCCAGACTTTAACAAGAACCAGGTGACCAGTTTCATTGAACGACTTGACATGCCAGACTTTAACAAGAACCAGGTGACCAGTTTCATTGAACGACTTGACATGCCAGACTTTAACAAGAACCAGGTGACCAGTTTCATTGAACGACTTGACATGCCAGACTTTAACAAGAACCAGGTGACCAGTTTCATTGAACGACTTGACATGCCAGACTTTAACAAGAACTAGGTGACCAGTTTCATTGAACGACTTGACATGCCAGACTTTAACAAGAACTAGGTGACCAGTTTCATTGAACGACTTGACATGCCAGACTTTAACAAGAACTAGGTGACCAGTTTCATTGAACATAACTTGCAACGCAAAGAAATGAACTGCTTACAACACAAACGAACGACTCGAATACAAACAAACAAGAAATATAAATCGCCTGCTCTTCACCACCACGTTGTAAGTGACAGCTTATTACAGCACAATGGGATGATGCGAACATTTTTGTCTGTTCTTCAATATGAGGTTGTAAACTGGCTGATCACTGGACTATAAGCATCTCTCTCTCCCTCTCCCTCTCTCTCTCTCTCTCTCTCGCCTGCGCAGTCCTAGCTTTCCCAAACTAGAAAGAATTCGATCGGCGGGTATAGTCTCAGAGACGACTCTCCGCCCCGATATCACTGCACACTGTAGTGATAAACTTAGCTACGACCTCTGGTGATTCTGGTGCGGCATTCCGTAATCACTCCACACCCGAAATCATTTCCCCGGTGGAGGAGAAAGGGCACGTGCCCTTGCTCACTCCCAGGAAAGTAAATCCAAAGCTACCCACACCATTCTCCTTTGATCCAAAAAATCACTACTCTCCTTCAAAATTCTCAAACGTCAGAACATATTAATCAAAACATATTGCACCTGGACGTGAATAGGGTGTGTTTTCTGAATCTATGCTAGTAACTACAAGACTACACCCCAGTGAGTGCTTTGGGGCATTGTCTAGAACCACCCCAAAGAGTGATACAGGCGTGTATCCATTTCCATCTCCAGGTCATAGACTATAGGGTGGGTAAGATTGGGCACGAGCCTGTATTCACCCTTTGGGATGATTCTGGACCATGCCTCCAAATCATTTATTGGGGAGTGGTTTTGGAACATCAGTTTCACTAAGGCGGTGTCACTGCATGTGGACTAGTCCATATACGCTACACCACATCAGCTAAGTTTCAAGACCAAACTGCGCATAATTTAAATCTGATGGATAAATAAATTAATGACTAAGATGAGATAATTCAAGAAGAAGATCTCGTGGCTACGACTGAGCAGATGTCTGACCTACGCATTAGCCCAGCGTGCTAGTCAGATCTTGAGGGTGTCAGACCTTGGTCACACCGTGAGGCGCAGTTCTGGCTCGGTCTAGAATTACCTCCACCTTAAAATTCAGGTGCTGTGTGCTTTGATGTATAATCAGTCGGGCAAAGAGGACACCCTAAGCGACAATCTTGATTACACGCTTCAACTGAACTCTACCAAAACGAAACAAGGCCAAAAGGTATAATTCTTTTCTGTTATGTGATTCATACCGCTTGTAGCCCAACATGTAGCTGCACTATTATATTATGTCGGTTCGAATAAAACTTTGTCAACGGCCTCTTTGCCCCATACTATGGGGCAAAATGGCCACGCAATTGGGGCAAAGCGGCCTGCAGGCTTTTTACCCCGCACTTATATCCTGGCCAAATGGTTGCAGTAAAATACTAGTCGAACCACCAGTATCAGCTGAAGCGAACTTTAATTAAATCTATCGAAGGTCTTAAAGCAAGATTTAAACAGCCCTTGCTAATATTTACTTATTACACGCAATAGCATTGATTGATTATTTGAGCAAAAGTGAAATGGATTTTGATCCAAGAAAATAGAGGAATTGGTTATACTACTGCTTTATACAGTGTTTCCACCAGTAATCAGAATACGCTGATTGTGTACTGGTCATATAGAATCCATCAGCGGTTCAGAACTCTTTGATAATGATCAACATTGCATCTATTAGTGATTGCGTTTGGGACGGCATTGACATTCATAAAGAGGGGAGTGATTCTGAAACCACGTGAAGAAGAGAGAGGAGAGAGAGTGTGTGTGAGGAGAGAGAGAGAGAGAGAGTGGAGAGAGGAGACGTGAGAGAGAGAGAGGAGTGGGAGAGGTGAGAGGAGACGAGTGATGAGAGTGAGTGAGAGCAAGTGAGAGTGAAAGAGAGAGAGTGAGAGAGAGGACAGACAGGGACCAGACTGTGAGAGAGGGTTGCGCTTGGGAGGGAGGGCGGTCTGGATTTTAACTCCCCTGGGTAGGATGAGAGGGCAGTTTGGCATGTGTCCCTTCTCATTCTCGCCGGGGAGTATTTTTAGACGTGGAGTGATTACGGAAACGAATACAGGTCCTGGGCGGGATCTTGGGTTTCTCAGTGCCCGTGTCAACTGGGTTGATGACGGCTCTACTACTGGTGGTAATGGCCTTCAAACTTTGTCCCGCTTCTCGCAGAAGTCCTGTTTTTTCTTGTGATTGATTACAATCCTTTTTTGTGGATTTAAAGATTTGTGTACGTTTGTGGTGTGAAACACAAACAATATTGTCGGTGACAATTTTTGTTTCTCTTTTCTGGAGGAACGACGTAATTTTGACCTGTCGAAGGTAGGCATGATTAAACTATAATGTAACGAGAGAATTGTCATAATGCTATCAATCTTTTAAATTTATAGCAAATAGTAAAATATATTATAATTACTAATCCCATCAGTTAATCAGTTCGGAGGAATTCAAAGGCCAGGCTTATTTGGTGTCGGAATACGGCAAATATTGTAGCAAATTTAAGACCGAATATGCAAGCACAAGCTATTTTTCCACGTAAAAGGAGTAATTAAGGAGAAGACATACCATTGCTAAATTAATCTGAATGTCCTTCTCTCGAATTTTAAATCATTCAGTTGGCCAATTCTTAAAGGTTGGATGCTGCGGTTCAGAATCACCACTGTGATCGAAGAAGACGAAGACAATACACTGAGGAAGTAGGCGGGGGGGGGGAGGGGGGGGGGGGGGGGGGGGGGGGAGGACTATTGGTGTTGGTTCATAATGAACGTTGATAATTCATCTAAACAAATAGGCCCTAAGTAAATGATTCAATAACAATAATACAAATACTCTAATAAATAAAAAAATGGTTTATGAAATAAATAACTACATAATTTCGCTTGAACCTGTAATAATCAGTATGCTTTTCACGTCCATATACTTCCTTCAAGGGCAGACAGGCTGTTTAATTTAAAGCGCTGAAAACTAACGAGGAAATCGTTTTTCCCGAATACGTTGGTTATCTTTCCTTGGAATATCTGCTCAGTAAGCCAATACAAACTATTCAGAAACCTTTTTTTTTTTTCTAAAAGACGTTGATTTATCTCACCTTCGCGTGGGTATTGCCTTTTAAGATTATGCGAGTTTAGTGTGTGTTGTTCATGCCAAGGCTTATCACACTAAGTTGCATCTGCACACATACTCAAATATGCGCTCTATATATGGACCCAAAAATACTTTACATTCATCTCTCTGGGGATTACGGGTGTACGCATTCTTCTCTTTTGACACGACTGAGATTTACAAATATAGTTTCGTCTTTTGCTTAAAATATTACCTCGTGAAATTAAATTCGTTCAATTCACCCAAATAATTGTTTTAACACACAAGAGTTCAAACCACTTCTATAATCCCGTGTTTTATGCTTTTCTTTAGGCTTCTTACTTGGCTAAGTGTACACACACTAACACAAACACACCACACACATCCTTGCACATCACACACAGTTCTCTATCACTCAACAGGTCTCTATAGAATGCCTCAACAGCAGGTGATGGTGGGTCTTGGGTTGTCTGGACCTCTGGTTCAGGGACTGGGTCTCCGTGGTCGTCTTCTGGGGTGGACTCTCTTCGGAAGCAGGTCTTACTTCTTGTGGGGAGGGGGGGTGGGGGGGGGGGTGGGGGGGGGGGGCGGATATGGAGATCTATGGCATTGTAAGCGGAAAGTGCTATTGCTGTTCGCCTTGCAACTTAACGACACCTTCTCGTTGCGATGATATATCGAAAAATTACTTGCAACTTTTAGGTCCTTTCACACGGTAATTATCCTTAGGAATTAGGCAACTTCGCCCTCAGCGCTTTGTGGACCAGAATTAACCAATGGCGTCAGTACAGCCTCTTACAGAACTCCAGTTGAACCAAGAATAGTCTGGACTTTCATGTGAATTAATCTTGGCTCGTATTGTTCACCTTTACATGAAACAAGCCCTGGTCGACCTAGACCGTGGACCACAATGGATTGCTACAGAGGTCTGAGTCGGATGACGTGTTCCGAGGTGGATATCGGCGTGTCTTTGCGGTTTCCCGTCGATATGTGGTATAAATTTATCCGATATCTTCGACTTTCTCTACGCGGGCCTGAAGACCTGTGCTATAGCTGAGGGACCGTGATGCTAATTGGCGAACTTCCTCTTATCCTCACTGTTCTAGACGGGTTGTCGCTTATCGAGCTTAAAGTCTCGCATGAGAGGTTTGGCTTCCTTGGCAAAGTGCAGTACAGATCCTGTAGTTTCTTTACCCATGAGAAAGAGAACAACAAAAAAGGAAATGAGAAGGAAGCTGGAAACACACACACACACACACACACACACACCACACTACACCTCACACACAAACACATACATACACACACACCACACACACACACACACCCACACACACACACACACACACTCTACACACACACAACCACGCCTGTTCTCGATCCGATTATGTTTGCTCTCCCATTACCAACTTACGTGAACTGGAAGGGGTACAAGTTTAGAGAGAGGGTGGGGACTGGGAGTGGGGCGGGGGGGGGGGGGGGGGAGGATTGAATGAGAGGAGGTGGGGAGGGGGGAGGGGAGGGAGGGGGGGGCGGGAGAGGAGGGTGCCTGGAAGGAAGAAGATCGTCCGAGAAGGGAATTTGCGGGTGCGGAATAATCCTGTGAAAAGGTTCAAGTACCTATGGGCGCTCCATCCACCACAAACACCTCCACCCACCTACCCCCCCCCCCTCTCTCTCTCTCTTGACGTTTCCTTCATATAAACCCCCTCTTCCCCTTGTCCGTCACCCCTTCTCAACCCCACCCCATCCCCACCCCCCATCCCTCACCCATTCTCCCATCCTTCCTTTGCGGACATTGAGTTTACAAAAAAAAAAAAAAAAAAACAAAAAATAAAACCTGTCAAACAGATTTCGGCCCAATTGTGGTGACTGACCGCATTCACGCAGGACCCTGCCACAAAGGTTCGGTGTACTAGGGACAGAGAACTCGAAGTCGTTGATTGAAGCTACTGTGGGCAGGATTTTGCGGCTAAATAGGAAGACTCGAAAGAGTTTAAACTGCGGCAACATAGAAGCTTCGAAAGTGTTATACTGGTACCACGTAGAAAGCGTGCATGGATACGTTGGCAGTGCGATAGGGAAACACATACATTATTTGTCGTTTAGGTCTTCGTTTTTTCTTCTTTCTTAAAACTGTGTGAAGAGGGCAGTTGGGCCTGGAGATGTAATAGGACCAGCGGTCCCAGCCCTCGCCCTTTGAAATAACCTTAAATGTAGTGATCGAGGGCTTTGAACTGAAGCACTAGTGGAGCAAGCAACTGCGCTCTCTGCCCTTCCACATACATGCAATCGTTCTCTCGCCCCCCACTCCCATCGCTCTTCTTCCCTACTGTCACCGAGTTTTTGTTTTTTTGGGGTTTTTTTTTTTGTTTTTTTTTTAACCGCCAGTGTTCTTGGGGGATCGCGGTCCTTGACGGACTTCTGAACAGTTAGATACTCCAGAAACATAAAAGAAAATTGCAAGCTTAAACCACAAGAATCATTGCTCTGGGTCTGTTCATAGAGGACGATCGATTGGTTCGAAGTGCCTTGTAGGTAACGCTCCCCCTTCTCATCCACATGCACGCATGCACGCGCGCGCCGCGCACGCACGCACTCACAAAACAACACACACACACCACACACACACACAAACACACTCAAACAACACACACACACACACACACCCCCCATTTGTTTTCTTCTTCACGGAAAATGTTAATCTGTTTTGACACGTGTTCTTTTTATGATGAAATTCAATCTATGTAGGGTTTGTAGCGAATCCTTTTGGTTTCGGTTAGCTTTAGTCTAAAAGTTTTTGTGATTCAAATGCTATTTTTACCCAGCCTTTCTTTCTTTTATTTTTCCTTTCTTCTTTTTATTTCGTTTCTTTTCTCTACTTCATTGCTGGATGCATTTTTCACAATGACGACAGTTGGTTAAGAGTTCCATAAGATTTATGTTCTTATTACTTTGTTAGAACAAACACTCACACCACACACACTACACACACACACACCACACACTCCACGAGAGCGCGCGCGCGCCTGGCGCGCGCGGTCGCACCACGCGCGCACCACTCACACACACACAATACACACACACAAACACACACACACACACACAAACACACAAACACACAAAACACAAACACACGCACACGTACACACCGCATACACACACGCGCGCGCACGCACGCACACAGTTTATTAGTTTGGTTTGCTACTTTGATAATTGATTTATTGGATGAAGACAGTTGTTACTATTGGTAAGGAAAGATGGTTTCCAACACTCAACACACAGTACACACACACACACACACACACCACACACTCACTTCACCCAACACTCACACACACAACACACACAAACACACACACACACACACCCACTCGATTAGTTGGTCAGTTTACTATGTTGGTGGAATACTGATGGAAGACAGATCGTTCGTTGTCTCTTTTATCTTCACAGCCACGGTGAATGTTGATGGTTTCTTTCGATACTCGGGGCCGAGTCTCTTGAGTAGGCCTAACGTTTCTTCAGGAAGGCACTCAATTGATTGGTAAATTCTTCTCCTTTCATTTCCTTTGTGTTTAGAATTTTTTTCAATCACGTTTTATTTCATTTTAAAAAAATATACCCTAGAAAACAGTTCACCTTTACTCTGCAACTCTTTTTCAGGGATCCATGACTCGTCATCAGAGAAATGGGGAACAGCAAAACTACGAGCAAAGGATTTTGGTGCGACGTTTTGTTTTTTCTTCCATAACGAACTACTTCCTGTGAGCCATCTATACCGGGTTGTGTCACAAAACGATATAGTCATCAAGACCAGATACTACAGACGCAGATCACTATGAAGACTTGTTGGCGCGAGGAAAAAAATAGAAAGAAAGAGAATGAATAAGTAAAGAATAAGCCAAAAGTGATACTGACTTACCTTGAAAGAGGAAATGATAACGAAAAAAGAAAAGCAAAGTGATAGACTTACTTGAAAGAGAAATGATAAAGAAGAAATGCCAAAGTGATTCTGGACTTAACTAGAAGAGAAATGATAAAGAAAGAAAAAAAAGTGATTACTGGACTTATCCTAAGATTCAAGCGCTTATTTCCCCAATTTTCCCTCCGGCGTTGAAAACAAGCAGGGGAAGATGAGTCAGGGACAGACTGAAAAGGACAGACTGACAGACAAGGGGACAGACAGACGTACAAGGACAGACGGACAGGTCATGGACAGACAGACAGAAACATTGCAGATGGGGGAAAAACTGTTTTCATTATCTCTGAGTAAATTTCTGACATAAAAAATGAAATGGTTACAGTTACGAATAATACACAGATGTCTTGGTAACTTTGTTGGCTGAATAAATAAAAAGGGTGTATTCAACAGCGACCGTTGTACATTCTGTAACCTCTGTTAAGGACAGTACCACTCATATGTTTTGGTCTTGTACGAGGTCATTCATCGTTTTTGGGAAAACGCTGGTGGGTCTTGGGTGAATGAAAATGTTTGTGTGCATTTATTTGGAAGTTAACTGATCCATTAGCCATTGGTGGATTTGATAAAGATATACATATTGACCATGTATTTTTTTTATTGTATTATTTGCAAAACAATATTTATATCTGTTGCAGATAAAGACAGACATCACCCAGACTGCAATTTTTTTAATAAGCTAAAATACAGATATATAAAATGAAGGAATTACATTGCTACAAATTTTTTTGTACATAACGATTTCCTTTCCTAATAGCACCCTGATCGCCGATGTTAGCAGGCTCAGAATGATTTACGATTGATTTGGGACATTGTACATTATATGAGTACTAGTATGATTTATTATAGTACCATAAACATGTTACACGCCCTATATGCCCATTGGGATATAATACATCGAACTCCAATATGTGTATATATGATGTATTTATTTATATATATATATATATTATATTATATATATATATATATTTAATTATATATATTATATATATTTATATTATATGTTTTATGTTATATAGTTTGTGTGTGTGTTGTGTGTGTGTGTGTGTGTTTGTATACGTCATGTGTGTAGTATACATACATAATGTGTGTTGTATATATATTAAGGAAAACAAAGACAAAACATGGTAAAATTTCATTAATGCGCACTTGGCTTGCCTCATGGTGCTCTCTTCTCTCTCTCTCTCTTCGCTCTCTCTCCACGTAAAGAGGCGTATCAGTGCCTTAAAAATGTAGAATGGTATTGCAGCTGTGTGTTTAGTATGTTGATTTCCCCTACCTTATCGTGTGTTTGGATTGGTTCTTTTTTTGTAATTTGATTTGTATTGTGCTGTACTGTGTGGACTTATGTTGATTATAAAAAAACAAACATCTACAACATCAACAACATCAACAACAACAAAAAACATTGCAGAGTGGGACCGGGAAGATCATTGCAGTATTCAGACAGTGGCCTAAACCTGTCTGGCGTGGAGACGACGCTGCGTTCGTCATTTGCCGTTGCCCCCCCCCCCCCCCACCCCCCCCCCCCCCCCACCCCCCCCCCCCCCCCCCCCCCCCCCCATTGTGGCCTTGCTGGACTATGGGACAATGTGCGGATGATCAGTGAAAGCATTCTTAGGATGGTACTGTCACTGTTGTGTCCTTTGGATTTCAAACCGGATATGATTGGAATTCAATCCCAGCCAATGAAAAGGAAATAGTTCGATGCCTCTTTGGATTTCAAGTGAATAGAGTAGTGATCTCTTCCCGGGAAAATTAAAGAATGGATCGATTGCCTCTTCGGATTCCAACGAATTGTAGTGTGATCTCATAATAGAGCCATTGTGTCTTTTTCATTTCTATCGGATATTGAGTGTTAATCATCCTGAATATTTGTAGAACAGCATCATTTGGATGTAGTGTGATCTTGTAAAAGTTCTACCGTATCTTTGGATTTCAACCAGAATACAGAGTTAGAATAGAATTATTGCTTCTTTTTATTTCAGATGGACTTAGAATGATATTAACCCAGAAACTGTATAGAACAACACTATTGTGTCTTTCGATATCAACAGAATATAGTCTGATCTCATAAAAAAAAAATCCAAAGAATTGTACCTTTGCGTTCTTTTAATTCAGCTGGACATCTCATGTGTACCATTGCGTCTTTGGATTTCAACTGGACGGAGTATGATCTCATCCCCAAAAACTTTAGTACCATTGTCTTTGGATTTATACTGAATATAGAGTGATCTCTTAGTATTACCATTGTCTCTTTGGGTTTTCAACTGGACATCGTGTGTTATAATCATCCCAGGTTTCTCCTCGTCTTAGGTTCAGCAACACGTTGATTAAATGAGAGAAGTTGGTCAACCGTTACATCTGTTTGACTTATGTCTCTACAGACGTATGTCCCTGTAGAGGATGAAGAGAAACTCCCTGTGACGTGCATATTGTCCGACACCCGGGATCTGTCAATGTACGGAGTCTAAGAACGTCATGAGCCGAGGCAGCGGGTAAATCAAAGTTTGGCTCGGAGGAGCATGTAGACACCCACACTGGCCTAGACTTGGAACTGGTAAACAAGTTCACTCTTAGCATAGGTTAAAAAGAAAGAAAGAAAGAAAAAAAAAAGAAAAAAAAAGAAAAAAAAGGTGTGGTGTGTGTGTGTGTGTGTGTGTGTGTGTGTGTGTGTGAACACATCCCAGTCGAAAGAACTCCATCTGGCCATGATCAGTGATCACGACCTCAGATGATTCACGTTGTATGTGAATAGCCTGAGAAATCATCCTTGAAAACAGTCTTCGATCAACAAGATTCTTTGACTCCAATTCCAGCACCGTAAGATACCTTCCAAACAAGCTTTAGGCCTAGTTGTTTCTGGAAGCCGTAGTTCTTAGTTAACCTTACAGTTCGACCGACTTTTGAACAGGCAGAATTATTATCCGTTGACTGGCCATTCCTGGCCGGTTGTTCTCCATGCTTCAGTTAACATCAGACACGCTGTAGAACTTTTTTTTTACGATCTTGTAGGTTCATAAATAGCTCCGTATGCTCTGTCTCTCAATTTCATGTTCGTATGGCAACTCACGAAAAACCACGCCACAGTCCATTTCCATTATGCTTTCTTATGCCTGCTCGGGTCAAGGTAAGTGGTGGTAAATTAAACCACTTAGCGATGGAACTTAAAACAGGTTTCCGCTCCAGTTTTGGCCACGAAAGCCATCTAAGGCAACAGTCCGCTGGAACATGCTTCATTAATTTTTGACGTGTCCTCCGTTCCTGACTGCACGTTTACCCTGGCCTTGAACTTTGGTCAACGACAGTCTGCTGCAGCCATTTTGAACACGACACAGCTGCTGAAGCAATAGGCCTATATAGGCTCAACCAGTTTCCCGCTCTGTGGGAGAGAGAGGTCAGGAGTGGAAATAAAAGGGGGATTATGGGGAATGGTCGGATAATTGGCGAGAGTAGAGAAAAGAAGTGTGAGGGGTAGACTGAGGGGGTTGAGTGGGGAGGTGGGAGGTTTCGATGGAGATATTACCGTTCAATTTGATAAAGGCTCTTAAAGACATTTGGCAATATCGACGGAGAGGGGCAAGGGGGTGGGGAGGTGATTGAACAGGATATGCTTTCTTTGGTGGTGATTATGTTCAATCGGAAGTAAGTTTACGTGCGAGTGTGCATGCGGAGTAATGATTGTGTGTGTGTGTGTGTGTGTGTGTGTGGAGTGGGGAGGGGAGAGGGGGTGCGGGGAGGGGAGGTGGACGTATGTATGCGTGTGTGTGATTTAATGTAAACAGACATTAATCGTGAGTGTGTACACAAAATAACTTTCTCTGTCCCGACTATGGATAGGTGCTGGTTGAACAATCTTTAGTTTGTTCACTCAGCTGAGGGAATTTAATAATTTGAAATAAATCAGATGTGAGACAATGCCACCTTTTTTTTTTTCAATGAAAATGTTGACACAAGGTCATTAATGCCGAAGATGGCAAGATATAACATTAGGGGCGACGCGATCTTTCGGAGCCCAAACCAGTATCTCTTTTAAAGCAGTTTGTGAACGTCGCTAGGTATATAATTAGAGCATAAAGGATTACAACTGACGACAAGTGAGTCAGATGGTGGAGAATATTCATAAGGCTTGGCTACATGTTCTTCTGTTTTCCACACAGAGAGAGAGAGAGAGAGAGGAGAGAGAGAGAGAGAGAGAGAGAGGAGAGAGAGAGAGAGAGAGAGAGTTTTTCAGGGCCTACCAGCCAGCAATCGAATTATCATATATCTTTAATGATGCCATCACGTTGCATTTGAAGTATTTTCTGGTTTGCTCCCCCCCCCCCCCCCTCAATCTGATTCTAGCTTAGAGAAAGTCCTCATCTCAGGCAGTTGTCTTCAGTCCTTACCACATGTCCAAGGCCACCTGTCTTAGCTGAACTTACTTAAAGAGCCGCAACAGTTCAGGACGCAGTGCGATGAAGACTTTTTCTATGGGAGGTTCGGTCTTTGGGATGGAGGAGAAGACACGCATGAGCAGACACGCTCACAACATACACGTGCAGGCGCATATTCGCGTACTTTTCCTTGCTGAAAATCTAATTTCAGCTTCAAAGGTAGAGAAAGCCGTTTCTAGGAGGGCGCACTTTTTAAAATTTTATGGCATGAAACATTTGGCACCAATTCCAATCCAATTTGCGCTGCATCCCATTTCTGCCTCAGTGTGAAAAGGGTTTCAAAACCCTCCCCCCCCCCTTCCTTCCCAAGCATTCCCATGAGCTATGTATAGCTAGGCTGTATGTGTGTGTGTGTGTGTGTGTGTGTGTGTGTGTGTGTGTGTCCACGCCCCCCCCCCACCCCCCCCCCCCCGGAAAGAGCGGGAGGGAGTTTCGACGGAGGAAAGTTGGGGGTTATTATAATTAGCGTCTCCGGCGAGAACGTTCATGTATGTTGTGTGCATGTGGAGGCAGAAAGGGAGGATGAACGAGAAAGCCGAGGTGAAATGGGTGGAGGTGGGCGGGTGTGTGTGTGTGTGTGGTGGTGGGTGGGGTGGGGGTAGGGGGGGTGCTGCTGGAGGATGCACGGTAGCAAGTGGGTTTGGTTAGTGCATGACCGCGTGAATAACGACAGCACACTATAAACTGTTCATGCTGAATATATCGCTCTGTATATAACCTATCACGGCAACTTTTCAGCGGCAATACGTCCACTGCCACGTGGATCCAAAAGAACCCAAACACTGGTCCATTAACCATGTTTTCATTGCTTCTGATTGTCATTGTGTAGTCTCAGAAGCCGGGCTTCATTGCTTCTGATAGTCTTTGTGTAGTCTCAGAAGCCGGGCTTCATTGCTTCTGACAGTCTTTGTGTAGTCTCAGAAGCCGGGCCGCGAGCTCGTCATATTGGAGCCGACTTCACGGTTACTTTCTACCCATCTCTAGTGGAAGATGAGCTTTGGCGGTATGACGTTTGGTTCTTCTTTACCACCTTGCATTACTAATCGGTCCTGATTGAAAATACTCGTCTGAGATATCTTGTGTTTCTTTGTCGATTCTTTTGAAATAGACTATTTAATTAGGAAAAAAAAGAAACCTTGGAGACACAAACGTTAATATGGAGAGAGTCCACAATCCACATTAAAATGGGTTAACACAAACAAAAACCACCAACATCAAACTTCGAATGTATATAGAAAGACATCTTTTTTTTAAGCGCTACAACAGAATAGAACAGTGGAGAAAAGGCGCTACGAGTGGTGCCAGTTCAAGAGCTTGTGATCACACCAAGTTGTTGCCAGAGCAAGCCCATCCAGTGTGAATCTATAGAATCGGGAACAAATACTTCTAGGCACAAGTGAATAAAAAAACAACAACAATGCAGACAGCAAGAGATGGAAAACACACACCCACCCCGTAAAAAACAGAAACACAGAGAGTTACAGAGCAGGGGAACTTTTAGCCAAGAATTTTCAGAAAGCAGGGACACAAATTACGACTGAAAGACAACCATATTCACCCAGGAAGAAAATACACATTTACAATGTGTCGTACAGCACGGAAGAAGTCAGATGTGTTTACTTCTTTGGAAATGATGTGGTCTTTTGCTCCTATAGTACAACCTGTGCCACAAAAGGCAATGCATTATCAGGATCAATGTGGCGACGAGGGCTTGATTTGTGAGATGATCTGTCTTTTGTGAGTGTTTGTGTGTGTGTATGTGTGTGTGTGTGTGTGTGTGAGAGAGAGAGAGAGAGGAGAGAGAGAGGGAGAGAGAGAGAGAGAGTGTGTGTGTGTGTATGCATGTGCGCGTGCGTGCGCGCGTGTGTGTGTATGTGTGTGCATGTGTCAGTGTTTTTCTTTTTAACCTGTTCTCTCATTATGTGTCTCTGTCTTCCTCTCTCTATGTGTGTGTGTGTGTGTGTGTGTGTGTGTGTGTGTGTGTGTGTGTGTGTGTGTATGTGTGTGTGTGTGTGTGTGTATGAGTGCGTGCGTGCATGTGTGTGTGTGTGTGTGTGTGTGTGTGTGTGTGTGTGTGTGTGTGTGTCAAATAGGGGTGCTTGTGACATCTTTCTTTTTCATCAGGAGAACACTTTATTTCTGCATCTTATTTATACATGTCCAGTCAAGTACATGGCGCGCACGCGACATCAGTATCATCATATCACCTGAAAGACTAGTATACAGACATGATACATAATGAAGAGAAGAATGTCCTGTCTACGATTCAAACAATGGACCTGATGAGAACACATAGTGGTGAGACAGGGAATCTTAAATGATGCAGGGAACAGTAAACGCTAAATAACGAACAAGTAATCAAACAGACACACGGATAGACAGTAACAAATACAGGTAACGTCTGTTTGATTTTCTGTGTGCTCTGTGTTGTCATTTCTGCTAGGCGATTTGCTGTTGTAAGCAGCATTCGTTTGGAGTTATGAGGGCGTGGTAATTTCATCATGGGAGCAAGAGTTACCCTACTAGCTCACTATAATATGCAGTAACAGACGTGGACAAGCAAGATTAGCTGTTTCGGGGAGTGTTGTTCATCAAAGAGTAAAACTGGTGTATTCTTGAAACTTCTTGCTCTCAACTCCAATGAAGCTATAGGTTCTTCATTGGTTGAATTCACAGTCGAACCGTACTTTCCACACTTTCTCTGGCATACACCATTCTTGCTGATCTGAGAATGTAAAGCTAACAGCACGATTCTGTCTTACCAAAACCAAAGCTGAAAGCTGGAAAGAAGATAATCAGACTTTCACAATAGAACTGTTAATGCATTACAGACCACTGTATTGGCTTAGCATTTTTTCATATTATGGAGTATTTGGTGCATTTCCTTTTTTCTTTTCTTGTTCAGTGAAGTGGTGTACACGGTACCCTTAAAGTGTTTGGGTGCACAGATCTGGAGTAAAGAGAAGAATCCTAAAAATCTGCAAATAATTCTGCATTAGATCTTCAACCATCAAATGTGTCTCTACAAATTGCTTTCAATCTTCATTTTAACTCTGCCATCTGCCTTCAAATCAGACATGCCTTATATTCATCTCCTCAAACTTGCTAAGAATACATGTCCTGTTTTCAGATACTTTCAACTGTTTAAAATCCCATATATATGTCACAGGAGGCAGTGATCTATTAGAGATTCATTCTGTCGGGGGCAAAGTGTTACGGAAAACGGCACCCATCCCTCTCCTTCTGCACCTTAACTTCACTGAACTGAATCATGACACCCACTCACTGCTATGTGGACAGACAGGACTTTCAGACTGAGAGAAATCCGAGAGGCTCGAACTCATGATCATCAGCTTCAAAACTGAACGCTCTAACCATTCTCCTCCAGGCCTTCCACTGACAAGAGTTCAAATGCACTTTTGATGCCCAAGACCCTCTTAGAATTGCATCTCTCAACAGTGACTCTATAAAAAGAGCAACTGCAGAACCGAACTTCACGAGGCTTAGGAGGTGGCATCCCAAATACACTCCTTCACATCAGGCTCCACTGAACACCACCAAGTGACCCAGCACAGTGTCTCCTCTGATGGGTTGTCTTATGATGACCTGTTGTTGATCGATCACTGTGGACTGCAAGTGTTCAGGCTGTGGCATAACCAAACTGGTGTGGTTATGTATTGAGAAGCCGTGATGAGAAGCATGGAAGCAAACACCCTTGAGAGGATACAAAAGACATGATCAACATACATCTGTTTTGTAAAAAAGTAAACATGGACCCAGATCATACAGCTAACCTCTCGCCCATTTTGTTTGTGGGAGGGAGGAAGGGGAGGTGAAACCATTGTAGGGAAGGAAGGGAGGTGAAACCATTGTAGTAGGGAAGGAAGGGGAGGTGAAACCATTGTAGTATCTCAATTCACTTCATGACGGGGCAGTTTTCTCTTACAGCACTCTTTTCTTCCACTGATTTTTTTCTGTAGCCTTAAAAAAGATAGATGAGGGAAAAAGGAAAAGAAAAGGAGAAAAAAGGGATGCAGCGCTAAACATGTACATCAGTCTTGAGTTGATACTTGGACTCAGATAAGGAAGCATATTAAAACTGAACTTTGGCTACAATGTTCTATTCTCCTCTTTTCTAGCAAAATATAACAACACTCACCACAATTCTCACCCAGAAGACTTTTGCTTCCTTCTCTCTCTCCAGCAGCCTCTGATTTTTTTTTTCAGGGTGCTAGTCTTTCAGATATGTGAAAAAGGATCTGAGCTCTTGGCTGCAGCATGCTCTAAATGTATGTAAAAGAACCTATGCAGCGAAACAATTGTCCATGGCAGAAGTCTCCAAAACTTCCACTCTGACAGGCAATGAAGATCAAATGGAGACAAACTGAAAGAAAAACAAAAGGGAGGATTGGTTCCAGATTACTGTAAGGTGCCAAGCTCTGGGGCAGCAGTCTGAATTGCATTCACATGACATGAAAACACGAAGTGACTGACATACATACATGAACAAAATTATATAGACCTATTCAGATCCATCTTTAATATATATTCATACACAAAATCAACAGATTTGTATTATTTCGTTCAATTGTTAGCATGCACCAGATTCTCATTAATCTTTAGGAGTTATCAGAATACACAATCCATTCATCCGAAATGCAGCAATCCAGAAATGATCACGGACAAGACTAGGCCAAGATACCGAACACTTTGTGAATGCATGCTTGAAAGAACATGCGAGTACAAGATCAGTCATATCCATACACTTTTGCGTATGCACAGACATACACACACTTTTTCTCAGCTTGAACCACATGCTGCTTAGAGTTTGTTGTTGTTTGACTGCATGTAACTTAGGAGAGTTTGCTGTTGTTGTTTGACTGCATGTAACTTAGCAGTTTGCTGTTGTTGTTTGACTGCATGTAACTTAGGATGAGTTTGCTGTTATTGTCTGACTGCATGTAACTTTCAGAGATGGGATTCTCATAATGTGAAAAAGGAGGAAAAAAAGTGGCGGGGGTCCGGGGGCCGCTGAAGGCCCCCGGGGGGTCCAGGGCAAGGCCCCTGGTGGGGGTCATGGGGCGAAGCCCCCTGAAGCTGGAAGATTTTTTAGAATTTAACCTGCAAAAAATCAGCATCTGAGGACACCAAAGTATTTCAAAAGTATTAATAACCTTGATCCTACAAAAAAAAACTTTCTCACCTTCGCCATTGATGTCTTTCAGGAAATCATGAAGACCATTGACACAGGATTGGTGAGAGAGAGAGAGAGAGAGAGAGAGAGAGAGAGAGATAGAGAGGATAGAGAGAGAGAGAGGAGAGAGAGATGAGAGAGGAGGGAGAGAGAGAGACGGGGTGGGAGTGGGGGTGGTGGGTAGACTCACCGATGCTCCAAACGATCCAAGAGTCTCGTTTGTAAGACGATCTTTCACTCTTGCTAGGTGCTTTTCAGCAAGAACGTGGTTGATCAATGCTGACTTGCCCCGTGAGCCATACTTGATCGCATCATTACACCATGTGCAGACTGCTTGTCCTGGATAGGTGATTTTCCTCATGCAGTCTTCAGTCTGAGAATCACACTGTGGCTGACGGCGCCTTTGGAACTGGTCAGCATCACTTTTGCGCTCACTTCCTCCTCCAACCACTTTCAAGTCCTTTTTGTTTTTAACTGAAGCATCGACTTGCTTCGCAAGAACTTTCTCGCTTTCTCTATCTGACGAAACATTCTGGTTTTCGCTACTCTCGTCAACCGAAAGAAAATGGCGTCAGGAAAAAAATTCGCAAACAGTTTGCCGCGTTCTCAAACATCAACTTCCGCTTTGATGGTTTCGGTCAACCGCAGAATGAAAACAAAGACAGCAGTCTCGACCGGCCCAAGCAGAAACCGGAAACATCCATTTGCGAACGGATCAATGAGAACACAATATCGTCGACCTCTCGCCGTACATTAAACTCATCACAACCTACCTCTACCCCCCCCCCCAATTTTCTCAACGGATTTACACTGTTCTCAAAAAAGACCCCTGGGGCCATCAAAAAGACGGAAATCCGCCAATCGGCAGAAAAATCCCATCTCTGAACTTAGGAGTTTGCTGTTGTTGTTTGACTGCATGTAACTTAGGAGAGTTTGCTGTTGTTGTTTGA
This sequence comes from Conus ventricosus, assembly GCA_018398815.1. NCBI lineage: Eukaryota > Metazoa > Mollusca > Gastropoda > Neogastropoda > Conidae > Conus > Conus ventricosus. The sequence continues at coordinate 81,751,818 of CM031604.1, forward strand.
CTGCATGTAACTTAGGAGTTGCTGTTGTTGTTTGACTGCATGTAACTTAGGAGAGTTTGCTGTTGTTGTCTGACTGCATGTAACTTAGGAGTTTGCTGTTGTTGTTTGACTGCATGTAACTTAGGAGAGTTTGCTGTTGTTGTTTGACTGCATGTAACTTAGGAGTTTGCTGTTGTTGTTTGACTGCATGTAACTTAGGAGAGTTTGCTGTTGTTGTCTGACTGCATGTAACTTAGGAGTTTGCTGTTGTTGTTGGACTGCATGTAACTTAGGAGTTTGCTGTTGTTGTTTGACTGCATGTAACTTAGGAGTTTGCTGTTGTTGTTTGACTGCATGTAACTTAGGAGAGTTTGCTGTTGTCTGACGGCATGTAACTTAGGAGTTTGCTGTTGTTGTTTGACTGCATGTAACTTAGGAGTTTGCTGTTGTTGTTTGACTGCATGTAACTTAGGAGAGTTTGCTGTTGTCTGACGGCATGTAACTTAGGAGTTTGCTGTTGTTGTTTGACTGCATGTAACTTAGGAGAGTTTGCTGTTGTTGTCTGACTGCATGTAACTTAGGAGCACTCAGGAGAGTGCAGACTTCTGTCACAATTGAAATCTCTTTTCACTCACTGGATTCGGGTCGTAATCAAGATCTACACCAAACCACAAGTTTTTTTTTCTTATCCATTCATCTCATCAGTCTGATTTTTTTCTTTTCATCGAGACTGGAGCATTATTACATGAAAAATTTACATCCATACTTAAAACTGCACAATCTCACAAAGGAAAAAAAAAAAAAGGAAAAAAAAAAAAAAAGCAAAAAACGTGCATCTCCTCTTTCATCTAGATCTGCAACAAAATTTAATGGGGCAACCGTTGTTCACATTCTGTCTTTCCACCAAGTTTTGTTAAAATCAGTTCATCAGTTTTTGCATAATCCTGCAGACAGATGCACACACTGACAGGTGGAGGTAAGCACATTGCTTTCCTGGGAGAGGCAGTCATGTGAGATTAGTTACCTGGACATGCAAACTCTGTCTCAGTCACCATGCTCTCTCTCTGCTTTGGGCTCTCTCTAAAATGACTCATTATGCACACATCTTCTAATGTCTTGTTTAATTACCAGCATATACATACTCACAAGCACACATGCAAACCTGTAAAGTTTGACGAAAATCTGCCATGTTTTTAAGTGATCTTGTAGACACCAAACACTGACACGGATCTGCTCAAAATGTTTTTATCTTGCCCACATGAAAAAGACATATATTCCCAAGAATACTTTTGCGTTATCTTGCACACACACACACATACACAGAGATTCACCAAAATGTTACTGTACTGCAAATATATACATAGATCTGACCAAATGTTTTCAAGTTATCTTGCAGAGAAAAACACATACATAGATCCGACTAAACACTTATGAGTTATTTTATGCACATGCGCGCACATACACCCATGTACACGTGCATGCCCCCCCACACACAAGCACACACACACACACACACACACACACCACACCACACCACACACACCACACCACACCACACCACACACATACATAGAGCGTCTGATGACAAAGACTAGTTAGATGCACTGCCCCCTACAGTGATTTCCATGTAGTATGTGGTGGTGAAGTCCTTCATGATGGTGTAGATGATTTCAATCGTAACATCGTCGCACAAGGCCTGCACAAACCATGAACCAAAATCAATGGGTATTTTTCTTGCCCCTTATTTCATTATCTTTCATTCAACTATATTTCTTTACATTGGTTTGGATTTTTTTCCCCCACTAAAACATCATAATGACAATTATTAGCATGAACATACTACATGAATGTGGAACTTCACTATGTGAGTACAACAAAGTCTTAAAGTTGTGAACCAATTCCTGTGAATACCTACAGCTCAGCATACTGATGTATCTTTTGCCTACCAGAGTCAATGATGATCAAATTTGTAACAGTAATAACAACAACAATATCACAAAAAGTTCCTTCTGTATTCATGTAGTAAACAGCTCTGTATAGATCTAGTTGCAAAGCGAGACGACTGCAGGCGGAAATCTAAACAAATCTTAAATAAATGTTAGTGAACCGCCCAGAGAACATGGACAACGAGTTACAAGACAAAACACGACGTGTTTCGACCTCTTAGGTCTTCATCTGGTGATAATTAAACGAATAAAACAACGAAAATTCACTTAGCTTTGGTCGCTTCAGATTGCTCAGGCTTCAGCGCAAGGAAGAAGGCGTTGAATGAGAACGAGGCTGTTGGAAGGGAAGTAGTGAGTGAGTCAAAGTCGTAATGATGATAATAATATTACTGATAGGAATACTATTAATGGTCAAAATATTGGGGGAATTAAAAAAAAAAAAAAAAAAAAAAAAAAAAAAAGGATCAATCTTGGTGTCAATAAGTATGTGTATGGGAGAAAGGAGAGTGGGTTAGAGGATTCTTAAGCAGCAGGGTTGCCGTGGCAACAGTCCCAGAGGGATGGTGATGTCAGTGCTAGGGGTAGTATCAATACTAGCAATAGTATTACTGAATGATATTGCTAACAACGATAGTGAAGGTTAAGGTAACGAAAGCATGATACAGAAATATATTTAGAAAATACATTTTTATAATAATCAAATAAATAAATAAAAGAAAAATTTAAAAAAAAAAAAAATAATAATAATAATAATAATAATAATAAATAAAAAAAAAAAAAAAAAAAATTAATCATAATAAATGCATAAATAAGATAGCTATAAGTTATGTGTGAGGTGAATAGTGGGAGATAAGGTAGTATGTGTGTGTGTACTGGGAGGATATTGTGGGCTGAGATTGATATATATATAATATATATATATATCTCCCCCCGCCCCCCCCCCCCCCCCCCTTATTTTTCACGACCAACGATAAAGGAGCTAGCATTCTATTCATTATGTGTGTGTGTGAGATATTACAAATGGAACACATACACACACACACACACACACACACACACACACACACACACACACACACACACACACACTCACACACACACTCACTCTCACACACACACATACACACACACACACATAATGAATAGAATGCTAGCTCCTTTATCGTTGGTCGTGAAAAATAAGGGGGGGGGGGGGGGGGGGGAGATATATATATATATATCAATCTCAGCCCACAATATCCTCCCAGTACACACACACATACTACCTTATCTCCCACTATTCACCTCACACATAACTTATAGCTATCTTATTTATGCATTTATTATGATTAATTTTTTTTTTTTTTTTTTTAATTTATTATTATTATTATTATTATTATTATTATTTTTTTTTTTTTAATTTTTCTTTTATTTATTTATTTGATTATTATAAAAATGTATTTTCTAAATATATTTCTGTATCATGCTTTCGTTACCTTAACCTTCACTATCGTTGTTAGCAATATCATTCAGTAATACTATTGCTAGTATTGATACTACCCCTAGCACTGACATCACCATCCCTCTGGGACTGTTGCCACGGCAACCCTGCTGCTTAAGAATCCTCTAACCCACTCTCCTTTCTCCCATACACATACTTATTGACACCAAGATTGATCCTTTTTTTTTTTTTTTTTTTTAATTCCCCAATATTTGACCATTAATAGTATTCCTATCAGTAATATTATTATCATCATTACGACTTTGACTCACTCACTACTTCCTTCCAACAGCCTCGTTCTCATTCAACGCCTTCTTCCTTGCGCTGAAGCCTGAGCAATCTGAAGCGCCCAAAGCTAAGTGAATTTTCGTTGTTTTATTCGTTTAATTATCACCAGATGAAGACCTAAGAGGTCGAAACGCGTCGTGTTTTGTCTTGTAACTCGTTTGTCCACGTTCTCTGGGCGGTTCGCTAACATTTATTTAAGATTAGCTCTGTATAGGTTATAATCTTTGTCTCTGAGCAATGCCAATTGAGACTTTTAATACACATTGTAATAAAAACTATGAGACTGGTAACTGATCAATATGTAGGTTACTGCATGGTCTTTCAACAGAAATTTTGTTCTGTACACATCAACACGCCTTGATTATTTGAAAATCAGTCAAAATGAAAACTTTCTCCCTTTCCTTTTTAAGGGGAAGAACCATCAACATTTCAACATTGGCTATTTCATGGAAGATGAGCTGTCATAACCTGACTGATAATACTAACACAGATCCTGTATCATCGTATCCCATTCGTCAACAGCACAGACTTTTAAAAAATCAATTCCTTTTGCCCTTTTTAGGGAGTAAGAGAAAGCTATGTTGTACATGGGCTGAGTTATAAGCTTTACACAAACAAATTGGAAAAGATAGTTACTCAACATAAATAGGGTGAAAAAGAAAAGAAAAGAGATAAAACAGTGATCAATTCTTGCAAAGAAGAAAATCAAACTTAACAAGATTAAATTTTGAGTTGAAAGTCAAAACAAATAAAATATACTTTACATATTTTTCAAGATTATGCTCCCAAAGAAAAGAAAAGGAAAATACACCTCTTCTGAGTTGCCTCTTTGTTGTTATTGTTTTTATTGTTATTGTAAGAACACAAACTTAGCTAACCAGTGAAAACATGAAAATATAGTGCTATGACAGTGTTGCAGATTACATTCAATAAATTATTGTGAGGAACTGTTTAAAGTGAAAAAAAAAAAAAAGGCGGGTATCTGAAAGATGTAATCACAAAAGCTCACTTGAGTGAGAAAAAATGTTAAGGTGGAGAATGTTCAACAAAAGATATTATTGTGTTAAAGGGAACTCTGCGGAGGGGTATAGTTTACTACCGTTCACACTTGATCGTATATCAACTGTGTCCATCACAATGCTGCCTCTAACAGGCACACATGGGCCTGGGCCCATACACCATGCACACACACACACACGTGTACACTCACCACACACACATACAATGATAATAATGGCGCAGCCAATGTTAGGTGGGTTACTAAAGGTCTGACCGGTGGGTTGGGCTAATGCATAGGTCAGACATCTGCTAAATCGTTGCCAAGACACCTGCTTCTTAAATTCTCTCATCTTAGTTATTAATTCATTTATCCTTCAGCTTAAAATCATTGGCAGTGAGGATAAGGTGTAGCGTATGTAGTAGTACGCATGCAGTGACACCTCCTTTATAAAACCGAAACTGAACTGAAACTGATACAACACATTAACTATGAAATTTTATGCACAACATGAATATATTATGTCAACATCACAGTAAATGACCTCATGTGTCAAACAGCTTTACACAAAATTTAGAATCGTTGTACGAGCTTTACACAAGTTTAACCTTGCTGATCTTTCTGCCTTTTTTTTTTTATAGATGTGAGACGGCATGGAATTGAAACATATGAGAAATAATCAATGGCCGTATGAATATCCAATAAAAGATTTACAAGACAGCATAAAGAACACAACATCCATACTGCTCTCAATTTAAGAAGATAAGCGATTGCTCATTCTTCATTTTCATTGTCCTGAATGTTGTTTATCTCGCCTGAAGAAGACCTAAGAAGTCGAAGCACATCATGTTTAGTCTTTAATTTGTTTGTCCCCTTTGTCTGCGGAATAATTATAATTTCTCTTCTAAACTTGTTTCATTTCCCACCTGCTGTCGCATCACTTTGAAACTAACACTTTTGAGATATTAAACGGTCAGAATACTAGTACTGCAATCTGCAGATCATGGATTTAAAATCTGAAGAAGGTGAAGAAGCATGGATAAGATCTTTTTCTTGTTTATCCTCCCTATCAACGATATGCAGACCCACTACTGAACAACGACGTGAAGAAGACTGAATGTATACGTTAAACATCCCACAGTACAAAACCAGCTTTTGGTGGGTAATGGAAAAAGTATCAAGCACATACTTGGATGCTTAAAAAGAGAGGGTACTATCAAGCATTTGTTCCATGTGTTCATGTACTTGCTGCAGCGTCCTTACAATCCATAGGTCATGGAATTACACTCTGATGTCATGAAAGTGTCAAATGTGATGGGGTTTTATTCACAACAGTGCACAACATCCACACACACCTTCCACCATGGAGTATCAGCATACTCGTTGTACGCACTTCCTTCCCGTACATTGACAGCGAGAGGAAGATGGCCGCCACAGCGATGTGTTGCGCAGAGTGTTTCAGACACATGTTGCTATGGTAACTGTCCCTCAGCAGGGCCCAGGCCGTGGAGGCGATGGGAATGTTGTTCCACTCATCTCGGGGAACCAGCTTTGCAGCGACACAAGGTAGTGCAGCAGGTGCTGGTGAACAAAACAGCAGGAAAATGTGTAAAACTATTCATTTGACAAGTCTTTCAAAGCTGTGTGCAGTGCACACTGTTTTCATCATGATAGCTTTAACTTGCTGTGAGCAGCCTGACAGTGTAAATGGTGAGGAAAGGAAACAGAAAGAGAGAGAGAGAGAGAGAGAGACAGAGAGAGAGAGAGACAGAGAGAGAGAGACAGAGACAGACGGACGTACAGACAGAGAAAGGGCAGAGGGAGCAAACACAAAGAGAGAGAGAGAGAGAAAGAGTGAGAGAGACAGAGAAACAGATAGAATACAGAAAGTGAGAGAGAAAGAAAATGAGAGACAGTGTATGGGCGAGAAGGGAGAGAACAACAGACAGGTGCACTGACAGATGGAAAAAAAGGAAGACGATGTAATTGCTCCTCTGCGTATTTGATCCACATAAATAAGAATGTAATCAAGTCTTCAAAACCAAATCATACCCATACGCTCCCTCTCTAGGAACTACTACACACAGACACATACACTGCAACAACCTACACCGATGATGTGCATACTTTGTGAGGGTGGATGAAGACCACCTTGAACTGTAGACATCGTAACACCAGCAGCTCACAGCTGGTAACGCTCTCCTGGAGGGCTGTGAATGTCTCGTCCACCATCAGTGGAGGCTTCCGACGATGTAATGTCCTGCCAGTAACAATGGCCATCACAATAATAATGATAACAGCAATAAAAACAAAGAAAGTTTGTTTTGCACTTTGCTGCCTTATCTATAACCACCAAATGCTCCAAATTAACGAGTACACACACCCCCCCCCCCCCCCCCCCCCCCCCACACACCACACACACACCTCCAGACACACACACACACACATGCAGACACACACATCCACACGTGTAGCAACAAACACCATTATGCACATGATTCCATGTCATACCCAATTGCAGGAAACACTGATATTCCCAGCCATAAATATGTCAAAGACAGACTCATCTTGCTTGTACAGTGATTAAAAATGTACATACCCCACCCCCCCTCATTAAAAAAATACAACTGAGGATACCTTCTTTCATGAACTTTCACTTTTCCTTTCATTACTCATCTCCCAATGACTTGTATGTAGACACTTTATCAGAAATTGTTTGGGCGAGGAGCCCAGCTTTCAGTGACAATGCAGCTGATCTTACTTGTAGCAGACGTTGACGACATCTCTCAGCTTCAGGTGCTGTTCCTCCACTTTCCCTGCCAGGTAAAGAGCTGTGCTGCCAATCAGCTAGAAACACAAAGTACAACGACTCTGGTGCAGCAAAACCACATATTTCCTCTTATCCACATCATATTACTTCATTACGTGAGGAAAAACATTTTTTTCTGTTCTGCCAAATGCAACATGAAGAATCAACACAATGAGGGAAAGAAAGGTCCCTAAAAAATGAAAAGACAGAAGACACTAGACACAGGGTTTTGAGCATCGAACCCTCCCCACCCTTGGGGACCCTGAGTCTGGATCCTGACCACGGCTAAGGCACTCGAGAACAGTGAGATGGGTGTGGTATCCAGCAGGTGTACATGTCATTCAAGGAGAGATCTGACTCTAAACTTTTGCAGTGTACACTAGCCAAACTTTCAGCATGTACACCAGCTATTCCCTCATCAGGACGTGAAGCAGGAGAGAGTAGGGGGATGGGTCGTTTGCTCCACTCTGGTCACCAGGACACTTCATGTAGAAAGTAGTCATTCAAAAATTACTGGTCGAGCAGGCATGATGTGAGCCTCTGGTGGTCTAAGAGGCTTGCATTCCCAACACTCTCCGAGCCCCCCATGCCCTCTCCTCTCCTTGGCGATTTATAGAGTATGAACACATTGTCACTGCACCACATGTCAAACCTACTCTCCGCCCCCTGTCACTGTAGTGGTATGATAGCCCTTTACATCATGCAGTGACGCAATGACTACTAATGGGACGTGATCTTTTGTTGTCACTGCCTCTCCGCCTGTGCTGTACATAACTGACCACCCGCTGCCATTGTCATCACAGCTGCAGTTGGCAGAGGGTCAGCTTGACCATGAATCCTTTCCTCTCTTAGGGGTCAAGGACATTAGATAGTTGGAAGTAGTTAATAAAGCCCACCTCTTCCTGTTAACATCCAATATCCCTCGCCCTCTGAGGGGGGGGAGGGGAGGGGGAGGGAATGGAGAAGGTATTGAGGAGGTGAGAGGAGGGTAAGGCAGAAAAGAGGGGTGAGAGAGTGGGAGGAGGGGTAGGGTGGAAGGAGGGGAAGGGCTTTCCAGCAGGGCTAGAATAATTACAATTACAAAAAAAAAAAACTATAAAGAAAAGTAAGGACTAACTTAGTAATGTTTGGCAGATCTGCAAGCTTCAGGTAGTACACATACACCCATGCCAAATCCACTACTTAGTATCAAACCTACATTCCAAAACATAATTCAGATCAGATGCTCTCTTTAGTTTTCACTTCACTTACACTGGGGGCAAGAATGACAAAGGTAACAAACAGACGCAGATTTCAAAAGTCTAGTAAAGAAAATTTTTACAAGCATTCTAATTTTTGGTGAGTAAAGAGAATGTGTGATGACCGAGGTGAGTGCGAGAGAGAGTGGGAGAGATAAGAAGGGGGGGGGGGGGGGGGGGAGAGAGAGAGAGAGAGAAAGAGAGAGAGAGAGTGTGTGTGCATAATGTGTGTGTCACTTACGTGTGTGTGTGTGTGTGTGTGTGTGTGTGTGTGTGTGTGTGTGTGTGTACTATATACTCAATGAACATCACACATATGCCACTTTGACTGGTTTTCATGTCAGCAAACTAAGAGTCTGTGTTTTTATATCTATCTATATACACCCAGTTTCTTAATACTTGAAACAATATACACCTGTTCCGATAATACACAATACTTACATATGGATCATAGTCTTTAATGGAGTAGTCACTGAAAAACTTGTGATAAATGACACAGGCTGTTGCCAAGGGTATACTTGTCACTCAAAGTCGCAATCCTGAGAAGAGAAAACAAATGATATTTAAGAACAAAACAAACAGAAAAAGAGAAAAGAGTATGCATCTTTTAAAAATATTATAGGTTTTTTTTTGCTTTTTTTTACTTTTTAATACTGAAAAAAAACTTTCAGCCCACTTTGGTGTATTCAACAAAGAAAAACCCTTTATTTCCAATCTTCTAAATTGTTCAACTGTGCATATTCTTCCTCTTTTGTCTGGTTGCCCCAAAAATGTATCTTTTCCCAAATTTCACAAGAAAGCCAAACATCTGAAAGCCACAATAATGCCATATTTAGTAATTTCTAGCTGATGGAGGATTTATCTCTCAGTGTTCTGTAGTCGGGTCAGTCATGCACAAAGTTTGTAAGATTTGTGAGCTGTCTTGTGAAACCAAACATTAACGGCTAAACAAATGCACCACAATAGTGGTAGCAGTACTGAGGTTATTAGAATACGAGTAGAAAGTTTTGACGATTCAGTAACTGTCACTTAAGGTAGTCCGAACCTTCAGTGTTATGAACATATTGAACATATCTAGCCTGTACAGAATGTCAGAATTTGGGTTCAGTTGCTCAAGTGTGACCAACAGTAAAGTTGGCCTGGATACTTCAAAACATCGAAACCATCTTCAATATGAAAACCAGACCAAAACCAGCTTAAATTTCAAAACTGGACTGAAACCGAGCATCAAAATAATAAAGAAACCCAAGGCTATGTTTCACCATGTAAGCAGTACCTATACACAGACTAATCCACACAACATGGCAAGTGCATTTTTGGGCGCACAATATGAAAGTCCAGCAAACATAAAAAAATGTCCTTTCCAACAAACTGCTATTGATTCTGGAATATTCTTCCAGCAGAATCAAACATTCCATGGAATCTATAAATATTTGAAAAAAAAACCCACGCCATTTGATTATCCATATGACAGCTTGACTAAAACAGTCGCTAACAAATTTAACTTCTTATCATCCAATTAAAATTTCAACAGCCCAAACCTTGACTCACATCGACTTTGGAATGGAATTTAAAAATTTAACAACAACAACAAAGTCTACTGAGAATGTGACAAAGTTATTGAATAATGGGATGTCTGTTTGATTTCAACCTTACAGAAGAATACTACTAGCTGAAAGGATAGCGCAGATGTGGTATACATTTCCTGTTCAGCTTGTATATGCACCAACTTCCAATGAACAAAAAGTTTAAAAAGCAACCCAAAAGGTCACGATTTATTTTCTTAAAATGTGATATTCGACACAAATTTTGTGCGTAAACGCTGCCACACAGATATATGTGTAAACAATACAGATTGGGACTCTACTTGAACTTGAACTTTTGGTGTTTGAGGCCTTAAGAGGCCTGTTCACCATTCTAATATACACTACCTGGGTCAAAAAGAAACTCTGCATGTGTGGAAGGAAGAGAGTGACAGACTGAATCTATCTAGGTTGACAAACAGTCAGGAAGACCATTCCAAACATCAATCACTCGAAGAGAGAAGTAATTTCCCCTGATGTTCAGTCTGTGATGAACTTTGGATAATTTCATGGAGTGTCCTCTGCTGTCCCTGTTGGTGAAAAATTCAAACTGTGGTTTGTCACTCTGGTAAATACCATGTACAAACTTGTACAAGTTGATCATGTTACCCCTTTTTCTTCTGTGCTCCAGGCTTGGAAGTTGAAGAGTAGAGAGATGCTCAGGGTACGGTTTATCTTTAAGAAATGCTAAAAAGTTTAGTTGCTCTGCGCTGAACATCCTCTACATCCTGGAACAGGTTTTGTGGTTGGGTTGCCACACAGAATGTCCGTACTCTAGTACTGGTCATACCAGAGACTTGTACAGTTGTAGGAAAGTGTTTTTGGTGAGGAAGTCAAGGGAGCGCCGGATAATACCAACTACTCTATCGTTTTAGAGGTTGCCTTGGCCACATGCTCTCTGAAATTCAATTCATTATCAATGTAGACTCCAAGGTCCTTCTTGGCGTCACTTTCAGATAGAGTTGCGGTACATGTCTCACCCTTGATGTTTATCTCAGTCATGTAGTACACAGCATCTGACTTCTTGTTCCCCAGTTTCAGAACATGGCATTTTTCTGGGTGGAATTTCAATAGCCATTGTCTTAACCTATTTTGCAATCTGTTTAGGTCTTCCAGTAAGGCGCGCTGGTGACCTACTCGTTTTTGAGTGAACCAGTATTTTAGGAAGAAGAAGAAGAAGGCATGTGTAGCGCCTTCATTGTCACTTCTTGCGAAAACCTTGGTATCATCTGCAAAAAGGCGTACAGTGTTTTGAATGTGATTCGGCAGATCGTTAATATACAAAACAAACAGAATTGGTCCCTAGAAAGGCCTTAGGGCCTTGGCTCTGTTTGTGTGTAGCCAGTCCCCTTACTACTAGTACTAGTATCATATTACTTAGCTGGTTTCGATAGTGGAATTACCGTTAAAGTTCATTTTTATGAACTTGTAACAATGCAAGCGTATGGTTACATTTGGTTTGTTTTACTATTGCATGACAAAATACAATCATTCGGTTATTTACCTGCTTCATGTATAAATCTAATGACACGGAAATGAACCCTAGACTCGGAATCGTTCATTTTTGGTCTATGGTCTCCTGAAGGTCTTTTATGTTTGAGACCGAAAGTTCGCTCATAAGCCGAATATCGGAAGTCACCAGCAAAACATGAAGGGAGAATATATTGTTTTATACTGAAAAATAAAAAAGTTAGTAATTGTTTCATACAGAACATTGGCAAGTTAAAAAAAGTCTTTTTCAATAGAAACATTGATGAAATAGTAGTATTTAAAATTGTAAAGCAGAAACAAATGTTCAAAATAAGCTCAAAAGAAAAAAATCATTTTCCCCATAAAGAAAACTCCCTAAGGTTGTCATGCGCAGGCGGCTCTGTTTGAAATCGTGTCTGAACAAACCTATTCCAGAAAACTTGGAGACCTCAGTTTTCTCCAGATCATTGATATTCCAGCAAATCATAGGAACGGGACAAAATGGCAACACCACTGGTACAGATTTTGTTGTATTTATCTCATGTATTGTGTTGAATAGTTTCAGCTTTGCATCACACAACAGGTTTCAGGGCTTCATGTTGATAAAACCAGTGAATCACTGATTGATTTTGAGTGATGATAGAAGAATCCATGTAAGTGAAGGTTTCGAGAAGAATGTCATACTGTTGAATCTGAGTGTCTGTGTCTTGAACAGAAACACATGTATTATGTTTATATTAATCTATGCTGTTCAAGTATAGCTGAAACGCTTATGATCCAAAGTAAAACTGAAACAAGATGAACATGAACGTGTCTGGTCACGTTTGTGATGTTTAAAAGTTCGAGATTTGTTATGTTTTTTGTTCTTCATTAAATTGGTGTTGTTCAGTCTTTGTCTTTCCAACCCCTCCCTGACCACGCCTCCTCCTCCTCCTCCCACTCCTCCTCTTCCTCTCTCTCTCTCTCTCTCTCTCTCCCCTCTCTCTCTCTCTCTCTACACCACACACACACACACAACACACCACACCCACACACACACAACACATTTTATGTCAAAATCTTTCATCTTATTTGACTATAGATACCAAAATTCAAACCCGAAATAAATGCTTGGGCTATATCCATTATTTAGTATGTTTACAGTCAGTGAACATAATACTGAATCAGCAAGGGAAAAGTTATGAAAAATGTGATCTCTAAACAAGCAAATTTAGTCAATTCAGTTATTAGTTTTTGATTTGGAGAGATAAGCATAAGTATAATGGAAATCTTGAAGGGAAGTATGTTGAACTTTGCCTTTAGAAATGCTATATTGTTGTTAGTTGGATAGTTTATGAGGAGAAGAGGTTAATGAAAAATGTTTTGAAATAAAATGTCATGTGCTCACTGTCGTCTGTCTGCAAAACATTTCTTTTATGGCCACCTCAAACTTAAAGAATAAACACAATAACTAATCTTTTATTTGAAAATCTGCGACAAGTCGCAGTCTGTTACTTGTGGGTTGTGATGAAAATTAAGCCTTAGAAAAGTGAATTTATTATGGTTTAGTGTGAACACAGGTTTTGGACATCTATTGCCATGCAGTAAGAACACACAGCAAAATTGTTTCTTTCGTCAGTATAGACTATATACCTTCTTTGCACCACAGCTGTTGGACTGGTCATTTTTTACCCCCCACACGCACATACACACAAAACACTCATGCACACACACACACATAAGAGTAGGGGGGGGGGGATGGGGGAGTGAGAGAGGCTTTTGTTGTTTTACTTCTGGGTCTGTGAAATGGATTGTAGAGCGTTAGGGGGAAAAAAGTAAACCATTAAAAAAAGTGTATTGCCAGTCACACAGTATGGTCAAAATGGTTGAATGCCCCTATCAGTGAGTGATATAACAAATATTGAAATAATGTCTGTATTTAATGAACTATTTTCTCGCCCTTTTGTTATGTTTGTTCTAAGCTAGATGTATACTTTTATGTGCAGTGATGAATTTCTGTTATTCTTTAAATGTTCTGATTTTTTTTTTTTTTACAGGAGGATCCATCCCTTGAACGCCACTTTCGTGGTCACAGGGACACAGTGACGTCTGTGGACTTCAGTCCCGTCATGACACAATTGGTATGATGTCTTCTGTAAAAGTAGCAGCTGGACCAGTTGGAGTACTTATGATGTTTTCTGTGGAATAAGTAACATGAGTTGCTGGATAAATTGTTAAACACACAAACAAGTAACAAAAACAAAAGAAAAAAAAGAGAAAAAGAATGTTATATCATGTTATACTTTTGACCCAAAGGTCATTTGATACATTTGTTTACAAAGACAAGATGAACAACACACAGATTTATAGTAGAACTGTCAGGACCTGGAGGAATACTGTCTTCAACTGCAGAACCAACCAGCTTGGAGCAATCCTGCACCACCCTTAGAAGCCTGTGCTTTGTTCACATAGGATACAGGCACACATGGGACATTCCATGAAGAGGTCAAAGGACATATTTGCTTCTTGGCAGATGCCATTTTGTAATGGCCACTGGATGTGACACGACAGCACCTCGACGGGAGTTTTCCCATGGGTGAACCAGTCCATGTTTCATGACTGTAGAGCCCACCAGCGAAAAGCATCACAGTCAAGCAACTGCCCTGTGCATCCTGCAGCCTCATTCATTGCTCTTCCACTGACAGGTGAAGACAGCACAACTCCAAACATAGCCTAGCTTTTGCCATGAGGTTTTATGTGCCCTCTAAAGAGGATCCCAGGTTACAGTCTTTCCTGCTGTCAACAGGACGTTCCCTTCGGTTAGTGGGTCTTTCCCCACCATCACAGGTCTTTTCCCAGAGTCAGCCAAAAGGCAAAGAAGAAAAGAAGTTGCCAAGGGGACCCAGAGAAGTACTGTCTTCCACTGACAAAACTAGCCAGCGAGGAGCAATCCTGCACCACCTATAGAAGCGTGTGCTGTGTTCACTTGGGGTGCAGACACACACAGGGTATTGCATTAAGATGTCAAGGGACATAATTACTCCTTGGCAGATGCATGATTTTTGCTTATGGGATTGGCATTAGGAGAGCCAAATATATCGGATCCATTTTATGACTTTTTTCAGTAAAATGGAAACAAATCTGTATATTTAGGTGTTTTTTAAAAAAATATTTCTACTCCATGCCATTCCCTTTCCCATCCAGCTCCAGCTCTATCTCCCCACCACTATCACCTTTCTGCAATTTTCTGATTAAAATTTTTTTTTTCTCCCATTGATTTAAAGTCAATTTGATGTTTGCTTTCAGCATCGGGATCAATGGACTCTTGTCTTATGGTGTGGAACTTTAAACCCAAGATGAGAGCATACCGCTTTGTGGGACACAAGGTAGATATCTATTCTTGTATCTACTATGTTATTGTTTACTTTGTCACCTCTCATAGTATGTTAACTGATACATTTATCTTTGGGATGGTAGGGGTGGTTGATGGTGGTGGTATTAATTCAATGTTTGAAAATGTCCGCTGGAAGGTGGAGTGAGAAATAGGGAGGGAGATGCCAGAGAGTATGCATACAACTTTAAGGTATTTGCTTAGTAACTTGACGCTAACTTGATACTGGCAGTTTTAATGTAGTAAAGCATATTGAATTAAACAAAAAAGAAAAGAGGGGTGGGGATGGAACATTTTTTTATAGCGGATTTCCGATGTCTCTCCACAAAATGATAGATTGTTCAGTATGGTGAAATCCCTGCTGAACATCCCTGGATGTCGTTGGTTATAAACATTGTTATAGATGGGTCTTTTAGTTGTAGTACATGATTTCATTCAGAATTTTCATCATATTGCTCATCGGTCCTTGTGAATTCACTGGTATTCCTGATGTGGCTTCCATGGTTGCATGTTTAGCGCATTGATGGAACTTGTTACTTGAGTTAATGATTGAATAAGCAAGATCAAAATGACTAGCAGACTTGATCATGCTACATGAATTGTTCTTGATCAGTGCTTTTACTGTCCTGTGTGTGCTTATGCTACGTGACTTGCTCTCTGATCAGTATTTTTACAGTCCTGTGCATTTGATCACAGGATGCGGTGCTGTCGGTGAATTTTTCTCCCTCAGGCCATTTGGTTGCATCTGCTTCCAGAGATAAAACAGTGCGACTTTGGATTCCCAGTGTGTGAGTATGATGTGTGTGTGTGTGTGTGTGTGTGTGTGTGTGTGTGTGTCCCAAAGGACATGCTGTACGACGAGCTGGCTACAAGCTCCAGACCCACAGGTTAAAAGCTTTCGTATAAATTATTATCAAATCTGTATTTGTAGTTAACTATGTTACACAGATATTCATCTTTGTCACTTTCACGCTTGTTTTGTTGTTGTTTGTAAATGAACCTTTGTTTAATTATATATATACAACAATTTGGCGAAGATGCTGACAGTTCAGTTCACATCTTTTCAGAAGATACGCCAACATCAAAATCTGCAAGAATGTGCAGTGGAAGAGGTCAACACATGCTTCTAGTCATTTATTTGTTTGCCATTTAGAATCATTTGTTCTTGTTTCTTTAGTTTTATAAATTCCTACATTTCTGATGGTTGCAATTTTTACAAAAATACAGTAGCTGCAAGACATGTAATCTGCAAACTACACATACATTTTCTTTATACTTTTGGTTGTAAAATTCCTTTAAAAATTTTTTTTTTACAAAGATCATTTAAAAGTTTCCAAAGGTAATGTATCTTTTGATCACTGTATATGTTTGTATGCACACAGCAGTGTGTAGAGGATGACTGCAGTGTTTTATTTGTTTCAAGAGTTTTGTACTGATATGTTGGAGTTTGGTTTCAGTAAAGGGGAGTCAACTGTGTTCAAGGCCCACACAGCCACTGTACGCAGCGTGGATTTTACCAGCGATGGCCAGACCCTGTGCACAGCCTCTGACGACAAAACCATTAAAGTGAGTGTTATTCCCTATGTTCAGCATTGTTCACCACATTCCAAGTTGAAGTATTTATCAGCATCCTCTTTTTATCCCATGTCTGTCTCTTCTCGCTGAGATCTCATCATGTGCATCTTCTGTCTGTACGTTCTCCCTCGCCTCCCTTATCCCTACACTCTTATCCCCCCTCCCTTCCCTTTCTCCTATTTTGCCTGTCACCCATACTACCTCTCCTTTTTTCTGGTTTTCCTGCCTCTTTGGTTGCCCCCCCCCCCCCCCCCCCTTCTCTTTTTTTTTGTCTCTTTCTAAAGTGCTGAAAATATCCACCAGTCAATCAGTGATCTCCTGACTTAAAACTGAAAAATTGGTCTATTTATAGTGACCAAATCAGTACAAAAGAATAATTTTGTGTTTGATGCTTTATGTTTGATTTTCAATTTCCCTTCGCCTCCACCCTCGCACCATCTCTCTCGACCTCCCCCTAATTTTCTATTACAGGTGTCTGGATGTTGATGGTCTTGAACTTTTCAGTTTCATTATCAGTTTTTCGTTGTCATTGTTACTTTTGTTGCTTTCAGTTTAAAAAAAGAAGTTCTATTTAAGTAAGTAAGACTGTCTGGCGAATTTGAACTGCTGTTTTGTTTTTAAACCCCAATTTCAGTTTAATTTTGTTGATCTTGTTGTTGTTTCTCTAAAATTCCATGTGAGACTCATGCAAATGTTCCATTCTTAACTGCTGCTTTCAGTGTTTTTTTCTTTGCCTGTTTTTTAGCTCTGCGTGCCATGCGTCCTACAACATTGGTGATCTTTACAATTATAATGGGTCATCAGAAGGTTCAAAGGTTTTTTGTGTTCTTTCCGTTCATTGTTCATGTTTGCTTTCTGCTGCATTCTTCTCCCCCTCTCCCCCCAACCCCATTTTTTTGTTGTCTGTATTGTTTGTATTATCTGAACAATCCTTCTCTTTGTCACCGGTTTTGTTTATTGCATGGCTGAAATGACCCATATGCATTCATTTCACAAAGACGTTTTCTCCACAGTGGCATTTGTGTTGCTGGTTATTGTTCTCTCAACCCAAAGCCAAAAAAATATTTTCATACATGTGATAGGAAATTGTTGATTAAATTATGTTTTTCATCGTGTTTCAGCTGTGGACAGTCCACAGGCAGAAGTTCCTCTACTCCCTCACTCAGCACAGCAACTGGGTGCGATGTGCCAAGTAAGTTTTCTTGAACTGCTCGTCTGGATTCACAGATCAATATAAGCCCACATGAAGGAGTATATGATTGACGGGAAAGATTTAGACTCCATGCTTTTTTTTTTTCTTCTTTTTTTATTGTTATATCTTCCATGCTTCATCAGCAACATTACCTCAAAAATGGTCTTTTGACGACCACTGGAGAGACATACCTAGGTTCAGCCAGTTGCAGCCCTGGCTGTGATAGTCCCCAAGAAGCAGTAGGTTTCAGATCATTGTGAGGCAACCCACCAGAGGAAACGTTATACTGTTGCTCTGTGATTCGGGTGGTGTTCGGTGGTGCCTGTACTGAGCAACAGAAGCAGTACATCACTTACTAAATCCGGTTTTGATGACAAATAATTGCTAAGTCACAAAGCCAGCTTATTTTTCAGAGATCACCACCAAGTTTATCCTTGTAGGAGTTTGGCTGAAAGTGATGTCAAAGAGCGGCAGGCTTAGGCCTGTTGTGCATACAGACTGCGTAAGTAAGGGGTATTGCCCTTGCCGGTCACCTCGGCTGGGGCTACAACAGGACGCACCAGGGTGTGATTGGATGTTGAGCTGGAATAACTGGTGTTGGGGTTATGCCACCGTAATTGCACAAAGGATGAGGGGGCAGACGTGTGGGGGGGGGGGGGAGGGGTAGGGGGACCAACAGACTTGTCACTTACGCTGCAGTCAGTAAATATTTGCAATGTTCCAAATATACAAGCTTGCAAAGATCACTTGTTCAGTAAAGCTTTCTGTTTATCTCTGGCTTTATGAAATTTTGCATGTCAAATTTTTAACAGTTTCTTTTATCGAAAACTTGTATTTTAAAATTTCATTTTTGCCCCCAAGAGTTTCAGATATTTAAAGATTTATTTTGGTGGTGTTAATCATAAATCTTGATGCACTAAGGTGACTACATTTTTGTGGATTTAAACAATTAAAAAAAAAATTTAATTTTGCTTCAGATTTTCCCCAGATGACCGTTTGTTGGTGTCAGGCAGTGACGACAAATTGATAAAACTCTGGGACCGACAGACACGTGACTGCATCCACACTTTTCATGAAATTGGCGGGTGAGTACTTGTTTGCCTTTTGTTATTATATAATATTGGGTATTTATATAGCGCCTATCCTCGGTCACAGACCAAGCTCTAAGCGCTTTACAATAAACACACTACTCACTCACTCAACGGGCTGCCTACCCAGGTAGAGCAGGCCGAAGTGCAGCCTACTGGCGCTCCACGGCTGTTCAGAGCAAGTTACTTAGTTTTGAGTCGCAGGGGAGTTTACAGCTGCAGAGACCAAGCTGTGAATGCCTGTGAGGGAAAGGAATGTTTTCTGCAGGCCGCTCCCCACCAGCCAGCTAACCGCACTGTATTCGGCCAACTGAATGTCATCTGTGCATAGCTGGTCTGGCAGCAATGCGTTCGGCAAGGTTGAGCGGCCATTACAAATGGGGCTGTAGGTTTGATAATTAGTTATTGTCATGAAAAATGTAATATATCTGCACTATTGAGATGACTGAATTGGCGAATTCCCAACAATTCTTTTAATACCAAACTCGACGGGGTTTATTTTCTTGTAGATAACATAGATGCCGCATGAAAGCTTGTACGCAAGTGGTCAGGCAATATTAGAACAATGACAACAAACACAATATTGTGCAAAAATGACGTCATCACTTTCTGGGAAGTTAATTTTCCATAGTTAAGTAGTACACAAGTTTGATACATGCCTCTGCTCAGACTACAGCAACAAAATATTGGATTACAAATGTGTAAAGCCTTGTTTGTTTGCCCTTTCACTAAGTGTCTCAATAAGGACGGAAATATAAAGCTGTGGCTCATTCAGTCGTTTCCCGTACCATTCAAATATCAGTCACTCATTTTCATTTATCCCTCCAGTTTCTCACATAGGATGCATGCGATTTTTATACGTGTCCTCCATTTCCACCGGTACACGATGGCACACGATAACAGTAAGTGACAATTTTTGTGGCTTGGTAAGAAATACCAGTTCATAGCAGGAAGTAAACGAATCTCCTTCTGAGAAAGAAAAGTTCTTCAGATTGGATTTGGAAGCACCAGTTGAAATGAATAATGGTTTCTATAAAGATGGAGATTAGTAGGAGATGTGGGGGACAGGTTCAGGCTTATACTAGTAATGTGACATAAATGCATTTCATTCTGGAACTTGTTTGTTTTGGATTTTTTTTCAGCTCTTTTATCTTTCATGTTATGTGTGGCATTACCATCAGTATGCTCCGTTTGTCTCCCATTTACGAAGTCCGCCACGCCCAGGTTTGTCTTGTTACAAGCACAGAACTAATATTCAGCAGGGAGCTTTAAATATCAGCTGATCATGTCCGTCAAGTTTTGTTTATTTGTTTGTTTTATGATGATTTATTCAAAACCCCACCGATAAGAAGCCTGATTCATATTGCCTACCTATTTATGAGCATATTGTATCTGATTTTTAAGTATTTTAAAGCACTTGCAAAAAAATACAAAGGTACACAAATAAATGTTATTTGCTATACATGAGTTAAAGTGCAGCAATATTTCTGTATGTACAGTATAGATATTAGTTATGGGTCAAGATTACTCCATCATTTATGTGTTTCAGGTATGTAAACCACGTTGACTTCCATCCGAGCGGAACATGCATTGCGTCTGCCAGTACAGATGGAAGCATCAAAGTCTGGGATATTCGCATGAACAAAATATTGCAACATCATGCTGGTAATGCATATAAACTGAATGTATTTCATAAAATCATGCAGCTTAAAGTTGACAATTCCCCTCACTCCGCCCTCCCCGCCCTCCCCCCCCCCCCCCCCCTTTTTTTTTTTTTTTTCAAATTGTGATCTTCTTATTGGTAACACTCCATTCCTCTCATTCCAGTTTCTCCTTGCAATGCCTCAAGAAGGCTTATTGTTTAGCAGTCCTCACAAGTATTCATATCAGATGGTTGCCAAGCCTCTCAGCAAAGGGAGGCAAGTGAAGACCTGTCTCTGACTAGCTAAGGGTGCTTTGCTTTGGAATCTGATTTGTGTGGGGGTGAGGGGCATGCTCAAGAACATAGGTGCACTTCTATGTTCACATGCTAGATTTTTGCTGTCTTTACCTTTGATACTTTTTTTTTTTTAGCCTTCTTCTCTTGAAAAGTTTGAAACAAACTGTTTTCTGTCTGTTTTGCTTTGTTTCTCTCTTACTAATCCATTTGTAAAGAGTCCACCTGCTTGGGATCTGATCAGGTCATGTTTGGGCTGACATAGGAAATTATATGTTTAAATCTATACTATCACCATTTCCCCAATCATTTTTATGAACTGAGTGCTAGTACAGTTTCAGGTGAAGCAAATTCCAACAGCCATTAAAAAGCACAAGACATACGACAAACTGATTTAAGACCATTGTATTGCGTACTAATTGATTTTTTAAGACTAGTCTTTTACACTGGTCATATGAATGCATGAAGTGCAGGCCTTAAGCAGTTTGAAAATTAGCAAAATGATTTATAGATTTTCACAGGAATCTGAAATCGTTTCCATTATGTAATTGTTGGAAGACTGACCGTGATCAAGGAGAATGCAGAGAAAGCAATGGCATATTTAGTTTTTAAAAACTCATTTTAGTTTGCTATTCTCAAATTCCAATGAAAACAATAAAAAGAAAAAAAGCAACCACCACCACCAAATCTGCGTTCTATGATTTATTGGTTGCATGGTTGGTTAGTGGAAGATTGATCAGTGGAACCGTTAATGGATTGTTCAAGGATTTATTGATGTATAAGTTGTTGTTTGCAGCTCATGCAGGCGCTGTGACCAAAGCGTCCTTCCACAGCAACGGCAATTACCTGTTGACGAGCTCTGAAGACGGCACGTTGAAAATCTTTGACCTGCTGGAAGGACGCATCTTCTACACACTACATGGACACCAGGTCAGAACTGCTTCAAACCCTCTGCTTTGCTTGTGCCGTTTTCTTCTACGTTTTGTTCTGCATGTTTCACAGCTCCGTATGTAGAAAGTGTTTATTGATATTCCTTTAGTGATCAGTTTATTCATTTACTGACTAGCATTTTCACTCCGCTTTACTGGGATCCACCCACTTCCCCCATCCATCCCTCTCCTCGTCCCTTGTGTTCTTTTGTCTGTCTTCCTTTCATTCTCAACACTGCGTCAGTAGCAGTACTGATACCTTTACTATCACATCAGCAGACTCTCATGGTCTCCCTCCCGCCGCCTCCTTTAGTGAGCATCCTTCTTGTGAGGTCATCTCATCTTCAATTCCCATGATCTTGTCAACGCTTAGAACTGTGAAAAATACCTGTCACTGGCGTGGTTGTGGAAAGGAAATTGAAACTGAACTCATTGCGAAAGCAGAGCACGAAAGGCTACAGATCTTAACCCCTTGACTGCCGCTATTTTGTATCAGTTTTGCACTTCTGTGTGCCGGAGCAAAATTTGACTTTTTGCGGTAGGTTCACTAATTTGATCAGTGCTCATTTATTTGTGGAGATATCTCTTAGATTTTTGGCATGTTTTCTTCTCATACCAGGGCTATAATACCTGCAAATAATATTTGATTTTGTTCATTCTGAGTATAATTAATAAATAATCTTATAATTCAACTTTTTTTTTAAAATTGAATTTTGCAAGCATACAAAAACCCACAGCAGCAAAACAAAAAACATACAAACCCAGCCAAAAGTGGTTTTAGTGTTTACTGAACACCTGTGTAAATATTTGGTAGTGAATTTACAACCCACAATTGTTGTTTTATATGATAAATTTATGCATTTCTGGGGTACAGTACAATCCAGGTATCAAGGGACACAATTTTGTTTTCTTAGGTAGGTTCACTGATATGCCCAGTGCTCTTTCAATTCTTGACATATATCTTAGATACTAGGGAAATTTTCTTGTTATATCCTTGGCTACAACCAGAAATCACAATAGTTTGATTTTGTTTGTAATGAGTAGACCAAAAATATATATAATGATGAATGTTTTGTTTGAAAAACAGACACTTTCAGAACATAAACAAAACTGTAGCACTAAAATCACAATGAAATACCACAAAAACTGGTGTTAGTATCCTTTGAACTTCAGGACAAACATCTGTATTCACAATAAAGCTTGACAATGCATAAAATGTTTAGCAACCCATATCATAGGGGGCAATCCAGCCCAGGTAACGTGGGAAAGAAGAAGGGAATTGAACATTATCCACAGCATCAGTCTGCACATCTTGCAAGCCTCTTGGGAATTGGTCTTGTTTAGCAGAGATGAACTAACAATAACAACTTCCAATTATTCTGTCAGTTTTCTTTCACACATGTGGTTTGGTTCACTCATGAACTAAGTGCAATTGATAAAAAGCCATTACCACAGAAGGTAATAAATAAAACATTGCAAAACCAACCCCCCCCCAAAAAAAACCCAACAACCAGAGACTGCTAAAGATAGGACTGAGCTACAAAAGGCCACACCACAGATGATGAAAGCACACTAACAACTGAAAAATACACTGGTGTCGCAGAGAATACACCACACCACAGAACCTGTGGACAGAAGGATCAGGATCCCACACTACTGCCAGTAAATGCAAGTTATAGTGACTGACACACATTTGGGTACACACACACACACACACACACACACACACACACACACACACACACACACACACACACACACTGTGCACAAGCACCATTTTCAAAAGCAACACACACACACACACATGTACACACACACACACACACACACACACACACACACATGTACACACACACATGTACACACACACACACACACACACACACACACACACACACACACACACACACACACACACAGCACCACATGCAAAAGCACCACACACACACACACACACACCATGCACAAACACTACACAAACACCACACACACACACACACACACACACACACACACGATGTATACCCACACCATGCACAAGCACTGTCTCTTCTTCTCTCTCTCTCTCCTCTCTCTCTCTCTCTCTCCTCTCTCTCTCCCACACACAGCCTGCACAAACAACCACACAACAACACACAACACACACACACACACACACACACACACACACACTCACAAGCACACACACACACACACACACACACACACACACACCACACACACACACACACACACACACACACACCACACAAAAACAACTCCACGAAATCCATGGGCTTGAAGTTGCCAATGTTTACCTTGATACCTGGGTAACCCGTGAAATAAAGGTCGAGATTTGGGCAATCAGCACTGGCCTCTGTCCATTCTGAAACAAGTTCTGACTGACGAGTGCCACGCCGTCTTCCTCTGCCACGCCCCCTCACACTGGACCCTCGCCGTTGTCCAAAACCCCCTCCCCTTCCTCGACTCTCCTCCCGACCTCTCACGAAAGGAAGGAGGGGGCACTCCACATACACGGAATCGGCTCGTCACTCTCCGATTCGGCCCCACTTGCGCCGGTATCGCTCGGTTTGAAGTCGGGGATCAGCTTCGTCATCAACACCAACCTCCGATAGCAAAGGGTGGTGTTGATTGTAATCACTTTATTCCTCCTCCGAATCGCTTCATTCCACTTCTTTGAAGTCTTCGTCATCGCTTTCACGGTCTCGGATAACTTCTTGAAGCACTTCAAGAGCATTAGATCGTTTGAAAACGGCACGCGCCTGATCGAACTGCCTGCTCGACTCGCCATCTTCAACCGAGAATAATTCTCCGAACTTTGCCGAAGTTATTGACCGAATGGACGCGAGCCGGTCAGTCAGCTGACCCGCGAAAGGGAAGAAACCGTCCTTTAGGGTCCCTGCAACCGTTTAAACCATTTTTTCTCCTTTCCTCCCTTCTTTAAATCGCCGAATTTTGATGATGAAATTATCTCGAACGGCGTTCGAGCAAGGGCACACAGCTTTCCCGAAACCATCTCGAACGCCGTTCGTGCCAGGGCAGTCAAGGGGTTAAGATTCTTTTTCTCCATGAAAATTGGTGAGGATGATGCTGTGGCGTTCCATTCTAATTCAGTCCTTTTGTTTGATTTGTGGAATGATGTTTCTTTTCTTCCATAGCATTCCAGACAATGTTCGGTTTTCGTGTGCAGGGTCCTGTCACGGCAACCAGATTTTCCAAAAATGGCGAGTTCTTTGCTTCAGGGGGTGCTGATGAACAGGTTTGTACGATCTGTTGTGTGTTTGCCTTGTGTTGACCCAACCTCAGCATACCTGCAGCACCTTCCCACACTGCTCAGATCAAGTGCTTACCTCACCTTTCTCACCCAGTCTTACCTTTAGAATGGTGAAAAACTGTGCATGTCATTTAATGAGTCAAGCCACTTTATAAATTCATGGTTTTAATCGAGTGCTTAGATTTATTCCACATAGGCATCAGTATTTTACTGCAGATGCCACAAAGGTCTTGTTCTGAGATGATGAGCTATCAGATTTTTTTTCTGTCCTTGTTTTTTTTTAAGTTTTTGGAATGAAATCGTTTTTTCATGTTTGAACTGATTAAATGTCAGTTGTGATGAAACAAATTAAGATCTGTGTTTATTTTCAGGGATTCAGCTTGATTATACATCTTAACCTTTTAGTTGGAAGTGTCCTTAGTTCTGATGTTAATTTTCTTTCAGCCCTGACGTGGTCTGCATGGTTGGCTATACACAGCTTGAGGTGACTGCTGTAGATTGTCATTTTCACTGTATCATTTTTACCAATTCAGCAACCATACTCCATGGGCAGGGAGGATGCATGGAGGCTAAGATCCATACCACAGAGTATATGTAGGAACCTTCAACTCTGTGTATACATCTGTGGATCACGCAACTGCACATGTTGAAATGGATGATCACAGCTGGTTGACATTTTAAAGCTGGCAGCTTTGGCCTGTTTTCTTTTTTTAACACGATCACTGACATTGTTCAAACACCTTCATCTTGTTGAAATTGTGAGGTGATGCATGTATGCAAGTTGTGTTGTGCTGATGATATGCGGTGTGAATGTTATTTTAGAATTCAGAGTTTAGCTGCAAGTTAACGATGATCAGGAAACCATTTGAGACAACAGACAGTTGTGATTTGGACAGTTTATCATGTATGTAAACCTGTTCATGCAGGCCTTTATTTTCACATATCTGGCTGAACAGTGTTTGATGTGTTGTACCAACCTCATTTTGGCACTGCTGTTTTCTGTCAAATCAGGTATCAACCTGAATGAAAATAAGTTCAGGCATGATACAATTTTTTTTAACATGGCCTCTGTGTGTGTGTGTGTGTGTGTGTGTGGGTGTGTGTGTGTGTGTGTGTGTGTGTGTGTGTGTGTGTGTGTTTTCCCTGACCCTTTATTCCATGCTATGAGAATCTTAGGCCAGTAAGCTGCTCCTTATGTTATGACTTCAGCCATTAGAAAAAAAAAAACACACAAAAAAGAACCCTTAGAGCAGGAAGCTGCCAGGGACCAGTGCTAACCAAAAGTTTGGCTTTTCTGTTCATATTGATTTCTGTTTGACTCTATCTTGCCATTCAATGGATGGCTGCAGGTGTTAGTGTGTGTGTGTGTCTGTGTGCATGTGTGTGTGTGTGTGTGTGTGTGTGTGTGTGTGTGTGTGTGTGTGTGTGTGTGTGTGTGTTACTTGTTTGTCATTCAATGTGTGGTTGCAGGTGTTGGTGTGGAAGACCAATTTTGACCAGCTTTCTCAGAGGGACGTCCTCGGGGCACAGCAGTTGCGGGAACGCTCGGAGGCCAGGTCGCAGGCTCAGCCGGCGGCTGGGAATGTCCAGTCTCAAGTGTACAAGGGCAGAGCGCCTGTTTCTCCCATCAGCGTAAGTGTGTTGTGCCTGGGGTGATCTCAGTTCAAAGCTTGTGTGTGCGTTTTGTTAGGTTTGGATCTTTGCATCTGGTGTTTGTTGATATTGTGAAATTCTTGAAAGTGGTTTTTTGTTATGTTTTTTTTTTTTTTTTTTGATGTGTGTGAGAGTGTTGTTTCGATTTACAGCAAGCAGCTTCTTCATTTTTGTGAAAGAAATTTTTAAAAGAATATTTTTGTTTAGATTAAGGTGTGTTATGTGCTTCTTTCACTATTCTTATCTAGGCTAGTCGCAGGGTCAGTCAGTATTTTTCCTAATGGAATTGTTATTATCATTATTTGATATCATATGTTGCCATAAATATGATTGTTTACAATGTAGGGTATATTATAGGAACAAAGTTAATCTGTATGTCATTTTGTTTGTTTGTTTGTTTTTTTTGTTTTACCATCAGTTACTATTGAGTGTAGGGAATTGCATTTGAGCAAGTCCTCGTTCACTCTTCATTTCAGTTTGTTTTCATTAAAAACAAAAACAGATTTTATCATTATATGTCAATGTGACAGTAACTTTACAGATCTGACAGTAATATGTTTATGATGCCTTTTATACCATTCAAACTGAAATTCCATTTTAATTACACATACTATACAGTGGCTCACTAATGCAATAAGCGGCAGCAATTTGCTATCCCTGCCTCGTATACAATAAAGTCCGTACGGACAACAAACCCCTGAAAGGGCCTCGTGCCTTGCGCATGCTCAGAACCATCCTCTTTCCTCGGCAGCCATCTTCCCGTTGAGCCTCGTGTACACGAGCAGCTAAGTATATTTTGCTTTTCTCACGATCGCTCGATCGTTGTTGCTGTTCTTTGGTGTTCTTGCTTATGTTTTCACTTAAGGGAGAACGTACGTGAAGCGATTGGGTGGTAAGGCGAGATTTGCGAAGGTTTCGTCATTCGATTCCTCGTCTCACTGGCAGGCTCTTAGCCCGCCTAGCCTACTTTGGCCGCGCCAACCCCCCTATCTCTTCAGCGTCACTTTCTCTCTTCTTGTTCCTTTTCTTTCTCCAAGGGTTCACTTCAACTCAGCTTCGGTTCTGTTGTTGTGACAGCGAGCCCTTTCTCGCAACCCTTAATTTGTGACGATGACCGGCTCAGCCGCGGTTCTGTCGGTCTCGTCCCCTCGCCCCTAACGGCACGGTTCTGTCGTGTCCGTTACTGCATCCTGTGTGTCCAGTTCAGCTGCGGTTCTACTGCGCACAGTTCGATTCCCACGGCGGAATCAAAGATGCACGAGCCCCCTATGACGGAGCGCTCAGGGGTGGGGTAATGAGGCGGGCTTCACGTCTGCCTCTAACGGCAAACGACTCAGCTTCGGTTCTGTCGTTCCGTTACAGCATCCTGTGTCCAGTTCAGCTGCGGTTCTACTGCGCACAGTTCGATTCCCATGGCGGAATCAAAGATGCACGAGCCCCCTATTATGGCAGGCTCAAGGGATAATGAGGCAGACTTAACGTCTCCCCCTCCCTTTCGCTCGGTGGGCGATCCAAGGGAAGCAACTCCCTCTCAAGGGCTTGAATCTCGTTCGGCCCCAGTTGTTTCCCTTCCCCCACCTCATGTCTCTGCCCTTTTGGTCAGGACACTGGGGTTTCGCCCTCTTTTCAGGCGTCCCTCGGGGGACTGGTGCATCAGGTTCCCCATTTTCCCATTACTGCATCCTGTGTCCAGTTCAACTACGGTTCTACTGCACACAGTTCGATTCCCATGGCAGAATCGAAGATGCACGAGCCCCCTCTGACGCTGGCTCAGAGGTGGGGTAATGAGGCAGACTTCTGTCTGCCTTCCCCTTTCTAAAACCCCCACCTCATGTTTCGGCCCCCCTCTGGGCAGAAACGTGGGTTTCGCCCTCATTCAGGGCGTCCCTCAGGGGCTGGCGCATCAGCCCCCCCCCCCCATTTACCGGGTTGGCCCAGCAGCCATAGCAGCAGCCCCCCCCTATCATGGGGTCAGGCCACTTTGCCTTGGGCGCCATGGGCCCAACGGCAGTATCCCCCGACCATGGGCTTTCCACAGCCCCCTGCTCTGGGGTTTCCCTGGTGGCCGGGTTTTATGCCCAGCTCTCCACCAGTGCAGGCCCTTTCCTCCCAGGCCCCTTCGGCCCTCCCGACGGCTGATCCCTTCCTAGGAGTGTCTGGGGGATCAGCCAGCCTGGGCCTGTCTGGACTTTCACAGCGCACCACTTTACCAAGGGCTGTCCCCCTCAGTATGT
The DNA here is from genome assembly GCA_018398815.1 of Conus ventricosus. Classification (NCBI taxonomy): domain Eukaryota; kingdom Metazoa; phylum Mollusca; class Gastropoda; order Neogastropoda; family Conidae; genus Conus; species Conus ventricosus. Next base: position 81,780,859 of record CM031604.1, read on the forward strand.
GGCTCCGACCTGGTGGATTCGGAGTTGGAGGACGAGGTCCAGTCTCCTGGTTCTTATTCCTTCTGGGACTCGGTGGCCTTCCTGCTTCCCTCGTCCCGGAGGCGGTGTCGTCCTCACGGGAGGTCAGCCCCCCCCCCCCCCCCCCCCCCCCTGCCCTTCGGCAGCGGAACTCACCCTGGGGTCTCACCCACTGGCGGCTAACCCTCCTCTCTTTAAGGAAGTTGGTAATGGTAGCCGACTGTATGAGGAGGGCCCAAATAAGTCAGGGGCATTGGGGCTCAGGACATCACGCTTGGCTCCATCCCTGATTTGCCTGGGGTGCTGGCGTGCAGAGGATTTCTCAAGCCAGAAAGGCTTCCGTTTGCCAAGGAGGCCATCTTGGTAAATGGCACCATTCTCTCAACCCAAGGGACGACGGTCATTTGGACCCCGGGGATCTTAGACAAGCAACCCAGCAGGGGTCGCCCTCAGGCACGGCCGGCGGGTCCGAAAGCTCCCACGTCTCAGACGGACCACCCCCAATGACTTGCCCCCGACCTGGGCGCTTCACCCCAGGGCGGTCCTGTGGGCAGTCTGTTCAGGCACCTCAATGCCTGGGAGCGGCTTCCCGCAAGCCCTTGGGCTCTGCGGGTGATCAGGTCGGGGTTTCGTCTTCCTTGGGGTGCGTAAAGGCTCCTCTCACTCCTTTCCCTCCTCCTCGGGATCTAGCGGCCTCTCAGGTCTTAGCCCAAAGAGGCCTTTCGCTGTTAGCCAAGGGTGCCACAGAGGAAGTCCTCTTCCATTCCTCTCCGGGCTTGTATGGCCGCATTTTTGTGGTTCCCAAAGCTTCTGGATGATGGGGACCGGTTCTAGACCTCTCGCCCATGAACAGGTTTCTTATCGTCCTCCGTTTTCGGATGGAAACCCCCATGTCAATCCGCGATGCCATGCATCCCGGCGACTGGGCGGTATCCTTCGACCTGAAAGATGCGTACTTCCTTCTCTTGATCCGCCCAAGGGACAGGAAGTACCTCCGCTTCATGTAGGGAAGCCGCGTTTTTCAGTTCAGGGCTCTTCCCTTTGGGCTAGCCCCGGCCCCTTGGGTTTTCACGAAGGTGGCCCGGGAAATTTGCTTGCATGTTCGGGAGAAAGGAATTCTTCGGAAGGCCTATCTCGACGATTGGCTCCTTCTTGCCCCATCCAGCACTCTGTGCTCCCAGCAAGCCCTCCAGGTTTTATACCTCTGTCAGCAGCTGGGATTTGTTCGCAACGAGGAGAAGTCCGATCTCATCCCGTCGCAGCAGTTTCAGTTTCTGGGCATGTCCTTCCACACCACCAACTGGTGGGTCTCTCCAACCCCCCCAACGCCTGGTTCGCCTCCAGCACCTCTTGGCCCATCTCCTTTCCTTGGATCAGCCCCAGCCAGAAAGCTGGCCTCTCTTCTGGGTCTGATGGAGTCCTTGGCCCCCTTAGTGTCCCTCGGACGACTGCACAAACGCCGGTTTCAACGCCTCTTTCGCAAGCGTTGGTCTCAGGCGTTGCAGTCGTGGGACCTTCCGGTCCTTCTCGGTCAGTGGTTCCAATCATCGGTGGCCGATGGCACTCCCAGTCCTGGCTGGCGCAGGGAGTCCCCATCACACCCCCTCCTCCACAGGAGGACCTGTTCACGGACGCGTCCCAGTCCGGGTGGGGTGCCCACGTTAGCTCTCTGACGGCGGCCGGGCAATGGTCCCCGGAGATGGGATCCTGGCATATCAATCGGCTAGATCTGGAAGCCGTGTTCCAAGCCCTGAATGGAGTTTCTTCCCTTCCTGAAGGGAAAACATGTTCTCCTCAACACCGACAACACGACTGTGGCGTGTTATATCAACAAGCAAGGGGGGGGCGCGTTCTCACTCCCTGTTCCGGAGGGCGGAACAGCTTCTCCTTTGGTGCGAGACACAATCAATCCGGATCTCGGCCAAGCACGTTCCCGGGAAGATCAACATTCTCGCGGACTCCCTCAGCAGGTCGCTCATGGTTCTTCCCTCGGAATGGACTCTCGTCCACTCAATCTTGGAACCTCTCTGGACTGTATGGTTCAAACCACATGTAGACCTGTTCGCCACCCAGGTCAACCACCGTCTCCAGCTGTATGTCTCCCCAGTTCCGGATCCGGCAGCGTGGGCTGTGGACGCCCTGTCCATCCCTTGGTCCGGACTGACGGGCTATGCCTTTCCCACGTTCCCCATTCTGGGAAAAGTTCCCCGCAAAGCAAGGGAAGACGCAGCCACACTTATTCTGGTGGCTCCACGCTGGCCGGCCCAAGCGTGGTTTCCAGAACTGTTGCACCTGTCTCACGTGCCTCCGATACCGCTCGCCTTCAAGGCAAAGTCCCTGTTTCAGCCACGGTCAGGCATTCCACACGGCAATCCAAACGGGCTACATCTTCACGCCTGGCTACTGTGCGGGACGCGCTGTCTGCACAAGGCGCCTCCCCAGCGGTAATCGGCCTTGTGGTACATGCCCACAGGTCAGGCACCCAAAGTGTCTACAGTGTCCACTGCAATGGCTGGCTCTCTTGGTGCTCCAGCCACGCAGTATCACCTCATTCTCCTTCTCAATGCCAATTGGCTAACTACCTAGTTTTTCTTTCATCGGAGAAAGAACTTTCAGCCTCCTCTGTTAAGGTTCACAGGGCGGTTATTTCTACCACTATCCGCCAGTTAGGGGGCCCCTCCTTCGGGGACGGCCCTCTTCTGCGGGATCTGGTCAGAGGAGCAGCCCTACAGGAGGCCCGTTGCCCCCGCCGTACCCCGGCGTGGGATCTTTTCTTAGTCCTCTCCTCCCTCAGGCTCCCCCTTACGAGCCCATCCGAGAGCGTTCTCTGAAATTCCTTTCCTTCAAAACAGCCTTTCTCGTTTCCCTGGCCTCAGGGAGGCGCTGCAGTGAAGTCCACGCCCATAGTGGCCTGCCTGGGGAGGTCGCCTCCGAACCGGATGACTCGATATCTCTTCGCCTCCTCCCAGAATTTTTTAGCGAAAACCAGTTGCCAGGTTCTCCTTCCCCGACTATCCCCATTCTTCCTCTCACTTCTATTCTCGCCCCAGACGACGAAGACCGCACTCTCTGTCCGGTGCGCGCTCTGCGGGAGTATAGGAAACGCACGAAATCTTCTCGCTCCATAGCAGCGCCACCTGTGTCTCTCTTACAACGAAGGTTATAAGGAGGCCATCAGGCGCTCTTCAATCTCTCGATGGCTGAGAGAAGTCATTAAAGCTGCGTACGCGAGACCTGAAGGGGATTTGGCTGTTTTCTCACCAAGACCTCATGAGATTAGGGCATGGGCGTCTTCGCTGGCAGTAGCTCTTATTGCCAGCATTCAGAGCGTGTTAGATGCCGCATATTGGCGTTCCCCTGGCACCTTCATCCAATTCTGCTTGCGCGACTTTTCTCGTCTGCGCGATGATGGGTCTAGGGGCATCGCATCAGCTGTGGTGGCCCAACACTCCATCTCCACCACACGCTCCGGCTCTTCTCGCTCCTCCAGGTGGTAACCAGGTGAGCCCTCCTTCCAGGTAGTGCTACTCTGCATTAGTGAGCCACGGTATAGTATGTGTAATTAAAAGGAAATTTTTATTCTAAAATTACGTTTAATCTAACATACTTACCGTGGCTCACGCAGAGGCCCTCCCTACCTCCCCACTTCCTGGTTCCATCAGGAGTTCTCAGTTAGGGTTTGATATACCTCGGAAAGAGGATGGTTCTGAGCATGCGCAAGGCACGAGGCCCTTTCAGGGGTTTGTTGTCCGTACGGACTTTATTGTATACGAGGCAGGGATAGCAAATTGCTGCCGCTTATTGCATTAGTGAGCCACGGTAAGTATGTTAGATTAAACGTAATTTTAGAATAAAAATTTCCTTTCTTTTCACATATTACACATTTTAAAACATTTGTGGGTGGTGGCTCATGGGGAAAAGAAAATAACCGTGTTGCGCAAGTGATGAAATTATATTGTTATCCTCCTCTGTGAGTTGTGCTTGGTTTCTTCATGTGCGTGATCCATCCTGTCAACTCATATGTTTCTACTCTAAAGTGAATAATTGTTTTTCTTGTCTTTCTAAGAGTCTTTGTTGTTAATCCTCATTTTGTTTACTGCATTTTTATCTTGATGACAGATTGTGAATATAGTGATTTTACCATTCTGACGTAATGTTAGGACTTCATTTAAGAAGACGTATGTGCCTCAGAGATAAGTGGTGCTGAAACAGTGAAGTAGAGTTAAGATGATGATTTTCGGGATATTTATTTTCCAGCGCAGAGTACGGTTTAAGGTGAGAAATTTTAAGAACAAAACAAAAGACTTTAAACTGCACTTTTTGGTCTTGATATGAAAAATATTTGCATGAAAAACAGACCCTTTATTTGTTAGATGTTATGAAGAAAACAGGGGAAAAAAATAACGCATTTCTAAGATTACTGAACAGCTTTCAACACTAACATATCAGCTACAGGTTTGGGTTGATTTTTTTATTTCCCGTTTCCCTTTAACATGCATGCTTTTTTTTTTTTCTTTTCTTTATCTCGACATTATTGGACTGTTGAAATTCAGAGGCAAAACGAGGCAACTATCAGAACAACCCTGTCTTTGATACTCTTAATAAGCCTTCAGGCTGATCGTTTCTGCGAGGGTTTAAGCATTGCCTGCGGCTGTAGTTAGAGCAGCAGTATGCATCTTAATGCACTGGTGGTGGTGGCTTGCAGCTGGATGCGCGCTCCATGGTCAAACGCATGCAGGACCAGGAGCCATCGGTCACCGATGTGGGGCCGGCCATGTTCACTCCCTCTCAGGTTGTTGGCTTGTGGTCTGTTAAACTATACCACATGTACGCTCTCAGCTGTACAGTCTGTGCTTGAGTGACATGTACTTCTGTGGTGTTACCCGTAGCATGTTACTGTGGTAGCATACTCTTTTGTGTGTGTGTGTGTTGGTGTGTGTGTGTGTGTGTGTGTGTGTGTGTGTGTGTTTGCATGCTATGCACAGATATGAAATTCTTATGGTGGATTTCTGCTGATTTTGGGGATGGTTTTGGCTGAAAATACAAATGGTTTGCCCCCTCCTCTCCCACTCCCCCCCCACCCCCTCAAAAAAAAAAAAAAAAAAAATCAAAGCCTGGCTAGAGTGAAATGTTGTCCCAGAAAAGTTTGGTTCTTCTCTCTCCTAGCCCCCCCCCCCTTCCCCCCTTCACCCTCCACCAACACTTTCCCACCCAATTTTGTCATCCCTCTTCCACTCTGGTCAAGCCACTCACCTCTGGTGAAAAAACAAAACAGAAACAAAACAGAATGGTTTGGACTGATTTAATTGACCAGCAGATTTGACTCGACAGAAGATATCTGAATCTGTGATGAAAAGCACATTATGCTTGTTACATTGAGCTTCTCCCACCCCCAGCCCGGACTTCATGATCAACAGAACTAAGTGTACCTTCACCCCCACTACCATCCCCTCCACCATCTCTCTAAAAAAAAATCAAATATTTTTTAAATTAGTAAAACACAGAAAAAGTGTTTCCGTTGTGAAAGTGTAACACTTTAATATTATAACTATATGCAGTTGTTTTTTTTCAGTCTCTGGGTTAAGTGTCACTCATGTCAGGTTTGTTTTATATCAGGGCAAGAGGAAGATACAGGTGGGAAGATCACAATATTCACTGCATGCGCTTGCTTGTCTGCATGTTGTTGATTCTCATTACCATTTCGTTTTTTTCCCCTCTGTGATAGATGCATTGTGCTTTTTTGTGTTTGTTTTGTTTTCCTGTTTGAAGTTTTTAATAGTTGTCCTTCTGGTTTCATCTGTCCTGTCTGTAGCTTGAAAGATTTGTTATGTTTATTTACAGTGTCAGAGCTTACATGCATGAATGATTGCACAGGGCTTAAGCTATGAGTGTTGTTTGTTTTGTTGGTAGTCTCTTCTGCTCGATTCATTTTTTTTAAAAATTCCCAAGCATACAGAACAAAAGACTCTGTGATTATGTTTATTCTTTGACACATGAACCCTATATTGTATGATTTCATCATCATAGCAGATTCCTTCCTGTGAAATCTTGGAATACATTTTTTTTTTATAAGTAGGATTGTTGTAAATTGAGGATTACAGTGGTTTTAGTAAGATTAATTGAAATAAATGGCAAAGGACAAAAGTAGGGCTGAGCATACTGTTATTGTTAATGCTCGCAAGAAGCAAACTCCAGAACATTGAATTGTCAGCCTTGTCATTGTTTGTTTTGATTTTAAGCGCAAGCATAATAATATATGTAAGAGTGCTTATGTCCTTTCTTTTTTTTTTTGTCTTCATGTTGTCACCTGAGTGTAAACAGAAGCATTTGATAAAAAGTGACTGAATAAAATGATTTGAACAAATGTGCAATAGACCACTGAACAAATGTGCAATAGACCACTGAACAAATGTGCAATAGACCACTGAACAAATGTGCAATAGACCACTGAACAAATGTGCAATAGACCACTGAACAAATGTGCAATAGACCACTGAACAAATGTGCAATAGACCACTGAACAAATGTGCAATAGACCACTGAACAAATGTGCAACAGACCACTGAAACAAATGTGCAATAGACCACTGAACAAATGTGCAATAGACCACTGAACAAATGTGCAATAGACCACTGAACAAATGTGCAACAGACCACTGAACAAATGTGCAACAGACCACTGAACAAATGTGCAATAGACCACTGAACAAATGTGCAACAGACCACTGAACAAATGTGCAACAGACCATGAACAAATGTGCAACAGACCACTGAACAAATGTGCAACAGACCACTGAACAAATGTGCAACAGACCACTGAACAAATGTGCAACAGACCACTGAACAATGTGCAACAGACCACTGAACAATGTGCAACAGACCACTGAACAAATGTGCAACAGACCACTGAACAAATGTGCAATAGACCACTGAACAAATGTGCAATAGACCACTGAACAAATGTGCAACAGACCACTGAACAAAATGTGCAACAGACCACTGAACAAATGTGCAATAGACCACTGAACAAATGTGCAACAGACCACTGAACAAATGTGCAACAGACCACTGAACAAATGTGCAACAGACCACTGAACAAATGTGCAACAGACCACTGAACAAATGTGCAATAGACCACTGAACAAATGTGCAATAGACCACTGAACAAATGTGCAACAGACCACTGAACAAATGTGCAATAGACCACTGAACAAATGTGCAATAGACCACTGAACAAATGTGCAACAGACCACTGAACAAATGTGCATAGACCACTGAACAAATGTGCAACAGACACTGAACAAATGTGCAATGACCACTGAACAAATGTGCAATAGACCACTGAACAAATGTGCAACAGACCACTGAACAAATGTGCAATAGACCACTGAACAAATGTGCAATAGACCACTGAACAAATGTGCAATAGACCACTGAACAAATGTGCAACAGACCACTGAACAATATGTGCAATAGACCACTGAACAAATGTGCAATAGACCACTGAACAAATGTGCAATAGACCACTGAACAAATGTGCAATAGACCACTGAACAAATGTGCAACAGACCACTGAACAAATGTGCAATAGACCACTGAACAAATGTGCAATAGACCACTGAACAAATGTGCAATAGACCACTGAACAAATGTGCAATAGACCACTGAACAAATGTGCAACAGACCACTGAATGATAGATAAATGCTTCTACACATACAGTGTAAGTAAACATCTTAAGAAAAGCGAGGAAAGAAACAACCAATGTTATATCAAATAAGAAACTTTTGAGACTGATTAGTTTGCATATGTGAAGGAGTAGGAGGAAGGGGGAGGTGACAGGTAAACATTGGAGAGAATGGGAGAGGGGGGGGGGGGGGGGTGGTGTGTGTGTTTATGTGTGGATGGGGGGAGGGGGTGATTAAATATGTCTTGGGGATGTGTATGGATGTACGTGAATAATCAGTTTTGATTTTTTGCCTCTTCACAGGTTTATGTGGGGGGTGCGGGTGGGGGATGAGCGGATACCCATGTGGATACAAGTCAAGTGTGTGAGCATGTTTGGTGTAGACGTGGATACATGATTGTGTGTTTGAGTGCACATGTAGATAGATATATGTGTGTGTGTGTTTGGATGCATATTATGTATGTGTGTGTGTGTGTGTGCCAGCGTGCATGCATGTGTGTGTGTATCCAGGTGTACATATAGGTACAAGTGTGTGTATTTAGGATACACATGCAGATACATAAGTGTCTGAGCTTGGGTGCTAACATAGATAGAGATGTGTATGTGTGTTGAGGGGCACATGTAGATACATGGTTGTCTTTGGGTGCACATGTACATGTGAAGGGCGCTTGTAGGTGCCTGTGTGTGTTTTGTGTATGTGTGTGTGTGTGCATGTGTGCTTCTTGTACAGACAGATATGAGTGTGTGTAAGTTGAATGTACATCCAGATGTGTGTGTGTGTGTGTGTGTGTGTGTGTGTGTGTGTGTGTGTGTGTGTGTGTGTGCATGCTCACATGGACCTGTATACATACGTCTGCTTTGGGTGCACATGTGGATTCAAGTACATGTGTGTGTGTGTGTGTGTGTGTAATTTGGTGCACAAGCCCCAGAACAGGTACAGACGATTGCTGCATACAGTATAACTGTCCATTGCCTTTTTACACCCAGTTTGAAGAGATAATTGACTGGCTGTTTGTCCCTTGTTTTCATTGTCTTGAATGTTATTTCTCTTGCCTGAGAAGACCAAACAGGTAAAATGCTTTGTGTTTGAGTTGTTATTTGTTTATTCCTATGATTGGTGGCACAGTGATCCTGTCTTTGCTCTTGCATCGTATTACATCTGATTAATAATTCCCATTCCTTCTGTTTTCCCAGATAAGACACGAATCAGCACCAGCGTCCAAATCCATGGACACCGATGCAGAGATGATAGACAGAGAGTACTTGGATAGTGGAGATTACCCTGAAACTGTTGCGGCTGATGAGCTACGACCTCGCACCCAGCCCCTGGAAGCGAAGTCGGTACCCCCAGCACTGAACAAATTGATGGAGCAGATTGCCGGCCAGATGGATGTCCTTACTAAGGTACAGACACATCTTTGATCTTAACTGAATGCTCCATCTTGTCGTTGAATTTCTGAAAGATTTCATGTGCTGTTTGTTGATCTGTAGTATGTGTACATGCATGCTGTTTTACTTGTCATGTCTTTTGATTTTTCCCACCCATCCTTCACGACATTTTGGTAGCTTAACACCACTCGACCTGTCTAACCTCCCTCACCTGCCCTTCCCATCCCCTCCCCTCAAACACACACTCACACTCAACACACCCCAGACTTGACAGAGCCTGATTGGGTACATCAGGTTGCAGTTTGAATACCAGCGGTCCTGAAGGAGCTGAGAATGTTAGGTTGCCCTGAGGCCCACACCAGGCCACCACCAGAGATGACTTTGCACTGCTGTGAAGTTCGGTGTTCTGCAGTGCCTGTTTCTGATTCACTGCATGCAGGATGCCACCTTGTGCTGTCAGTAATCACTCGGTCACAGGGCCCACGCTGAGTCTTGAGTCCCTGTAGGGATGAAGACTCCTCTCACTATGTCCTTCCATAGTCTTACAAGCATTGACAAGTTCTACATTGAATTCACCTGCATAAACTGGAGGGGAATTGAAACAAAGTCGCCTCATGAGAAGGATAGAAACGATGCTGAATCAGAGTATTTTCTGCTTTGGCTGTGTTCATTAAAGATGATTGCGCTGTTTCTGTGAAATTCCATGGGGTTATATAGTCATATGTACACTTGATTTCACTGCACATCTGGGTGGAAACTGGCCCCAAGACTTGCAGATCTACAGCATAAATCAGGAAATCTCAGTAGGCTATCAAATGTGTGTACCTGTGAAGTTAAGAGACCTGACTTTGTGTTCCCATTCTTTCCCTTTTGCCCATAGCACGCTGAGTGACACCAGTCTTTCCATCAGAGCTCATAGTACTCCGTGTGGGTCGGGTGTGCTCACTGAATTCTGTAGTACACACTGTGGTCAGTTTTTTCATTGGAGTCAATAGTACACTGCTCTGAGTGGTTCCAGTCTTCCATTTTGGGGGCCAGCCTTCCTTATGGAGGCCATAACACACTGTGGTCCGTCTTCCTAATGGAGGCCATAACACACTGTGGTCCGTCTTCCTAATGGAGGCCATAAACACACTGTGGTCCGTCTTCCTATTGGAGGCCATAGGACATTGTGATACCAGTCTTCCTATTGGAGGCCATAATACACCATGGTCCCAGTCTTCCTATTGGAGGCCATAACACACTATGGTCCCACTCTTCCTATTGGAGGCCATAATACACCATGGTCCCATTCTTCCTATTGGAGGCTATAGCACACTGTGGTCCCAGTCTTCTGAGGCCATAAACCTGTGGTCCCCTCTTCTATTGGAGGCCATAATACACATGGCCATTCTTTATTGTGGCTATAGCACACTGTGTCCAGTTCTTCCTATTGGAGGCCATAATACACCATGGTCCCTTTCTTCCTGTTGGAGGCCATAACACACTGTGGTCCCAGTCTTCCTATTGGAGGCATTAATACACTGTGGTCCCTTTCTTCCTATTGGAGGCCATAGCACACTGTGGTCCCAGTCTTCCTAATGGAGGCCATAACACACTTGTGTCCGTCTTCCTATTGGAGGCCATAACACACTGTGGTCTGTCTTCCTAATGGAGGCCATAACACACTGTGGTCCGTCTTCCTATTGGAGGCCATAACACACTGTGGTCGTCTTCCTATTGGAGGCCATAACACTCTGTGGTTCGTCTTCCTAATTGAGGCCATAAACACTGTGGTCCGTCTTCCTATTGGAGGGCATAACACACTGTGGTCCGTCTTCCTAATGGAGGCATAACACACTGTGGTCCGTCTTCCTATTGGAGGCCATAACACACTGTGGTCCGTCTTCCTATTGAAAGGCCATAACACACTGTGGTCCGTCTTCCTATTGGAGGCCATAACACACTGTGGTCGTCTTCCTATTGGAGGCCATAACACACTGTGGTCCGTCTTCCTATGGAGGCAAAACACATTGTGGTCCGTCTTCCTATTGGAGGCCATAACACACTGTGGTCTCGTCTTCCTATGGAGGGCATAACATACTGTGGTCCGTCTTCCTATTGGAGGCCATAACACACTGTGGTCCGTCTTCCTATTGGAAGCCATAACACACTGTGGTCCGTCTTCCTATTGGAGGCCATAGCACATTGTGGTACCGTCTTCCTATTGGAGGCCATAACACACTGTGGTCCTTCTTCCTATTGGAGGCCATAATAGCACATGGTCCCAGTTCTTCCTATTGGAGGCCATAAACACACTGTGGTCTCCATCTTCCTATTGGAGGCCGATAGCACACTGTGGTCCGTCTTCCTATTGGAGGCCATAACACACTGTGGTCCACTCTTCCTATTGGAGGCCATAACACACTGTGGTCCTTCTTCCTATTGGAGGCCATAGCACATTGTGATACCATCTTCCTATTGGAGTCCATAATACACCATGGTCCCATTCTTCCTATTGGAGGCCATAATACACCATGGTCCCATTCTTCCTTTTGGAGGCCATAGCACACTGTGGTTCCCACTCTTCCTGTTGCAGGCCATAGCACACGTGGTCCCACTTCTTCCTATTGCAGGCCATAGCACACTGTGGTCCCATTCTTCCTATTGCAGGCCACATAGCACACTGTGGTCCCATTCTTCCTGTTGGAGGCCATAGCACACTGTGGTCCCACTCTTCCTGTTGGAGGCCATACACACTGTGGTCCCACTCTTCCTGTTGGAGCCATAATGCACCTGTGGTCCCATTCTTCCTGTTGGAGGCCATAGCACACTGTGGTCCCACTCTTCCTGTTGGAGGCCAATACACCTGGGTCCCATTCTTCCTGTTGGAGGCCATAATCACCACTGTGGTCCCATTCTTCCTGTTGGAGGCCATAGCACACTGTGTGCCACTCTTCCTGTTGGAGGCCATAATCACTGTGGTCCCATTCTTCCTGTTGGAGGCCATAGCACCACTGTGGTCCCACTTTCCTGTTGGAGGCCATATACACCATGGTTCCCTTCTTCCTGTTGGAGGCCATAGCACATGTGGTCCCATTCTTCCTGTTGGAGGCCATAGACACTGTGGTCCATCTTCTGTTGGAGGCCATAATACACCTGGTCCCATTCTTCCTGTTGGAGGCCATAGCACACTGTGTCCCACTTCTTCCTGTTGGAGGCCATAGCACACTGTGGTCCCACTCTTTCTTTTGGAGGCCATAATACACCATGGTCCCATTCTTCCTGTTGGAGGCCATAGCACACTGTGGTCCCATCTTTCCTGTTGGAGGCCTAGCACACTGTGTTCCATTCTTCCTGTTGGAGGCCATATGCACATGTGTCCCATTCTTCCTGTTGGAGGCCTAAAACACTTTGGTCCCATTCTTCCTGTTGGAGGCCATAATACACTGTGGTCCCACTTCTTCCTGTTGGAGGCCATAGCACACTGTGGTCCCATTCTTCCTATTGGAGGCCATAGCACACTGTGGTCCCACTCTTTCTGTTGGATGCCATAATACACCATGGTCCCATTCTTCCTATTGGAGGCCATAATACACGATGGTCCCACTTCTTCCTGTTGGGGCCTTAGACCGTGGTCCATTCTTCCTATTGAGGCCATAGCACACTGTGGTCCCATTCTTCCTTTGGAGGCCATACTACACCTGGTCCCATTCTTCCTATTGGAGGCCATAATACACCATGGTCCCTTTCTTCCTATTGGAGGCCATAGCACACTTGGCCATCTTTCCTATGGGGCCATATACCCTGTCCCATTCTTCCTATTAGGAGGCCATAATACACTTGGTCCCATTCTTCCTTTGGAGGCCATAATACACCATGGTCCCATTTCTTTCCTATTGGAGGCCATAGACACCGTGGTCCATTCTTCCTATTGGAGGCCATAATGACACATGGTCCCATTCTTTCTATTAGGAGGCCATACACACTGTGTCACCTCTTTCCTATTGGAGGCCATTAGCACATGTGAGTCCAGTCTTCCTATTGGAGGCCATAATACACGTGGTCCCTTCTTCCTATTGGAGGCCATAGCACACTGTGGTCCATCTTCCTATTGAGGGCCATAGCACACTGTGGTCCCAGTCTTTCTATTGGAGGCCATACTACACTCGTGATACCAGTCTTCCTATTGGAGGCCATAATGCACTGTGGTCCCAGTCTTCCTGTTGGAGGCCATAATACACTGTGTTCCAGTCTTCCTATTGGAGGCCATAGCACACTGTGATCCAGTCTTCCTATTGGAGGCCATAATCACTGTGGTCCCAGTCTTTCCTATTGGAGGCCATAGCACACTTGATACCAGTCTTCCTATTGGAGGCCATATGCACTTTGTGTCCCAGTCTTCCTATTGGAGGCCATAATACACTGTGGTCCCAGTCTTCCTATTGGAGGCCGATTAGCACACTGTGATCCAGTCTCCCTATTGGAGGCCATACACACTGTGGTCCAAGTCTTTCTATTGGAGGCCATAATACACTGTGGTCCCAGTCTTCCTATTGGAGGCCATAGCACACTGTGGTCCAGTCTTCCTATTGGAGGCCATAATACACTGTGTTCCAGTCTTCCTAATTGGAGGCATAATACACTGTGGTCCCAGTCTTCCTATTGGAGGCCATAGCACACTGTGGTCCCAGTCTTCCTATTTGGAGGCCATAGCACACTGTGATACCAGTCTTCCTATTGGAGGCCATAATACACTGTGGTCCCAGTCTTCCTATTGGAGGCCATAATACACTGTGGTCCCAGTCTTCCTATTGGAGGCCATAGCACACTGTGGTCCCAGTCTCCCTATTGGAGGCCATAATACACTGTGGTCCCAGTCTTCGTATTTGAGGTCATAATACACTGTGGTCCCAGTCTTCCTATTGGAGGCCATAATACACTGTGGTCCCAGTCTTCCTATTGGAGGCCATAATACACTGTGGTCCCAGTCTTCCTAATGGAGGTCATAATACACTGTGGTCCCAGTCTTCCTATTGGAGGCCATAATACACTGTGGTCCCAGTCTTCCTATTGGAGGCCATAATACACTTTTGATACCAGTCTCTTCCTATTGGAGGCCATAATACACTGTGGTCCCAGTCTTCCTATTGGAGGCCATAATACACTGTGATACCAGTCTTCCTATTGGAGGCCATAATACACTGTGGTCCCAGTCTTTCTACTGGAGCCCATAGCACATTGTCTGGTTCCACTTGTCTTCCCCACTGGATGTCTTTGCACATTTGGTAATCCCAATGTTCCTGTCAGTGTGCATAGCATTCTCAGCTCCGAGTGCCAAGCTGCCAGGGGAGAACATCACAGCTGATTGCTCAAGGGTAATCTGATGAGGTTTGAACCCATGAACCTGTGCAACCAACCAATTTAACAACAGCAGCTCTGTCATCTACTCAGTCTGCAGTGTTAACCTATGTACCACCACAACAGTTCAGTTTCATTGCACAGCCAAGAAATTAACCCTTTCAAGACCACTGATGTGTGTGCTTTGTAACAGCTGTAAACTGTACCACTTTCGCGTTGGCATACGGCAAACTGATCAGTTCACCAAGCATCACAAATTTCATGAATTCTCCTCTCGTTTGACCACAAGGCTATCCTAGCATTATGAATTCTCTCTCTTTTGACTCTAAGACTATGTAGCTTCATAACATCTCTCTCTTTATAACAAAGGACTATCTAGCTCCTTGAATTCTCTCTCTTTGTAACATAAGACTATCTAACTTCTTTGGACTGTGAGACTCCCTAGCTTCATGAATTCTCTCTCTTTGGACTGTTACTCTATCTAGTTTCATGAGTTCTCTCTCTTTGGACTGTTACACTATCGAGTTTCATGAGTTCTCTCTCTTTGGACTGTTACACTGTCTAGCTTCTTGAATTCTCTCTCTTTGGACTGTTACACTATCTAGTTTCATGAGTTCTCTCTCTTTGGACTGTTACACTATCTAGCTTCTTGAATTCTCTCTCTTTGGACTGTTACACTGTCTAGCTTCTTGAATTCTCTCTCTTTGGACTGTTACACTATCTAGTTTCATGAGTTCTCTCTCTTTGGACTGTTACACTATCTAGCTTCTTGAATTCTCTCTCTTTGGATTGTTACACTATCTAGCTTCATGAATTCTCTCTCTTTGGACTGTTACACTATCTAGCTTCTTGAATTCTCTCTCTTTGGACTGTTACACTATCTAGCTTCATGAGTTCTCTCTCTTTGGACTGTTACACTATCTAGCTTCATGAATTCTCTCTCTTTGGACTGTTACACTATCTAGCTTCTTGAATTCTCTCTTTGTACTGTGAGACTCCCTAGCTTCATGAATTCTCTCTTTTTGGACTGTAAGACTATACAGCTTCTTGAATTCCATCTCTTTGAATCATAAGACAATCTTGGATCATGAATTCTCTCTCTCTGGACTGTAAGACTATTTAGCTTAGCGAGTCACATTTTAAAATCTGTCCTTCAAATCCATGAACAGTTGTGCGCTTTGATGTAGGATCAACAGTGTAGAGAGTAACACTACCAACGCATAACCTGATGCTTCTGATTGTACAGAACTTGCACTGCTATTGCTACACAGACATTTGTGCAAGACAGTTGATTTTAGACTTTTAGACACACCCCCTCCCTTTTTTTTTTTTTAATGAATTGCTTCATAAGATAGTGACTTCTTTATTACACATTGATTTAGTAGTCTTTCACATTGTTTCATTGACTCTGTTTTCAACCCTGGAATAAATTTTTGTATTTTGTTTAATGGTTTGCAGTCAAAATCTGAATCAGCCTCCTCATCACAAGCTTGTAAACTGATGCAGTCTCAAATTCTCGGTCTCAATCTTTTATTGCCACAAGTTTGGTGGGCTGAGCAGCATTTATAACCAGTCATTGACTATTCCTTTGTTCGAAGCTAGATAGGTATTGGTGGTTTGTTTTTTTAATTATTTAACAAGATTGCGCTCTGTCCATGTACTAATCATGTTGTAATGTGAAGTAGCAGGATGGGAATGTACACACAGACTCCTGAATTTGTTAATTCCTCATTAGTTCATGCTGATTCGTTTTTCTAGAAAGTGTCACAAACCTTCATAAAGTTATGTTTTTGCCAGCTTCTTGGTTCGGTAGTGGAGCGGTGTGTTGGCAGTCGCAAGAAAGTGAAGAGAAGCACGACTTTTGATTGTTCCAGCTGGAGATCAAAGGGAGAAAACAATGTTAGGGATCTGTTGTACTACTTTTCACCATCTGCAGCCCCATTCTGTGGTCTGGTTGATGAAGTGTTAGTGTGGAAGTGCGGTTTGTGCTCTGCTGACTTCAGTTTCTTGACTGCTGCTCACTTATAAGCTTATATGCTCATAAAAATGCAGAAACAGACACGCTAATTGAGACACACCAACTCACAAACACGCTCACAAACACATGGAGCAGATAGGATCAGGAATTGATTTATAGCATGTGGCTGATCGGAACTCACATGTTGCTTATTTCGTCAGCGACTTGTCACCTCCATGTCTGTTGTCTTTTGTTAAGAATATTTTGTGGTTTATGTCCCTTTTTTTTGGGGGGGGGGGGGGGGGAGCTAAATCAATTTCAGAGCTTTGCAAATGCACTGTGATTGGGCTGTATAAATGTTCATTTTTATCATCATCAACTGCTTTTTTTTTTTATAAAAGATCGCAGTGTTTTCAATTTATTATTAGTCAGAGCAAGACTCAGTTACATCTTTGAAAAATCTTTGTGTTTCAGACGGTTTCCTTACTGGAGCACAGACTGACTATGACAGAAAACAAACTTCGAGAATGCTTGGAAAACCAGCAAGAGATACGTCTGCACATTAAACCCACGGAATGATCTGGCTTCCTTATGATTCAGTTTCTTGTTGCTTTTTACAAAAAAGTTCACTATTAAGTGCCAATGGCAGAACTATTAGCAGGCAAAATTTGTCATGCATTGTGTCAGTGTATGAACACAATCTCTGCAGTTCTTTCACATATGAATGCGTCTAGCACACACTTGAACAGACACATGCACATGTGCACACATCTGTACACGCACATATGAATGCCAATGTATAAAGGCATATATACACACACAGTCCCCAACTAAGACATTTGATGGTCGTGCTCTGCGTTTGCATACTTGCACACGCACCACACACACACACACACACACACACACACACACGTGCTCATGCACAATTACACATACACACACATGTACAATCACACACACAGACACACGCACACACACAGTGAATGCTCGCACATACACATACATGAACTCTCAGAGATGTGATAAGTGATGAGCATAAGCACACATACTAAATATACTGCAAAGACGCACACACACACACACACAGACACAGGCAGACACACAGACAGACAGACACAGAGACAGACAGACACAGAGACAGACAGACACACACACACACACACACACCAAGGCATAAGGTGCACAGGCACTTGAATTATGAATCGACAAATTTATACTGTTCTCATTAATTTTGTTCCATATGCTGGAAAGATTTAATCATTCTCTTTGCAAGGAATTGCAACTCCAGCTCCTGCTCTGATTTTTTTTTATTACAGAAAACGGTGGCATTCATATCTGTTGGGATGTATGTTTTGTTTTCATTATCTGTGAAAACCAGTACCAGTATAATTTATGTTTGTGAATGTCACTCTTCAGCAGAATGCAGAGACTTAACTTTCATGATGCATTTTGTTGGCAGCAAGTACTGTATTGTTCATTCCGTCCACTTTTTCATCTTAAAAGAAGTGTAACAAAACAAAAACAAAAGAGTTGTACAATACTTTGCAACTGGTGTAGATGTGTGTGGAATGTATTGAAATGAGTTGTCTGTGTTGTGAAGCAGCTCCCAGCTCTGAATTGTTTCAAATGTGCTACAGAGTATGGATGTACTGGGTCATATCCCTGTGAAATCTCTGTTGGCAGCCCTAACTTAAAGTATATGTGTCGTGTTCCTTATGCCTCTAATTGATCTGTCTTCATTTTATTCCAGTTTCATTTTGCAGCTGTTAGGTTCGTTTTCAGATAATTAGGAAATTTGAGAAAATGTCAGTGGAGTTATGTCATTGATGTCATTTGTCAGCAAGGACAAATTTCTATGCAAAAGAAATTAGACATGTGTAAGTGATGCATTTATTTGCTCGCTGCTGTTTAGTTCTGAAAAAAGATCCAGGAATGCTGTTTGGGTACTCTTCAGGCTGCTCTGGAACATTGCAGCTTAAGAATAAGTATGTCAGGTACGACTGGCATTTAACTCTAAAGCTTAAGGCCTTTGTTGAAAATGTGCTTATGTTTGTGAGCATATGCACAGAGGCTTTGTAGCCATGTCCCAGCATTTGTATAAAGGTGCATTTGTCCAGTTTTTAAAGGGAGGGGGTCTTTATAAAAGAGATGAATGTACTCTGTGTATGAATGTACTTTATACAGACCCCCCCCCCAAAAAAAAAAAACAAGAGATTTTAAATGGTAGGAGTGTTTATTCTGAAGTGAATGTAGTATAAACAAAATTGTTCCAGAAACAAGTTCTGAAAGGGACGGACTCTGTTTGGAGATACAGGCAAAGACAAACATGTTTTAGTGGGAAAATGTCCTTACAGAGAAGTTTTCATTGTACGATCTTTATCCCTATTCCAATTTTTTGTTGTTGTTTTTTTTATGTGTGAGGGACAAAGGAGTGGGGATAGAATATTTTGGGTGTCGTTTCTTTTTTGTGGCTGGCCTGCTGGCATGTAAATACTAAGACCTTTAACAATCTGTGATGCCAATTTTGTTTTGAAATCAATATTGAGAAGTACATGCACATAGAAATGATAGTCATGTTTCATTTGATCATCTCATGTTTCTTTTTTGTTTTGTTTGTGCTTTTTTGTTTTCCCCCACTATTAGATTGTTCGTCTATGTATTTGTCTGACTTTATTCAAGTTTAAAAGGCTGTGCCAGTCTTGAATAAAAGTTACTCTGTGTTAGGTTTCCTTATGGGAGCAAAACATACCCCACTTGTTTACTGTTTATCGTTTACTGTTCCCTACCTCATTTCATTTCCGATTTTGCTTTTTTGTTTGTTTGGTTTTGTTTATCTCTGAGGTCCTTTGTTGTATACACTTCAGATCAGTGTCACGGGGGATAGATAATAATTGGAGTGTCACATTACATTTGATTTTATAGTTACACTGGTCTCTACAACAGAAAATCGGGAACAGGTGTATATACATATATATATATATATATATATTATATTTGCTTTGATATGTTGACATTCATATTGTAATTAGCTGTTTTATATTAAAGCGATTGAGATCAAAGTGTATCACCTTTCCTTTTTTTTCCCCATGCTTTTAGTGAACTGAATGTAGGCAATTGTTGACTTGATGCATACGTATCACTCACCGCTCAATTTTGAGGGTATAACATCTCCTCCTGTATTTTATGCCCAAAGGCAAAGTAAGTGTCCGACTTTTTTTTTCTCCGTCTCATCATCCATGTCCTCTTAATGGCATTACTCGCTATCCCAGCTCCCCATACTCGGCGCCAGCACCGGCAGTCTGTAGGGAGCCATCAACATCAGATGGTGCTGGGGCAACCAACCGGGACACCAGCATCTAAGTCCTGCAATGATTTCTTCACCGTGGAGCCAGCATCCCCTCCAGAGGTTGCTGCCATGTCTGTCCATAGACACTCCCCATGGGCTCGTCAACAATGCTGAAGACTTTTTACACAAACCCACCATGGGGTGAAGGGCTTGGAGGAGAAATTGGAACTGAGGTCTTTTTTTTGTGGCGATTAGTGATTGTGATAATGATAATGCTGTGAATTCCATTTGGGTTTGAGGCTACTGGACAGGGCTCTACTTAGCGTTGTATTATCAACACTTCAGAGACACATCTGTGTTAGTAGATTGAACTTGACTGTGGGGTTTTGTCCTCCCATTATGAATCCACAGCATAATCAACATTGCATATGACCTGCCTGGGGCCAAAATGTCCCACAGATGCGTGCCTTTGACGGGACTGGAACCCATGACCTTGCAGCCTACAACACTGACCACCGTACCATGGTAACTGCTTAACCTTAAGGTTTGTCAGGTTAAGCTGGACCGTGAGGCCCACATTAGACTGTTGCGCGCAATATTGTGACATGGCAGCCATGGGCACCCCAGAGTAAAATGTTCAGAAGGGTTTTAAGGTCTGAAGATGGAGTATAGCTACCTGCACAGTGAGGTAAGCAAAAAAATAGAATAGATAGCCATGGACACTATCCTGTCACCTTACGACGTGCACTTGTTGATGTGTTTATTACCTGTGATGGTGGATATATGGGATGACCTATTACACTGAAAAACACCAACTGACAGAAACTGATATTCATCAATTTCTTTTTATTGCTCAAAACAAACCCATGATCAAAATGTAAAGTTCTTGATGCCCAGCTGTTGAAGTTGCAGAATGCGGAACATGCTCAGCCATCACTGTGAGTAAAACGGTCATACACACAAAACTCCACGCCCTTTGTTGGGTAGATGGGATTAATCCTTGCCTGTCTATACAGGAAGTGTACGCAGGAGTATCAGCCAGCGTACACAGAAAAAGAAAAAAAGATCACTGAGAGTGTTGATGAGGTTACTCTGAAGAGAAAAAGACAGAAAATCAAACTCTGAACAGAAAAAGCCTTTTTTCTTCTCCATAATTCTTCCCATACAATTGTTCATTTTCATGTGAAGAACTTACTGCTAAATCATACACAGAGAAAAAAATTAAGTTTCCAAACCATATGAGCTTATGGATATGAAGGATGTAACTGTTTGTTTCATTCGGCAGGGGTAGGGGGTGAATGAGATGATGGAAATTGTTGGTCAGGAACTTTGATGGAACTCTTGTTTGATGTAGCTGAACTGCCTGCTACATTAGTTTCTCAAGGCATAAAACATGGGATTTAAGAATATTGAATTTGTGAGAGAATTTGTCTGTTCTTTCTTAACAGCTAGTGATTTTTATTTGTCTTCGAAGGCCGTAAGGGCACTTGATATAAACATGTAATTGAAACAGAAATGCAAGACATTTGATTAGAGGGCAGGTGCAATTTGCAGCAGTAATGAACAAAAATCCTTTACATTCCAGTCATACCACTACATGTATCTTTAACTATAATTCTATAGTAAAATTACATACAGACAATGAACAATACTAAACAATGCAGTGTACCCAAAATATGAAATGATCCTTTCAGTCAGTTGTGAAATAACTGTACCACAGCTTCAATTCTTGGCATTTGTCTTGGTCAGTAGTTTCCATATGAAAAAATTATTCCCACAATCATTGATGAAAAAAAAATTGCAGAATTTTATTTTATTTTTTCATAAAAAAAGAGAGGGCTTGGGAGTAATTGGTTCATAAAAACTTGCCAAATAGAGTCAAAATGAGGTTCTCTGAATGCCATCAACTGAACGCTGGGAAAGACCAATTTCTTTTGTGAGTCTTCCATTGCTGATTTCAAGTGGAGAGAAAAACCAAACCTCCCTAACAACATCATAAAACAGAAATTGTCCTCATTATTATTATTATAATTATTATTATAAAACTTCAATGAGGAAAAGAATGGAAAGTGGCCAGAAAGAACCTTTAAAAATTGGATGAAAATTCTTACAAATACTGAGCCCAGAGAATGTGGTGAAAACTACATCGAAATCCACGCAAATATCAAGTTTAGAAACAAATGTAAAATTTCATCCTTGAGCCTGGTGTGAGAACAATGTTGTGAGGAGATAGGCTCTATTAAACATTGCTCAGTAAAATGTCGCTTTGAACAACTGCTAAACAAAAAGTAAAGTGTAATAGAAAATAACTGGTGACTGCACACCTACAATCAACACTACTCCTACTATCAGTCATTGCATGGTATAATGATGACAATTCAAGGGATTGGCCCCACCAACAACTTTGCAATGTTTGCTGGAGATTTGTCCAGTTCAAGAGTTGTCAGCTGTACCTCTGAGAGCTTCTATGTATGATGAACACACACAAAAATTTGCTGAAGACAGTTTTGTCACATTATCTCATGAAAACTGGTATGAGAGGAGTGCCACCAATATGAGTGGTCAACCAGAACTCTGCGTTTGTTTCCTTGAATCGTTTGAGCAGTCCACTACAGTAGAATGTAAATTCATAATGGAACGCAATCAACTTGACCTGTAAGAGTAGCTTTACTCTGCTAGGCCTGCTTCTTGGTTGGCATGAGCAGAAAAAAAATTGCTGGCTGCTTTTGGAAGATCTGGTGCAGCAATGCAGCTTTATGCCGCACGATTTCAGCAGTGTCGGCTAACAAGTGCTCTGCTGTTTCTCTCCAAGACTAACAGGACTGACAGCAATACCTTGCTCCACAGTCCTATGTCTGTGTGCAGGACAAAACTAAAGCAAGGGAAGTCAGTTCAGATAAAGGAAATAGTAACATGGCTGATGGTAAAGGAAACAATAATACAGTTGCAGATAAAGGAAATGAATGACATAAAGAAAATAATGACATGATTATTGATAAAGGAAATAATGAATTTGTTGTGTATACAAGAATCAGTGACATGGTTGCACATAAACGAAGTAACTGAAAGATAAAGAAAATAACTTTAAAAAAAAATAATGACATGATTGTAAATAAAGGAAACTATTTTCGGTGGTACAAAAAAACAGTCAAAATGCGCTGACATGATTACAAATAAAGGAAAATATTTTTGATAGTACAAAAAATAGAAATAGTCATAACGATAATAATGACATGGTTATAAACAAACAAAACAGAAAAATATTGCTGCAGATAGGAAACAATGATATGGCTGCAGGTAAAGGAAATACTAGTGGTCTGTAAGCAAAACAGTGATGTGGCAGTTATGAAAGCAAGTGAAATGAGAGAAAAAGTGGTTGCAATAAAAACTTAGAAAAAGAGGGAGTTAGTTACCACCAAGGGCACAGACAAATAAAGTACAGGACAAAACACAAGGCATTTGGACCTCTTGGGTCTTCTTCAGGCAAAGACAAAACATTTAGGACAGTGAAAACGAAGAACAAGAAACCACATAATTTTTATGGTTGTAATGGTTGTAAATGAAAAAGTGACATAGTTGTTGGAGATAATGACATACAGAGAAATTAATGAAATGAAAACGGTTAAGATGAACGATTACATCTTTACAGATGTTGAAAATAATGATATCTGGACAGGGAAAAAAGAGGAAATAATGACAATAAAGCCACAGGAAAAATGAACAGAACACCACAGATAAATGACCACACTGCACCAAGGGAAATAACAACAATGGAACTTGAAAATAGTAAAATATTAATAGATAAAGAATGAATAGAACTAACTTGGATTAGCAAAATAGTGTGCCCAATGATTAAGAAATACAAATGGTGTCAGGTAAAAAAAACAATTACAGTGTTAATAAATGATACTGACTAAAAACTAATGTTCATACGATATTCCTGTACCCAGAACATTTCAAAGTCACTGATGCAGGTAGATTTCAGTAAATATGTACATTTCTTGGATAGTCATACAGTCCTTCGAATGAGACTATAAACCGAGGTTCCGTGTGTGAACGCACGCATAACATCTTGCACACACGTAAAATCCATCACCAACTTTCGGAAGAGAAGGCCACTTTGGCGGTTGGTATGGATGACACGTACACATAGCATGCACCCTGCGTGAGAAATTGAAAGAATGAGGAAGTAAGGAAATTGAGTGAACGATATTGAGCGATATTGACTGGATGGCACGGGAAACGACTGAATGAAGCGCCAGCTGGCAGCTCTTCAGTCGGCACTACCCAGGTAGTCAGCCCGTTGTGTAAACGAGTGTGGATTGTAAAGCGCTTAGGAGCTTGCTCTCTAGCCGAAAATAGGCGCTATATAAGTATTCATTATTATTATTATTATTTCTAGATCATGAGTTTGATCTGGCCTGGCTTCCCTATGTGTGTGTGTGTGTGTGTGTGTGTCTGTGTGTGTGTGTGTGTGTGTGTGTGTTCACATCCGTCAGTCTATCTGTGTGTGTGTGTGTTCACATCCGTCGGTCTATCTGAGTGCTTGTATATGCATGCGTATTGTTTCTTTCATGTATTTTTGCCTGCAATATGAATTGCCTCCTTTGACAGTTGGCAGTAGAAGGGCACCTGGGAAGTCGTGACCTTGATGCGGCCCGGCGCCCTTAGAGTGTAAGGAGCTCAATGCTGAAACACTTGTCTAAGGGGGAATTTTCTTCTCTGAAGAACTTCTGCTGTCAAACTCTCCCTGGGTAGTTTCTTCCTATAGTTGTTCCTGCAGTGTGGTCATCTTATATGCATCAGGTTATACTGCACTTCACAAGAAATTATACACTTTTCAAAAAATTCTATGATACAAAAAACTTTGCAATGGAATGTATCGGTTAAACAGTTACATTAACAGCAAGGAAACTGGTGACCGTATATGCAAACTTAAAAAAAATATATATATATTATATAATTTTAAGTGATGTTACATAAATTAAACAGAAAAATTCACTGAGATATGTTATGTAAATGTAGTAAAGACGTTTGACCAAAATTAATGTTCTGTACAAAAAAAGAAATCTCAGGTTAACTTATACAAACTTCACGAAAGAAATCTGAGAGTGATTTATCTTCTGTACACTTTGCAATGCTATGTCTGAGAAATGAAACACAAAAAAATATCTCTGATGATATGTAAACTGTGCAAAGAAACGTAGTATCGTATGTACTATGCAAAGGAATCTCTGTGCGATGTTACACAAAGAACAAGGAATCATTGCGTAACATACAAGTACACTTGGGAACATCTTCTCATGGCACATCACCAGTTGTTGTTTTTTTTCCAAGACACTGAGTTGAGTGTATCCCAACCGCAACACATGCACTGTCAACTGTGATCAACAAGGAATTTAGTACCTTCTTCCCTTTGCTTAACCTCGGTGACCTGTCACAGTGCAGGATCTTCTCTCATAAGTGGCCTCTTGGCACTCAGACATTGGTATAAGTTCTTGAAAGACACACGTTGCACTGTGGAAAGGTAGTAGTAGATCAACAATAGTCGCCAACATAATGTGGAAAAGAACTGAATGTTTTGTTGGGTTTTGTTCCCAACTTATACAAACATTTTTTGTTGTACTCTGATGCTACCCCTGCATCGTCTGCAGGTCCCCAGCTTTCGTCTGGCTTCAGCGTTTGCCTCACTCGCTGCAAAAGAAAAAGAAATATTGGGCAGCAGTATGCAAGTTTGTGTTTATTTGTTCGTTATTTTGTCCTGTCTGGCATTCATTCATTCATAGCTTCATCATTGGCTGTTTTAATTCAGGTACTCTGGAAAAATTTTGTTAAATGTTTATTCAAGACACCGAAATTTAAAAAGAAAAAGGGAAAATCTGACATTTCATTTTCATTCACTTTTCTTCTCCCATCTCACTTCACCCTGCTCCTCATCTCCTTTCCCTCCCCCTGCCCCCCCACCCCCATCCCTGTCCACCACCACCCCACCTCTTCCTCTCATTCACACAAATACAAAACACACACACACACACACACACACACACGCACACACACTATTATCAATGTATTGGTGGGAGTGATTCAGTATAGATACTGATTTCAATCTTCATAAATATCATGAAAAACTGACGTCTATCTCAGAAGTCGGTGCCATGCACATGGGCATACCTCATCATTTTCATCCGCTGTTCTTGTGTCGATTTTTTTATCAGTGTTTTTACGGTTGTGTTAGTTAATGGAGGTTCAATGTCACACATCCTTCTCGGGCGATGTTGGCAGAAGGGAATAATCATCCCAGAAGAGTGGGGGTGATGGGTTCACATAGAACACTATGCTGACACGACTAAAATGATTCACTTGGATGGGCAGCAAGAAGGACAGTTTTTTGGTCAGGTGCTGGCGGAGATTTGAACTGGCAAACCCTGAACGTGTACTGTGTGGTCAACCAGTAAGTGACAGCCATATCCTTGTATCTCACCACTCTGCAGGCAGTCATGTCATATCACACACTAGACCTTGAAGCAATAGGACGTGAAGCTCACAAATCACAGTATGATTTCCCTCGGTCCCACCATTACTGGATTGTTCTGTATACATAAAACCGTGCTTCCCTCTTTGCTTTGAGCCGCATACACACACAAAATACAGCACATTTAATCATGAAAAAATGTATGTTGATATTCCACACACGATCAACAAAACGGAAACAGGAAAAATAATGAGAAAGAGGTGAAAGAAAAGACATATTAAAGCTTACACATTCACCTAAATCAATTAGCCCCGCTACCCTCGATCAACTAACTTTGCAACTACGATTCCAGAACTGCAAAGCTGCTCGGTAGAGACACTCCCTTTTTCTTCTTTCTGCAGCGGGGACACAATCATTGATGAGATTACTCCTGTCATAGGATAGAAGAGGTGACATTTTTTTTTAATGGAGCTGCGGATTCAGTGTGCTGATGTCAACGGTGTTGGCGCCTCTGTGTACAGTCTCCTGGGACAAAACCATGGTTTCATTTCTGTATTGCGCTGCAAATGAGCACTGCTGGCCTTAGTTTTTACTTGGCAACAGACAACTGTGGACTTTTGTCCAGATCTGTGGCGAGATATTGCTGGCTGAAGTTTGCTTTGGATCCGCCGTGTACACGACAGATGGGGGTTGATTCTGCACAGAACAGGCCAGAAGTGGTGTGTTGATCTTATGGGCCGTGCCACTTCAGTTCGTCCAACATTTCAGAGGGTCTTGTGGAGTTCTGCACTGTCTCACCGCAAAGCAGCTGTTCCACGCTGAATAGTTTCTCGCTTCTTTCATACCCATCCTGTATGGAGGATCCTAATCTGTACTGGCCACATATTCAGAGCTGGACGCATTATTCTTCATATTTGTAGACTGTCTGTGATTTTATCTTGAGCCGAACTTTCAGGCGCTGTTTCGCAAGCCTTGGGTTTTGTTTGGGTCAAGCTTAGGATGAAAGATCTTGAGTGTGATCCAAGATACTTAGCACTGGTGTGAGTCTTAGGAAGGCTCATCCAGCTTGTAGGTTTTTGCACGTGACGCAAGATGCACTATCTTTAAGTACTTCTTCCAGGAACCTTTTTTGTCTCCCTTTGTCTGACCAGATTTACCGCTAAATAGAGACAACCCTCACTTAAAGCTAACTTGCTTCTTTTTTTTTCCTCATTATTTTTGTTTTATCTTAAAGAGTTTCTGAAGATCGTTAAGGAGGTATCATAGCACACACCTGCAGTAGGCTTCCGGAGGACTGATGCAGCTGATAGAGGGCGACAATTGGAATGGGTATCACAGACACCGCCCCAACAACCCAGCCAAACGCCACGCCCCAGCCGGTGTAGTGGTAGTCACGATACGTTGGTGGCGCGTAGTCGTCAGAGTGGTCACAGTAGACACTGAAGGCACAGGGGGAGGGGACAGAATGATGGCAGTGAAGCGATACACTGTGTGGGTGATGATCGGATTCTGTCCCCCCCTTGCCGGCCTCTCTTGCCCGTCTGTTTGTCTGTCGGTCTGTCTGTCTGTCTGTCTCTCCCAACACTCCAGCAATACATTGAATAGTTTATCAAATAAACAAAAAAGCACAGGTACTATTGCAGTCCAGCCTACCCCCAGTCATGCAGATACTGTTTTCATGCAATTTCTTTTCTGTCCATTTCATCCGGTAATGCAGGACACTGTCTTCATACAATCTCTTACTCTGTCCAGATCACCCCCAGTAATGCAGGACACTGTCTTCATACAATCTCTTACTCTGTCCAGATCACCCCAGTCATGCAGGACACTGTCTTCATACAATCTCTTACTCTGTCCAGATCACCCCAGTCATGCAGGACACTGTCTTCATACAATCTCTTACTCTGTCCAGATCACCCCAGTCATGCAGGACATTGTCTTCATACAATCTCTTACTCTGTCAGATCACCCCCAGTAATGCAGGACACTGTCTTCATACAATCTCTTACTCTGTCCAGATCACCCCCAGTAATGCAGGACACTGTCTTCATACAATCTCTTACTCTGTCCAGATACCCCAGTCATGCAGGACACTGTTTCATACAATCTCTTACTCTGTCCAGATCACCCCAGTCATGCAGGACATTGTCTTCATACAATCTCTTACTCTGTCCAGATCACCCCCAGTCATGCAGGACATTGTCTTCATACAATTTCTTACTCTGTCCAGATCACCCCCAGTTATGCAGGATACTGTTTTCATAAGGTTTCTGTTCCTTCCGTTTTACCCAGTAATGCAGAATACTGTTCTCATACAATTTCTTTTGGCTGTCCAGCTTGCCCTCGGTAATGCAGAATACTGTTGTCATACAATTTCTTTTACCCCAGTAATGCAGAATACTGTTTTCACACAATTTCTTTTACCCAGTAATGCAGAATACTGTTTTCACACAATTTCTTTTACCCCAATAATGCAGAATACTGTTTTCACACCAATTTCTTTTACCCCAGTAATGCAGAATACTGTTGTCATACCATTTCTTTTACCCAGTAATGCAGAATACTGTTTTCACACAATTTCTTTTACCCCAATAATGCAGAATACTGTTTTCACACAATTTCTTTTGCTGTCCAGCTTATCCTCAGTAATACAGGATCCTGTTTTTCATGCGATTCATTTGGCCGCCAACTTACCGCCAGTAACAAAGGTGTGATGAAAACACCACAAGATCTTGACGATCATTGGCGGTCTGTGTCCAATCATCATCATGATGTCTTTCTCAAACCGCTTCGACCTGTACAGAAACTGAACCTATCAGTCTTTATAACGTCTACAAAAAGAAGGATGATGATGACTACGTTGACGATGATAACGATAATGATAATGACTACGACAACAACGACAATAATGTCTACGACATCGACAATAACACTGAGTTTTAATTTGGGAAAAAAAAAAGCAGACTGACATGACCCAGCAAGTAAATAATCAATGCACAGACTGATGTACATGCACATGACCATTCACACACTCATGCACATTAAACATGGGAATATCCTGTAACAGATCCATTTGCTGACAGACTGGAAAACTCGAAAAACTAATTAAGAAAGCTCTTTCCATCAGTAAATTATCCTCTCTTTGACGGGAGAGAAAAAACGGGAATAGTAACCAAACACCCCTCATCTACAAGTAAACATGTATGCTTACGACCGCACGTACGCACACACACGCATGCACGAGAGAGAGCAGCATGTCTTAGCGGTGACTCAAACTAAGACATATATGCACAAAAGAAGAGAAACCTCAGAAGCTGAAACCAGAAATGTTAGTCAGCATTCAAATGTAGATTAAGTACTTAACATATTAATAAGTTCAACGTAGTATTGCTTATAGTGAAAACAAGGACTGTATGTTTGCAGCTGGAAGGGCAAATGAACACTAAGGTGTCTGAATCTCTCAGGCCTGTTTGCCACCAGAAGTGTTGAGTCTAGTTCCGTTTTGCAGTCTCAGCATCATTTCGTCATCGTGACTCTCTTTGATCATCATGAAAAATAAAGATAATAACGTCTCCATTCGTGGGCTCTTTACTAACGTTCTAATGCTCGTCGTTTTCTTGAGCTCAATTTCGGTTCTCTACCCCAAATCCAGGTCTGTGATGGGTTTGTTTTAGTCTTCAGTTAATTTTTTTCATACTATGATAGCCCAGTCGACAACACGGACACGAGGTTTTTGTCTCATGATTTAGTTCTATTATTACAGTCAAGCCAGTATACAGTGCTTTGGTCTTGTCATTTGGTTTCTATCATTATAACCCAGCGATACCCAGTCTCTTGTTAGTCCTTAGTTTGAAGTGTTCTCAGAGGCAGACATTCACTCACGCTGGCTCCACAGCTGAAGAACTGTGTCTGCAGAGAAGACATTTCTGTGCGTCATCTTTTGTTTGAATGCTCAGTGTTGACCTCGCTCTATCAGGAGAAAGGTATTGAGATGAATAACTTTGATAATGTCATTACTGTCTTACTATGGTCATGTGTTGCTGAAATTGCCATGGTTATTTCGCAGTCATAGGTTGCAAAATTTTTGTGAAGATCACAACTTTGTGTACCACTTGGATATTTCACTTATGTAAATATGCAGATATCAGATGTGGCTTTGCATGTACTAGATAAGTTTGAGTGTGAATGATTTCCCTTTTTTTGTGTTTTTTTTGTTTGTTTTGTTTTTGTTTTTCAGTTTTTTTAAAAACTAGTGTCTAATATCATCTGGCGATGAAAAGACATTAAATAAACCACTGAACTGAACTGAACTGGTAGCTTAGTTAGTGGTGTCCTGCACCTGTTTGATCAAAGCGAGAACCTGAACAATATCAAAGCGATTCAACAACAGTGCAGTATCTCCTCTGGCGGGTTGCCTCATGGTGACTTCATTCTAATTGCACCCTGTGAACTATCAGTGCCGAGTCTGCCATGGGATCATTCTTGGTGAACTGTGTATGGGGGGTTGCCTCATGGTGACTTCATTCTAATTGCAACCTGTGACTATCAGTGCTGAGTCTGCCATGGGATCATTCTTGGTGAACTGTGTTTGGGGGGTTGCTTCAGATGACTTCATTCTAATTGCACTCTGTGAACTATCAGGGCTGAGTCTGCCATGGGATCATTCTAATTGCCACCCTGTGAACTGTCAGTGCTGAGTCTGCCATGGGATCATTCTAATTGCACCCTGAGAACTATCAGTGCTGAGTCTGCCATGGGATCATTCTATTGCACCCTGTGAACTATCAGTGCTGAGTCTGCCATGGATCATTCTAATTGCACCCTGGAAACTGTCAGTGCTGGTCTGCCATGGGATCATTCAAATTGCACCCTGAGAACTATCAGGGCTGAGGATGCCATGGGATCATTCTAATTGCACCCTGAGAACTATCAGGGCTGAGGATGCCATGGGATCATTCTAATTGCACCCGAGAACTGTCAGTGCTGAGTCTGCCATGGGTATCATTCTAATTGCACCCTGAGAACTGTCATGCTGAGTCATGGGATCATTCTAACTGCACCCTGAGAACTGTCAGTGCTGAGTCTGCCATGGGATCATTCTAATTGCACCCTGAGAACTGTCAGTGTGAGTCTGCCATGGGATCATTCTAATTGCACCTTGTGAACTGTCAGTGCTGAGG
>CM031604.1:81817184-81834684 GCA_018398815.1 Conus ventricosus
CAGAAATCATTAAAAGATATCTATAGAGGAAGAGAGTTTTTTGTTTTTGTTTTTGTTGTTGTTGTTGTGTTTTTTTTGCATTGAAGAGAAATCTCGTATTGGTGAGATAAAACAAACAACACCGGTCATGTCTTCAAAGAGAGGGACCTTTGTTGGGGAGTAAACCTAGCACAGACAAAGACAAAGCTCTTCTAAATGAGGCAGGGTATAGTAATAATCGAAAACCTCCCATGACGTTATAATTAGATTCTCATAACTTTAAAACGAATGCTGCTTCCGACAGCAAGCCTCCCAACACAAATCTGTGGGCTTTGAGTTGTCATTTCTGCTAGGCGTGTTGATGTCAAAAGCAACGTTTGTTTGGAGTTATGAGGGTGTAATTACTTTTTTTTTTGTCCCATACTCTGTGCCACTTCAGTGGCATTGCACCCTCGCCGCTTACTCCGCCCCCCCCCCCCCCCCCCCCCCCCCCCCCTGTCCACAGCCACAGCCACAGGCCCAGCCCGTCCCGCCGCAGCGCTGGCATCGGCAATCCACAGGAGCAGTCAATGTCAAGTCGTTAAGAGGCAACTTGCTGGAGGAGACACTGCGCTGCTGCCGAGTCTCCCACTAAGCCCGCTACTGACGACAGTAATTGCTTAGTCGCGAGCTGGCGTGGGGGTGACTTTATCAGGGGGGGGGGGGGGGGGGGGGGGGGGGGGGGGGGGGGGGGGGGGAAGCTTTACCCTACTTATTCGTTATTCTGAAGACAAAATTGTTCAAGTAAAAACATGTCTTCAAAGGGAAGGAAATTTTTCTGGAGGCGGTAAATCTAGTACAACCAAAGACGACAAACTGTTGAAAGAATCACGCCCAGAACGCAGGGGTCTTAGGACCCACCTAGGGCCCACCTAGGTTCTGGCTAGATTCAGCTTGTCCAGGCTGGAGCTAGCTAGATCCTAGGTGACCCTAGTACCCTTGCTGTCAGGGCAACGGAGGGTTATCTTTACTTCACGAGTCTTAACTGAAGCGCTCCTCTTTAGCTCACTATCGACAGTGAACTTGAGTGATTCAAGATTAAAAAAAAAAAGAAACAGCAACGAAAATGAGAGTCGTAGCCCTTTGCCATCCACGTAGAATCGTGGGGTGTGGGGTGTGTGGGGGGATGGGGGGATGGGAGGGGAGATTCAGTGCGACGTTTAACAACTGACTGTTGAAGCAGAAGGTGACATTATGAGAAAACTATCACACACTACCGACAGTGAAATGATTGGATCTGTAACAAACACGAACCATGATATCCAGATTATAGTCCATCATCCATCCACATATACTGACTTCCATAAAAAACGCGAAAAATTGAAAGGCTATTTTTCGGGTTGAAAAGGGGTGAATATACAATATTGAACCATTGTGGCAAGTTGTTTGGGTCCAAGACTCACGTGCAGTGAAAAAATTGTGTGAGCAACACATCATTCCCGGCATTGGAGGGTCAAAAAATGGCAAACTGGTTGCTGCATGTGAGGCACGTGCACACCATGCAGAGCAAAGTTAACCAGCGACAAGTACGCAGGCATGCAGCCTTTATAAAAACGCGCTACAAGGTTCCGATAACGACTTGCCGTCTGAGCGCTACAGAGATGCCAAGACTACGAGCAGAGGAACGCAATCGTGCCCTAGGCCATCTGGAGGCTGGTGTGGATGCCAGGCAGGTCGCCAACATCTTTAACGTCCACATCTCAACCATCTATCGTCTGCAGCACCACATGCGAGTCACTGGTACAAACTGATGATCGTCCCCGGCCAGCCGTCCTCGGGTCACCACACCAAGAGAGGATCGCCATCTTGTTCGAACCCATCTGCGGGACAGGTGGCAAACAGCCGCTAACACTGCTCGACAGGTGCCTGGGAATCTCCAGCAATGAATCAGCCTCAACACTGTGCGCGGCGTCTTCAGGAGAACGGGCTGGCATGTAGGCGTCCTCACAGAGGTCCGGTACTGACACCAAGACACCGGCAGACAGGCTGCAGTGGGCACAAGCCCGAATCAACTGGCGCAGTCAGCAGTGGGGATGCATACTGTTCTCAGATGAGAGCCGTTTTTGTATTGACATGGCTGACGGTCGTGTCAGAATATGGCGTCGACCTGGTGAACGCTATGCTGACTCCTGTGTGGTAGAGCGGAACCCCTGGGGAGGCCCGAACGTTATGATATGGGGTGCATTGGCATTAACCACGCCATAGACCAGTCATCTTTCAGAACATTGGTCCTGGTTGCGGACAGGGTGTCAATGCACAACGCTACATCAACCAGGTGCTCAGACCCCATGTCGTTCCTTTTTTGCACAACACCCAAACTGGACATTCCAACAGGACAATGCAAGACCACACACAGCCAGGGCCCACCCAGCAATTTCTTCAGCATAACAACGTCAATGTGCTGCCCTGGCCAGCCCTCAGTCCCGATTTAAACCCAATAGAACATTTTTGGGATGAACTTGGCAGACGGTTGGACCTCCTGCGTCCACGACCAGCAACAGCGGCTCAACTTCACCAGGCCATCGTCCATGTGTGGGCTGGTGTGCCAAGGGGACGCATCAACCACCTGGTCCACTCAATGAGCCGCAGGTGTCAAGCAGTTGTCCATGCAAATGGTGTCCACACACGGTATTAGGACTTCAAGCTGGTTTGTCACGTGACCTTGGATTTTCCACACAAAGACATATTGCTGATGACATTTTCACACATTACCGGTGTAATGAATCAAATCACGTTGAATTCTCGCTTCCACTCTGTACAATTGTGACCAGTAAAATTCCCCCCTAACCTTCAGCTTGTTTTGCTTTCGCGTTTTTTATGGAAGTCAGTATAGAATGGTTGTAAGCTTAGTACACAACACGCACATTCATACACTCACGCACGCACGCAGGCACGCACGCACACACGCACACCACAACGCACGCACGCACGCACACACGCACACACACCACACCACACCAACACACACACACCACACCCACCACCACCACCACCACCACCGCCACCCCGCCGCCCCACCACCAGATTGACAGCATGGGTCCCTCACTGTCGAAGCAAGGGTAAATGACCGAGGAAGAAGAGGAGCCCACAGCTGAGCAGAGGCATCAAGGACACTGCCTCTGGTTAGACGATAAAGGCCAGGCCTGGGCCTGCAACAGGTTCAGACATGGCTAAGTTGCACGGCATGGCAGCAACATGTGGTGATGTCTTTCTTTGTTGGAGAAGGGAAAAGGGGGATCGGTTTGACGACTTTAGGAAAAGGGGACCGTATGTCACTCTGTATATTGTAAATTCCTGACTGTTACTAAATTGTTGTTCTTATTGTTGTTCTGGTTGTTATTGTTGTTGTGTTGTTGTTGTCCCAGTTACTGTCCATTCATTACTATCATTTTGATTTTTCACTCAATTATTATCACCATCGTTTTAACGTTACTGCAGTTGTTGATATTGTTCTTGCCAACAAGTTTTAAAATGCACACACACAAACACACGCATACTAATTGTGCATGCACAAACTCATACACACACGCTCACACACACATGCGTATAAACTCACATACACAGGTATATATACATAATACAACATATATGTTTTCCCATGCAGGAGCGTGCTCCTAAAAAACCCACAGATCAACGTGCATAAAACAAGCATGCAAGAGAGCGCGCGCATGCACACTTCTCATACACTGGCGCATACACATGGACCCATAACCACGTAACCCCCCACCCCCCACCCCCATACTCCCGCACAAACTTATGGATACACATACACATACACACAAATGACAAAGCCACAACAATCGCATTGCATTCTGCCGTGAAATCTTTTCCAGAATGATAAGATTAATCAACCTTTTTAGGGATGGAATGATAAATCAGGAACCATAACCCGATCCTCCGGAAGGGAAGCATCTATGTAAATTTTTTTTGACGATTAGGGCATCTTTGTGTCAAGAGTATTTCGAGGACACATTAAAACTATCTGTACTGTTATGTTACCTTTAAAATCACTAAGATATGTATCTAGGCTATTTCTGGTAATTCCATGATAGTAAGGACGGAGTACTCAAAAACAGGAGCAACATGTTGTTGATTAACATCATTTTCTCAAATATACTGGAAACATAAAATTCGAAACACAAAATTGATATGGCTGAAACAGGCAAAGAATATGGCTGCAAAAGATAATGTTGCTTATAGCCCAGCCGACCGCAAAGGGCCACATCAGGGCTATATGGGCTGCAACAGGCAAAGAACATTTGGTATGGCTGCAAACACACACAAAACATTTGTATGGCTGCAACACACAAAGATATATGTATGCTGAAACAGGCAAAGAATATTTAGTATGACTGAAAAAAGGCAAAGAATATTTAGTAATGACTGAAACAGGCAAAAAGTGTTTAGTATGGCTGCAACAAAAATGAAACAGTTGTCAAAGAAGTAAAAGAGAACAACCTCCAAACAAACAAACCAGGCACGCACCACGCACGCACGCACACACACACACACACACACACACACACACACACACACAAAACACAGAAGAGAGAGAGAGAGAGAGAGAAAAGAGAGAGAGAGAGAGAGGAGAGAGAGAGAGAGAGAGAGACTTTTGACACTTTGATATTTTATTGTCATTACCAAAGAGGTCTATTGACAAGGGGGGAGAGTAACAGAACAATAACATTTCCCTCTTCCTTTCCTGCAAACAAATGTACACATTCATTCTAGTGTGCCCAAATCAAAGGTTAAAAACAAAAAAATTTCATAACATTTCCTTATTCCCTTAAACGCACGGGAAAGTAATGCAATTTGGAAAAAAAACAACAACAACAACAAAAAAAACTTAAGACTGACTCGCCCATCCACTCGATCAAAATGATGACAATGTATCTTGCTGATCTCTTCCACTTGCGATGAATGATAATATTCATTCAGATATCTCTTATAATGCCCTTATCTTAAAATTCACTATCCTTCATCTGTCTAATTTTCAATGCTTCTGCGATGAATTTCGCAACTGATTTAATTACAAGTTCATTTTGTCTTAAACGCTATATCTAACTGGAAAAGTGAACAATTCGTCCGCACTTCATTATAAGCAGTGCAGTGGAACAGAAAGTGTTTCGTCATCAATAATGTGTCTACATGCAGGACAAGGAGATTCTGTGGATGTTTCACATTCAAACCATCTTTTGTTCGCATTAAAACCTAAAGTTCTCAACCAAATCTTGCGTAATTATTCTGTGCCATCTATCTGTTATGACATTGAGAAACTTTGCAGAATGAAACACATTCTTAAATGAGAAAAACCCAAAGATATTTTTCTTTACTTTCCATATCTGAGTGCCAATTCTGTTAAAAAAACAAAACAAATAAGCCTGTCTTAAATTCCGCAATAAACTGTTGCTCATTCCCTACTTCCTGGGCCATCCCAGAGAGAGAGAGAGAGAGAGAGAGAGAGAGAGAGAGAGAGAGGAGAGAGAGAGAGAGAGAGAGAGAAGAGAGAGAGAGAGAGAGAGAATCTGTCATCATTTAACCTTTTCCTTTGCCAATGAAGTCATAGGAAGCACAATTTCTTTTAAAAACTGAATCAAATACTCGTATTCCTTGAATTATGTAAGTAAGAGAGAGAGAGAGAGAGAGAGAGGGGAGAGAGAGAGAGAGAGGGGAGAGAGAGGAAAAGAGAGAGAGAGAGAGTTAAACAAACCAAAACAAAATAATCATAATGGCCTGATAAGAACGAACGTACCCGATGAGACCACTTGGTCTACTGGCACCCCGGACTCCTTGGCCATGTAGCCCAGCACGGAGAAAATAGCGAACCGGCGTAGAAGCTGGGACCTCGCAAGCTAACGTTTAGAAAAATGGAATCTCTGAAAGAACAATAGAACAAAACATGGGATTATATAGTTACCTAGCTAAATACATGATAAACAGGTAGATAGTACGAAGAATCGCTCGATGAAATCCCCTTCTCCAATCTTTTTATATTCCTTGTAACTGTTTTTGTCTGTGTCTAAATAAGATTTCCCTCCCTCTCCGTTAAGTCCCACCTTTTTTTTTTTTTTTTTTTTTTGATAACTGGAATTATTGATAGGCTCCACAATATTTCAGATAAACGAAAACTGAACTCAAAAGGCTCACAAACACCTTATTCCGAATTTCTGAGCCTGTTGATCTATTTTCAAGGATTGAAGCAAAAAAACTTAAAAGCTTCTTTTCATTTGAGTGTACAGGGAAGGGAAACAAGGTGATCGATGAGATTTACGTCCCTTTATCCCGAGACTCTTATTTCAGAACAAGTTTTCCATGAGTGGACGGGATACTCTTAAATTTCATTTTATAGTGACACCTCCTCTCCCACCCTCCCCACCCTCCTCATCGCTTCAACCGGCCTCCAGACCTCCCACCCTCCCCACCCTCCTCATCGCTTCAACCGGCCTCCAGACCTCCCACCCTCCCCACCTTCCTCATCGCTCCAACCGGCCTCCAGACCTCCCACCCTCCCCACCTTCCTCATCGCTCCAACCGGCCTCCAGACCTCCCAACCCATTTCTCTCTCGCCATCTGCCTGCGTGCCTGCCGTATCGACACATAAGATTAAAAAAAAAAACACTTGATGTAAGGAAGTTCTTAGTTTACTAAACACTTGCTTTTCTTTTGCTTTTTTTTTCCTTAAGAAAATTTTAAATAATGCTGATGTATATTTTGTAAACTTAAAACAAATTTCTTTACAAGCTGACCGGTGACAGGTACTCCAAAGTGGTGAATTCTTCCATGAGGCATGACAGCGCCCAGCGACGTCATCCTCATCTTATCAGTCCTCCTCATTAGGAACAAACCCTCCCCTCCCCCCCCCCCCCCCCCCCCCCCACCCTCGCTCCCCCCTCGACCCCTTTTCTTTCCTTTCCCAACCCGTCTCTGACGGAATCCAGCTGAAAAGAAACTGGCCTGAAAGCATTGTTGGCGAAGCGGTCGTAGAAGGCCCTGGTGAAGATGGCGATCCATGGTTCCATCAACATCGTCCTCATCCCAGCTGAACACATGACAAAAGTGTGGGAAACGTTCCCTCCCTCTGAACTAGGTGCGGCTTGATACAATCCAAATCCTCCTCATCCGTGACGGATCCACTGATTGCAAGATAGAGAGAGGGAAATCTCCTCCCTGCTGAACTAGGTGTTTTTATTGCGTCTTCGTTCTGCTGCCCATCGCCACTGAAGAGATGGCTGTATCATGAAATGGGGAAAATCCACCTCCTTCTACCCTTTCCTTCTTTTCCTTCCTTGCCCATCGTACCACCTTTCCCTGCCCATCGTCTTTCACGAGACGTGTGTATCAGAAAATGAGGAAAATCCTTCCTCCCACCACCTTTCCCTGCCATCGTCTTTCACGAGACGTGTGTATCAGAAATGAGGAAAATCCTTCCTCCCACCACCTTTCCCTCCCTTGCTTTCCTTGCCTTTTCCCCGCCCCCAACAAAACCAGTTGATATTTGATGCACACACACGCACACACACGCGCACGCACGCGCGCGCACACACACAAAACACACACACACACACACACACACACACACACACAATACAACACACACACGCACACACACACACACGCACGCACACACACACAACACACACAAACACACACACATACACACACACACACACACACACCACACCACACACACAAAACACAAACAACCACACACACACACACACACACACACACACACACACACACACACACACACACACACACAGGACTCTGACCTGAAGCAGTTGTTGGTGAACTGGTTGTAGGAGGCCATGGCGATGATGGTGCCCCAGCATGGCCCAGGGACCAGAACACCTGCAGGGCCGCCTCCACCCACACCTGGAACCCCAGGCCATCCCTGACGTCACACCCACAGACCACAGCACAACAGAGATCCCGTGCAGCCAGCTGTACGTCTCGCTATTTTTGTACTCCCAGTTCTTATAGAACAGGGAGTACTTTACAATGGGAACGAAGAAATGCTGCCTGTGTGTGTGTGTCTGTCTGTCCGTCTGTGGTCAAAAAGTGTTCCACTCGCTCCAGACAAAACGACTGGGTCGATCTTTCTGAAAATTTGTAGGTATGTTCATTATGGGTCACGGATGATGCCCGATGTTTCATTTTACCGTTATATCCGGTGGTAACGGCTATAACGACCATAACGTTTTTCTTCTTATGGAATATCTCAGAAAGTACTTGGTCGATCTTTGTGGAAATTTGTAGGTATGTTCACAATAGTTCACGGATGATGCCCGATGTTTTATTTCACCGTTATAGC
Source organism: Conus ventricosus (assembly GCA_018398815.1). Lineage (NCBI taxonomy): Eukaryota > Metazoa > Mollusca > Gastropoda > Neogastropoda > Conidae > Conus > Conus ventricosus. Next base: position 81,825,517 of record CM031604.1, read on the forward strand.
CGTTATGGAATATCTCTGAAAGTGCTTGGCCGATCTTTCTGACAATTTGTAGGTATGTTCATTATGGATCACAGATGATGGCGATGTTTACCAGAATAGCCGTTACTAACGGCTATAACGGCCTAAAACGGGGTTTCCTCTTTATGGAATATCTCACGCATATTCAAGATAAACTGGGAATGCGTTTATATGCTTTGCATCTCGTTCTTCTTTCTACATCGCTGTGTTGTTTTGCAAACCACGCCCAACTTTTTTCCCCGAAATTTTGCGCCGATTTTCAAAAGAAAGGTGATTGCGCGCTCTTTTCGTTTTCATTGCCTTGAACGTTGTTTATCTTTCCTGAAGAAGACCTGCGAGATCGAAACGCGTCGTCTTCTGTCGTGTAATTTGTTTTGACCTGTTGTCTGTCGGAATTTTTTTTTCTTCTTTTAAGGTTGTTTTTCTGAAAAGGAAACGTGTGAGTGAGAGCGTGTAAGAGTGAGTGTACATACATACATACATATATAACGGTGCATGCAAACAGAGAGAGCGAGGGAGAGGAAGTGTTTAGCAACAGAGAAGTAAACAAACAGACCGGGGGGCGCGCGCCGCGCGACGCACACACACACACACACACACACACACACACACACACCACACCACACACACACACACACACACACACACTGCGACGTACACAACCGACACAAGCCCATCAGCTGTACCGTAATATCAGTCAGGCGGGAGAAGTCGGGACGCAGGTAGAAGATGATGCCGTCAGAGGCGCCAGGTAAGGTGACCCCTCGTACCAACAGCACCGTCACCAGGATGTAGGGCGCCGTGGCCGTCACGTACACCACCTGCATATACAGACCACTGACCTCTGTCTGCTGCTCTGCCTGTCTGTCTCTTTCCTATCGTGCTCTCTCTCTCTCTCTCTCTCTCTCTCTCTCTCTCTCTCTCCTCTCTCTCTCTCTCTCTCTCTCTCAAAAGGTACACTAATTTTTTCTCTCTCTCTCTCTCTCTCTCTCTCTCTCTCTCTCTCTCTCTCTCTAGGTCCTGACTCTCTCTTCTCTCTCTCTCTATTCTCTCTCTCTCTCTCTCTCTCTCTCTCTCTCTCTCTCTCTCTCTTGTGATCGGTATGGCTGGTTAGTCGTTGACCACTAAGACGCCGTGGTTATATGACTGTGACCCGCAGCCTCTAAATCTGACCTGTGGATCTGCACGCAATATGTATTCTTGAACTTGTGAACTCTGCAAACTTTATTCTTGAATTACAGGATATTTTTGTTTGTTTGTTCCAGATTTACTGCTGTCAGCGTCCATCTCACGTGACCACACTACCAGTGACTCGCAGAGTTTTGGTCCCTGGGAAGTTGATACACCTGGTGCCCTGATGACGTTGAGGTTTGACCTGGTAGATAGGGCGTGGCCACGTATTCAAGACAAGACAAGACAAGGCAGACAACTTTATTCTGAAAACTTCGAGTATGGTTCATGAAGTTATACAACACAGTGCGTAGCAGTTCACAGCACACCTCTCATTTTTACACACCGTGTACGGTCGGGACGAAAGTCATCCACATTCATTTCGGTTGACGTTTGTGGCTACATGCTTAATTCGGTGGGTCTTATGTATTGTTCATTATTATACGCAAAAGACGTACGATTTTTGTAAGTAATTTCTTTTCCTTGGTATTGGACAGTTCACGGAACTTAATTACATTTGGGTCTGTTCTGTAATAGCCGAGGATCAAGGTAACTTCTAAGCTGGTGGAATAACTATAATTAAAAACGTAGCAAAATTCATCTCCCAGCCCTGACAAATTACACAACTGACAAAATCGTTCTTCTCTCTGTATATAACAAAATCGGCGTCTTTGAATCGGTAATCTGTGATTGCATGTACTGAAATTTAAAAAAAAGTCAGCAATGACTCGTAATAATAGTTTTCAGGATTCAAGACATTCTTGAATCAGCTATATTGAACAACGGCTATGGGCCAGATGTGGAACCTAGGTCATCTTGGTGTCCAGGATGACACTACAGGCCAAGAGCTGCAATATGGCTCGTTTCGTGGTATAGGAACATAAACAGCTAAGCTGCTGTAACATTTCGTTTTTGACCCTCCAACCCTCCTACTAGGTGAAAGTGTGATTCTGGCTTCCTCTTTTTCTACGCATCTGGGTTTTCTTCCATCTTGACGCACACTGGGAGGAAGCAGTATCTTCTCCGTCAAACTGACCACTCAGTGAAGACAGTTTTGTCGTCTCCTTCATGTTCATGGAATGCGTGACAGAGTAGATCTAGAAAGTTCGAAGACTGAATGAAAAATGGTGGATCAATTCTTTAAACAGCTTAGACACACAGTTCCGCCTCCAATGAAGGCCTGACGAAGAGATACATATCACCGTCCTGTACAAAATTTTGTTTTTCTTCAGAGATTATAGACAGTTTGGCTGCAGGTAAAATTGAAGATGTTCTAAAACGCTACGGAAAGGCCGACATACACATTCACTAGACTTCAATAAATCAGCTTTGATAATCAAGAGAAAGACGCTCTGGTATTGGAGGGCAGAGAGGGGATGACAACAAAAGGACATCGTTTTGCTCCTCATTGTGTCGGACAAGCTCCTTTCGCCACAGCGTACGGATTCTCTGTCTACCTCCTTTCCCGAGACGATCAGGTCACAGACATGTACTGGAAGACCAGCCATTGTAAACAGCAGCATCCTCTGTCCACCTAACTTCACAGTAAGGACACCTGCACATGTCCATGTGGGGCGCAGCCCTAATGATAATAGAACAAATTCTGCGCGAGTCCTACCTCAAGTATAACCAGAGGGTGAACGGAGATGTTCGGGCTGGTGAACAGTTTCCACAGTACTGCCAACATCATGACACATCTGGAAATGACTGATAGTTACCATGACATCTTTGACAGACACAAACCGACCTTGACATGAATGTTTTCCTGCACACACGAAATTGGTGTCGTAAAAGACAGAAAGGGGTCCGGGAGGAAAGCTTCCCTGTGTTACCTTGCCGCTGCTCTTGATGCCCTTGATCATGCCCAGGAAGAGGAAGACGCAGGACACGGCCAGACTGAGGGCCAGGTACCAGTTGATGTTGCCCATGTCGCCAAACCCCTCAGACACCGCAGCACGTTGTACCTGAGGTACCCCAGTCAGACAGTGATTTTCTCTGTGTGTGCATGTGTGTGTGTGTGTGTGTGTGTGTGTGTGTGTGAGCGGACGCATGTGCACGAGTGCGTGCGTGCGCGTGCAAGGGTGCGTGCGTGTATGCGTGAACGCGTTGCGCGCGTTCCTCTGTGTATATGCGTGCGTGCGTGCGTGCGTGCGTGCGTGTGTGGTGTGTGTGTGTGTGTGTGTGTGTGTGTGTGTGTGTGTGTGTGTGTGTGTGTGTGTGTGTGAGAGGAGAGAGAGAGAAGAGAGAGAGAGAGAGAGAGAGAGAGAGAGAGAGAGAGAGAAATATAGCGCGCTTTTACTATTATGATGATAACAAGTGGCAATGACCGGAACATAAGGAGGAGAAGAGAATGAAGAACAACACGGATTTTCAGCCATCACGCTTCTTGATGGGCGGGAAATGGCTGCCGTCAAAGTTTTGATATCAAATGTGGAGGATACCTTCACGTGGTCATGTCGGATCCCACTGAGATGTGGGAGACACTCCACAAGACGGGCAACTTTCTTCACATTCCACCCACACGGACGTTGCCATCAACACTCCATTGAGGACAATCGCACCCTCCATCCACCCTTCCCAAAAGCAACAGCTCGCCAACCCCATCAGCTGACCTACCCCCACACTGCGTCCACGACCGGCTACGGGTCTGAATGTGTGGCTGGACTCTTTCTGTGTGCCATCAGGAAGTGGAGCTGTCTTCCACTGTGGCAATCAGCAGACAGCTTCCAATCCCGGATCTAACGTTCCTGATGCCCCGTTCCTATCGTGCCTATTCGCCAAAATAAAATAAAAATCGCCGTGAAAATGTTCAGCCGTCGAACTGGCCACAGTGTCTTTACAATGCGAAACTGTCAGTTTTAATTTCTGTTGCATTTCGCCGTTCAGTTCAGCACAACAATGAACAAAGCTGTTGGTAGCGGCTGGAGAATTCCTGAGAGTGCAGTGTAAAGAAGATAATGAATAACTGTTGAAAATTACAATTTCTGTGATCATTCATTCGTACGCTTGATAGTCTTTAAAACGGTATGCTATTATTTTCATCGATGTCTGAACAATAATACATGTGCTGGTGACTGTTTACGGCGACTGGACACGGGAACATAAGGGGCTTGATGAAGATGGTTAAAACGGCCAACAGCTAATTGGAAAATGGCGATCTGATAAAACATCATTTTAAAATACAGCGAATGGGGGAAAACATCGTCTCCTCATCTTTCCCTCACTGACTGACCTCCTCTCTTTACTCCACCTCTCCTGCCCGTCCCTATCGACTGAAACTGAACATCCGACAAACAACTCCCCCCCCCCTCCCCTCTATTCACCCTTGCCTTCTCTTTCCCTCTAGCTCTCCAACGGAATCCCCGCCGTTCAAACACAGCGCCAGTACCATTAGTGAATGTTTACTGAAGCAAGCAGAAGCGGCAGACGGCCCCTTCACTTCTGACCTAACCGAACTAGATTCACAGCGTGTGCACCGCCGAAAAAAAAAAAAAAGAAATGTCCATACTCACAGCCTGTCGCTACTGGCCGTACCGCATTCTTGCTTTACGGATACATACCCCACCGTCTTCCCCGTCCCCACTTTCTCTCCAGGAAACGGGAGTCATTATGGTCAGAAGAACTGCTTCAGCAGCAGGAGCGGAGGTGGGAAACGGAGGTCGTAATAACGCAAAATTGTTCGAGCAGCGGGAGAAGAGGTGCGAAACGGAAATCATAACGACACAGAAATTGTTTGAACAGTGGGAGAGGAGGTGGGAAACGGGAATTATAACGACAGAGAAATTGTTTGAACAGTGGGAGAGGAGGTGGGAAACGGAAATCATAACGACACAGAAATTGTTCGAGAAGCGGGAGAGGAGGTGGGAAACGGAAATCATAACGACACAGAAATTGTTTGAACAGTGGGAGAGGAGGTGGGAAACGGGAATCATAAGGACACAGAAATTGTTTGAACAGTGGGAGAGGAGGTGCGAAACGGGAATCATAAGGACACAGAAATTGTTTTGAACAGTGGGAGAGGAGGTGCGAAACGGAAATCATAAGGACACAGAAATTGTTTGAAAAGTGGGAGAGGAGGTGCGAAACGGAAATCATAACGACACAGAAATTGTTCGAGCAGGGGAGAGGAGGTGCGAAGCGGAAATCATAACGACACAGAAATTGTTTGAACAGTGGGAGAGGAGGTGCGAAACGGAAATCATAAGGACACAGAAATTTGTTTGAACAGTGGGAGAGGAGGTGGGAAACGGGAATCATAACGACACAGAAATTGTTCGAGCAGCGGGAGAGGAGGTGGGAAACGGAAATCATAATGACGGAAAAGTTGTTTCCCTGCACTTTTCTTTATCTCTCACACGACCGATTTCTTCCACATACTGAACAATGAATAACTGAGGATAGCAAGTATGGGTGATTTGTCTCTCAGTCATGGAAGAATAAAGAAAGTCTAAACAAAATTAGGTGCCAAAGAAAAGAAAAAAAGACGCACATTTTTGTGCATTTTTCTGGCTGATTGCCTGCTGGGAATCTCACGTTTCTTTCTACCTGATCTTCCTGTCAAGAGCAGGGCATGCTAGGGGCTCATGTGGGTTGACTGCAGTCATACAGTTGAGTGTCATGGGTTGACTGCAGTCATACAGTTGAGTGTCATGGGTTGACTGCAGTCATACAGTTGAGTGTCATGGGGTGACTGCAGTCATACAGTTGAGTGTCATGGGGTGACTGCAGTCATACAGTTGAGTGTCATGGGTTGACTGCAGTCATACTGTTGAGTGTCATGGGTTGACTGCAGTCATACAGTTGAGTGTCATCCACTTAAAGGCGTATCTGAAAGTGTTACTCTGATTTCCTGACCAACACTTCAGGTGTCTGTATCTCTCGGGCCTTGATGACTCGGGGATACATTATGAATGGACAGCCCTGTCACGTAGTCTCTGCCCAGAATGGAATTCCATCTCCATCATCCCCATCCTCACCAATCAGTCAAATAAAAAGGCTCACATTTTGTGGCTCTTCATGCTGAAATCTCATGGTGATTTCAGTTTAGATTTTCACTGCATTTGGTAGTTCGTATTGAGGTCGCGGGATGGATACAGTGGCGGCCTCCAGAGGTGGACTCTCATTTAAGCTGAATCCGCAACGCAGAAATCCTAGTCGTCACTGGAGGTTTAGTGAGCCGTCCTGCGAATGTTGAATCAGAACATGCACCATTGAACACCACCCATACTTTTGTGCGCATTTACCCCCCCCCCCCCCCCCCCTCCTCTCTCTTCTCTCTTTCTTTCTCTTCCCTGCGTACTCCTCCAACCCCTCCCGCCTTCTCCGACCCACACACATCTGTGTGTGTGTTGTGTGTGTGTGTGTGTGTGCGTGCACGCCCGCGAGTGTGTGTGTTGTGTGTGTGTGTGTGCGCGCGCGCCCGCCCGCGTGCGTGCGTGCGCATGCGTGTGTGCGCATGCGTGTGTGACATGTAATGATCACATCATTAGTCACTCACTGCCAAAATTCTTCAGCGGCGGAAACCAGTTTTCGCTTCTGTGCCTTGTTTTAATGTGCTGGCGTTGACCGGAAGTGACGTTGAATCATTCAACATGGTGGATACCGCTGTGAAAAGAAAAGAAAATATCGTAAGAAAAAAGATTCCATCCGCTATTTAAGACACAATCTGAAACGTAGAAAGATATATATCCTCTGACTTACAGTCTCAAATGTGCCTGCACATAGGCACAAACTTGCGTACGTGGCACGCGCACGCACACACACACACACACACACACACACACACATTGCAGAGAGAGAGAGAGAGAGAGAGAGAGAGAGAGAGAGAGAGAGAGAGAGAGAGAGAGAGAGAGAGAGAGAGAATTATTAGGCCTGCCCAAGCTTTTAGGCCTGCTCAGTGTGAATGTTTATACTGGATATGAATTAAAAACTTTCTCTTTCATTTGCCTCCCTCTCTCCACCCACCTCTCCCCCTCCCAGCGATCACCCATGCACAATATATAGCCCACAACACCACCATTAATAATGAAAGACATAAATAGCTTTCTTTTTCTGTCTGTCTGTCTGTCTGTATGTCTCTCTCTCTCTCTCTCTCTCTCTCTCTCTCTCTCTCTCTCTCTCCACACACACACACACACACACACACACACACACACACACACACACACACACACACACACACACGAGCGACAGAGGCGCCTAAGAAAAAACGATGCCACAATGTTCCTTTCCGCCTATGCGATGAGACGATACGCTCTTCACAAAACTGAGAACTAAACCATAATCAGTTTGTATCATTTCACACGGAATTATCATTCACGTGCTTTTCATCCGAGCATTACATAATTAATAACGACACATATAAGAGGGTATCACCAAAACAACGTGGAAAATTCATGTGACGCATAACAATGGCAGGAAAATACACTGACCATTATGAAGCCTTCATCATCTGCCGAACGTGTACAGATCAAATAGTCGCAGCAAGCATCGAGGGGTTGTTGGGGAACATGTTGGGGGGTGATTTTTCTTTCTTTTCATACCGGCAGTGCTGCTGCTATAGGTTTCAGGATTACCAACGTCCGAAACCTTGTCCAGCATCTCTGACCCCTTCTCTCCACGTCATCCCCTCCCACCTCACCCCCTCCCACTACCCCCCTTTTTCTGGCATTATTTGCCTCTTTCATCTTTCCTCCTAGTCCCATTCCGCATCCATGTTAACAAAAAAAATCTTCAACGCACCATGTACTACAAAACTCCTGTTGATTTCATTCGATGCATGGACAACTTTTAGTTGCAAAAGAGAGAATCTTTGGATGGTCTCGTTAAAAAAGCAAACAAAAAACAAACGACCGATCGACCAACCAACCAAAAATCAACAACAACAACAAAACAAAAAACTTCAAGATTGTGTCTCTAATATCAAATAGCTGATGTCTAAGAGGAAACTGAAATCAAATGATAATACAACAGAGGTTTTCCGGTTTATGAACACACTATCGAACTCAAGACAACCCCCCCCCCCCCCTCATCCGTCCATAGTCCTTACGGAACAGGCCACGAAGACATTGGTTTTCTTCCTTTTGGCCATTCAAGATTAGATTATCGTGATGCTTTTCTCCTCGATGTACCTGCAGCCTCCTTCCTCCAGCCATTTCAACATGTTCTCAGTGCGGCTGTCCGCCTTCTTTATACTAGATGCTAAAACAGCATACATTAGATGCCTACAAGATATTGCAGAAGCTCGAAATCGAGCACATGAGACTGAGTGCAAACAAAGAAAGAAAGAAACAAAAACAAAAAAAAAACCAACCCCGAAAATGCACAGGGAATGTACGAAAGGTGAACGCAGGGGAACACAAGCTTTACACAGAGAGGATTCAAGACATATACGAGGGCCACCCCATAAGTTCTCGGATGCGCAGAAACCACTGACGTCATAATTTCAATTTTTATATCATCATCACAAGCGATGTCATAATAGCTATGACACAAAAAATGATAAAAATCGTCACAGCCAAATTTGTTCTAGACAGCAAAATGGATGGCAAGGGGGACGGTTTTCAAAGTGTTGCAGAGAGCCTGTCTTGGAGAGATTTTCGTGCCATGATTTATTATGACTATCTTCAAAGGAAGTCTTTCAAGGAAAGTTTTATAAGTTTGACAAACTGTTTTGGCGACAAGGCTCCATCATTATCCACAGTCCATAGGTGGTTCAAAGAATTTCAGTTTGGTACAATGTCGGTAGATCGTGATCGTTGTGGACGTCCAGTTTCAGTTACTACCGATGGGAAGGTGAGCACAGTGAAGGCCATGATTACAGAAAATCCTCGAATCACGGAGGATGAACTCAAGGATACTCTAAACCTTTCATCAGGAAGCTTAGACCGCATTCTTGGGCACAGTCTCTCTGTACGGAAGCGCTGCGCCCGTTGGGTGCCCCATCAGCTGACTGGGGAGCAGATGAGGACTAGGGTTGAA
>CM031604.1:81839684-81842184 GCA_018398815.1 Conus ventricosus
TTAGAGGTAATTAGCTGTCTTCACGTGAACTTTGCCAGTTTCCAGATTTTCACAAGAAAGAATTGTTTGCTCAGAATTGTACCTTTTCAAGCTAGCATGGTACCATAATTGATTCTTTGTTTCTGACCTATCACTTTCCAGGACGACCCTCGCCCTGACTGTCAGATTGCAGAGTTTCCATTTTCGTTTCATTCTCATTGTTCTTGTGACATGCGTGGGGGGCAATGCTTAAAAAAGAAAAAAAGAAAAAGAAAAAGAAAAAGCCTGATCTGACTCCCTTTTGATATCAACCCAACCAATCACACATCTGTCATATCAATATACTTGATCTTAAGTCATGTGATACGAGAAAGTTTAATTAAAGAATCAACCCACACCAAGCACAGGACAATACTGACATTGTGTGTGTGTGTGTGTGTGTGTGTGTGTGTGTGTGTGTGTGTGTGTGTGTGTGTGTGTGTGTGTGTGTGTGTGTTTACGAGAGAGAGAGAGAGAGAGAGAGGAGAGGAGAGAGAGAGAGAGAGAGAGAGAGAGAGAGAGAGAGAGACAGACAGAGACAGAGAGACAGAGACAGAGAGAGAGAGAGGAAGAGAGAGAGACAGACAGAAAGACAGAAGAGAGAGAGGAGAGAGAGAGAGGGGGGGGGCAGACAGATAGACAAACAGAAAAACACACAGACACACAGATACACACTTTCTCTCTCTCTTCTCTCTCTCTCTCTCTCTCTCTCTCTCTCTTTCACACACACACACACACACACACACACACACACACACACACACACACACACACACACACACACACACACACAACACACACACTGACAGACAGACAGACACAGACACAGACAGTCAGACAGACAGTAACGAGAGACAGGACGCGATGGGTGCCAGTGAACCTTTGAAGAGAGGACAGACGCTACGGGGGGGGGGGGGGGAGACAGAGAGAGAGAAGAGAGAGAGAGCGAGAGAGAGCGAGAGAGAGAGAGAGAGAGAGAGAGAGAGAGAGAGAGGAGAGAGACGGACAAACGGGGCGACCCACGAAATCTACTCCCACGAAATCTACGATTGGACCACGAAATCTACTCCCATGACATCTACTCCTACGAAATCTACTCTGCAGAGGTGACTACGAAATCTACTCCGTAGGAGCGAACCACGAAATCCACTCCCACGAAATCTACAAGATCACATGCAAATCTAATAGACCCGTGAAATGTATGTACCTCGGCCTCTCTCATAAAATGACATTAAAAGTAAATTTATGTACCTAAATTTATTTACAAAAAATCTTCCTCCAGATACACTGCGTGAAGTGGAAGAATAAATGACATTAAAGTATTTAAAGGGTTGTCCTTTCTCAATGGAGTTTGATAGTGAAACTCAAAGCATCCATGTACGACGAATACACGTTCGCCTCTTCTGAACTGTTGCAGAATTCGCATTATCTGGGCTTCTTTCACTCTGGTAGCTCGCTTCTTTGCTGGAGGAGGGTTGCCATATCATTAGGAAACGGATCGCGGTGTCTGTTTCCTGTTGTCTGCTCCTGAGTGCAGAAACAAGGGTAAAATGTTGGGATGAGGACTGTGAAAGCCTTCCTCAGTGCGGAGTGGAATGACTCCAGATTGGTTGTTTGTTCGAGGAATGGCATCGTCTGCAAGGTTGTGGAAATGATTCCAGAGCTGCCTGTCAAACTTTGGACGATCATCAAGCCAGGTGGTGACATATAATCACATAAAGATCTATGCCTCGAGTTTCTGAGGGAGAATCAGCGTGCAGGTCAATCCAGCGTTGTCTAGGTCTCCAACGGGTACCAGGGGTAACACTGCAGACGTCGAATAAACTTCCGGACCTCAGGAGATTCGCTGTACGCCGCAGCCAAACCAGAGCCTGCACCTGAAACAAATATAGCACAATCCAAGCTCCTGCCACAAATTTTTTGTGTGGAAAGTATTTATGCGCTATTCATTCATTCATCAGCATCATCATCATCAGCAGCAGCAGCAGCACCAGCAGGAGCGCCGGCGGCAACATCGTGTTTCCATCACCTCCACCACCACACATCATCATGTACTCCTTTATCATCGTCATTGTTATGATAACCACCATCATCAAATGAGATAGTCTAAAAAAGAAAGAATCTTACCTTCCTCCAGATACATTGCGTGAAGTGGAAGAAACATCCGGACAACTTGCAGGAGGAAACACGATCTGCGCCCTTGGATTACTGCAACTTCGAAATCCGTATGGATTGATTGGGGATGAAGTGGCAATTGTCTTTGGTGACACAGGTTGGTTACAATCCCGAACAAACGGATGTAGGTTCGCCGTGATTTATCGGGAAGAGGGCAAAGACGACAGGAATCATCTGCCCAGGAATGGAACGTGAAGTGTGTATAGTTGAAGGAAAAGTCGAGGGGATACGGTGAAGGTGCATCCATGAATACTGACTGACTGGATGACAGTTTCTGTAAGTTTTCCTCTGTAGAGAACACGAGGAT
>CM031604.1:81849684-81850877 GCA_018398815.1 Conus ventricosus
AGCGCCTGTAGCTCTGTTGCGAATCCTCCTCCTCCTCCTCATTCATCAACATGCCGCTGCTGCTGCTGTTTCTCCGGTTCCAGGAAGCTGATGCCTTCAGAGGGGTTCTGGACCCGTTGGGTTCCGGAGTGTACGTGACGCTGTCTGCGTGCGCCATGGTTTTTAGGTGCAGTCCGGAATGGCGGAGGGTTTGTCCTGAACACAGCTCACTCACAGCCTGGACAGAGGATGACGGTGCTAAATAGGAATTCTGACGGCACTTTTCTTTTTTTTCACGTGGTCTGGTGTCATAAACCTATTCCTAACACGTGCGTGTGATTTGTGCTGTTGCCCTAACCTCGGTGTGTGTGTGTGTGTGTGTGTGTGTGTGTGTGTGTGTGTGCGGCGTGAGTGCGTGCTCGCAGTGAAGTGGAAGGTGCGTATTAGCAAGGCAGAAACAGAACAGGTCTGATGTTGAAAGGTGGGAGGATAGTGTAGAAGGTGGGGAAGGGGGAGGGGGAGAGGGGAATTTGAAGCGGACGTATCTGGTGTCTGTTTGTTTGTTAAGTGTTAGAGGGAGTCGAGTAGGTATGGAGGGAATGGGTAGGGGAGGGAGTGGGGTAGGGAGGGAGTGGAGGGAGAGGGTGGAGAAATACGGGATAAGGAGAGAGAGAGAGAGAGAGAGAGAGAGAGAGAGAGAGAGAGAGAGAGAAAAGAGAGAGAGACAGACAGACAGACAGACAGACAGAGACAGAGACAGAGAGACAGAGAGACAGAGGAAAAACAGAGAGATCTCCCATTATATCTCTGTGATGTTTTCTTCCCTTAACCCTTAAGAATCCAGTCTGAAGACTTCAGGCTGACTGAGCTCTCAAGCTGGTTCATTATCCCCCACCTTTAGTGATCAATGTTACTTCCCCATGAAACACCAGCAACATTGCAAACCCATTAGACTAAAAGAGAATAAGCACAAAGGCCATACAACAAAGTGAAAAGAGAGAACTATGGCAAATGTACCTTTACTGCATTTTCTTTTGTTTTCCGGAGGGGTGAGGGGTGGGGGTGGGGGGGGGGGGTGAGTTGGGGATGAATTAGGTGTGCTGTGTTGTTCAGCTGAAATCTGGAAACATTCTGGTGGCCGAAGACAAGCAGCAAGTGTTACTAGTCCAGAAAATGCGCATTGGAAGAAATGTCAGATTGATGTCTGTTGCCCC
>CM031604.1:81851877-81856877 GCA_018398815.1 Conus ventricosus
ATATCATGAAAAACTGACGTCTATTCTCAGAAGTCGTGCATGCACATGGCATACCTCATCATTTCATCGCTGTTCTTGTGTCGATTTTTATCAGTGTTTTATGGTTGTGTAGTTAATGGAGGTTCAATGTCCACATCCTTCTCGGGCGATGTGGCAGAAGGGAATAATCATCCCAGAAGAGTGGGGTGATGGGTTCACATAGAACACTATGCTGACACGACTAAAATGATTCACTTGGATGGGCAGCAAGAAGGACAGTTTTCTGGTCAGGTGCTGGTGGAGATTTGAACTGGCAAACCCTGAACGTGTACTGTGTGGTCAACCAGTAAGGTGACCAGCCATATCCTTGTATCTCACCACTCTGCAGGCCAGTCATGTCATATCACACAATAGACCTTGAAGCAATAGGACGTGAAGCTCACAAATCACAGTATGATTTTCCCTCGGTCCCACCATTACTGGATTGTTCTGTATACATAAAAACGTGCTTCCCTCTTTGCTGTAGCCGCATACACACACAAAATACAGCACATTTAATCATGAAAAAAATGTATGTTGATATTCCACACACGATCAACAAAACGGAAACGGGAAAATAATGAGAAAGAGGTGAAAGAAAGACATATTAAAGCTTACACATTCACCTAAATCAATTAGCCCCACTACCCATCGATCAACTAACTTTGCAACTACAATTCCAGAACTGCAAAGCTGCTCGGTAGAGACACTCCCTTTTTCTTCTTTCTGCAGCGGGGATCACAATCATTGATGAGATTACTCCTGTCATAGGATAGAAGAGGTGACATTTTTTTTAATGGGAGCTGCGGATTCAGTGTGCCTGATGTCAACGGTGTTGGCGCCTCTGTGTACAGTCTCCTGGGACAAAACCATGGTTTCATTTCTGTATTGCGCTGCAAATGAGCACTGCTGGCCTTAGTTTTTCACTTGGCAACAGACAACTGTGGACTTTTGTCCAGATCTGTGGCGAGATATTGCTGGCTGAAGTTTGCTTTGGATCCGCCGTGTACACGACAGATGGGGGTTGATTCTGCACAGAACAGGCCAGAAGTGGTGTGTTGATCTTATGGGCCGTGCCACTTCAGTTCGTCCAACATTTCAGAGGGTCTTGTGGAGTTCTGCACTGTCTCACCGCAAAGCAGGCTGTTCCACGCTGAATAGTTTCTCGCTGCTTTCATACCCATCCTGTATGGGAGGATCCTAATCTGTACTGGCCACATATTTAGAGCTGGACGCATTATTCTTCATAATTTGTAGACTGTCTGTGATTTTATCTTGAGCCGAACTTCAGGCGCTGTTTCCGCAAGCCTTGGGTTTTGTTGGGTCAAGCTTAGGATGAAAGATCTTGAGTGTGATCCAAGATACTTAGCACTGGTGTGAGTCTTAAGGGAAGGCTCATCCAGCTTGTAGGTTTTTGCACGTGACGCAAGGATGCACTATCTTAAGTACTTCTTCCAGGAACCTTTTTTGTCTCCCTTTGTCTGACCAGATTTACCGCTAAATAGAGACAACCCTCACTTAAAGCTAACTTTGCTTCTTTTTTTTCCTCATTATTTTTGTTTTATCTTAAAGAGGTTTCTGAAGATCGTTAAGGAGGTATCATAGCACACACCTGCAGTAGGCTTCCGGAGGACTGATGCAGCTGATAGAGGGCGACAATTGGAATGGGTATCACAGACAACCGCCCCAACAACCCAGCCAAACGCCACGCCCCAGCCGTGTAGTGGTAGTCACGATACGTTGGTGGCGCGTAGTCGGTCAGAGTGGTCACCAGTAGACACTGAAGGCACAGGGGGAGGGGACAGAATGATGGCAGTGAAGCGATACACTGTGTGGGTGATGATCGGATTCTGTCCGCCCCCTTGCCGGCCTCTCTTGCCCCGTCTGTTTGTCTGTCGGTCTGTCTGTCTGTCTGTCTCTCCCCAACACTCCAGCAATACATTGAATAGTTTATCAAATAAACAAAAAAGCAAAAGTACTATTGCAGTCCAGCCTACCCCCAGTCATGCAGAATACTGTTTTCATGCAATTTCTTTTCCTGTCCATTTCATCCCGGTATGCAGGCATTGCCTTCATACAATCTCTTACTCTGTCCAGATTACCCCTAGTTATGCAGAATACTGTTTTCACACAATTTCTTTTACCCCAGTAATGCAGAATACTGTTTTCACACAATTTCTTTTACCCCAGTAATGCAGAATACTGTTTTCACACAATTTCTTTTACCCCAGTAATGCAGAATACTGTTTTCACACAATTTCTTTTACCCCAGAAATGCAGAATACTGTTTTCACACAATTTCTTTTACCCCAATAATGCAGAATACTGTTTTCATAAGGTTTCTGTTCCTTCCGTTTTACCACAGTAATGCAGAATACTGTTCTCATACAATTTCTTTTGCTGTCTAGCTTACCCTCGGTAATGCAGAATACTGTTGTCATACAATTTCTTTTACCCCAGTAATGCAGAATACTGTTTTCACACAATTTCTTTTACCCCAGTAATGCAGAATACTGTTTTCACACAATTTCTTTTACCCCAGTAATGCAGAATACTGTTTTCACACAATTTCTTTTACCCCAGTAATGCAGAATACTGTTTTCACACAATTTCTTTTACCCCAGTACTGCAGAATACTGTTTTCATACAATTTCTTTTAACCCCACAATTTCTTTTACCCTAGTAATGCAGAATACTGTTTTCATACAATTTCTTTTACCCCAGTAATGCAGAATACTGTTTTCACACAATTTATTTTACCCCAATAATGCAGAATACTGTTTTAACACAATTTCTTTTGCTGTCCAGCTTATCCTCAGTAATACAGGATCCTGTTTTCATCCGATTCATTTGGCCGCCCAACTTACCGCCAGTAATAAAGGTGTGATGAAACACCACAAGATCTTGACGATCATTGGCGGTCTGTGTCCAATCATCATCATGATGTCTTTCTCAAACCGCTTCGACCCTGTACAGAAACTGAACCCTATCAGTCTTTAACGTCTACAAAAAGAAGGATGATGATGACTACGTTGACGATGATAACGATAATGATAATGACTACGACAACAACGACAACGACGATAATAATGTCTATGACATCGACAATAACACTG
This sequence comes from Conus ventricosus, assembly GCA_018398815.1. Classification (NCBI taxonomy): domain Eukaryota; kingdom Metazoa; phylum Mollusca; class Gastropoda; order Neogastropoda; family Conidae; genus Conus; species Conus ventricosus. The sequence continues at coordinate 81,855,012 of CM031604.1, forward strand.
AGTTTAATTTTGGGGAAAAAAGCAGACTGACATGACCCCAGCAAGTAAAATAATCAATGCACAGACTGATGTACATGCACATGACCATTCACACACTCATGCACATTAAACATGGGAAATATCCTGTAACAGATCCATCTGCTGACAGACTGGAAAACTCGAAAACTAATTAAGAAAGCTTCTTTCCATCAGTAAATTATCCTCTCTTTGACGGGAGAAAAAACGGGAATAGTAACCAAACACCCCCTCATCTACAAGTAAACATGTATGCTTACGACCGCACGTACGCACACACACGCATGCACGAGAGAGAGCACGCATGTCTTAGTGGTGACTCAAACTAAGACATATATGCACAAAAGAATAGAATAAGGAGTAGTAATCTGAAACCTCAGAAGCTGAAACCAGAAATGTTTGTCAGCATTCAAATGTAGATTAAGTACTTAACATATTATAAGTTCAACGTAGTATTGCTTATAGTGAAAACAAGGACTGTATGTTTGCAGCTGAAGGGCAAATGAACACTACAGGTGTCTGAATCTCCGGGCCTGTTTGCCACCAGAAGTGTTGAGTCTAGTTCCGTTTTGCAGTCTCAGGCATCATTCTCGTCATCGTGACTCTCTTTGATCATCATGAAAATAAAGATAATAACGTCTCCAATTCGTGGGCTCTTAACTAACGTTCTATGCTCGTCGTTTCTTGAGCTCAATTTCGGTTCTCTACCCCACATCCAGGTCTGTGAGGGGTTTGTTTTAGTCTTCAGTTAATTTTTTTCATACTATGATAGCCCAGTCGACAACACGGACACGAGGTTTTTGTCTCATGATTTAGTTCTATTATTACAGTCAAGCCAGTATACAGTGCTTTGGTCTTGTCATTTGGTTTCTATCATTATAACCCAGCCGATACCCAGTCTCTTTGTTAGTCCTAGTTTGAAGTGTTCTCAGAGGCAGACATTCACTCACGCTGGCTCCACAGCTGAAGAACTGTGGTCTGCAGAGAGACTTCTGTGCGTCATCTTTTGTTTGAATGCTCAGTGTGACCTCGCTCTATCAGGAGAAAGTTATTGAGATGAATAACTTTGATAATGTCATTACTGTCTTATATTGGTCATGTGTTGCTGAAATTGCCATGGTTATTTCGCAGTCATAGGTTGCAAAATTTTTGTGAAGATCACAACTTTGTGTACCACTTGGATATTTCACTTATGTAAATATGCAGATATCAGATGTGGCTTTGCATGTACTAGATAAGTTGAGTGTGAATGATTTCCCTTTTTTGTGTTTTGTTTTTTGTTTTGTTTTTGTTTTTCAGTTTTTTTTTTTAAAATTAGTGTCTAATATCATCTTGCGATGAAAAGACAGTAAACCACTGAACTGAACTGAACTGGTAGCTTAGTTAATGGTGTCCTGCACCTGTTTGATCAAAGCGGGCACCTGAACAATATCAAAGCGATTCAACAACAGTGCAGTATCTCCTCTGGCGGGTTGCCTCATGGTGACTTCATTCTAATTGCACCCTGTGAACTACCAGGGCTGAGTCTGCCATGGGATTATTTTAATTGCACCCTGTGAACTATCAGTGCTGAGTCTGCCATGGGATCATTCTAATTGCACCCTGTGAACTGTCAGTGCTGAGTCTGCCATGGGATCATTCTAATTGCAAACCCTGAGAACTGTCAGTGCTGAGTCTGCCATGGGATCATTCTAATTGCACCCTGTGAACTATCAGTGCTGAGTCTGCCATGCGATCATTCTAATTGCACCCTGTGAACTATCAGTGCTGAGTCATGGGATCATGCTAACTGCACCCTGAGAACTATCAGTGCTGAGTCTGCCATGGGATCATTCTAACTGCACCCTGAGA
>CM031604.1:81861877-81872057 GCA_018398815.1 Conus ventricosus
CGTGTTTCCCTTTTCTAATTATTTCTTCTGCAAAACTCATTAATGAATATGGAGAACAGAACTGGACTGCAAATTTCCCCTTGCTTTAACCCAATTGGACAACTAAATGCTTCACCTAATCTGTTAAAATTTTCTCACTCTTGCTTTGACTACATTATACATGCTAATTAAAGCTCGATACTTTTCCCCATCAATTCCTTTTTTCTTCAAAACAGACCATAAATTTATTACGTATAACCGAGTCAAAAGCTTTCTTAAGTCAATAAATGCAACATACAGTTTCTTATGCAATAATAATTGTTTTTGAATGAAAGAATTTAATGTAAATATATGGTCAATTGTACTATTAATTTTTCCTAAAGCCAGCTTGACAATCTTTGATAACGTTATTTTCCTCAATCCACTTTTTTAAACCCTAGCGTTTAGTATATGGCTGTAAATTTTGCTGCAGATGTTCAATAGGGAAATTCCCTATAGTTGTCAGGTAAACTAGGTCACCTTTTTTAAAGAGTGGTTGTATTATTGCTTCTGTCCACTGTAAAGGATATTCCCCGAAGCAAATAAGACATTGAATAAAATAACTAGAAAGGGAGCAATGTACGATCGAATTTTTAAATTTTTCCCCCAATAATTCCGTCAGGCCATGCTGCTTTTCCATTCTTCAAGGAGCGGACAGCTGCGTACACTCAGATTCAGTGATTTCGCACTCAAGTCTCTGTGTTGAAGTGTTTAAAAGCATTCACTCTGCTGGGACTCGTTTTCATTGTTAGCGTTTCTACATTGTCTTTATTTACATCAGACTGAATACGTCACAAAATGGTTGTACCAGTCTTTCCAGAAATAGCATTTGTAGCAGGTTTCTTATACATACAGGACTTAATTTTATTCCCAAAAAGCCAGAAGAGTTGTTAATATTTTCATTGAGAGATTCTAAAATTTTTCCCGATGTTGTTTTCGTTTATATTTAATAACCTTTTGTAACCCTTCTCGTTTTTGGTTGTAATTTGCCCTTGACCTCTCTTTTTTGTCAAATTTTCAATATTGTCTATGTCTTCGATATCTTTATTTGTACGAACACAATATAACTGTCCCCAGATCGTGTCTGAGCTCTTTCTGTGCTGCCGACATTCTTTGTCAAACCATATTTGATTTTTCTTTACCAACTACAATTAGTTTTCTTCATACATTTGACTAGCAGAAAGTAACGCCTCATTAAAATGTCAAGGGTTTGTTACGTCATCGTGAACAGCAAGAGTAGCTTTTTCCCAAGTAGAACTTGAAATCGTCTGATTCAATATTTTCTCTAAACTTTCAATTTTTATTCCATCCCAAATTAATTTTTCAAATGCGTACGATTTTTCTGGAAAAGTATCTTAGTGGAGCTGCTAAATTGGTGACTTCAATATGACTTCTACAGGCATATGTTTTGACTCTATTCTTGGTTTGACATGCAAAGATACACAATGACTAATTAAACGTTTTGACATTATGGCATAGTCACAATACTACATCCCGTCGGAGAAAAAGTATGTGAAGTTGCCAAGATCAATATCGCCTTTAACGACCCATTCAAAATGGATAACTCAAAACCAAATCACAGACATTCAACAAATATATACCAAATTTGTTTTAAAACAGTGTCTTTAGACGTGCGAAAAGACTCCTGATCGTCACCCCCTTTCCAAAGCGCAGCGTCGTCCCCTTCATCATCCCCCTCACAAATGTTCTGTCCCCCAGTTCTTGCGTTGAAATCGCCCAGAAGAAAAGTGGTTTCATTTCCCTAAAGTTTCCATCAGATCAAAGGGTACACTGTTCTAAGAGGGCCACCCATTGGATATTTCAGTGTCCTGATAATACTGAGAATTCATGGGTGGAAATATACGTTCCGATCAAAATTATAGGTGAATCTGTGTTAAACAATTCTTTAGCCATTTTCATAAATACTATATTGTCATATTCAACAAAACACTTGTTCCCATAGGGCCCGCTATTCCTTTTTGACAAGGAGAGTCAAACCACCCCACAATCTGGCTGTTATCCGTCTGATTTGCTTAACACCAGGAATTATGAAAGATTAAAATAGGAAATAAATTTGGTCTGGAAAGTGAGTAGCAAAAGTTTCTACAAGCAAACAAAAATCAAAGCTTTCTTAAATAAGATCGAAAATCGTTATCAAAAACATGTGACAGTCCTTCAATGTTGTAAGTCCGAATTTAACAGTTTTCGCGATATGGGCCTGGCCGAATCCCTATGCAGTTTCAGGATGACAGGTAAAGAGTCTTTATTGGTCATTTCATAGATTGTGGCTTGGCGTTTACTTTCCACACTGGAACACGAGGCACTTCTTGGTTTATTGTCAGGTCCTCGTTGAGTGTGTTTGCGTGCGGGTTTGCGCCTACCATTTGTGTTTGTCTTCTTGTCGTCTTTTTGCCTCATTTGGTCATTGCATGTTTTTTGTTGGGTTTTCCAGGTCTGTTTGTGTTAGACGTTTGTACTACATGTTCTGTTCTGAGTTTGGGTGCTGGGGGGTTTTTTTCAGAAACTTTGTCAGAGTCTTTGTCGTCCATGTTTTTTTTCTTGCTGGGAAGATTCGACGGGTTCTCTATCTTTACGTCAGCTATGTCGGCATGTTGTTCGTTTTTGTGCGTCAACCACGTCAGTGGCGGCAAGCTATGTCAGATTCATGCTCATTAACTAACTCTGAAACACTGTTCGTCAGATGTCTCAACATTTGCTCAACATCACTCTTACGTTTGTATGTCAGTTATTTCCGTGTCATTTCCGTCAGGATTCTGTTCGTCAACTGCTTGTGCAGTTGTTTGTTCTGTCATATTTTGTTCATTACATGGAGTCATGCACACTCGGTTATCATTTATGTTCTCGCACACACAATCATCACCCCAAAGTCACGCTGCCCACAACATCCGAGTCAGTCACACATTTGCTGCTGTTTTTCACAGTATTTGAAACAGTGGAGAAATGGGGGCCCTGATTCTAAACTGATATTGCTTCTCACTCACAATGTTACATGCTTTTGGTGCACTACTATCGGGCACAGGGATTAAAACACTGTTCCGTCTCTTTGGTAAGAGGGGAAAATCGTTTGATGACAAATGGTTGTAGGGGTGTGGATGGGAATCGTAGTTCCAGCTGCCACTGACATCGTACCGCACACCTTCGCTTCTATACTCACAGTTTGTGTCGCAAGTACGTCCCTCACTGATTCCTGCTGTGTCGACACTGCAGCCCACCCCACTGTCCACACCCCGTCTTTGGCGGTGTTGCCCCTGGCCTGGTGCTGTAGTCGTGGGTTGACTTGTTTTCACATTGAAAGGCCCCGTCCTCGTAACGTAGGTCCCGTTCCTCCAGTAGTCCGGGTTCCCGGTTCTGGTAGGCCCGTCTGATCGTTTGGCCCCCTCCGTCGGCGACAAGCCCCTCTTCACGATGGTAAGCTCCGTCGTCGTGCCGGTAGGCCCGTCTCCTCGGTAGGCCCCGTCCTCACGCCGGTAGGCCCGTCCTCACGCCGGTAGGCCCCGTCCTCACGTCGGTAGGCCCCCGCTCCTATGTAGGCCCAGTCCTCCCGTTGGTGGGCCCTGTCTCCCCGGTAGCTCCCGTCTCCAGGTTGGCCCAGTCCTGGCGTCGGAAGGCCCCATCTCCTCGGTAGGCCCGTCCTCGCGTCGGTTAGGCCCCTTCCTTCGTCGGTAGACCCGTCCCCGCGTTGGTAGGCCCCGTCTCCTCGGTATGCATGTCGGTAGGCCCCCTCTCCTCGATAGCCCCGTCCTCATGGTAAACCCGCGCCTGCGCCCGTACCGAGATGTTTTGGTGTTGACGGTGTGTCTCCCTTGTTGCTCCCCCACCAGTTTGTTGCCTCGGTAAAATGCGTGCAAGCCCTTTGGGGGCGGTAATACTGCACTGTGTCTCTCTGCCTGTCCGTTAGGTCTCCAAAAACCATCACTTTCTTCTTCCTTAGTGCTTCTCTACCATGCGTCAGCACTGCCATCTTTCAGACCAACGGGGGCCCAAATTTTACAATGATGGGTGGAGGTCGACCTCCCCTGTCATACTGTCCGAGGCGATGCGCCCGAAGATATCATCACGACACCACTGTTTGTCTTTTACTGTTCCTTCCAAAACATGCAACACTGTCTGAACACATTTTCATACGATTCCGAATTCCTTGAGCGCGGCAAAGTTGTATAGAATAACATTGTCTCTTCGCGAGAAATTTCCAGCTTATCCAACTTTCAGCTAGGTTTCAGTGATTTGTGACAGCCTCTGGTCAATTCGGAAAATAGAGTGTTTCAGTTCCCTTTTTTTCTGAAGTGGCCGATGTAACTGCTTGTTTTGAGGGCTAGAGTTTTGCTGTGAAGTTCGTCAAATTTGCATCGCAAAATCACGCATTGCTGTATCCAGCTGTTCCGAAAATTGCGTTGTCACGTCTTTTGACGGATGTCTAAACCTCGTGCATACATCTTCTGAACTCTTGGGTTTGACTTTTCAAAGAATCTCTAAATTTAAATGTTTTTCCATTTTCTGCTTTGGGCCAACGCGGTTCTAAAAGTAATCTTAAACAGGAAAGGAAAAAAAGAAGGAAAAATATTCTAGTCAGAAAAACGGCTACTGCGCTTAGTAAAAACAGTTCACTGGAGCGCAACAAAAAAACACGTCCACTCACCACGAAAGCCAAGCTGACACTCCCAGAGGGAGAGAGAGAGAGAGAGAGAGAGGGAGGAAGGGAGGGAGAGAGAGAGAGAGAGAGAGGGGAGAGGAGAGAGGGGGGAGAGGGGAGAGAGAGGAGAGGGAGGGGGGAGAGAGAGGGGAGAGAGAGAGAGGAGAGAGAGAAGAGAAGAGAGAGGAGAGAGAGGGGGGGGGGGGGACAGATAGAAAAAGACAGAGCGGAGAAAGGGGAAAAGGGAAGGAGAGAGGGAGAGGAGAGGAGAGAGAGAGAGAGAGAGGGGAGAGAGAAAAGAGAGAGGGGAGAGAGAGAGGGGACGATAGACAGACGGAGAAGGGGAAAATGAAGGGGGAAAGGGAGAGGGAGAGAGAGAGAGGGAGAGAGAGAGAGAGGAGAGAGAGGAGAGGGAGAGGAGAGAGAGGAGAGAGGGAGAGAGGGAGAGAGGGGAGAGAGGGAGAGAGGAGGAGAGAGAGAGAGAGGAGGAGAGGGGGGAGAGGAGAGAGGAAAAGGGGAGAGAGGGAGAGGGAGAGAGAGAGAGAGGGAATAAGGTCGGGAGGAGAAGACAGCAAAAAAAAACAAACAAAAAAGGGGTGCGGGGGGGAGGGAGAAGGTTGTGGTGGTGGTATTTGGTCACACTGGTTCAGGTAAACCGTGGAAAAACTCCAGCTACTTCAGGCCATACACCTGAAATGGGTCACCATCCTCACAGAATGACGGAAAGGGATAAGAAGGCAATGGAAAGAAGAGGAAGGAGGAAGGAAGGAAGGCGAGGGAAGGGAAGGGAAAGGAGGGTAGGGAAGGGGGAAGAAGGTGGCCATTCTCATAACCACACTGACGATACCAGAAAAAAAAAAGTACCAGAGAATGAAAATTTGATGATGCTTCACCGTGGAAACAGAAGAAGTGTGGCAGAGGACACAAACCAGAAATTTGATGAGCGCTTCACCCGACAAGTAGAGACGTGTTGAGGTTCACAAAATAGACAACGGAACACTGAGAGCACTTCAGAAAAGAAAAAGACTTGCGACTAGTTGAGCGAAACAGACAATGAATAGAGCATTGATAGCGCTTTCCCTGAAAACCAAAGCAAAACAAAACAAAACAAAAACAAAACAAAAACAAAAAAAGAAAGAAAACAGAACTATGGTGAAGCTCACAGAGCAGAAAATGAAACTTTGATAATACTTTACAATCGAAGGAGGACAGCGGTAAAGTTAACAAAGCTGGAAATGGGACGTTACTAATATTTCACCATAGAAGCAGAACTATGTGGTAAAGTTAACTTAAAACCAGAAGACGGGACTTGAAGATACTTTAGCTCAGAAACAGACCTGTTGCAAAGCTAACAAAACAGAAAGTGGGACTGTATCAATGCTTTTTCATGGAAACAAAATTGTGATGAAGTTAACAAAATGGAAAGGGGACATCAATAATTATTCACCATGTCACGACCGACCCCTGGAGGTCTGCCCTGACAGGATCGGTCTAGATGGGAGTGAAGGGAATGACTGACCTCACACGCCTCGCAAGAGACCACACAGAAGGATTACGATACAACACCCCATTTATTCACACCAACACACGCAATCACAAATAAATATTTCAACGCACGCACCATGCACAATCACAATCAAGCATTCGAACACACACAACATGCACAATCACAATCAAGCATCTCAATACATGGCATACACAATCATAATCATAAATAAATAATTCCAGCACCCATCCCTTTCCCTATCATGCAGTGCCCTCACACTCCTGCCTCTTCAAAGTCTACTGGGAACACCCTGTCGCACTGGGTGCCCCAAACCGGTTCGGTTCTTGAAGAGAGTTGTTCAAGGCCGACACCCTTGACACGCACAAACAGACGGTGGAGAGCGCGTCCCGGGGGACGGGGCGCCGTCGCCGGAGGTGCCAGACGGGGATCAGGACCGTCCAGCCAAGTCCACGAGCTTTTCCACCAGTACGTGGCCTCAACCAGTGCGTGGTCCCCACCAGTGCGTGGCCCCAACCAGCGTGCGTTACCAATCAGTGCGCGGTCCCAACCAGTGCGCATTACCAACCAGTGCGTGCTCCGGGTGAAGTCTCCGGGAGGAGGGAAAAGGTAACTGGGAGGAAAATAGAAAGACGGGTACAGCTACCCGTGGGTGACCCAAAGAGGGCGGGTCAAACGACTCTCTCTGCCCTCTGTCCAGTTGAGAGGACAGAAGCGCAGATGCGGAAAAAGATGAAGTGATGTCTCCCTCCTACAGGCCGACTGTAGGAAAAGAAAGTACCGACTGTACCTTCGACGACATGGTGAAGAACCAGGACCGGAGCAGGCGCTCCCAGAGACATCTTCCGCTCGAGTGAAGTGAAAACCTGCCTCAGCGATGGCGGCCAACATGCCACGCTACGTCACGGTGAGAATACCTCAAACCTAAGAGGAACCTTGCACGTGCGGCAGGTGGAAAGACAGGTGAGAGGCCGACAGACAGCCAGTACAAGAAAAGATACCAGCCACCCGTGAACCTGCAGGATGAATTACACGGGCAGTGGAATTAGAGAGAGAGAGAGAGAGAAAGTAAACCTAACCTGAGCTGAACTACACCAAAGGTGCAACCACACCACAAGCCACATTAAGGGACGGATATACGACAACAACAACAACAACAACCAAATGAACAATTCCACCACCCTAGATGGGTCAATCGTCGTAGGCCTCGTGACAAACTCGTGACACCATAGAAACAAAACTGTGATCAAGTTAACAAAACAGAAAGGGGATATCAATAATATTTCATTATAGAAACAAAACTGATAAAGTTAACTTAAACAGAAAATGACACATTCTTTATATTTCACCATGGAAACGGAACTGTAGTAAAGTAAACAAAATGAAGTATGGACATTCATAGTTTTTCGCGACAGAAACAGGACTGCGGTAAAATGAATAAAGCAGAACTATCAAAACACAAGAACATCGATAGTACAAAGTGAAAACAGAATTAGTGTTGAATTAAGAACAAACATGGATTAGAATATGCATAGTGCTTCAGCGAGGAAGCAGATCAATGGTTGGGTTAAAAAACAACAACAGATAAAAGAACATCGATAGTGCTTCAAAGTAGACAGAGCATTACGGTAGAGTGAACAAAACAGACAATAGAACATTGATAGCACTGTATTATAGAAACAGAAATGTGACATGATTAGGAAAACCAGCAGGCAATATAACATCATTAATATTTCAACATAGAATCTCGTGGAGGTTTTTTTTTTTTTTTTTTTTTTTTTTTTTTTGAATCTCGTAGAGTTAAAACTGTCGTAAATTACAATATAAACTGAGCATCAGTAGTACATCAAGCTAGAGGCAGAACTACATTAGAGTTTTAAAAATACTGACGAACAACGGAACCTTTAAATAATGACATTCAATAATCATTAAAAGATATCTATAGAGGAAGAGAGGTTTTTTTTTTTTTTTTTTTTTTTTTTTTTTTTTTTTTTTTTGCATTGAAATAAATCTCGTATTGGCTGAGAGAAAACAAACAACAACCGGTCATGTCTTCAAAGAGAAGGAACCTTTGTTGGGGAGTAAACCTAGCACAGACAAAGACAAAGATCATCTTAAATGAGGCAGGGAACAGTAAACAGTGAAGACCGAAAAACCTCCCATGACGTTATAATTAGATTCTCATAACTTTAAACGAATGCTGCTTCCGACAGCTAGCCTCCCAACAGAAATCTGTGGCCTCTGAGTTGTCATTTCTGCTGGGCGTGTTGATGACAAAAGCAACGTTTGTTTGGAGTTATGTGGGTGTAATTACTTTTTTTTGTCCCATACTCTGTGCCACTTCAGTGGCATTGCACCCTCGTCGCTTATTCCGCCCCCCCCCCCCTGTCCACAGCCACAGCCACAGGCCCAGCCCGTCCCGCCGCAGCCCTGGCATCGGCAATCCACAGGGAGCAGCCAATGTCAAGTCGTCAAGAGGCAACTCGCTGGAGGAGACACTGCGCTGCTGCCGAGTCTCCCACTAAGCCCGCCACTGACGACAATAATTGCTTAGTCGCGAAGCCGGCGTGGGGGTGAGTAATAACTTTATCATGGGGGGGGGGGGGGGGGGGGGGGGGGGGGGGGGGAAGCTTTACCCTACTTATTCGTTATTTGAAGACAAAATTGTTCAAGTAAAAACATGTCTTCAAAGGGAAGGAATTTTTTTTCTGGAAGGCGGTAAATCTAGTGCAACCAAAGACGACAAACTGTTGAAAGAATCACGTCTTCAACGGAGTGTTTCTGTACTTCACGAGTCTTAACTGAAGCGCTCCTCTTTAGCTCACTATCGACAGTCAACTGAGTGATTCAAGATAAAAAAAAAAAGAAACAGCAACGAAAATGAGAGTTGTAGCCCTTTGCCATCCACGTAGAATCGTGGTGTGTGTGTGTGTGTGTGTGTGGGGGGGGGGGGGGGGGGGGGGGGGGGGGATGGGGGGGGGATTCAGTGCGACGTTTAACAACTGACTGTTGAAGCAGAAGGTGACATTATGAGAAACTATCACAAACTACCGACAGTGAAATGATTGGATCTGTAACAAACACAAACCATGATCCCCACATTACAGTCCATCATCCATCCACATAGAATGGTTGTAGTACACAACACGCACATTCATACACTCACACACTCGCACACGCACGCAGGCACGCACGCACACACACACACACACACACACACACACACACACACACACACACACACACACACACACACCCACCACCACCACCACCACCACCACCACCACCACCACCACAGATTGACAGCATGGGTACCTCACTGTCGAAGCAGAGGGTGATGACCATGAGGAAGAAGAGGACGGCCCACAGCTGGGGGCAGAGGCATCAAGGACACTGCCTCTGGGTAGACGATAAAGGCCAGGCCTGGGCCTGCAACAGGTTCCAGACATGGCTAAGTTGCACGGCACTGGCAGCAACATGTGGTAATGTCTTTCTTTGTTGGAGAAGGGAAAAGGGTGATCTGGTTTGACGACTTTAGGAAAATGGCACACGTATGTCACTCTGTATATTGTAAATTCCTGACTGTTACTATTGTTGTTCTGGTTGTTATTGTTGTTGTTGTTGTGTTGTTGTTGTTGTTGTTGTTGTTGTTGTTGTTGTTATTGTCCCAGTTACTGTCACATTCATTACTATCATTTTGATTTTCACTACAATTATTATCATCATCGTTATTAACGTTACTGCAGTTGTTGATATTGTTCTTGCGAACAAGTAATAAATGCACAAACACAAACACACGCATACTAATGTGCATGCACAAACTCATACACACACGCTCACACACACATGCGTATAAACTCACCTACACAGGCATATATACATAATACACATGTATATGTTTTCCATGCAGGAGCGTGTTCCTAAAAGCCCACAGATCACACGTGCATACACAAGCATGCAAGAGAGCGCGGCATGACATTTCATTACATGGCCAAACACATGGACCC
>CM031604.1:81875557-81883057 GCA_018398815.1 Conus ventricosus
TGTTGCAAAGCTAACAAAACAGAAAGTGGGACTGTATCAATACTTTATCATAGAAACAAAGCCGTGACAAAAAGTTAACAAACCAAAAAAAAAAAAAAAAAGAAAGGGCACATCAATAATTCTTCACCACAGAAACCAAACTGTGATAAAGTTAACAAAATGGAAAGGGGACATCAATAATTCTTCATCATAGAAACAAAACTGTGGTTAGATTAACGAAACAGAAAGGGGATATCAATAATTCTTCATCATAGAAACAAAACTGTGGTTAGATTAACGAAACAGAAAGGGGACATCAATAATTCTCCATTATAGAAATAAAGCTGGTAAAATTAACTTAAACAGAAAATGGCACATTCTTAATATTTCACCATGGAAACAGAACTGTGGTAAAGTTAACAAAACGAAGTATGGACATTCATAGTTTTTCGCCACAGAAGCAGGACTGCGGTAAAGTGAATAAAGCAGAACTATCAAAACACAAGAACATCGATAGTACAAAGTGAAAACAGAATTAGTGTTGAATTAAGAACAAACATGGATTAGAATATTCATAGTGCTTCAGCGAGGAAGCGGATCTATGAGAGGGTTAAAACAACAACAGCAGCAACAACAACAACAGATAAAAGAACACCGATAGTGCTTCAAATTCGAAACAGAATTATGGTAGAGTGAACAAAACAGACAATAGAACATTGATAGCACTTTATTATAGAAACAGAAATGTGACATGCTTAGAAAAACCATCTGTCAATATAACATCATTAATACTTCAACATAGAATCTTGTAGAGTTAACACTATCGTAAATTACAATATAAACTGAGCGTCAGTAGTACATCAAGCTAGAGGCAGAACTACATTAGAGTTTTTAAAATACTGACGAACAATGGGACCTTTCAATAAAGACATTCAGAAATCATCAAAAAAAAAAAAAATCTATAGAGGAAGAGAGTTTTTTGCAAAGAAATAAATCTCGTATTGGCTGAAAAAACAACAACCCGGTCATGTCTTCAAAGGGAAGGGACCTTTGTTGGGGAGTAAACCTAGCACAGACAAAGACAAAGATCATCTTAAATGAGGCAGGGAACAGTAAACAGTGAATAACGAAAACCTCCCATGATGTTATAATTAGATTCTCATAACTTTAAACGAATGCTGCTTCCGACAGCAAGCCTCCAATCAGAAATATGTGGGCTCTGAGTTGTCATTTCTGCTAGGCGTGTTGATGACAAAAGCAACGTTTGTTTGGAGTTATGAGGGTGTAATTACTTTTTTTTGTCCCATACTCTGTGCCACTTCAGTGGCATTGCACCCTCGTCGCTTATTCCGCCCCCCCCCCCCCCCCCCCCCCCTGTCCACAGCCACAGCCACAGGCCCAGCCCGTCCCGCCGCAGCCCTGGCATCGGCAATCCACAGGGAGCAGCCAATGTCAAGTCGTCAAGAGGCAACTCGCTGGAGGAGACACTGCACTGCTGCCGACCAGTCACCTACTAAGTCCCCTACTGACGACAATGATTGCTTAGTCGCGAAGCCGGCGTGGGGTGAGTAATAACTTTAGTATGGGGGAAGGGTGGGGGTGGGGGTGGGGGTAAGTTGCCCTACTTGTTCATTATTTGAAGACAAAATTGTTCAAGTAAAAATATGTCTTCAAAAGGAGGGACATTTTTTCTGGGAGGCGGTAAATCTAGTACAACCAAAGACGACAAACTGTTGAAAGAATCACGTCTACAACGGAGGGTTTCTGTACTTCACGAGTTTCAACTGAATTGCTCCTCTTTAGCTCACAATCGACAGTGAACTGAGTGATTTAAGAAGAAGAGAAAAAAAGAAACAGCAACGAAAATGAGAGCTGTAACCCTTTGCCATCCACGTAGAATGGTGTGTGTGTGTGTGTGTGGGGGGGGGGGGGGGGGGGGGGGGGGATTCAGTGCGACGTTTAACAACTGACTGTTGAAGCAGAAGGTGGCATTATGAGAAACAATCACACACCACCGACAGTGAAATGACTGGATCTGTAACAAACACGAACCATGATATCCACATTACAGTCCATCATCCATCCACATAGAATGGTTGTACTACAAAACACACACACACACACACACACACACACACACACACACACACACACACATAACTACCACCACCACCACCAGATTGACAGCATGGGTACCTCACTGTCGAAGCAGAGGGTGATGACCATGAGGAAGAAGAGGACGGCCCACAGCTGAGGCAGAGGCATCAAGGACACTGCCTCTGGGTAGACGACAAAGGCCAGGCCTGGACCTGCAACAGGTTCCAGACATGGCTTAAGTGGCAGCACTGGCAGCAACAATGTCATGATGTCTTCCTTTGTTGGAGGGGGGAAAAGGGTGATCTGGTTTGACGACTTCAGGAAAATATAACAAGATGCGAAGCATATAAACGTACTCCCAGTTTTCCAAACCGCTTATAAATCGGCCAAGTGCTTTGTGAGATAAGAAATAAAGGCAAAATAACGGTTTGAACGGTTATTTAACCGATGTACACTTTTGAAACTGGTATTTTAGTCCTCATTGGGCAAAGGCCTGTGTACACACCAAATTTCATCCAAATCGGACAATATGTCAAGAATAACGGTTTTTAACGATCAGATTTTGAAACACTACATGGAAGCGTCATTTGGTGTGATAACCTTTCTATATACAAAATTTCGTTAAAACCCACCAATATATATAAAATAACGGCAAAATAACGGTTTAACGGTTATTTAACCGATATACACTTTTGAAACCGATATTTTAGTCCTCACTGGGCTAAAGCCTGTGTACCTACCAAATTTCATCCAAATCGGACAAAATGTCAAGAATAACGGTTTTTAACGATCAGATTTTGAAACACTACATGGAAGTGCCATTTGGTGTGATAACCTTTCTATATACAAAATTTCATTAAAACCCACCAATATATAAAAAAATAACGGCAAAATAACGGTTTAACGGTTATATAACCGATATACACTTTTGAAACCGGTATTTTAGTCCTCACCGGGCTAAAGCCTGTGTACATATCAAATTTCATCCAAATTGGACAATATGTCAAGAATAACGGTTTTTAACGGTCAAATTTTGAAACACTATATAGAAGTGCCATTTGTGTGTGATAACCTTTCTATATACCAAATTTAATTAAAATCCACCTATATATAAGAAATAACGACAGAATAACGGTTTTTAACGGTTGTTTAATCCATTTTCACATATGGACAGAGGCTCCGATTTGTCACAAGATCACCCAAACCGCTTATAAATTGGCCAAGTACTTTCTGAGATATTCCATAAGGAAGAAAAACCGTTACAGGCCGTTACAACCGTTAGTAACGGCTATAAAGGGGCAAACTAAAAAACATCAGGCATCATCCGTGACCCATAATGAACATACCTGCTAATTTTCATAAAGGTCGGCCAAGTACTTTCTGAGATATTCCATGAAGCAGAAAAACCGTTTCAGGCCGTTACAGCCGTTAGTAACGGATATAACGGTAAATTAAAACATCGGGCATTATTCGTGACCCATAATGAACATACCTACAAATTTTCAGAAAGATCGGCCAAGTACTTTCTGAGATATTCCATAAAGAAGAAAAACCGTTACAGGCCGTTACAGCCGTTAGTAACGGCTATAACGAGGTAAACTAAAACATCAGGAATCATCCGTGACCCATAATGAACGTAACTGCTCATTTTTACAAAGATCGGCCAAGTACTTTCGGAGATATTCCGTAAAGAAGAAAAAGCGTTACAGGCCGTTACAGCCGTTAGTAACGGCTATAGCGGTAAACTAAACATCGGGCATCATCCGTGGCCCATAATGAACATACATACAAATTTTCAGAAAGATCGGCCCAGAAGTTTTGTCTGGAGCGAGTGGAACACATTTTGACCACACACACACACACACACACACACACACACACACACACACACACACACACACACACACACACACACACACACATTTCTTCGTTCCCATTCTAAAGTACTCCCTGTTCTATAAGAACTGGGAGTACAAAAATGGCACACGTATGCCAGGTACATAGCTCTCTGTATATTGTAAATTCCTTACTAGTATTAGTGTTGTTCTTACTGTTGTTGTTGTTGTTGTTGTTATCATTATTGTTCCAGTTAGTATCACATTCATCACTATCATTTTGATTTTGACTACGATCATTATCATCATCGTTATTAACATTATTGTAGTTGCTGATATTGTTCTTGCCTACAAGTAATAAAATGCACACACACAAACACACATGCACGCATACTGATGTGCACGCACAAACTCATACACACACACTCACACACTCGTGCGTGTAAACTCACCTACACAGGTATATATACATAATACACATGTATATGTTTTCCCATGCAGGAGCATGCTCCTAAAAGCCCACAGATCACACGGGCATACACAAGCATGCAAGAGAGCGCGCGCATGCACACTTCTCATTACACTGGCGCATACACATGGACCCATGACCACGTAACCCCCACCCCACCCCCACCCCATACTCTGGCACAAACTTATGGATACACATACACATACACGCACATGACAAAACCACAACAATCGCATTGAATTCCGCCGTGAAATCTCTTCCAGAATGATAAGATCAATCAACATTTCAGGGATACAATGATAAATCAGGAACCATCACCCCGATCCTCCGGAACGGAAGTATCTATGTAAATCCTTTGATGTTTAGGGTATGTTTGTATCAAGAGTATTTTGCCGGACACATTTAAAATAACAGAACTGTTATTTTTCCTTTAAAATCAGTAAGATAAGTATCGAAGCTGTTTCATGGCAATTCCCATGATAGTAAGGACGGAGTATTCATAATAGAAGCAACATGTTAATGATTAACATCACTTTCTCAAATATACTAGAAACACCAAATTCGAAAAACAAAATTGGTATGGCTGCAACAGGCAAAGAATATTTAGTATGGCGGCAACAGGCAAAGAATATTTAGTGTGGCTGCAACAAACAAAGAACATGTTAGTATGGCTGAAACAGGCAAAGAGTATTTAGTATGGCTGCAACAGGCAAAGAATATTTAGTATGGCTGCAACAGGCAAAGAATATTTAGTGTGGTGGCAACAGGCAAAGAACATTTACTATGGCTGCAACAAAAATAAAACAGTTGTCAAAAAAGTAAAAGATAACCAAAAACTCCAAACAGAGAGAGAGAGAGAGAGAGAGAGAGAGGAGAGAGAGAGAGAGAGAGAGAGAAGAGAGAGAGAGAGAGAGAGAGAGGTCTGTCATCAGTTTATCCTTTTCCTTTGCCAATGAAGTCATAGGAAGCACCATTTCTTTTAAAACCGAATCAAATGCTCGTGTTCCTTGAATTATGTAAGAGAGAGAGAGAGGAGAGAGAGAGAGAAGAGAGAGGAGAGAGAGAGAGAGAGAGAGAGAGAGAGAGAGAGAGGAGACTTAAAACAAAACAAAATAATCATGATGGCCCTGATAAGAATCGAACGTACCCGAGGAGACCACTTGGTCTACTGGCACCCCGGACTCCTTGGCCATGTAGCCCAGCACTGAGAAAATAGCGAACCCGGCGTAGAAGCTGGTACCCTCGCCGGCTAACGTTAGAAAAATGGAATCTCTGAAAGAAAATACAACAAACAGAGGATTACATTCCTAGCTAGCTAAACACATGAAAAACAGACAAAAAGATGCACAGTGGACCTCCTTTACAAAGAATTGTTTGATGAAATGTCCTTTCCTAATGTTTTTTTTATTTTCCTGGCTGTATCTACATTAGAGCGCCCCCCCCCCCCTCCTCCTCCTCCGCCCCTTCTCTGTTAAATCCCATTTTCTCAATTACTTGAATTATGGAGAGGTTCCACTATATTTCAGACAAACTAAAGCTGTTTGAATTCAGAAGGCACACAAACACCTTATTCCGAATTTCTGAGCCTGTTGATCTATTTTCAAGGATTGAAGCAAAAAAACTTAAAAGCTTTCTTTTCATTTGAGAGTACAGGGGAAGGGAAACAAGGGTGATCGATGAGATTTACGTCCCTTTATCCCGAGACTCATACTTCAGAACAAGTTCTCCATGAGTGGACGGGATACTCCGAGGTTTCATTTTATAGTTACACCGCCTCTCCCACCCTCCCCACCCTCCTCATCGCTTCAACCGGCCTCCAGACCTCCCAAGTCCATTCCTGTCCTCCCCGTCTGCCTGCCTGCCTGCCTGCCTGCCTGCCTGCGTGTAGACACATAAGATAAAAAAGACACTTGATGTAAGGAAGTTCGTAATTTACTAAACAATTGTTTCTCTTTTGCTTTTTCTTTCTTTAAAAAAAAAAAACAACTTTAAAATAATGCTGATGTATATTTTGTAAACTTAAAACAAAAATCTTCAAAAGCTGACCGGTGACAGGTACTCCAAATTGGTGAATTCTTCCATGAGGCCATGACAACGCCCAGTGACGTCATCCTCATCTTCTCGTCTTCATCAGTCCTCCACAAGAAGAACGCCCCCACCCCCCTCTTCCTCTTCCTCTCCCAAATCGTCCCTGACGGAATTAAGCTGAAAAGAAACTGGCCTGAGAATATTGTCGCTGAAGTGGTTATAGAAGGCCATGGTGATGATGATGATGGTGTTCCATGGTTCCTTCAATATCATTCTCATCCTCACTGATCACTTGACAAAGTGAGGAAAATGTTGACACTATCCATATCATCCTCATCCCCATCTGATCATGGTTAAGTGAGGGAAATCCTCCTCCCGCTGAACCAGGTGCCTTATGGCAACATCTTTCTCCGATGGCTGTATCATGAAACAGGGAAAATCCAATCCTTCTGCCCTTTCCTTCTGTCCCTTCCTTGCCCATCGTCACCTCTTCCACCTGCCCATCGTCTTTGATGGGATGATTGTATTACAAAATGAGGAAAATCCTCCTCCCTCTGTCCCCTCCCTTGCTTTTTTGCCCTCCCCCGCCCCCAACCAAACCAGTTCACACACACACACACACACACACACACACACACACACACACACACACACACACACACACACACAGAGAACTCTGACCTGAAGCAGTTGTTGGTGAACTTGTTGTAGGAAGCCATGGCGATGATGGTGCCCCAGCATGGCCCCAAGGACCAGAACACCTGCAGGGCCGCCTCCACCCACACCTGGAACCCCCAGGCCATCCCTGACGTCACACCCACAGACCACAGCACAACAGAGATCCCGTGCAGTCAGCATTATGTAATTCTACTGTTTTCTACATTGCCGTGTTGTGTTACAACCTGCGCCTAACTTTTCTGTATGGGAAAATTGTTATGTTTCCTTGTTTGTCTGTTTGTTTGTTTGCTTCTTCTTCTTCTTCTTCTTCTTCTCAAAGTTTGCCTTTCCAAGTAGTTAATGCCATGGCCAAGTTTCAACCAATCGCAAGTAAGTTTACAGTGCAAGGAGAACCCTCGCCCCCCCCCTCCCCTC
>CM031604.1:81888057-81895557 GCA_018398815.1 Conus ventricosus
AGTAAAGATGATGCCGTCAGAGGCGCCAGGTAGGTGACCCCTCGTACCAACAGCACGGTCACCAGATGTAGGCGCCGTGGCCGATCACGACACCACCTGCATATACAGACCACTGACCTTCACCCTGTCTGTCTGCCTCTCTCTCTCTCCGTCTTCCTCTATCTCTCATCTCTACTCTCTCTCCTCCTCTCTCTCTCTCCTCTCGTGCTCTCACTCTCTCTCTCTCTCTCTCTTCTCTCTACTCTCTCTCTCTCTCAAAGGTACATTAATTCTCTCTCTCTCCTCTCAAAAGGTACACAAATTCTCTCTCTCCCTCCTTCTCTCGCCCTCTCTCTCTCTTACTCTCTCTCTCTCTCTCTCTCTCTCTCTCTCTCAAGTAAACTGATTCTCTCTCTCTCTCTCTCTCTCTCTCTCTATCTATCTCTCTCGTTACACTGATTCTCTCTCTCTCTCTCTCTCTCTCTCTCTCTCTCTCTCTCACTCTCTCTCTCTCTCTCTCTCTCTCTCTCTCGTTACACTGATTTTCTCTCTCTCAAGTAAACTGATTCTCTCTCTCTCTCTCTCTCGCTCTCTCTCTCTCTCTCTCTCTCTCTCAAGGAGTACACTGATTCTCTCTCTCTCTCTCCCCTCTCCTCTCTCTCTCTCTCTCTTCTTTCTCTCTCTCTCTCTCTCTCTCTCTCTCTCTCTCTCTCTCTCTCTCTAAAGGTACACTAATTCTCTATCTCTCAAAAGGTACACTCATTCTCTCCTCTCTCTCTCCTCTCTCTCTCTCTCTCCTCTCTTCTCTCATCTCTCTCTCTCTCTCTCTCTCTCCTCCTCTCCTCTCTCTCTAGTTACACTGATTCTCTCTAACTCAAGTAAACTGATTCTCTCTCTCTCTCTCTCTCTCTCAAGAGGTACACTTATTCTCTCTTTCTCTCTCTCTCTCTCTCTCCTAAAAGTTACACTGATATCCCCCCCCTCTCTCTCTCTCTTTGTGTATTGTCACGGCTGGTCAGCCACTGTCCCCTGAGACTCCGTGGTCATGTGACAGTGACCGCAGCCTCACATCTGATCAATCAGCTCTCTGACAATCAAGGGAAGCGGAAAGGGGAGGGCAACAAAAGGAAATATCTTGCTCCCCTTTGTATCAACATCCTTCCGTCGTATTGTGCGGTCACACCTCCTTTCCAGAGAAGATCAGGTCATTATTCTGTGATGGAGACTTTTCTTTCTTTCTGCGTATGCAGGCTGATACTCCCGCGGACACTCCCTGTATAGACAGGCAGTGGAGTTTTGTGTGTATGACCGCTTTTTTTTTCATCCCGCCATTAAGGCAGACATACTCCATCTTCGGGGAAGGTGCATGCTATGTGTAACGTGTCATCCATACCAACGGCCAAACTGGCCTTCTCTTCCGAAAGTTGGTGATGGGATTTTACGTGTGTGCAAGATGTAGTGCGTGCGTTCACACACGGAACCTCGGTTAATAGTCTCATTCCAAGGACTGTATGGGGAATGGAGTCAGAACCAATGTTAACTCCGAGGGAAAAATCCCCCTGTACCGAAATTCGAACCCGCAACCCCAGGATCACGAGTCCGGCGCTCTACCAACTGAGCTATTCCGGCCCCTGTGATGGAGACCAAACAGCCATTGCAAACAGCAGCATCCTTTGTTCACCTAGCTTCATAGTAAAGACGCCCACACATTTCCACGTGGTGCAGCCCCAATGATAGCAGAGCAAATTCTGCGTGAGTGCCATCATGCGCAGTGTGCTCTCAAAACTCAGCGGATATGGTATAGCGTGTATGGGCTAGTCCACACGCAGTAACACCTCTTTTATGAAACAGAAACTGAAGCTGCATGTAAAAAGTGTTTTGACTGCATTTAGATCTGTATTTCTGATATTGCTCGTCATCATTTTAATTATAGTCCAGAACCTAAACAATTCGATTGTCTTATTGGATTAAAGAGGATGAAATTCATTTCCCGTTGTGTTGTCCCCATTCACCATGAACTTTGAGAGAGACGAATGCCATCTGAATATCTTAACAGTCCATGGGACTTAATCAGAGGGTGAACGGAGGTGTTCGGGCTGGTGGACAGTTTCCACAGTACTGCCAACATCATGACACATCTGGAAATGACTGATAGTTACCATGACATCTTTGACAGACACAAAACCGACCTTGAGATGAATGTTTTCCTGCACAAAGGAAATTGGTGTCGTAATAGACAGAAAGGGGTCCAGGAGGAAAGCTTCCCTGTGTTACCTTGCCGCTGGTCTTGATGCCCTTGATCATGCCCAGGAAGAGGAAGACGCAGGACACGGCCAGACTGAGGGCCAGGTACCAGTTGATGTCGCCCATGTCGCCAAACCCCTCAGACACCCGCAGCACGTTGTACCTGAGGTACCCCAGTCAGACAGTGATTCTCTCTCTCTCTCTCTCTCTCTCTCTCTCTCTCTCTCTCTCTCTCTCTCTCTCTCTCTCTCTCTCTGCGCGCGCGCGCGCGTGTGTGTGTGTGTGTGTGTGTGTGTGTGTGTGTGTGTGTGTGTGTGTGCGTGCGCACGAGAGCGCGCGTGTGCGTGCAAGGGTGTGTGCGTTGGTGTGTGAACGTGCTGCGCGCGCTCCTCTCTCTCTCTCTCTCTCTCTCTCTCTCTCTCTCTCTCTGTGTGTGTGTGTGTGTGTGTGTGTGTGTGTGTGCATGCGTGCGTGCGTGCGTGCGTGCATGCGCTGCTGCCTCTGCTTGACTGGCCAGCTCGTCAAAGTAGTCACTCTTGTCCTTCTTGATGCTGTTCTTTACTTCTCTGTTCGCCGCTGTGTGCTCTTCCTGTGCCTTTGCCTTAGCTGCTCTTGTTCGGGTAGTGTTCAGCGACGTCTTCTTCTCTCTCGCTGTTTCCAGCTTGTGGATGGTGTCGGCAGAGATCCATTCTTTGTGCTGGGTCTTCTTCTTGCCAAGGATCTCTTCACATGTGTCATGCCAGTGCTTCTTGCAGTGTTCCCACTGTGTCTCGATGTCCGTCTCACCGTCTTCTATCAGCTTTTGTAGCGGCTGGAACCTGTTGGAAAGGCTGATCTGGAATGCTGCTTGGGTGTCACTGTTTCTGAGCAGTCCGACATTGTACCTTGTCCATGTGTTGTTGGCATTGGTGAATCTCTTGAGGCGAAGTCTCACTGTTGTTAAAAGGAGGTGGTGGTCTGATGACACGTCAGCACATCTCATCACCCGTACATCCCGCCATGATCTCCTGAATTTGCGGCTAATGCAGATGTTGTCAATCTGGTTCTCCGTGACGTGGTTCGGGGATCTCCATGTGGCCTTGTGGATGCGCTTGTGTGGGAAGATGCTTCCTCCTATCACCAGCTGGTTCAGGGGGCACAGGTCTGCAAAACGCTCACCATTCTCGTTCATCTGTCCCAGTCCATGTGTCCCCATGATGTCCTCGTAGCCTGTGTTGTCCCTTCCGATCTTGGCGTTAAAATCTCCCATCAGTATGGTTATGTCCTTTGCTCCTCTTCTGTCTATCACTGTCTGTAGTTGCTGATAGAAGTCATCTTTCTTCTCTTTTCCGCATCATTGGTGGGAGCATAGCACTGAATGATGTTCAGCCTGATGTCATTCTTCTTCGTGGTAAACTTGGCTGTGATGATGCGGGAGTTGACAGGTTCCCATCCGATGAGTGCCCCTTGTGCCTCCGGTGCCAGCATCAGGGCCACACCCTCAGTGTGGGGGGCTCCATCCTCTGTGTGCCCTGAGTACAGCAGCTGTTCTCCAGACGAAAGTCTCAGCTGTCCTGATTGTAGCCACCTAGTCTCACTCAGTCCTAGCACTCCGATCTTGTAGTTTTTCATCTCTCTCGCAACTTGGATGGTTTTTCCCGTTTCCGACATCGTCCTGATGTTCCATATGGCTACTCTCGCTGTTTTCCTGGGTGTTAGAAGGGGAGTCAGCCATGCAGCTTCCTTTCGGCTTTCACTGCACCGCGTCATAAGTCTCCGGGATGGAGACCCTTCCTTGCCCAGGTGAATGATTTGGTTCGTTGTCGTCGATGCTTCTGTAACTGGTCTTTTTTACAGGTAGGGTTGTTAGCCCTACGCAAACCCCTTTATCCTCGGGGCGAGGTGGTCCTGCCTTAGTCGCCTCTTACGACATGCACGGCAGGGCAGTGGGTCTATTCTATGCCCAACCCACAGGGCAGACATCATTAGTCACTCACTGCCAAAATTCTTCAGCGGCGGAAACCAGTTTCGTTTCCGTGCCCTGTTTTAATGTGCTGACGTTGACCGGAAGTGACGTTGAGTCATTCAACATGGTGGACACTGCTGTTAAAGAGAAGAAAATATCGGTAAAAAAAAAGGTTCCATCTGCTACACAAGACACAATCTGACACTTACAAAGATAAATATCCTCTGACTTATACACTCAAATGTGCCTGCATATAGGCACAAACTTGCGTACGTGGTACGCGCACGCGCACGCATGCACGCGCACACACACACACACACACACACGCACGCACGCACGCACGCACACACACATATTGCAGAGAGAGAGAGAGAGAGAGAGAGAGAGAGAGAGAGAGAGAGAGAGAAGAGGTGGAGAGAGAATTATTAGGCCTGCCCAAGCTTTTAGGCCTGCTCAGTGTGAATGTTTATTCTGGATATGAATTAAAACTTCCTCTTTCATTTGCCTCCCTCTCTCCCACCCACCTCTCCCCCTCCCAGCGACCACCCATGCACAATATACAACACACCATTAATAATGAAAGACATAAATAGCTTTTTTCTGTCTGTCTGTCTGTCTGTCATTCTGTCTGTCTGTCTGTCTGTCTGTCTCCCTCCCTCTCTCTCTCTCTCGCTCACACACACACACACACACACACACACACACACACACACACACACACACACACACACACACACACACACACACACACACGAGCGACAGACACGCCTAAGAAAAAAACGAAGCCACAATGTTCCTTTCCGCCTATGCAATGAGACGATACGCTCTTCACAAAACTGAGAACTAAACCATCATCAGTTTGTATCATTTCACACAGAATTATCATTCATGTGCTTTTCATCCCGAGCATTATATAATTAATAACGACACATGTAAGAGGGTATCAACAAATCAACGTGGAAAATTCAAGTGACGCATAACAATGGCAGGAAAATACACTGACCATTATGAAGCCTTCATCATCTGCCGAACGTGTACAGATCAAATAGTTGCAGCAAGCATCAAGGGGTTGTTCAGCGAAGATTTTGGGGGTGATTGTTCTTCCCTTTCATACCGGCAGTGCTGCTGCTATAGATTTCAGGATTACCAACGTCCGAAGCCTTGTCCAGCATCTCTGACCCCTTCTATTCACGTCATCCCACCCCACCCCCCTCCCACTACTCCCTTTTTCTAGCATTACCTTCTTCTTCTTTCCTTGACTACCGCCTTCATCATTTTGAAGATTCTGTAGACTATAGGGGGTTTGCACGAAATTGAAGTTGCCTGAGATAGTGTTTGCTGGGCCGGGGGTGAGGGGGTGATGATGATGGGGAGGGGGGGGGGGGATGATGGGGAGTAGGGGGTGGGCAGGGGGAGGGGTGTGGATCAGATTAGGGATTTGAAGCCCTCCAGGGTGGGGCTGAGGGCAACCTCAGCAGGAAGGCTGTTCCAGTCGGGCATGGTCCTGGGGAAGAAGGATTTCTGTCTATACAGAGTCCTGCAGCTGGAAGGGTGGTATGTTGCTGGATGGGACCGTCGGGTTCCTTTGGGTGCAGAAGGATTCTGAAAGGGTTTGTGGCATGTGTTGATAAAGAGGCTTCCGTTATGAAATTTGTAAAAGTTCACTAGTCGCGCCTTTCTCCTTCGTTCTGTGAGGGGGGACCACTGAAGGGTTTCAAGCATGTCGTGTACACTGGAGGTTTTCCGGTATCGATGGGTGACCCAGCGAGCAGCTCGGCGTTGGATCGCTTCCAGCTTCTTAATATCCTTCTCTATGTAGGGGTCCCACATAGAGCTGGCGTATTCAAGAGTTGGGCGGACTAGTGATAGGTAGGCTTGCTGCTTAATGCGCTGGGATCCCACTTTCAGGTTCCGTCTCAGTAGTCCAAGAGTCTTGTTGGCACGGTTGGAGACATTGGAGATGTGGGGGCTCCAGCTGAGATCAGAAATGATGGTGACGCGAGGTATTTGGACTTACTGACTGTGTCAAGGGTGTGGCCACAGAGAGTGTAGTTTGAGGGTAGGGGGTTTCTCTTCCGGTTCACTCGCAGTGTCTGGCATTTGTCTGGATGGAAACCCATGAGCCATATCTGCTCCTACTCTGCGAGTCGATCGAGATCCTTCTGGAGGGCTTGCTGGTCGCTGGTGGAGGAGATAGTTTTGTGGCACAGGGTGTCATCACCAAAGAGACGAGCAGTGGAGGACAGTCCAGCTGGCATGTCATTGATGTAGAGTAGGAATGGGCTAAGCCCAAGAACAGAACCTTGGGGAACTCCAGACTCAGACTCCACAGGGACAGGACTGGAAGTAGCTCCTTCCACCACTACTGACTGTTGTCTGCCCAAGAGGAAATTCTTAATCCAGGTGTGTGTTTTACCTGTGATACCAAGGGAATGGATCTTGTGGAGCAGGAGGGAGTGACAGACTTTGTCAAACGCCTTGGAAAAGTCCATGATCAGAGCGTCTGTCTGTTTGCAAGCCTCAAGGTTTATGGATAAACTCGTCTACAAGTCCAGTGAGCTGGCTTTCACAGAAGCGCTGACGTCTGAAGCCGTGCTGTGCTTTGGTGATAACACCATTCTCCTCAGCGAAGTTCATGACGGTGCTCGTGATGATGTGCTCCATTACTTTGCATGGAACACTGGTCAGAGAGATAGGACGGTAGTTTTCTGGGTGGTAGCGCTCACCTTTCTTGAAGACTGGGGTAACATTGGCAGTTCTCCAGTCCTTTGGTACGTATGCCTCTGTTCAGGGAGCACTTTGTAGAGGAGTGTGAAAGCAGGGGCTAGTTCTACAGCAAGCTCTCGCAGTAATCTCGGGCTAATGCCGTCTGGACCAGGAGCTTTACTCGGGTTCAGGTCCTTAAAGAGCTTGGTGACTCCTGCTACTGAAATTGTTGGGGTGCTTACAGTAGGAAAGCCTGATGGAGGATCTGCCGCTAGGCCAGTTCTAGAAGTAAACTCTTCTT
Source organism: Conus ventricosus (assembly GCA_018398815.1). Lineage (NCBI taxonomy): Eukaryota > Metazoa > Mollusca > Gastropoda > Neogastropoda > Conidae > Conus > Conus ventricosus. Next base: position 81,895,233 of record CM031604.1, read on the forward strand.
TGCTGCAGTGATCTTTGGGCTGAAGGCTGAGTGAAATTGCTGATTTAGCACTTCAGCTCGTTCCTTAGCTTCTGTGACGAGTCTGCCGTCTTTCCTTAGTGGAGCTACACTTGCAGCCTCAGTGCGCAGGGCCTTGATGTATGCCAGAACTTCTTGTTCGTTACTGGCTTCTCATCTGTGTCGTCGTTGAACATGTTCTCGGTGTATGTCCAGTAAGAACGGTGCAGGTTTCTTTGGACATTGTGTTTCAGCTTATACAGTTGGTTCGCACTTTTGGGTTTTTGGTCTTTTCCCACTGTTTGTACAGTCGGTCACGTCGCCGGAT
>CM031604.1:81903057-81910557 GCA_018398815.1 Conus ventricosus
TTGGTGTTGCAATGACTGCAAGAAATATTGAATTATAAACAAAGCTTGCTCTTATGTCTTAGATTGAAGAAATAGGGGTAGATAAGCATTCATATCTGCAGTGGTAGATGATTCTGCCTAACTAACAGTATGTGCTTGAGTGGGTGAATGGGGAAAGAAAGAAAAAATAAATGCTTCTCAAAATGAACCTTCAGCAAGCTTATAGTCTCCAAAGGGGAGACACCCTCCAATAGGGAGGGAAACTCACTAACATATAACTCCTGGTCATATACCGATATTTCGAAACTTGGTGGTTTCTCCTCAGTGACCGCGGAAAGTGGTAATTTGACTCCTCTGCCTTTTCAGTTTAAAAAGAATGCAATCCCAGAAAAGGCTGGTGTGCAATACCGTAGTATGTTTGTTGAGTATTCAAAAAACCAACCAAAGGTGCCACCTAAGAAAATCACGAAAGAGCAAAACAAGCTACATTTTCTTGTGAAAAGTAGAAAATATATAAAGATATCCTCTTAAGACACAAGTGCTGAGGGCCAGTTCTTGGAATGAATCCGCAAGGGACTAAAATACAACAAACTAATAAATTCCAAGGATAAGTACCGGGCACCGTTCCAGCAACTTACAGAGCAGCTTGGTGTTGCAATGACTGCAAGAAATATTGAATTATAAACAAAGCTTGCTCTTATGTCTTAGATTGAAGAAATAGGGGTAGATAAGCATTCATATCTGCAGTGGTAGATGATTCTGCCTAACTAACAGTATGTGCTTGAGTGGGTGAATGGGGAAAGAAAGAAAAAATAAATGCTCTCAAAATGAACCTTCACAAGCTTATAGTCTCCAAAGGGAGACACCCTCCAATAGGGAGGGAAACTCACTAACATATAACTCCTGGTCATATACCGATATTTCGAAAATTGGTGGTTTCTCCTCAGTGACCGCGGAAAGTGGTAATTTGACTCCTCTGCCTTTTCAGTTTTAAAAAGAATGCAATCCCAGAAAAGGCTGCATGGTGTGCAATACCGTAGTATGTTTGTTGAGTTTTCAAAAAACCAACCAAAGGTGCCACCTAAGAAGCAAAAGAAAATCACGAAAGAGCAAAACAAGCTACATTTTCTTGTGAAAAGTAGAAAATATATAAAGATATCCTCTTAAGACACAAGTGCTGAGGGCCAGTTCTTGGAATGAATCCGCAAGGGACTAAAATACAACAAACTAATAAATTCCAAGGATAAGTACCGGGCACCGTTCCAGCAACTTACAGAGCAGCTTGGTGTTGCAATGACTGCAAGAAATATTGAATTATAAACAAAGCTTGCTCTTATGTCTTAGATTGAAGAAATAGGGGGAGATAAGCATTCATATCTGCAGTGGTAGATGATTCTGCCTAACTAACAGTATGTGCTTGAGTTTCGAAATATCGGTATATGACCAGGAGTTATATGTTAGTGAGTTTCCCTCCCTATTGGAGGGTTGTCTCCCCTTTGGAGACTATAAGCTTGCTGAAGGTTCATTTGAGAAGCATTTATTTTTTCTTCTTTCCCCATTCACCCACTCAAGCACATACTGTTAGTTAGGCAGAATCATCTACCACTGCAGATATGAATGCTTATCTCCCCCTATTTCTTCAATCTAAGACATAATGTAATGTAATGTAATGTAAAAGGAAATTTATAGAGCGCTTTACCTCGCAAGAGCCCAAAGCGCATATTACAGAAAAACATGATAAAAATTATAATTCTAATTCAAAGCGCGCGCGCGCACGCACACACACACACACACACACACACACACACACACCACACACACACACACACAACACACACACACCGCGGGGGGGGGGGGGGGGGGGACTCTCACACGCAGACAGACACAGGAGCGCGTTCAACACCAGCAAACACGCGCACAGTGGTAACTGGATATCGTTAATCAGTCCGAGGGAAAAGATGTGTCTTTAGGGAGGTTTTAAAAGTCTCTAAAGAGTCCGTGTTACGCAATGAAGAAGGGAGACTATTCCACAGAGCAGGTGCCTGATAAGAGAAAGATCGTTGGCCTGAAGTTTTCAGGCGAGCGGAGGGAAGCCGAAGCAGACGAGAATCGGTGGATGAGCGTAAGTTGCGAGACGGAACATAGAGATGGAGGAGGTCAGAGAGGTAGGAGGGAGCCAGATTATTCAGTGATTTGAAAACCAGGAGGAGAACTTTAAAGTCAATGCGAGACTGAATTGGGAGCCAGTGTAAGGAAGACAGAATTGGTGATATGTGATCAGATCTAGAGGAGCGGGAGATCAGACGGCGGCATTGTTCTGAATTTTTTGAAGTTTAGAGATGAGCGTTAAGGGACAACCGGCAAGAAGGGAGTTACAAATAGTCGAGCCGAGACAGGACAAAAGCACAGATTAGAGTCTTCAGAGCATTTTGAGTAAGAAAGCGGCGAACTGAGCTCATTCTACGAAGTTCAAGGTAGCAGGACTTGCACACATTAGAGATATGTTGTTTGAAAGAGAGAGTTTGGTCGAGTGTAACGCGAGGTTACGAACAGACACTGATAGATTTATTTCATTTCCATCAACATTTATAGAACTAGGGAGAGAATGAGTTCTAATAGTGTGTTTCGAAGCAATGAGGATTATTTCAGTTTTGTCTGCGTCAAGTTGTAGTTTGTTATTGTGCATCCATGATTTTACATCGTAATGCATGCTTGAGAAGAGGAGATTATTTCATGAAGCTGACTGATATGGGCAGAGATATACAGCTGGTTGTCATCTGAAAAGCTATGGTGAAGGAGAGAGTGTTGGCTGATAATGGCCAAGAGAGGCTGGGTGTACAGCACAAACAAAACCGGTCCCAGGACAGATCCCTGAGGAACACCAAACTGAAGTGCTCTTGCTGGAGACTTAACACCTTTCACTGAAACAGTTTGCGTGCGATCAGAGAGATATGAAGAGAACCAGGAAAGGACAGAACCAGAAAGACCAAAAGAAGTGTTGAGTCTTGAGAGAAGAATGGAGTGATCTATTGTATCAAAAGCAGCAGACAAATCTAAGAGAGAGAGAAGAGAAACTTTGTTTCCATCAACAGCTGTGAGGAGATCGTTTTGCTATCTTAAGGAGCGCTGTCTCGGTGCTATGGCCAGCCCGGTAGGCTGACTGGTTTGAGTACAAGAGATTGTTTACAGAGAGATGTTCAGACAGTTGGGCGAGAACAACTTTTCAATCAGTTTGGAAAGAAATGGGAGATTAGAGACAGGTCTGTAGTTCTTGAGATTTTCAGGATCTAAGTTTTGCTTCTTCAGGAGAGGTCTGACAACTGCAGATTTGAACAGAGTGGGAAAACAACCTGATTGCAAAGAGTCATTGATAATGGATGTAAAGTATGGGAGGAGATCGTCAAGACAGCAGGTAAGAAGGGACGAGGGGAGAGGGTCAAGTTCACATGTTTTGACAGTGACTTGCTTCAAGATTTTCCGGACCTCTTCTACCGACACAGAGTGGAATTCAGACCACTGAGTGCCGGAGAAGGAAGGATCAGGAACAGCAGGGGAAGGAGCAGCATGAGAGTCCAGATTATGACGAATAGTGGCTATTTTACTGTAGAAGAAATCAGAGAAACGCTGGGGGAGTTCTGTCGCAGGGATTGAGGAGGGCAGAGGTGTGGACTTTGATTTGCCAAGCAGAGTATTGGTTACAGTAAACAGTTGTCGGGATGTTCTACAGGCTAGGATTTTGGCACTGTAAAAACAGCATTTGGCGCTGTACAGAATGTTAGTAACTAGCTTATTGGCAGTACGAAAAATTTGTTTATGAACATGTCCAGATTTGAGCCAGCAACGCTCTGCCTGGCGCCGTTCTCGCTTAGCCTGTAGCAGCTGAGGTCCGACAGAGGTGAACCAGGGTGAGGGAGGCCGGCTGGAGATCTGGCGGCGGGTGGCTGGGGCGTGCTGATCTAGAAGACGGGACAGAAGCTGGTGAGCTGGTCAGCTGACAGGTGTGAAGAGGCCTCCAGTCTGGCCCGAAGATCAGACTGGAAGGTGACGGTGTTGACATCGGCGATCTTCCTGGCCTCCACGTACACAGGAAGATGTGAAGGGCGTGAGAGGCGGAACGGGCCACAACACAGTAGTGGTCGGAAAAGTCCATAGTGAAATCTGGGGCTGTGGAATGCAGCACGTTGTCGTCACGCCGGCAGATGACAAGGTCAAGGGTGTGGCCTTTCTGGTGAGTCGGGAAGGTGACAGCCTGGTGCAGACCAAAATCGTCCAGCAGACCGGCGAAGCGAAGCGCTAGGGAGTCAGTGGGGACCTTGACGTGAACATTGAAGTCACCAACGATGACAGGGCAGCCACTGATTGTATTGCAGTGTTCCAGGAAGGACGGAAACTCTTCAATGAAAAGAGCATCAGACAGTTTGTTCTTTTGGTTGGGGGGAGGACGATAGATGCAGAAAAGTTGAAGACAGTGCTGACGTAGGGTGACAGAAAGATGGGCAAGTTCAAAGGAGGAATGCTGGAACGGAAGGTGGTGGTGGAGGTGTGGTGGGAGCACAGAGTGTCACGCACGACATATACAACAAACTAATAAATTCCAAGGATAGGTACCAAGCACCATTCCAGCAACTTACAGAGCAGCTTGGTGTTGCAATGACTGCAAGAAATATTGAATTATAAACAAAGCTTGCTCTTATGTCTTAGATTGAAGAAATAGGGGGAGATAAGCATTCATATCTGCAGTGGTAGATAATTCTGCCTAACTAACAGTATGTGCTTGAGTGGGTGAATGGGGAAAGTGAAATAAATGCTTCTCAAAATGAGCTTTCAGCAAGCTTATAGTCTCCAAGGGGGAGACAATCTCCAATAGGGAGGGATACTCACTAACATATAACTCCTGGTCAGATACCGATATTTCGAAAGCTGATTGTTTTTCCTCAGTGACCGCGGAAAGTGGTAATTTGACTTTTCTGCCTTTTCGGTTTTAAGAAGAATGCTATCTCAGAAAAGGCTGGTGTGCAATACCGTAGTATGTTTGTTGAGTTTTCAAAAAACCAACCAAAGGTGCCACCTAAGAAGCAAAAGAAAACCATGAAAGAGCAAAACAAGCTACATTTTCTTGTGAAAAGTAGAAAATATAAAAAAAATAACCTCTTAAGACACAAGTGCTGAGGGCCAGTTCTTGGAATGAATCCGCAAGGGACTAAATTACAATAAATTAATAAATTCCAAGGATAGGTACCGAGCACCATTCCAGCAACTTACAGAGCAGCTTGGTGTTGCAATGACTGCAAGAAATATTGAATTATAAACAAAGCTTGCTCTTACGTCTTAGATTGAAGACATAGGGGAGATAAGCATTCATATCTGCAGTGGTAATAATTCTGCCTAACTAACAGTATGTGCTTGAGTGGGTGAATGGGGAAAGTGAAATAAATGCTTCTCAAAATGAGCCTTCAGCAAGCTTTAAATCTCCAAGGAGGAGACAATCTCCAATAGGGAGGGATACTCACTAACATATAACTCCTGGTCAGATACCGATATTTCGAAAGCTGATTGTTTTTTCCTCACTGACCACGGAAAGTGGTAATTTGACTCTTCTGCCTTTTCGGTTTTAAGAAGAATGCTATCTCAGAAAAGGCTGGTGTGCAATACCGTAGTATGTTTGTTGAGTTTTCAAAAAAACCAACCAAAGTGCCACCTAAGAAGCAAAAGAAAATCATGAAAGAGCAAAACAAGCTACATTTTCTTGTGAAAAGTAGAAAATATAAAAAAAATAACCTCTTAAGACACAAGTGCTGAGGGCCAGTTCTTGGAATGAATCCGCAAGGGACTAAATTACAATAAACTAATAAATTCCAAGGATAGGTACCGAGCACCATTCCAGCAACTTACAGAGCAGCTTGGTGTTGCAATGACTGCAAGAAATATTGAATTATAAACAAAGCTTGCTCTTACGTCTTAGATTGAAGACATAGGGGAGATAAGCATTCATATCTGCAGTGTAGATAATTCTGCCTAACTAACAGTATGTGCTTGAGGGGAGCGTATCGTTGTGCCGCCGTCCCGCTGTGCCGCCGTCCCGCTGTGCCGCCGCAGGGGACCATCTCATTACTCCCCCGGCTCGTTACTCCCCCGGCTCGTTACTGCGCGTCTAACCCTAACCCTAACCCTATCCGTAACCCTAACCCTATTGCGTCTAACCCTAACCCTAACCCTATCCCTAACCCTATCCCTAACCCTATCCCTAACCCTATCCCTAACCCTATCCCTAACCCTATCCCTAACCCTAACCCTAACCCTATGATTTGGTTTGCATTTGCACGAGCCCGCCTCTAAAGCGGCATAGCGGGTCGGCGGCACAGCGGGACGGCGGCACAGCGGGTACCTCCCGTGCTTGAGTGGGTGAATGGGGAAAGTGAAATAAATGCTTCTCAAAATGAGCCTTCAGCAAGCTTATAGTCTCCAAGGGGAGACAATCTCCAATAGAGAGGGATACTCACTAACATATAACTCCTGGTCAGATACCGATATTTCGAAAGCTGATTGTTTTTCCTCACTGACCGCGGAAAGTGGTAATTTGACTCTTCTGCCTTGTCGGTTTTTAAGAAGAATGCTATCTCAGAAAAGGCTGGTGTGCAATACCGTAGTATGTTTGTTGAGTTTTCAAAAAATCAACCAAAGGTGCCACCTAAGAAGCAAAAGAAAATCATGAAAGAGCAAAAACAAGCTACATTTCTTGTGAAAAGTAGAAAAATATATATAAAAAAAAAACCTCTTAAGACACAAGTGCTGAGGGCCAGTTCTTGGAATGAATCCGCAAGGGACTAAATTACAATAAACTAATAAATTCCAAGGATAGGTACCGAGCACCATTCCAGCAACTTACAGAGCAGCTTGGTGTTGCAATGACTGCAAGAAATATTGAATTATAAACAAAGCTTGCTCTTACGTCTTTGATTGAAGAAATAGGGGGAGATAAGCATTCATGTCTGCAGTGGTAGATAATTCTGCCTAACTAACAGTATGTGCTTGAGTGGGTGAATGGGGAAAGTGAAATAAATGCTTCTCAAAAAGAGCCTTCAGCAATCTTATAGTCTCCAAGGGGAGACAATCTCCAATAGGGAGGGATACTCACTAACATATAACTCCTGGTCAGATACCGATATTTCGAAAGCTGATTGTTTCTCCTCAGTGACCGCGGAAAGTGGTAATTTGACTCCTCTGCCTTTTCGGTTTTAAGAAGAATGAAGGCTCATTTTGAGAAGCATTTATTTCACTTTCCCCATTCACCAGCTGTCTTAAGAGGTTATTTTTTTTATATTTTCTACTTTTCACAAGAAAATGTAGCTTGTTTTGCTCTTTCATGATTTTCTTTTGCTTCTTAGGTGGCACCTTTGGTTGTTTTTTTGAAAACTCAACAAACATACTACGGTATTGCACACCAACCTTTTCTGAGATAGCATTCTTCTTAAAACCGAAAAGGCAGAGGAGTCAAATTACCACTTTCCGCGGTCACTGAGG
>CM031604.1:81918057-81933057 GCA_018398815.1 Conus ventricosus
ATATTCTAAAAGGTTTTTTTCAGTTGGTCTTTTTTTCATGAAGTCTACTCTAAGGGAAGGATTTGTATTAATGTTTTTCAAGCAGTGGGAGATTAGAAATTATTGGACTATTCCGTACAAGAGCCAATACAACTCCAAACACACTCCTCTCAAAGTCCGCAGCAGTGAGAGAGAACCAGCGCTCCACCCTAAGCGGCCAAGGGCACGTAGCAAGCCGTTTTCCACGCTCCACCCTAGAGGGGCCAAGGTCACAGTAGCAAGCCGTTTCTTCAGCGCTCTACCCAAAGAGCAGTTCAAAGGTCACAGTGGCAAGCCTTTTTTCATCGCTTACCCTAGAGCGGTCAAAGGTCGCAGGGCAAGCCGTTTTCTTCAACGCTCCACCGCTTCACCCTAGAGCGGTCAAAGGTTATCAGCAGTGAGATCAGACTTTTTTGTGCACTTGGTGGCTGCTTTGAACTTGCAACAAAAACGCAAGCACTGTCTTGCACCAAGTGGTGTAAAACATGACAAATAATAAAGCTCTGGGGTACACCACACCCCTCCTACCCCCAAGTCACTCCCCCCACCCCCACCCACGCATGCACACCCCCACCCCACGCATGCACGCCCCCCACCCCCACCCCACGCACGCACAACCCCCACCCCACGCATGCACACTCAAGTCATCCACAAGTTCTTACTTAAGTCATTCTCAAGTCATTCACAAGTCATCCTAAGTCATTCACAAGTTCTTATTAAGTCATTCTCAAGTCATTCACAAGTTCTTACTTAAGTTATTCCTCAAGTCATTTACAAATCATTTACAAGTCATTTACAAGTCATCCTCAAGTCATTTACAAGTTCTTAAGCAAGTTTCTTAGGCAAGTTTTTAATCAAGTTGTTCTCAAGTTAACCTAAGATCTAAGAACCTAAGATCTTTTGTTTTTATCTTAAATTAGTAGATGCCTGATATAGTACACACACGCCTCAAAAAAACGCGTCATCGTTGAGGATGTCTTGAATCAGCGTTTTCTGCATAGATCTTAAAGGGAAGGTTTTACATCCGAAGCAACCGCATTGATTACAATTCGGGTCTATGGAAATGTCTTTTATAGACTCCATGTCTTTATTTATTGACCTTATCATTTTTAATACGCCATGATCTATTTTTATTTAAAAAAATTTAAAAATTTAAATTTTTTAAAATATTATTACATTCAAATGGATCAAAATAATGCTTTGTTATGGCGGTTTGGCGGCTGGTGTCTTTTTCTGCCTTTTTTAGTGGCTCAGATTTTTTGATTGCTTTGTTTCTGTTGCCATCGGTTTTATATTTTATAGCCCCAATAACTGCCCCAACAGCAGCAATGGCGCCAAAATGGCAACAGTTTTAAGTTCAATATTTCCCTGAAGACTTTGGTGCTGTAGGTCTTGTATCGCATGGGTTTTTTTTAGCCGCATTGAACCCAAATTGTCTGGCGCTGGCGGCGTTATTTTTTTCATGATGGTTATATTCTGTAACATTAATTTTTTTTGTCTGGTTCCACTCTGCTAATTTTTTCCTTTCTTTAACACGCCCCGGATGAGGATTCTTTTCACTGTCCCCACCTGGTTTAGTGTTTTCCCGCTGATTTTCTGGCTTGGTTACTTTCTCACCTGATTCTGGTTCTGTGATTTTCCAGCTCGTTCATTTTGAAGGGAAACAAAATCTATATGATTAAAAGTAATTAATCCCATGATTAATGGGCGATAACAATGTTCCAAATCTGTAGTAAAAGATCACATCCTAGAGACTAATGTCTTTGTTAAAACTGGATCTTGCGTAAATCATACGTAAGATCTTTTCAGAATCATGGGGGGCAAATCTACTGACTAGTTTAGTGTACAAATAAGAGCCGTTTGCCCCACACTTTTACCCTTCTCGCCCCAGCTGCGCTTCATACCTGTTATGATACTTTATAAGGGCTTGCGGCAAAAATTGTTAAATCTGTTCTATGCTGAATTCAGTTCCGAGGAATGTTTTTTTTTTCCACATGCGCCAAAGAATAACCCCTCTCCTTTTTTGGGCATAATTTTGATCAAAAATTGGGTCATTCAAAGTTCGGGAAAGGGTTTGGGCCCCGCCTTGTAGCTGTAGTAGACATCACTGTTCATGTTTTTTTTTAAAATTATAATTATTTATTTTCAAAAAAAGAGCCCCCAAAAAAAAAACTGTTGCTAACCTTGTATACCATTCTGCTGTTTTTGGGGCCTAAGTGTAGGTACTCAAGCTTGGTAAAGCTTTTTAAGAATTAAACCCAGCAGATCGGGAAAAACTAGACTTTTTGAGGTTTCAGCAAAGCGTTTGCTATCTTGCAGGGGGGTTTGCCCGAAAGATTTTCTTTTAAAGAAAGGTTTTTCCAGACAATATAAATAGAAAGAAAAAAATACATTTATAAAAATGGCTTCACTCGAAATAATGATAGGCGGCGCGGGTGAATGGCTTGCTTTTTAGCGAAGAAATTTTGCTTTTGTCCCTGCGGGGACGCGAGAAAAAAAAGACATAACAAAGTTGGGCAACTGCGCTGCCAAGACCCTATGAAGGCAGAGATTTGGGGCAGTTAATTTTATTAATGACACCCTGAAAAAAACAGGGCAGCGCTTACCTTTTAAAAAATGTTGCCCAAAGCATAAAAGATATTATCTAGAAAACAGGCAAACCAGCCCCAGACATTGCCCCCCCCAAAAATTCAGTGATTTTTTAAAACCATAGAAAAACAAAAGATGCAAGAAATCGCGTTTATTGTTTTTGGGTATGATTTTTGGTATTTTGTTGGCATAATTTTGGTGAATAAAAATGAAAAAATCTATTTTCCCCCAAAGGTTTTGGAAGGGCATCACAGCAATACAAAAGCTAAGAAAGCGGCGGAGTCAGTGAACAAACGCAAAGGAATGGTTTCAAAACAAGCAATCGGGCAAATTTTTTTACTCCCCCTAGACGAATACAAGACCGCCTTTGAACAAACTCCAAACGCACCCATCAAATGGATCTTTATATTTACCCTCTGGGGTAGACAAAAAATTTTTTAAGACGCACTTCAGTCATTGAATAGCTTAAGTTTAAAAAGATGCAAAACCTTAACACAAAGATGCCTTGCTGTTGCTTCGCAAAAAACTGATAATAAAACGGGCCCTTTAATTTATCTCGCATGTTAAAGTCGATGAGGGAAAAGTTTTTAAAAGGCCAAGTGAAAAATTTTGTTAAAACTAGAGTTACCTTTAAAAGAGGCTTCCCGGGAGTTCACAGATCACAGGTTTTTAGTTAAAACTTTACAAACGTTAGCTAAAAGACTTTTCTCCTCCCATTTCACGGATTTAAATTGACAACTCGCAACACAGAAGGGGTTAGAAGACTGCCCTCTTTTTTGCGGAAATGAAAAATAAAGTTTAAAAAGGGTTTAAAACCTACAAGCAATAAAAAGAAAAAAAAAAAATTTTCTGAAGGGGGAGTCTTCTCCAGCAAACTATTACCATTTGTTTAAAAGTAAGGTACCTTTTTTTTCCGGGGGAACCCGAAGGGGACACTCGCATCGGGCACCGATAAAATTTAGTATTGACCCCTATGAAATAAAAAAAATTTGTAAAGATGAATCCGCCCGTGTTTTTATTTACGAAAATAAACACAAAAAAACCCAGCTCCTAAAAGATTTTTGTAAAGGGAAGAACTGCAGATAACCCCCCCGACCAGTTCCGTTTTAATTAATTTAGTAAATATTTGAGTTTAAAAGGAAGCTCAAAAAAAGTGCAAAACGAAACAAGAAGGGTAAAGGAAGAGACTTGAAAAGATAGGGGAATCTTTCGGCGTGAATGCATTAAGGAAACATTTTCGGGGATTAATCAATGCATGCAAAAATCACCCCCTCCCCTAAAACTCAAACCCCAAATTGGGAAAAAGAATACTTGAAATAATAAAAAAATTCAAATCGTCAAGAAAATGAAAAGTTTTAAAATGAATTGGGATAAAGCATGATTGTTTTATAATAAAAGTTGATAAAAAATTAAACCCCCCTGTTATGGGGTTTTCCCCCAGTGCCGATTGCATAGAAAACTCTGGTTAAAAACCCCCCCTTTTTTGTGTTTGTTTATCTAATGACTTTTTTGGTTAAACGTTGTTTTGATTCTGTAATTAGATGCATTTTTACGTTGTCATGTAAAAAGTTTATTCCCAAAACAAGCTTTTTTGTTTTGTCATGTGATATGTTGATCAAAACGCTCGAAAATTTTCCCCTTTTTGCTTTCTTAATGATTTTCCCCTGGCTCGAAATACTGTCTTTTTTGCCTTAAAACCCAACATACCCCTTAATCCCTTTCCAGAAAATTCATCCTTCATTTTTCCAAAAACCTTCTTGTTAAAATTAAAAGCAAAGGCGAATCTTTAGGGAATAAATGTATATACCATCCCGCATCCCCTTTACCCATTGGGTTTTCCCCATGTTTTTAGATGTTTTCAGAAGGGATATTTTTAAAACAAAATTTCTTTTCTGTGTAAAGCATCTGGATCAGGTACGAGGGCTTAAATAGTCAAAAGAAACCAAACATCAAAAGCTTTGAAAAATTTTCTAAAACAGTAAACCCAATAAAAGGGCTTGTCCAATTTGACTTTCTTTTTTTTCTTCATTATCCCAAAAGGTGACTAAATCTTCTGAAGTCCTGAAAATTGGGTTTTTTGAAGTCGGAAAATTGCTTGTTCTCTCGGGTGCTAATCTAAATCTTTGCGCTTGGCGGTTCTCCTGTTTTTCCCAAAAAACATGTTTTTCTCGTTGAAAAAGTCTTTTCTGAAGCATCGTGGATTAGTTCAAAGTCGGGTTTCTTATGAGTATGGTTTCATGAATGTTTTGTAAAAGGGGCAATTATGCGATGGCAGCTGTCAACTCAACCATTCTTAAATAAAATTGTAGAATCTGTAATGGCAGACATAATTTTTTTTGCCTCGAAGTTTAGGCAAAATTTTAGGGGGCTCTCTTGGTTCCTCTTTAGACTTTTGCTGCTAATGGATAGTCTTATGCAGGTCATGGGTTCATGAGGAATTCTAAGTCAACTTCTGAATGAAACCATGCGCAAATCGGGCGTTAAACTACTAAACCCCTTTAATGCTTTTAAAATATTATTTGTCCCGTGACATTTTAAAGTTGCGTAAGGGAAGTGATTGCGCCATTGCCCATCCATACAGATTGTTTGCATCAAAATACATAAGATTTAGCCCTTTTTTACTTGTCAAAAACATCTAGGTTTTGTGTTTGTTTCAGTAAGATGCGACGCCATACTAATTCCTCACGCAATCCGTTTTAAATCATCTGAATCATTGGTAAATCTGACAAAAATAAATCTGTACCCAGAAAAATTTAAAAAAAGCGTCCCCAGCTCATCCCGGGCGCAGAAATGTATGCGCGGGATCCAAACGAATGTTTCATGCGGGTTTTCCTTAATTTTAAAAGGGGACGTCCCCCCAACAAACATACATCTGCCATTAAAAATGGAGTCTGATTCCCCCATGTTTTAAAATCAACTTTTGCCAAGCATCTTGAGCATGCCGGTAATCGGGTCGCTGTGTCCTTTCCTCAAAGACTAAAAAAAGAACCCCCTTTTTGGGGGAAGTGTATCTTCGAAAAACCTTTTCCCCAACTGTTCATTACTCAAAAGGGAAAAACCCCCCTTTTAACAAGGTTGAGTAAAAATTTTTTTCCCGTTATTGGGCAGGACTTAAGGCAAGCAGTGCCTCTAATGAGCCATCATGGTTGCATGGTCGTAGAAAGACTTTTTATTTAAAGTAAAAACACAGTACTTTTCTGGACTGCGCAATGCATGTACCGAAGGCGTGGTTTCTGCTGAATTTAAAAGATGAGAGTCGAAACCTCGCAAGTTATAAAGAAGAGGGCGCTTCTGTCTTTGGTTCAAACTTTAGTTGAAGTTTGTTTTGTTAGGGCCCCGCTCCTCTAAACTTCCCCTAATGGATCATGTCTTTTTACTGGGGGGTTTTACACTCTTGGGCGTTAGCTCAAAAACCGCAAACCCAAAAATGCGGGGCTGAGTATACTGTTTTTGGTCTTCGGGCCCGCCATTATGTTTCAGAAAATTTTTAGTTTATTAGAAAGGCTTTTCGCACTTGTGCATGCGTTTTAAGAATGTTTCTGCAGATTTGGTCCTCTATTAATTCTGGCTCTAAATGAGCGCCACCCGACCGACAATAATGAAGGCAAATGAAAAAAATCTGTGTTTACTCATTAAGCTGTTTTTTCGAAGTTTTTGGGCGCGGGCCCCTCATGGGAAAAATGATGTTGGGTCTGCGAAAAAAACATAGGAGAATGTTGCAGCGTTTCCAGTTCTTAAAACTAACTTTAGATCCGGGGGGGCGTAATTGTTTGTATTCAGTAAAAGGGGGCCGATAAATGTTTTTAGTTCGTCGCGGCTTGAACAGTGGCTCTTTTTAAAAATTTTTGCAAAATTTTCTTGTTTTCCCCAATTTTTAAAGAGGGGCCCCAAAATCTATCTTGTGCGATCAATGTGTAATGCGGCACCCCCTCTGGTGAAAAGCATCGCAGTAAGTAACATGGCTTTGTCTGGTTTCCCTATTTTTGGGGCTGTTTTGGCCCTTTTAATCGGCACCAAATCTTTTTCCTCACCCCATTGTAGATTTTAAACAGTTAGGGGTTTGTTTTGTCTTCAAACAGATCAATAGAACCCAGCTAACGGGAAAGGATATTCCACAAAAGTTAAGTCTTTGATGTAAGGGCGTAGTTAACACTCTCTTTTTCGTTTTTGGGGGTAATGCGCCTTGCAAAACACCCCCACAAAAAAACATTTGTTTTTGTTTCTTTAGTTTAGAACTGTTTTTTTTTGCGACAAATGGGAGGTAGTGGAATGTGAGACTTGCCAAAAATCGGTGCATACTTAAGTTTTAATTGTCTCTGGGATTCCCCTTGCCCAACCGACCCCTTCTTTTGGCTTTTCAGCAGCAGCGCAAACTGTGAAACGTTTTTGCCCAACCAGACGTTAAGTCATTGAGGAAAAAATAGTCTGCTGTTTAGTTGAGCCCCGACTTCAGATTTTTCTTCATTTTTGTTACATAGTCAATTAAACAGCTTCTTACTTTAAACTGGGGGGTTTTTGTTAGTTTACTTGGAATTTGAGAAATAGCTGCCCCAAACCTTGCCCGACGCTGCGGGATCAAGACTTCTAAATAAATATCATTCGTGCTCTTGACAAATTTTCTTGCATTGCTTAAAAAATTTTCGTCTTTCCCATTATTTAGCCATTTTGATCTTTTTTTTAATAAAAATTTTTTATTTAATTAAAAAAAAAAAAACTTAAATCAGAAAAATTTCAACGGCTTTTTGCGTTTTGGACTCAAAACAAAAGTATAAACGCCTTGGTTTGTTAATGTGGCTGTTTGAAAGATTTTTTAATGTTTCGTTATTTTTTTAAGCTTTCCCTTTTTTTCTCTGGGCGTGGGGCGTTGGAAAAATTTGCCCGCCTTTTTTTAAAAGATCAAACTTTTGTCTTTTGTGTCTCAAAATCGGTCGTAAAGTTAAATTTCTTTCCGTATTTTGGGTCGCTAGGTTTTTATTTTGTCTTTTTTAAACGAACAAAGTTTGCCGTTTTTTGTTGAACAAGCGTGTGCTTTTGGGTTTAGTTTTTAATTTTTTCCAGCGCCCCTCAGCTAATGAACACAGGCCAAGAGCAAAAAAAAACCGCCTAGGGGTAAAGCTGGGGGTGCCCCCAACCCCGTTGCTAAAAACCCACACTCGTTCCGCTGATGCAGCACAAATTCGATGCCGTATTGAATTGAAACAGCTTAAAGGCAGAGAATACCTTCGTTTGGGTTTTTCTGTATTTTTAAAGGTCCTGCCCTTTGTTTTTGTTGCATTTTGAATGTTTGTTAATCTGAAGGTTTTTACTCAGGGGTTTTTATAACACAGAATTGCCCGCAAACTCTTCTTTTGGCGGTGCTGAGGCACATTTGGATAAAACCCGAACGACATGCTTTTTAAAATAAAAAAAATTTAGTAATTTTAATCTTGTAATTGCCCTTAATAGTCAGCTTCGCATCATATTTAAAACAAAAGTACATTTTGCGGGTTTTTCGGGTTCTTTCTTTATCAATTTGAATTTTATTACGTCTTCACAGTTTTCCCGCTTCCATGTACTGTTATCCTCCCTTGACCCTTTGGTAATCCATAAACCGTATTTTGTGTTAAATAATCATCAAGTCTTACACTGTGAAGGGTAGATCTTTAGCGCAAGGTTGCTGTGGCTTCTACCCCTCCCACCCCCCAAAAAATTTTCTTATTTCGTCAAAATGATGATAAGGCTAAGTCCGCTGCAAGATTTGGTTTTGGGCGCCCTCAAACAACATTGACTTTCGTTATTTTTGGGGTTAAAAAAATTTTCCTTTTTTTGAATGGTTCTTCATCTTCACAAGCAATAAAAAAACCTTAAACGTCTTGCTGGAGCAAAAAAAAATTTTATATAGTGCTGCCCTGCTTTAGGAATGTTGTATGATGACGCCGTTTTCGTAAAATATAATTTGTTGGGATTATATTTTCCCCCAATCAGCTTTGCTAAATTAGGGTTGCTAAAAAACGTCAAACTTAACGAGATGTCAGAAATGCTGTACTTTGCTTCGGGGTCTGTTGATTTTAAACACGTTTTTTCATTTAAAAAAAATTTGTTCATATGACAATCTGTTTTTATGCTCCTTGAAATATGGGGCTGGTTTTAAAAACTCAAAATCTAGGGGGAAAGGAAAAAACGATTACCAACCATAACTTCAGCTAAAGCCCCCTTTTTTTGCTTTTCACCGGGGGGGAGTTCGGCGCTATTCTAGTTTTATGTTTCTTCTTTTCCCCATTTCCCTTTAAAGCAAATCTTCCCTTTCATTCGCGGTTTGCCTAGTCGAATAGGTTAAAAAAATTTCTGCATTGTTTAAGAAAATATTTTTTGCCCTCAAGTTTTACAGAAATTTTCTTAAAATTTTCCCGCCCCCCAATTTTGGGCAAGTTGGTTTGGGGCTGTTGTTGAAGCGAGTTCTTTTTAAAAAATAAGCCGGCGAGCCGGCACGATCAAATCATCCGTCCAGTCTGGAAATCTAACGTAAGAATTTGATCGCACAATAGTAGATGGGTATTTGGAAAGTAATATTCCCTTTATTTCCTGCCCGCCCGGGTTCTTTTACTTTCTATGGGTCAAGAAAGAGCCATTCTTGTGAATTTTTTTTTTAAAAAAAATAAAAAGAAAAATTTTTTAAAAACTGGCGGGAAATTTAAGGCGAAGAAAATTTGATGTTTTTGTCCTGGAGACAAATGGTGAATGCCCTTTTACCGGGCCGCTCGCGCTTCAATCGGCGTGAATTAAAAGAAAGTACGGTCGGAGCTTTTTTAAAAGTTTAGGCCAAGAACCCCCGAATTTATGACCCCCTGATTTTGATTAGAGTGGTCTTTGTTTGTAAAAGAGGGGATCAGGAAAACTGTTCGGCTTACAACTAACCCGCCCATCAAATTTTTTTGCCAAAAGTACAAATTTTACAAGACTCAGTGTAAAGATCAAAAAGCTTGGCATTGCTAGCCAAAAAAAAAGATAGGGAGGCAGTTTCTAATTCAAAACACAACAAAACTCCCAAAAGCTAACCCAAAAACAAAATGGAACTTAAAAAAATTAAATCAATCGCGATGAATAATAAATGCAATAACAGAATCAGTTTTTCAGAAGAAAACAGGTTAAAAGACTATACACAACCCGCCCCTACCCTGCGAGAAAATAGAGGCCCCTTTATCAGCTTTAAGAAGGATCAAGGGAATTAACAAACAATTTAGCAAAACTGGTGAACTAGGGCATATAAAAAGGGAAAAAAATCGTTGGGCGATGACGCCAACTTAGGGCCTGAAATTAAAAAAAGATAGACAAGCTAAAAAATCTTGAACAAGAAAGTCGCAAGACAGAAGTGCTGACTTAACCGAGACAATTTCGAACTCAAATAAAAGAAAAGAGAAACATCGAAAAAATTTTTTTGAAGAAAAACAACACTACAGAAGAATACGAAACACGTTTTGGAGGGGGCAATTGTAAGCGTTAAAAGCTTTAGGATTTTCAAAAAGTACACTGGTGAGGTATTAAGGCGGCGGGGGTCAAAGTTTATTCCTCCGCCCCCACGCCTCCGCCTGATAAATCCTGGGAAAAAAACAGCTTGATCATCTTGCGAATTTTTTAAAAAAATTAGCCGGTAAAACCGTGGGCTTTTCCGGAAAATTTGGGGAGTATTGTCAGCTGGCTTTTGTTCTGCAACAAAAGTAGTTGGCTTTTTGGCCCACACTTTTTGGACATTGTTCTCTTAAAAAGTTGGGTTAATATTTGTAAGAAAAGACCAAATAATCCAGGGGTTAATCCAAGAAAAAGCGCTGTTTTTCATATCAGGGATCGCGAACAGAGCCCCCGAGCTTTGCTGAGTCTTCAATGACTTTGGGGGGGTTTGGACTTCGGGGTTAGATGACTTAATCTTGGGGTTCTTTTTTTGGGTTTTAATATTACTGGCCTCAGAAATTTTTGTCGTTTTTTTTAACCTTCTTTTTATTGCCCCTTAAAAAACATTATTAAGTTTATTATTTTCCTACCCGGAGTCTGAGGCAAAGGCGCATGTTAACGTGCCAACAGCAAAATCTACTTTTGATCTTGGTTTTTAAAAAATTTTGGTATCTTTCAATCTTTTTAATAAAACAACGTAGAATTAATGCGTCCTCTAAATTTGCTAAGTATTGTTTTTTCGCGTCAAAGCCAGTAAGATCATTATGTCGATCTCGCCTTGCTGCGAACTAGCAAACCCCCAAAGTAAGGCAATAGAGTCGTTTATTCGTTCATTCCCCCCTATTAGGCCTTAGAAGTGTTAAGATAATTTTTGTCCTTGCTGTTTTCTCTTCTGTGGGGCCCGGTCAAAAGTTTTTTCAAAAAAAAAAAAGATTTGAAAGGAGGTGCCAGCAGTTTATTTCTGTGGTGCCCGAAAAAAAAGGTCCGCCACCATGATTTGATCAACTTTTGTCTAAAGCCCTTTTTGATGTTAATATGAAATTTGTTACGTCCTTTTAAAACCCTTAGTCTATTTTGTTGCTAAATGGATTAAATGGGTTTTTCATTTGGTAATGGTGCTCGCAGTTCAGTCAAAATAGTCTGAAGGTTAAAAAAAAAGAAATCTGTACATGACCCCCAAAGGGTCATGGTGATTTAAAAAGATCAGCATACGCCACTCCCCACCCCTTTTTTGGGGCAAAACACAGCAAAGTTTTAAATGGTTTTGAAAAAATGCATCGGATGGGCTAAACCACGTTTTTGGTGTGGGTTTTCAATAGGGGGGTTAAAATATCTGCTTAAGGAGTATCACCTTTTTTTTGAAAAGAGGCGTCTGGGTCACGCAATGTCAAGAGTTTCGTTGCTATTTTTTAAGATTTTTTAGTGCGGCCCCAAAAGAAAATTTTTTCATCAGTATATTTTAATGCATCATTTTAAATTTTTTAAAAAATGTTTGTAACAAAAACAACTAAGACCGCCCCTTTGTTTTTGAACATGTTTATAACGAATGCGGGGCCAAATGGTTTCCTTCATGAAATATTTTAAAAAATCGTAAGGTTTAATATAATGAAGCCAGGAGAATAATAAGGTTTTAAAAGTTAACGGCAGGACCAAAAATGAGCCAGTTAACAATACCTGATGTTATTGGGTTTTGCTCACTAAAAAAAGCTGATAACTTTTACATTACTCCAAATTAACAATGCAAATCTAAAAAACAAATTTTAAATTTAAGCTTGAAGAAGAAAAAACCTTTTCTTTTTTGATAGAGAGCTAGTAAAATGTTTGGTTTTCAACTACAATTTTTCCCACTCATTTTTTATTTCTGGCCGACAAAACTACTTTTGAGGGGGGAAAAACCCCCGTTTTGCATTCTTCATTCTCTATGTTCATTTGGATGAGCTGACATGATGAAAACTTTATGAGGAAGGCCCTCAAATGTTTTAAAGCCTTCCCTCAGGGGAAAAAAGCATATTGCATATGAAATAACAATTCCCTATTTACAGTTTTAAAAAAAATTAGTTTGGGGAGGGTGGATCATTTTAATAAAAATCAAAAACAAACGGGGAAAGTTGTGAAATGGTAAACCCGAAAAAGTTTTGGAAATAAAATAATGCGTTGTATAAAAATGTCGCGTGGGCCGAAAAACCAGGAGTTACATTTGCGCCGTAAGGGGTATAAATTTTGAAAAAAAAAGACCTTGCAGACGTTGCGGACTTTGAACAGAATGGGGGTAGGCGCTTTGTTTTGGTTTTTAGTACACAAAAAAAATGGTGATTATAAACCAAGAGGTTTTCGCAACAAAGTTTCCTAAACTAGAACAGCTGCGAATCTAGAAGCAAATTGTTTGGGCTTTTTAATTAAAATGTTCGAAAACCTGACCTCAAATGGGCCTTTTGAACCATTTTTAGATGGGACATAAAAAATTTTAATTTATAAAACCCCTTTTAAAATTTTAGCCGTCAAAAATTTCGAAAAGCATTAACTCTGGCCCTTTCATGTAAATCTTATGCCCAAAGAAATAGTCGGGAAAAAAGATTTGAAAAAAAAGCCGTTGGGAAAAAACAGTACACCCCCACAGAAGGAAGCGGTTTTAAAAAATGCTTTACAAAAAAACAGTTCATTCCCCAAATGAAATTTGGAACACTTCACAATAATATTTGAAATTTCTGTCTTAAAAAATGGAGGGGATGGGGGTTTTGGGGTTTTTTGACGTCCTTTTTAAAGGAAAACAATTACTGCAAAAAATTGACGTTGACAGTCTTAAAGTTATGTCCCTCATTCTTCCAATGGTGAGGATATTAAGGTTATAACAAAAAACAAAAAAATCAATATTTGTCAAATGAAACAATCTTACAGCACTAATTGGGTTAAAATTAACTTTTGACCCTTTTAGGGGTTTTTTATACTGAACAAGTTTTAACAGAGGGATGATAAAAACAATAATGGATTAGATTAAATTCAGTTTAAAAATTGGAGCAGTTAAACTTTTTTGCAAAAACCCTATTGTTCATTTAATTTGTGGACGACTGGTTTGGAAAAAAAATTTGTCCCGACCCGTTACAAAATTTTATCGAAATTTTTAATCAATTGTGGTTTTCGTCCAAAAACTTAAATGGAAAAAAAAGCATTTCATGATAGAAGGTTTATATGGACAGATGTGACTATATTTAGTTAATCCTAGCAATAAACTTAGTGGTTTTAGAACATTTTATAGACTTTTTGAAGGAACGCAGACACATTTTTTATGATGATTTTGGGGCAAAAAGAACATAGTTTAAAAAGAGAAAACTTTGTCAAAACTACCCTTTTCAGCGGAAGACTGCGGGGGATAAGTGTGTGGATTTTTGCCAGAATAAATGGGGTTTTAAAGATTTTAGAGAACGTTGCTGTTTTTTTTTCAAGGCGGACCTTTTGAAGAAGTTTGCGGGGAAAATGATTTATTTTAAATGCCAGGGAAAACTGGATTAAACAAAAATGAAATCTAAAAAAGTTTGAAAATTAGTTTTGAAAACGGATCCCCTGCACAGTATGTTTTTTTGGGGGGTCGTTTTTTTTTGGTTCTTCAGGAACGGAATAGGCGGCTTTAGGGCACTTTCCCCAAAACTGGGGGGAGGAAAGTGAGCCAAAAATGGGTGTTTATACTTCTCTCCATTTTCGCATCCCACCTGCGGTGCTATCTCCCCTTCGCTTTCCCACCTGCGGGAAAACCTCCCTTTGGATATACCCTTTTCTTCCAAAGCTTTAGCTTTGAGATCGTCCTGGGGGCTTTTTTGTTGTTTTTTTTTTGGGGGGGGGGGGGGGGGGGTAAAGGTCTGCCTGATCTCCACTTGAGGTAGGCGTGCATGGCTGTCTTTGACTGAGGCAGGGGGGTGAGAACCGGGTTTAAGTGTTCGCCCATCTTCCAGTGGTTCTTTTTGTCGAGCTGGGTCCCATCTGCATTGAGGGGGGGGGGGAGCCGGAGGACTGGGGTCCAACAACCTTCAGAGGCATAGAAACGCTTGGTGCTGAATGTCTGCGTACCCCTAGATTTCATCGGCCTTTTTTGCTAAACCGGCTCCTGCTTTTCCGAAGCCTCTTCTGCAGTTTTGTTTTGCGCTGGGAATGCTCATTTTTTGCTTGTGATGGGGGGTCATTTGGTGCCTCTAAACAGCGGTGTTTCTCTGACACCCGGTCTGCACTTTTAGTCATTCCATCAACCCATCTTGCTTTTACGGGTTTCGGGCCCGGGGAAATCGGGGCAGAAAAGTAACGACTCTGAAGACCTCCCACTGCTCTTCATGCTGCTGTGGTCACCCTCTCGTGTCTTGGGCACCTCCCATCTAGGTCATTGAGAAATTTTTCTGAAACTTTATATCTTGAGTTGGGGGTTTGGCCTTTTTTGCAGTTTTGACCGGGGGTCTTCGCATGAGCGGATGCGGGTTTAAACTTTGACACGATGAGGGTGATCAGTCCAGCATCGCACCCACAAGGCCTTCGTCACTCTCCGTTCCCCAAAACTTTTTCATGGTGATGACAAAATCAACAGATCCAATGCTTGGAGCTTGGATGCTCCTATGTTTGTTGCGGGTAGGGAGGGCGAAAAGAGTGTTGGTGATGACAAGGTCCTGGTGCGCACTCTTGGGAGCGGAGGCCATTGTTTTGCAATTCCCGTACGTGTTCCAATGACCCCTTCCCAGGTCTGGTGAGGGCCCCCACTTGGCGTTAAAGTCACAGAGTACTTAGCTTCTCGCGGTGGGATGCGCGTGAGAGTGTCTAGTTCTTCGTAAAAACTTGTCCTTGTGTAAACGGGGTTTGGGTCTTTTTGGGGGCAAACGCGCGTTAGTGTTGCATTTTCTTGTTTCCAAGGGGGAAGGGGGGGATGTATCAGGCTCTTTTATCCCTCCGGCTTGACAATTTCCGGGTGAGAGGGGACTGTGCAAACCCTCGCCT
>CM031604.1:81953991-81983718 GCA_018398815.1 Conus ventricosus
ATACACACCATCACCATACCCCCCACTACCCACCTCACATAGAAGAAGCAGCCACCCTCCATGAAGCAGCCACCCTCCATTTATGTTGTTTCATTCTATTTTATTTCGTTTTATTTTATTCAATTTTTTAAAATTTATGATATATTTTTAATTCATTCATTCATTCATTTATTTATTTTACTTTATTCATTCTGTTCTGTTCTATTTTATTTTTAGTTATTATTTTTATTATCTTTTTATATACATTTTTTATTTCTATTTTTAATTTTTTTTTTTTAATTTCCGTTTTTTTTTTATAGTTCCTCTCCCATAATATCCTGCTAGGTGGCCCCGTTTCCGCCCAGCGGCCATTTTGACCATGACTGGATAAGTGTCTTTTTTTTTCTTTCTTCATCTTCACTGTACTAAATGTTATCTGTTTTCGCCTGAAGAAGACACAAGAGGTCGAAATGCATTGCGTCTTGTCCTGTGCTATGTTTGTCTGTGTCCTTGGCGGTAACTAGCCCGTCTCTTTCTGGGTTTTGTCAATGACTGGTTAAACTTCCATCAGATCATGGAGGCGACAACTTAAGCTCGTCTCATGCCTTTCACTGTTATCCTCTAACTTTAAACTGACAGGGGTCATGTGTCCTATGGTGAATGAAAAAAAATCTAAAGCTCTGACAAGAAATGAATATCAGAAAAAAAAGTGTAAAGCTGTTTCATTATCATGTGTCTGTGTGTGAGTGTGTGCGCATATGTGAGTGTGAGTGTGTGCGCATATATTCGGGCAGTGGGCAAGTCCTTTGAACTTGTACAGGAAGCTGGACGTTCCGCCTCCACAGTCCCCACTATCTTGCGAGCATACCGCAAGCATAGCTGGTAAGTTGACGGGTCACCGACCTTCAACTCTAGGGCTTGTCTACCTTGTATGCGAAGCTGAATTCGGCGGACTGCGCGGAAGAAACCACTGTGGTTCAACGGGCAGAAAGGTGATTTCCAGCAACGCGTTGTGGAGTGCACAGGGCGTGTCAAGAGGCAAAAGGCATCACGGTCATCCACTGCACCCAATCTATCTCCAGCTGTCTCGACTTCGTCTTGCCACTGGACACAGATAGACTGGGGCGAGAGAGTGAGGCTGACGACACTCAACTCTCCCTCACTATAATCCAAGTCAAGCGCAAGTCATGACTTCAAACCCCACAGCGCGACCTCAAGTCCTGTGGCGATGGGCAAGTGGCGAAGGCAGCAGGTGTGGATACACTGAGAGCTGTCAGTCACGAGCCTGCACACTGGCAGCCCAGGGCATGTGGTCGCTCTCAACTGGACGAAGAAGAAGTGGAGTTCGGCAGCCCCCTGGATGTCTGAGCAGCCCTTTTTAGGACCGCACTGCTCACCTCCATAGCAAGAGGAAGAGACTAGAAAAGGTGCCCTAAACTTTGCCTGCTTCACCTTACCCTGGCCAGCAAACAGCGGCTGGCGGGGTGTCCCTCCAGCGGTCGAACTACGAAGAAAACAAAAACAAAGGTGCTCAACCCCGGCACATGGAACGTGCGAACTCTATTGGACAACGCCAAGGCAGACAGACCAGAGCGAAGAACTGCACTGGTCGCCAAAGAACTTGCTCGCTACAACGTCGACATAGCAGCACTCAGCGAAACACGCCTAGCGGACAAAGGCCAACTCACAAAATCTGGTGGAGGATATACATTCTTCTGGAGTGGACGCAGCAGTACTGAACGGCGAGAGGCAGGCGTAGGATTTGCCATCAGATCCCATCTCACCCGGAAACTTGTCAAGCTCCTGGAGGGTATAAACGATCGCCTGATGACATCCCAGCTTCCACTTGGAAACAAGAAGAGTGCAACACTAATCAGCGCGTATGCCCCAAAAATGACCAACCCAGATGACATCAAGGACAAGTTCTACGAAGAACTAGACACTCTCATCGCAGCAGTCCCACCGTCTGAGAAGCTAATCGTACTCTGTGACTTCAACGCCAGAGTGGGGACGATCACCAGACCTGGCAAGGGATCATTGGGAGACACGGTACTGGCAATTGCAACAGCAATGGCCTCCTGCTCCTCAAGATGTGCGCTACTCAGGACCTTGTCATCACCAACACTCTGTTCTGCCTCCCTACCCGCAACAAGACATCATGGATGCATCCACGCTCCAAGCATTGGCATCTGATTGATTATGTCATCACCATGAAGAGAGTTGTGCGAGACGTGAGAGTGACGAAGGCCATGTGTGTGGTGCTGACTGCTGGACTGATCATCGCCTCATCGTGTCAAAGTTTAAACTCCGCATCCTGCTCATGCGAAGACCCAAGGTCAGAAGACTGCAAAGAGGCTCAACGTCTCCAAGCTCAAGGATAGTAAAGTTGCAGAAGATTTCTCAATGACCTAGATGGCAGGCTGCCCAAGACACGAGAGGATGACCACAGCAGCATTGAAGAGCAGTGGGAGGTCTTCAGAGATGCAGTCTACTTTACTGCCCTCGATCTCCTCGGACCAGAAACCGTAGAAAGCAAGACTGGTTTGATGAGAATGACGTAAAGTGCAGACACTGCTGTCAGAGAAACACCAGCTGTTCAGAGCGCACCAGAATGACCCCACATCACAAGCTAAGAATGATGCATTCACCAGCGCAAAACAAAACGTGCAGAAGAGGCTTCGTGAAATGCAGGATGCCTGGTTCAGCAAAAAGGCCGATGAAATCTAGGGCTACGCAGACATTCATGACACCAAGCGTTTCTATGACGCTCTGAAGGCTGTGTATGGACCCAGTCCTCCGGCTCCTCCCCCTCCTCAATGCAGATGGGACCAGCTGCTGACAGAAAAGAAGCCGATTCTGGAGAGATGGGCTGAACACTTTAACCAGGTTCTCAACCGCCCTGCCTCAGTAACGTAGTGGCATTGCCGCCTACCTCAAGTGGAGATCAGGCAACCTTGACCCACCCCCCCCCCCCCCCAAAAAAAAAACACCCCCCCCACCAAACCGCCTGAGGACAGATCTGCAAAGCTGAAAGCTAAATGGAAAGAACAGGATTTATCCAAGGTAGGTGTTCACGTCAGTGTGGATGAGAAGGTGGATATAGTCACGTCCAGAGTGGGATGCAGAAGATGGAGAGAAACGTTATTATAAACACCGATTCTGGCTCACTTGTCCTCACCGAGTTTCTTGGGCGAAAGTGCCCTAAAGGCCGCATATTCTGTGTCTTGACACGTATACCAAAAAATATAACGACCTACAAACATACATACTCGTGCAGGGTATCCGTTTTCATGACTAATTACTTAACTTTTCAGATTAGTTTTGTTTAATCTGATGTTTTTCATGGTCATTTTAATAAAAATCATTTTCGCGCAAACTTTCTTCAAATGGAGTCTCTGTCTTTCATGTGAAATAAAACTAGTGTCTTTAACTGTTCTCTAAAGTCTTTAAATCGAGTTTATTTCTGGCATAAATCCACACACTAATCCCAGCATTGTCTCCGCTGAAAGCTAGTTTCGAACAAAGTGTTTCTCTTTTTAACTATGTCTTTTCTGCCGAACAGTCATTATAAATAAATAGTGTCTGCGTTCCTTCAAAACAGTCTCATAAAACTGTTCTAAAACTAACTAAGTTTTTTATTGATAGGATTAACTAAATATATGTCATCATCTGGCCATATAAATACCTTATTTCTTGGATATGCTTTGTTCCATGTAAGTGTTGGAAAGAAAACCACTATATGATAAAATTATATACGATAAACGTTTGTAAAAACAGGTCGAGGGAAAAATTATTGTTTTTTTCCACAACCAGGTCTGTCCCACAAATTAATGTAACAATGAGGGTTTTTTGTCATAAAAGTTTAACTGCTCCATAGTTTTTACTATACTAGATTTAAGATAATCAGTTATTGTTTTTATCATGCTCTCTGTTAAAAATTGTTCAGTTATAAAATCCTAATATAATACAAAATTATATAATATAAAAATTAAAAAAATAATAATTTTAATAATATAAATAAATATTATAAAACATTAAATATAATAATAAAAAAAATCATAAATATATAAAAAAAAATATAAATATTATATATTTAAAATTTAATTAAAAAAAATTAAAAAAATTTATATAATAAATTTAATAAAAATAAATTAATATTTTATTATAAAAAACTAATATAAAAATAATTAGAAAAAGACTTTCTTTTTTCTTTTTACTTTTTTCTTTTTTTTTCTCTTAATGTGTAAGATTAATCCAATTTAGTGCTGTAAGATTGTTTCTATTTTAGACTAATATTGATTTTGTTGCTGTTGGTATAAATGAATATCCTCCACATTGTTGAAGATGACGACAGTAACTTTAGGCCTGTCCAACGTCTTAGTTTTGCAGCTAATTAGGTATGCCTTTAAAAGGACGTCACTAACGCCCACTAACCCCATCCCTCTCCTTATCTTTTAAGACAGAAAATTCAAATTTATTGTGAACGTGTCTACTAATTTCATTTGCGGAATGAACTGTTAATTTTGTAGAAGCATTTGTTTAAAACCCTTCTCTTCTGTGGGGATGTACGGTTTTTCCCATACGGCTTTATTTCAATCTCTTTCCGATATTGTCATCTGGCATAAGACTTACTTGTAAAGGGCCAGAGTTGAATGCTTTTCTGAAACTGTTTTGAAGGCTTAAAATTTGTATAATGGGATTATGAATTCAAAATTTTATGCTTCCCATTCTAAATTGGTTCTTGTTGCCTTTTGAGGTCTGGTTTTCGAACTATTTTTTATTCTTAATGACCAACATTTTTTGACTCCTAGATTGGCCATGCTGTTCTAGTTTTAGGATACTTTTTGTTGTCGCCAACCTCTTTGCGTTTATAATCACCATCTTTAGTGTACTCAAAACCATACAAAGGCCTTATCTCACCATTATGTTCAAAGTCCGCAACGTTGCAAGGTCTTTAATTCTAAAGTTATTACACCTTACAGGCGCTAATGTAACTCCTGGTTCTTCCTGGCCCTCGCGAAATGTTTATAGTACAACGCATTATTTTGATTTCCAATACAATGTGCAGGTTATCACATTTCACAAAACTTTCCCCGCTTTGTCTTTGATTTTTAGATTAAATGATCCAGACCCTCCACAGCTAAATCTTTTAAACTGTTAAAATTTGCGGTATTGTATAATTCATATCGCAATAATGCAGCTTTCCTGTACGGAGTGCTCTTAAAAACAGTTGTGGGGACTTCCATCATTTAAGTTTTCATCAGTGTAAGCTCTCCAAGATGAACATAGAGTAATGAATGTTAATGCAAGATCGAGCGGATTTTCCCCTCTAAGTAGTTTTGTATGGCTCAGCAATAAACTATGTGTGGGTTAAATTGCTAGTTGTAAAGCCTTACATTTTAGCTAGCTCTCTATCAAAAAGTAAGATGTTTCTGCTTCTTAAGCTTAAATGTTAATATTGTTTTTAGTTTTAGCATTGTTAAGTTTGAGAGTAAGTCAAAGTTACTTCATGGCTTCTTTTTGGGAGCAAAACCCGAATAACATCAGGTATTGTTAACTGGCTGAATTTTGGTCCCTGCCTTGTTTTAACTTTTAGAAACCTTATTATTCTCCTGGCTTCACTTTATATTTAAACCTTACAGACTTTTTGTAAAATATTTCATGAAGCGCAACCTTTTTGGCCCGCTTGGTTATGACTAGGCATGTTCTAAAACGCAAATAATAGGGCGGCGGTCTTGAGTTGTTATTGTTTCAAACATTTTTTGAACATTTAATTATTGAGTGCATTCAAATATATCTGATGCAAAATATTTGTTGGCGCACTACAATCTTAAAAATATAGAAATGGATACTCTTGACATTGCTGTGACCCCAGAATGACTCTTTTCATAAAAGCGTGAGTACTACCATTAAGCAGATATATTAACCCCCCTATTTAAAAATGACCACACCAAGAAAGCGTGGTTGGTTTAGTGTCGAATGCAGTTTTATCGAAACCAGTTAAACTTTGCTGTGTTTTGCGCTTCAACTGGAGTGTGGAGTGGCGGATGTGATTCATTAATCACAATAGCTTGTGAGGTCTGTTGTACAGATTTCAGTTTTATTACACCTTCAGACGTATTTTGACTGAACTGCGGCACCTTTACCAAATGACAACCTATTTAATCCACTTAGCAAACATAATAGACAGGAAGGCTTTGATAGGATCTGTAACGAAATTCAATATTAACATCAAGACAGGCTTTAGACAAAAGTTGGTTCTTTTAATCATGGCCTAGGCGACCTTTATTTCGGGGGCACGCACAGAAAGTATAACGATGACTGGCATCCTCCTTTCAAATCTTTCTTTGTTCGGAAAAACTGTTGGCCGGGTCCCTACAGGCAAGAGCATAAAACAGCTATGGGACAACATTTATTTTAGACACTTCTAAGGAGGCCCCTAAACTAGGGCGGGCATAGAACGAAAAATAAACGGACTCTATTCGCACGTACGTTTGGTGTTTGCTATGTTCGCAAAGCACAGGCGAGATCGAGCTTAAAACTGATCCTTCTACTGGCTTTGACGCGCATAAATCAATATTAGCAAATTTAGAGGACGCCATTAATTCTACAGTTGATTTACCTTCAAGTATTGAAAGATACCAAAATGTTTTACAATACGCAAGATCAAAAGTAGACTTTGCTGTTCTGGCACTGGTTCTATTCATGCTGCCTTCTGACCTCAGACTCCAGGTAGGAATATTATTATACTATAATATGAATTCTTATAGCAGGCAATGAACCAGAAGGTTGGGAAAATCGGAATAAATTCTGTGAGACCTGTATTATTACAACCATAAAAAGAACCCAAGATTAAGTCCTTAATCCCGAAGTCAACCCCCAAAGTCATTGAAGACTCAGCAAGCTGCGGCACTCTGTTCGCGACTGACCATGAATTATGAAAAAGAAGCGCTTGTTCTTGGATTAACTGGCCTAGGATTAGTAGTTGGTACTTTAGTTACTCAATATTTAACCCAACTATTAAGAGAACTAATGTCCATAGTGCTCGGCCATTAAAGCCACTACTTTGCTTTCAGTAAGACAAAAGCAGCTGACAATACTCCCCAATATTCCTGTAAAGCATCACGTCTTGTCCCCCGGTCCTTTTTTTCATAAATTTCGCAAGTGATCAAGCTGTTTTTTACCAATGATTTATCCTGGCAGGGAGGCGATGGCGGCGAAGGTTAATGAACTTGACCACCGCCCCGACTGTAATAGCCATCACAGTGTGTACTTATTGCAAATCCTAATGTGTTATAAGCTTACTAATGTGACTCCCCTGCTCTCTAATCAGTGTTCGTTATTCGTTTCGCTAGTGTTGTGTCTTCATAAATTTTTTCGGATAGTTTCTCTTATTATTTACTTGAGTTCGTCATTGGTCTATGGTTAGTAGTCAGCAGCACTGTCTAGTCTTGACTGATCTTTCTTGTTCAAGATCGTTTAGTCTTTGTCTTATTCTTTCTTTAATATCTGGCCCTAAGTTGGCGTCATCAGCATCAAGAGTTTTTTCTTTTTCTCTTTTTATATGCTTCATCTAGTTAACCTAGTTTTGCTCAATTTGTTTGTTAATTCGCTCTGTTCCTTCTTTAAAGCAATGATCAAGGGCCTCTATTTCGCTTGGGGGTTTTAGCGGAGGGTCGTGTATAGTCTTTAACGCTGTTTCTTCTGGAAAAACTGGATTCTGCTTCTATTGCCTTAATTATTTCATTCTGCGATTGATATAATTCTTTATGTTCCATGTTTGTATTTGGTTAGCTTTTGGGAGTTCTTTGTTGTGTGTTTGAAGTTTTAGAAACTAGCCTCCTATCTAATTTTGGTTAGCAATGCCAAGGCGATTTTGTTCTTTCACACTGAGGCTTTGTATAATTGTTCTCTTGGCTAAATTTTGTTGGTCTGTATAGTTGTAAGCCGAACAAGATTCTCCTGATTCGCTCTTTACAAACAATGACCATCTTCTAATTCAAAATCATTTGGTCTATTAATTCGGGAGGTTCTTGGCCTTAACTTTTGTTAAAGCTCCGACCGTTACTTTCTGTTAATTCACGCCGCATTGAGGCGCTGAGCGATGCCGTGTCAAAGGGATCATTTCACTCATGTGTGTCTCCCAGGATCAAAATACATCCATAATCTTCTTCGCTTCTCAATTACCGCAATGTTTTTTAAATAATTTATTTTATTTTGTTATAAAAAAAATGTCACAAGCTTATGGCTTCGCATTCTTGACCCGTATAGGAAAGTTGAAAAGAAACCCCTTGGCGTTGCAGGGAAATAAACGGATATAGTACTGTTCCAAATAATCCATCTACTATTGATGCAGATCAAATTTACGTTAGATTTCAGACCTAGGAGCGGATGATTTGATCGTGCAGGCTCTGCACGGCTTACTTTTAAAATAGAACTCGCTTCACACAGACCAACCAGAAACAGTGTCCAGGAATTTGGGTACGGGAAATCGTTAAGAAATTTCTGTAAAACATGAGGGGCAAGAAGTATTTTCTTTAAACAATTGCAGACCATATTTTTTAACTATTTCTGCTCTATGGCTAAAAGCGTATGAAAGGGGAGATCTTGCGGTTCACGATCGGCAATGAAGAAACCAAAACTTAGGAACTAGGCGACGAACTCGCCTCAAGGTGCTAAAAGCTGCAAAAAGGTTTAGTGTAAGTTATGCGGATGGTAATCGCTTTTCCATTCCCCTAGATTTTTGAGTTGTTAAAAGCGCACATGCCATTACTTTCAAGGAGCATTAAAAGACAGATTCGTCATATTGAACTTAACTTTAATGAAGACAACGTGTTATCAAATCAAAGACACCGAAGCAATGTACAGCATTTCTGCCATATCGGTTAGAGTTTGGACGTTGTTTTAGCAACCATAATTTAGAAAAGCTGATTGGGGATCATCTAAGTCCCAACTATATATATATTTACGAAAACGTAGCGTTCATCATACAACATATCTAGAAAGCAGGGCAGACCACTATATGGAATTTTAGTTTTTAGCGTCTCTGCCAAGATCGCTTTTAAAAGGTTATTTTATTGCTGGTGTGAAGATGATAAGAACCATTCAAAGAGGAAGTGAAAAGTGTTTTAATCAAAAATACGAAGTACATGTTCGATTGAGGGCTGTCTAACCTAAATCTTTGTAGCGGGACTTGACCTTATCATCATTTTGACGAAACGAAATAAGAAAATTGTTTGGGGGTGGCGAGGGTAGAAGTCCAACAGGCAGCCTTGCGGCTAAAGATCTACACCTTCACAGTGTAAGACTTGATGATATTTTACAACAAAATACGGTTTATGGATTGACTAAGGTCAACGGGGGATATCGTTACCATGGAAGCGGGAGAACTGTGAGAGACGTAATAAACATTCAACATTGATATAAGAAGAAGATAGCCGATTAAACGCTCTAATGTACATTTGTCCCACTTTTTTAATTCATATGATGCGACAGCTGACTATTGAAGGTAGCAGATTACAAGATATACAATTACTAATTTATTTTTTATTTTATAAAAGCATCATGTCTGTTCCGGTTTATCCAAATGTGCCTACCGCACCGCCAAAGAAGAAGATAGAGGCATTCTGCTGTTTTAGATACCCCTGAAGTAAAAAGAACCTCAGATTAACAACATTACACAAAGCAACAAAACTAGAGCAGGACCTTTCAAATACCGCAAAACAAACGAAGGTATTCTGCTGCCTTTAATGCTGTTACATTTGTCAATACTGGAGCATCGACTATGAGTGCTGCATCAGCAGGAAACGAGTGTTAGGTACTTAGCATCAGGCGTTGGCTGACAACCCGCAGCTTTACCCTAGGCGGTTTGTCTTTAGCTCTTGGCCTGTGTTTCATAGCTGTAGGTGCTGCTGGCACAAAACACTAACCCTAACTCCAAAAGCACCACAGCTATGGTTCAATAATAACGGATAAACTTAGTTCGTTTAAACTGACATTAAATAAAGCGCTAGCTGACTCAAACTTCACGGATGATGAATTTAATCGTTTTCAGACCGAGTTTGATGACTACGAAAGTCAAAAGTTGATCTTCAAAGAAAGGCAAGACAAGTTTTTCTCAACAGCCAGACGCCGAGCAGATAAATAAGGATTGCTTAAAAAAGTAAACGAAACATTAAACTCTGTTCTAAACAGTCACATTAACGAATGCCAAAGGGCGTTTATACTTTAGTTTATGAGTCAAGCGCAAAGTCCGTTGGATATTGGTTCTGATTAGTTTTTTTTTTTATTTAAATAAATATTTTGAGTTAGGAAAGAGACTCAACATAGGCTAAGATATATGAAGGACATGAAGAAATTTTTGAAGCAATGCAAGAAAATTTGTCTAGAGCACTGAATCGATTTTTGATTTAGAAGGCATGATCAGCAAGCGTCACGGGCAAGTGTTGGTTCATGCTATTTCTCAAGTTCCAAGTAAACTAAACAATAGACCCGCCTGTTAAAGTAATGTTAGCTCTGTTTTAATTGACTATGTAAACAATAAATGAAAAAATCTAGAGTTGGGTCTTATACTAAACAGCTGGACTTATTCTTTCCTCTAGTGACATAAGTCGGGTTGGTGGCAGACGAAACTTGCGTGCACAGTTGGACGCTGCTGCTGAAGGAGCCAAAAATGAGAGGCTCTGGTTGGTAGAGGGCGAAGTCCTAGAGATTCAGTTATTTAAAACAGTCTAAGTTTGCACGATTGTTGGCAAGTCTCACATTCCACTACTCCTGCATTTAGTCGCATAATAAAAAAAGCAGTTCTAAATACATAAAGAATACAGACAATCAGTGTTTTATGTGGTGTGTCTTGCATGGCTGCAGTACGCCCGCTAAAACGCAGATAGAGAGTGTCTAAACTATCGCCCTTAACATCTATGATCTTAACTGTAGTGGATTATCCTTTTTTACCGTTTAGCGTGGATTCTATTGATCTGTTTGTAAGAACCAAAAACAAACCATAATGGTAATGTCTTCACATGGGATGAGGAAACTGATTTGGTGCGATTACAGGTCAGTAACAGCCCATCAATAGGTAATCAGACCAAAAGCCATGTGACTTACTGCTGATTGCTTTTCCATGAGGGGCTGCGGTGCGTTTACACATCTTTGATACGCACAATGAGTAGATTATTGGCCCATACTTCAAATAATTGGGCATAAACAAGAATTCTGCAGAAATTAGTTTAACAAGAATGCATTGTTCAAGCGCGAGCGAACGTAAGAACTATTGTATTCGGCCCAGTTGGACTGTTATACAGAAAATAACTAATTACGCCCCCACCGGATCTGAAGTTAGTTTTAAGTACTGGAAACGGTCTGCTACATTCTCCCATATGTTGTTTACGCAGACTTCGAATCACTCATTGTTCTTATGTGGGGGCCAGCGCCACAAAAAACTTCGAACAAACAGTCTTAATGAGTAATCATCAGATTGTTCATTTGGCCTTCATTATTGTCAGGTCGGATGGCGCTCATTCTGAGCAGAATTATATAGAGGACAGATGCTGCAGAAACATTCTTAAAACGCATGCAGCAAGTGCGTAACGCCTGTTCTATAATCTAAACTTATCAGAGAAATCATAATGGAGCCTGAAGACCATACACAGTATGACTCAGCCACGCATTGTAGGATTTGCGGTTTAGTAGCTAACGCCAAGAGTGTTTAAACCCCACGTAAGAGACCATGTACATTAGTGGGAAAAGTTTAGTGGAGCGGCGCATAACAAATGGCAATCTTCAACTAAAGTTTGAACCAAAAGACATGGAAGCTGCCCATCTTCTTTCATAACTTGAGAGGTTACGACTCTCATCTTATATTGCAAGCTGTAAAAACCAGCGCCTTCAGGGGGTATAGCTTCATTGCGCAGTAATCAGAAAAGTACATGTGTTTCACTTTAAATAACATGTCGTTCTACGACTCTATGAAACAATGATGGGCTCATTAGAGGCAATGGCTATGTCCTTAAAGGTCCTGCCCAATACGGAAAAATTATTTTGAATCAACTTTGTTAGTAAGGGGTTTATCCCTTATGAGTACATGAACAGTTGGGGAAAGGTTTGACGATGAAGATACCACATCCGCCTAATGGCGCGTTCTTTTCTAGTCTTAGAGAAAGGACATAGCGACTCGATTACCGGCATGTCAAGATGCTTGGCAAAGTTAGATGGTAAAACGAGGGGAGACAATCATGATCCTATTTAATGGCAGTTGTATGTTTGTCTGGCGGCCGTCTTTGTTAATTTATAGGAAGAACCTGCATGAAACATTACAGTTTGGATTCCCGCGCTTTACAATTTCTGCGCCCGGATGAGCTGGGTCGCGTTTCTTAAAAGTTTTACTGGGAGTACAGATTGATTTATTGTCTGATTGTACAATGATTAGATGATTGAAAACGGATGTCGTGGACGGAATTAGGGTATGGTCGCCATCATTACTGTAAAGCAAACAACAAATACCTAGATGATTTAGATCCAAGTAAAGGTCTAACTTTCTTATGTTTAGATGCAACAATCTGTATGGATGGGGGCAATGGCGCAATTCATCTTCCATTACGCAACTTTAATATGTCACAGGTACAAATAATATTCAAATAAAGCATTAAGTGGGATTGAGCTTGTCGCGCATAGGCCTCCAAAGTATCAGCAGCATGGTTTCATTCTAGAAGTTGACTTAGCTATATCCTCATGAAACTCCATGACCTGCATATATACTATCATTAGCAGCAGATTGTCTAAGGATGGACCCAGAGAGCCGCCTAAACGTGTGCCTTAATCTTCGAGGCAAAATAAAATTTGGTCTGCCATTACAGACTTTACAATTTTTAGTTAAGACATGTTTGAAGTTGACAGCTTGTCCATCGCATAATTGCTTTTGTTCAAGAAACAGTTCATGAAACCATCATCATGAAGAACACTGATCTTAGAATAAATCCATAGATGCTCAGGGAATAAAGACTTTTTCAAGCTGATGAACAACAGATGTTTTGGAAAGACTATGGAGAATCCGCACAAGCGCCAAAGATGTCAGATTTGTCACCTCAGAGAGAACGAAGCAATTAAGCTGACTTCAAAAACTAATTATCAGGACTTTAAGAAGATTTCATGATCCCCCTTTTTGGCATAATGATGAAAAAATGAAAGTCAAATTGACAAGCCTGT
The DNA here is from genome assembly GCA_018398815.1 of Conus ventricosus. Classification (NCBI taxonomy): domain Eukaryota; kingdom Metazoa; phylum Mollusca; class Gastropoda; order Neogastropoda; family Conidae; genus Conus; species Conus ventricosus. The sequence goes on from CM031604.1 coordinate 81,967,174, forward strand.
TTTTTTTTATTGTGGGTTTACTGTTTTAGAATTATCAAAGCTTGATGTTAGGTTTCTTTATGACTACTTTAAGCCCTCGTATCTGAGTCCAGCGGGCTTTACACTGATACTTGTTAGTTTTTTGTTATAGATCTCCCTACTGAAGACATCTATAAAAGACATGGATACCGAAGTGGTAAAGGGCATGCGGGAGCGATGGTAAGATACATCTGATTACCTAAAGATTCGCCCCTTTGCATTCAATTACTAACAAATCCTTAAAACTTCCTGATGAAGGATGAATTATTCTGGAAGAGTGATATAAGGGAGTATGTTGGTTTAAGGTCAAAAATGTACAGTATTTCGAGCCAGGGAAAATAATTAAGAAAGCAAAAGGAATATCTCGCTAGCGTGTGAGTCAAAACATAATCAAATGGGACAACTACAAGATGCATTGTTTGGCAATAAGACTTTTCATCATGATCATCGTAAATCTGCGATCTAATTCTACCGTGAGTTCAACACAACTGTTGTATTCAAAGTAGTCATTAGATAGAACAAACACAAAACGGTGTTTGTTAATCCAGAGTTTCATTGCAATCGGGCACTGGGGAACCGCAATAAACAGGGGGTTGATATTTGTCATCAACTTTTATTATTAAGATCAATCATAGCTTCTTCCAATTCATTTAAATCTTTTCTCATGTTTGCTTGACAGTGATTCGAATTTTTTTTATTATTTTCAAGATCTTCTTTTTCCCAATTTTGGGGTGTGAGTTGTAGGCGATGGGATGATTTATGCATGCATGATTAATCCCGGGAAAATGTTTCCTTTAATAGATTACACGGCCTGAAATGATTCCCGTATCATTTTCATGGTCTCTTCTTTACCATTCTTGTTTCGTTTTGCTATTCTTTCTGAGCTTCCCATTTTAGTTAAACTCAAATTTATTTACGTAAATTATTTAAATGCGGAAACTGTTGGCTGGGGGGAGGGATTATCTCGCTGTTCTTACTTCACAAAAGATGCTTTGAGGGCTGGTTGTTTTGTTGTGTCAGTTTCTCGTAAATAATTACACGGGCGGATTCATCTTTACAATTCTTTTTATTTCATATGGTCAATACTCCAAATTGGATAGGTTGCCCTGATGCGAGTGTCCATTCTGCTTCCACCGGTAATTTAGGTACACGTATTTCAATCCCAAATGGTAATCAGTTTGCTTGGATGAAGAACTCTCCTTCAGCAACTTTTATTGTTTTTCTTTGATTGCTTGTACTGGTTTTAACCCCTGTAAATTCTTCATTATTCACTTGCGCGCAAAACTGAGGGGCACGAGTTCTTTCTAACCCATTCTGTGTTCGCGAGAATTTGTTCAATAAGCTCTCTGTGATACTGTAGGAGAAAAGTTGTTCAGCTACTGTTTGGTAAAGTTTTCAAATTTTAGCCTGTGATTCTGTGGAACTCCCGGAATGCCTCTTTTAATGGTAACTTATGTTTATCTTAAAATAATTGATTTCACTTGGCCTTTAATTCTTTGCATCATCGACTTGAATCATGCGAGGTTAAGTTATTGGGCCTCGTTGATTTATCGTTGTATATAGCGACCAGCAACTGCAGAGGCACTTTTATTTTGTGTTAATGGTTCCGCATCTTTGTTCTTGATGCTATGTCAATGTCTGTAAGTGCGTACTTACATCCTTTTTGTTCTAATCCTATCAGTGGGTAAATATAGAAGATCCTTTGTTGGGTTGTCGTTTGGAGTTGGTGTTCACCACGTGCGGTCTCTGTTTTCGTTGGGGGCAGGTAAATAAATTGCCACGATTGCTTGTTTAGATAACCATTCCTTTGCTGTTTGGTTCACTGACTCATATGCCGCTTGCTTGGCTTAGCTTCTGTTATTTGCGGTGTTGCCCTTCCAATATCCTTTGGGCGAATAAAATAGATTTTGTTCATTTTTTATTCAGCCAATATTATGCGCAACAAAATACACTCAGTCATACCAACACAATAAAACGCGGATTTCTTGCATCTTTTGTTTGTCTGATGGTTGATAAATGTCAGGAATTTGGTGGGGGCAATGTCTGGACTGGTTTGCCTGTTACTAGATATTATTTTTTATTGCTGGTCAACATTTTTAAAGTGGTAAGCTGCATGCCTGTTCTTTCTGGGGTGTCATAATAAAAGATAACTGCTCCAAGTCTCTGCCTTTCATAGGCGTCTTGTGCAGCTGCTGTCGCACCATAGCTTGTTAGTCTTTTTCTCTCGCTGTCATCCGCAGTTTTCTAAAGCGAAATTACTTCCGCTAAAAGCAAGCGCATTCACCACTTGCGCCGCCTTATCATTTATTGCGAGTGAAGCCATTTTTTATATATGTATTTTTTTTCTTACATATTTATATTTCTGGAATGATTCCTTTGCTTAACTAGAAAAATCTTTTCGTGGCAACCGAAGCTGCATGATAGCTAATCGCTTTGCTGAATACTCAAGTTAGTTTGCCAAGATTGCTGGTTAATTTTAACAAGCTTTTACCAAGCATTGAGTATCCTACAACTTAGGCCTCCATAAACAAGCAGATTGGTTTACAAGGTCCCCCTGCAACAGTTTTTTCGGTGCTCATTTTTAGAAAATAAATTAATTATAATTTTAATAAAAAACATGAACTGTGATGATGTCTACAGATAAAGGCGGCCTAAACCGTCCTGAACTTTATGAATGACCAAGTTAATGATCATGCTATATGCCCTAAAAGGAGAGGCTGTATTCTTTGGCAGCATGTGAAAACAAAACAGTCTCGGAACTGAATTCAGCATAGAACAGATTCAGCAGATGTCGCCGCAAGAACATTATAAAGTATCATAAACAAGGTATGACGCGCCAGCTGGGGTCGAGAATTGGTAAAAAGTGTGGGGGCAAACGGCTCTTAGTTTGTACACTAACTAGTCAGTAGATCTTGCTCCCATGGATTCTCTGATCAAGTCTTTAACATATGATTTATCGCGAAGTTCAGATTTTATCAAAGACATTAGTGTCTCTAGGATGTGATCTATATACAGATTTGGTACATTGTTATCGCCATTAATCATGGGATTTATTACTTTTAATCTTATAGATTTTGTTTCCTTCATATGACACGAGGCTGGAATTTCATCAGAACCAGAATCAGGTGGAGAAAGTAACCAAGCCAGAAATTCGCAGAAAACACTGAACCAGGTGGGGAACAGTGAAAAAGAATCCTCATACGGGGCGTGTTAAAGCAAGGAAAAAAATTAGCAGAGTGGAACAGACAAAAAAAATTAATGTTACAGAATATAACTCATCATGAAAAATAACGCCGCCAGCGCCAGAACAAGTTGGCTTCAATGCCGGAATAAAAACTCCAGCGATACAAAGCCTACAGCACCAAAGTCTTCATGGATTATTGACGTAAAACTGTGCCAATTTTGGCGCCATTGCTGCTGTTGGGGCGGCTGTTAGAGCGGCTATAAAATATATAACACGATGGCAACAGAAAACAAAAGCAATCAAAAAAATCTGAGCCACTAAATGCAGAAAAGACACAGCACCGCCATAACGCCAATAACAAAGCGATTATTTTGATCCTTTTGAATTGTTAATAATATTTTAAGAAGCTTAATTTTAATTTTTTATAATAAATATAGAATCTTGGCGCTATTATAAAATGATAAAGTCTTTAAATAAAGACATGGAGTCTATAATGAATTTCAATTGACCCGAATTTGTAATCAATGCGGTTGCTTCGGAGGTAAACCTTCTTTAAGCTCTTTGCAGAAAACGCGATCATGACTTTCCTCAACGATGACGCGTTTTTTTGCTCGGCGTTGTGTGTTACCTATATCAGGGCATCTACTGTTTAAGATAAATACACAGATCTGAGGTTCTTAGCTCTTAAGGTTATACTTGAGAAACACGTGATTAATAAATACTTGCCTAAGAACGTGCCTAAGAACTTGTGAATGGACTTGAGGATAGGACTTGTAATAGGGACTTGTAATTGGACTTGTAAATGACTTGAGAATAACTTAGTAGAACGTTGTGATTGACTTGAGAAATGACTTAAGTAAGAAACTGTGATGACTTGAGGATAATGACTTTGTGATTGACTTGGTGATTGATCTTAAGTAAGAACTTGTGGATTCTTGAGTGTGCTTGCGTGGGGTGGGGGTTGTGCGTGCGCTGGGGAGGGGGTGGGGGGACGTGAATGCGGTGGGGTGGGGGATGTGCTTGCGTGGGGTGGGGCCGTGGGGGGTGTGACTTGGGGGTAGGAGTGTGTGTGGTGTACAAGGAGCTTTTTATTTGTCAGGTGTTAACACACTTGGTGCTAAGACAGTGCTTGCGTTTTTGTTGCTAGTTCAAAGCAGCCACCAATGGCACAAAAAAAGTCTATCTCACGCTGAGAACTTGACCGCTCTAGGGTGATGCGGTGGAGAGTGAAGAAACGGCTTGCCACTGCGACCTTTGACCGCTCTTGGGTAGAGCGATGAAGAAAGGCTTGCCCCTGTGACCTTTGAACTGCTCTGTGGGTAGAGCGCTGGAAGTACGGATTGCTACTGTGACCTTGGCGCTCTGGGTGGGCGCTGGAAAAACGGCCTTGTCTTACTGTGCCCTTGGGCGCTCTAGGGTGGAGCGCTGGTTCTCTCTCATCTGCTGCGGACATTGGAGAGGAGTGTGTTTGGAGTTGTATAGGCTCTTGTAGGAAAGTAGTCATAATTTCTAATCTCCTCACTGCATGAAAATCTTAAATACAAATCCTTCCTCTTAGAGTAGAATTCTATGAAGATGAAGACAACTGTAGAAAACTTTTTAGCATATGGATTCAAACAAACGGAGCAATCTCTCGTAGTTTGCGAGTATATGAAGGGCCTGCCGCTCTCAACTTCAATTCCAAAGCACTACAAATTGTGCATGGTACTAAACATGCTCGTCAGTATGGTCAGCTTAGAAATCTCCCACTGTCTTTGTTCTGCCATGATCAAATATATTATATAAACAAAACCAACTGCACAAAACCCAGGTTACGATTCTTCTCACTACACCACACAGTCACTTCACAGGTCTTGCTGAAGTGGCGCAAGGCCTACAAACACCTTTTTCACTGAAATAACACCGCGTCTTTCTTGCCGCAGTCCCAGTATCGCGTGTGTTGAATTTGTTTTGCTTCGGCTGTTCTTTGCCATATTATTGTCTTCAACGAGCAAACAAACCTTTAAGATACACATTCTGTTTCAGTAAAACGGTTATTATAAATAAAACACCCACCGCCCACAAGTAAAACGTCCTGCTCGTCAACTGTCAGCGAAAAGAATGTGTGGGTTTACCTTGTCATGTGTGCGGCGTGCTACGCTTAACTCGGTGATTGGTTCAGGCAGACACAGCGCCACGCGCGGGTCGTAGGACAGAACGTTCTAGAATCTGATGTTTTGCTCGGCAGGAAGGTAGGGTGGTGAAGAGAGGGGGTAGAGGAGGCGCAGCAGTATTGATTTTTTGGCCTGTGTGTGTATGTGCCCCTGTCTCTGTCTCTGTGTGTGTGGGCCTCTGTGTGTGAGGGCCTCTGTGTGTATGTGTGTGTGTGTGTGTGTGTGTGTGTGTGTGTGTGGTGTATGTGCGTGTGTGTGTGCATGTAGTGTATGTGTGTGTTTGCATGTGTAGAGGGTTTGTGTGTGTGTGTGTGTGTGTGTGTGTGTGGTTATATATAAAGTTGTAGCTGATTCCATGTCTTCCACACAATTTAATCTATAAAGCTGTTGAAAAAGTATTTGCGATTCAAAAACTTTTTCTAACTTAAAATCCCCACTGTCTGCTATTGCCATACGCAAACTTACACCACCACAGCACTGGGTGAAATAAACACCCCGAGTGCTGGGCAGGTAGGCCGGCAACTAGCAATTAAAAGCTTACCTGCCACCTGCAGAGCGGGGTCGTTGACACCGCCCTGAAAAGAAAGCCGTGGGAACAGACACCGTTTTGTATATGAAGCGCGTTCAGTCACGGCCGCTTTTCCCTACGTTACTCTATGGGGGCGTGTTCAGTTTTGGCTACTTTCTCCTACGCTACTCTCTGAAAACCTTAGTAAATTAGTATTAAAAACGGATAACCCTGCACAGTATGTTTGTTTGTAGGGTCGTTATTTTTTGGTTACTTGTCAGAGAACAGGAATAGGCGGCTTTTAGGGCACTTTCGCCCAAAAACTCGGTGGAGGAGCAAGTGAGCCAGAATCGGTGTTTATACGTTCTCTCCATCTGTTCAAGCCGCGCTTGAACATATAAAACATTGTAAAAGTTCTGTAGACTGTAAGACAGAACTAACTACGCCCCCGCCAGGATCTAAAGTTAGTTTTAAGAACTGGAAACGGCTGCAACATTCTCCATATGTTGTTTACGCAGACTTTGAATCACTCATTGTTCCTTATGAAGGGCCAGCACCACAAAAACTTCGAAAAACAGTCTTAATGAGTAATCATCAAATTTGTTCATTTGCTTTCATTGTTGTCAGGTCGGATGGCGTTCATTCAGAGCCAGAATTATATAGAGGACCTAATGCTGCAAAATACTTCTTAGAACGCATGCAGCAAGTGCGCAATGACTGTTCTAATAATCTAAACTTATCTGAAATCATAATGGCACCTGAAGACCAACAACAGTATGACTCAGCCACGCATTGTTGGATTTGCGGTTTAGAACTCAGTGAAGAATCCAATCCAAAAGTAAGAGACCATGATCACATTAGTGGGAAGTTCAGAGGAGCGGCGCATAACAAATGCAATCTTCAACTAAAGTTTGAACCAAAGACATGGAAGCTGCCTGTATTCTTTCATAACTTGCGAGGTTACGACTCTCATCTTATAATGAAAGCAGTGGACGATGCCTTCAGCGTGTCATGCATTGCACAGTCATCAGAAAAGTACATGTGCTTTAATCTAAATAACATGTCTTTTTATGACTCTATGCAACACATGATGGGATCATTAGAGTCACTGGCTATGTCCTTAAAGTCCTGCCCAATAACGGAAGAATATTTTGACCCAACACTTGTTAGAAAGGGCGTTTACCCTTATGAGTACATGAACAGTTGGGAAAGGTTTGATGAAGACACACTTCCTCCTAAAGGCGCGTTCTTTTCTAGTCTTAGAGGAAAGGACATCAGTGATTCTGATTACCAGCATGCTCAAGATGCGTGGCAGAAGTTAGAGTGTAAAACGATGGGAGACTATCATGATTCCTACTTGATGGCAGATGTATGTTTGTTGGCGGACGTCTTTGAAAATTATAGAAAGACCTGCATGAAACATTACAGTTTGGATCCTGCGCATTACATTTCTGCGCCCGGGATGAGCTGGGATGCTTTCTTAAAGTTTACTGGAGTACAGATTGATTTATTGTCTGACCTACCAATGATTCAGATGATTGAAAACGGATTGCGTGGAGGAATTAGTATGGCGTCGCATCATTACTGTAAAGCAAACAACAAATACTTGGACGATTATGATCCGAGTAAAAGGTCTAACTATTCATGTATTTAGATGCAAACAATCTGTATGGTTGGGCAATGGCGCAATCACTTCCATTACGTAACTTTAAAATGTACACAGGTACGAATAATATTCAAAAGGCATTAAAGTGGTTGAGCAGTTTAACGCCTGATCAACAGCGTGGTTTCATTCTAGAAGTTGACTTAGAATATCCTCATGAACTCCATGACCTGCATAATGACTATCCATTAGCAGCAGAAAGTCTAAAGATGGATCCAAGAGAACCCCCTAAACTTGTGCCCAATCTTCGAGGCAAAAAAAATTATGTCTGTCATTACAGACTTCTACAATTTTATTTAAGACATGGTTTAAAGTTGACAGCTGTTCATCGTATAATTGCTTTTGATCAAGAACAGTTCATGAAACCATACATCATGAAGAACACTGATCTCAGAACTAAATCCACAGATGCTTCAGAAAAGACTTTTTCAAGTTGATGAACAACAGCTGTTTTGGAAAGACTATGGAGAATCCGCACAAGCGCAAAGATGTCAGATTGGTTACTAGAGAGAACGAAGCAATTAAGCTAACTTCAAAACCTAATTATCAGGACTTTAGAAGATTTCATGATCAGCTTTTTGGCATAATGATGAAAAAAAAGAAAGTCAAATTAGACAAACCTGTATTTATTGGGTTTACTGTTTTAGAATTATCAAAGCTTTTGATGTTAGAGTTTCTTTATGACTACTTTAAGCCCTGTATCCTGAGTCCAGAGTACTTTACACAGTTTACAGACAGTTTTGTTATAGATATCCCTACTGAAGACATCTATAAAGACATGGAAACCGAAGTGGCTAAAGGGCATGCAGGATGGTTATGACACGTCCGATTATCCTAAAGACTCGCCTTTACATTCAATTACTAACAAGAAGGTTTTAGGAAAGATGAAGGATGAATTATCTGGAAAGGTGATCAAGGAGTATGTGGGGTTAAGGTCAAAAATGTACAGTATTTCGAGCAGGAGAAAATCATTAAGAAAGCAAAGGGAATATCTCGCAGCGTTGTGCAGTCAAACATATTCACATGACAACTACAAAGAAGCATTGTTTGGCAATAAGATTTTCATCATGACAACGTAAAACTGCGATCTAATCTACATGAGATCAACAACAACTGTTGTAACAAAGAAGTCGTTAGATAGAACAAACACAAAACGTGTGTTTGTTAATCCAGAGTTTTCATATGCAATCGGGCACTGGAGAACCGCATAAACAGGGGGTTTTATATTTTTCATCAACTTTTTTATAAGATCAATCATAGCTTCATCCAATTCATTTAAATCTTTTCTCATGTTTGCTTGATGCGTTCGAATTTTTTTTATTATTTCAAGATATTCTTTTTCCCAATTTGGGGGTTTGAGTTGTAGGTGATCTGGATGATTTAGCATGCATTGATTAATCCTCGAAAATGTTTCCTTAATAGCATTACACGCATGAAATGATTCCCGTATCATTTTCATGGTCTCTTCCTTTACCATTCTTGTTTCGTTCTGCGCTTCCTTCTGGCCTTCCATTTTAAAACCAAAATATGTTTACGTAAATTAATTAAAGCGGAACTGTGTCTGGCGGGATTATCTGCAGTTCTTCTTTCACAAAAGATCTTTGAGGAGCTGGTTGTTTTGTTGTGTCAGTTTCTCGTAATAATACACGGGCGGATTCATCTTTACAATTCTTTTTATTTCATATGGGTCAACACTCCAAACTGGATCGGTTGCCCTGATGCGAGTGTCCCTTCTGCTTCTCCCGGTAAATAAAGGTACCTTACTTTCAAACCAAACGGTAATAGTTTGCCGGATGAAGACTCTCCTTCAACAACATTTATTGTTTTTCTTTTGATTGCTTGTACTGGTTTTAGCCTTTAAATTCTTCATTATTCATTGCGCGCAAAATGAGGGCAGTCTTCTAACCCATTCTGTGTTGCGAGAATTGTCAATCAGCTCTCTGTGATACTGGTAGGAGAAAAGTCTTTCAGCTAACTGTTTGTTAAAGTTTTCAACTAAAGCCTGTGATCTGTGAACTCCCGGAATGCCTCTTTTAATGGTAACTCTATGTTTTAACAATAATTGATTCACTTGGCCTTTAAATTCTTTCCCATCATCGACTTGAATCATGCGAGGATAAGTTAAGGGCCTCGTTGATATATCAGTTGTATGGCAACAGCAACAGCAGAAGCACTCTTTTGTGTTAATGGTTCTGCATCTTTGTACCTTGAAGCTATGTCAATGACTGTGAGTGCGTACTTAAATCTTTTTCGTCTAATCCTATCAGAGGGTAAATATAGAAGGTCCATTTGATGGGTGTCGTTTGGAGTTGTGTTCACAAAGTGTGGCCTCTGTATTCGTTTGGGCGCAGGTAAATAAATTTGCCAAATCGCTTGTTTAGATAACCATTCCTTTGCTGTTTGTTCACTGACTCCCGCTGCTTGGCTTAGCTTTTGTATTGCTGTGATACCCTTCCAATATCCTTTTGGCGAATAAAGATTTTGTTCATTTTTTATTCAGCCAATATTATGCGCAACAAAATACACGACGGTCATACCAAAGGCAATAAACGCGATTTCTTGCATCTTTTGTTTTTCTGATGGTTGATAAAAGTCACTGAATTTTGGTGGGGGCAATGTCTGAACCGGTTTGCCTGTTACTAGTAATATTCTTTTATTGCTTGGTCAACATTTTTAAATGTGTAAGCTGCATGCCCCTGTTCTTTCAGTGTGTCATTAATAAAATCTAACTGCTCAAGTCTCTGCTTTTCATAGGCGTCTTGTGCAGCTGCTAGTTGCTCATAGCTTTGTTATGTCTTTTTCTCTCGCCGTCATCCCGCAGTTTACTAAATGCGAAATTACTTCCGCTAAAAGCAAGTGCATTCACCACAGCGCCGCCTATCATTATTGCGAGTGAAGCCATTTTTTATAAATGTATTTTTTTTATTTACATATTTATTTTGTCTGGAATTATTCCTTGCTTAACTAGAAAATCTTTCGTGGCAACCGAAGCTGCAATGATAGCAATCAGCTTTGCTGAATCCTCAAAGTCTAGTTTGCCAAGATCTGCTGGTTTAATTCTTAACAAGCTTTTACCAAGCATTGAGTTTCCTACGCTTAGACCACCAATAACAGCAGAATAGTATACAAGGTTAGCAACAGTTTTTTCGGTGCTCATTTTTAGAAAATAAAATAATTATAATTATTAAAAACATGAACAGTGATGATCTACTACAGCTACAAGGCGGCCTAAACCTTCCTGAACTTATGAATGACCAAGTTGATGATCAAGCTATTATGCCCAAAAAGGAAAGGCTGTATTCTTTGGCAGCATGTGGGAAAACAAAACAGTTCTCGGAACTGAATTCAGCATTGAACAGATTCAACAGATGTCGCCACAAGACATTTTAAAGTATCATAACAGGTATGAAGCGCAGCTGGGGTCTAGAATGGTGAAAAGTGTGGGGCAAACGGTTCTTAGTTTGTACACTAAACTAGTCAGTAGATTTGCTCCCATGATTCTGAACAAGATCTTCGTATGATTTAACGCAGGATCAGTTTTAACAAAGTCATTAGAGTCTCTAGGGTGTGATCTATACTACAGATTTGGAACATTGTTATCGCCAGTAATCATGGGATTAATTACTTTTAATCATATAGATTTTATTTCCTTCAAAATGACCGGGCCAGAAAATCAGCAGAATCAGAAAACACTGAACCAGGTGGAGAAGTAACCAAGCCAGAAAATCAGCAGAAAACGCTGAATCAGGCGGAGACCATTAAAAATCCTGGGCGTGTTGAAGCAGGAAGAAAATTAGCGGAGTGGAACAGACAAAAAAATTAATGTTACAGAATAGGACTCATCATGAAAACATAACGCCGCCAACGCCAGAACAAGTTAATTCAATGCCCGCTATAAAAACTCCATGTGATACAAGGGCCCAAAGTCTTCATGGAATATTGAACTTAAAACTGTTGCCATTTTTGGCGCCATTGCTGCTGTTGGGGGCAGTTATTGCGGCTATAAAATATATACACAATGGCAACAGAAACGAAAGCTATCAAAAAAATCTGAGCCACTAAATGCAGAAAAAGACACCAGCACGCCAAAACCGCCAATAAGAAAGCTTCATTTTGATCCATTTATAATGGAATAATATTTTAAGAACTTAATTTTAAATTTTTTTATAAAAATAGATCATGGCGTATTATAAAATGATGGTGTCAATAAATAAAGACATGGAGTCTATAAAAGACATTTCCATAGACCAGAATTGTAATCAATGCGGTTGCTTCGGATGTAAGACCTTCCTTAAGATCTATGCAGAAAACGCTGAGCAAGACATCCTCAACGATGACACGTTTTTTGAGGCGTGTGTGTACTATATTAGACATCTACTATTTAAGATAAAAACATAGCTTGTATTTTTTAATAATTATAAGATAACTTGAATACGAACTTGGTTGTACTTAGAGGATGACTTAATCAAGAACTTATTAAGAACTTGATCAAGAACTTAATTAAAAACTTAATCAAGAACTTATTAAGAACTTGAAGTAACTTAATTAAAAACTTAATTAAGAACCTGGGGTGACTTAATTAAAAACTTAATTAAGGACTTGGGGTGACTTGGGGGTGGGAGTGTGTGTGGTGTACACAGAGCTTTATTATTTGTCATGTGTAACACCACTTGGTGCAAGACAGTGCTTGCGTTTTTGTAATGCATTGGCTCTTTTGTTGCAAGTTCAAAGCAGCCACCAAGTGCATTTAACAAAAGCCTGATTGAATAAAACAAGACAATTGTATAAAGTACAAAAAGGCAGCCTAAAAGTTTGTAACAGGGCGTAGAAGCAGGTCGTTGACAGCAAAGCGACAAAGCAGCAAAAAAAGTCTAATCTCACTGCTAATAACCTTTGACCGCTCTAGATAGAGTGGTGGAGTGTTGAAGAAACGGCTTGCCACTGTGACCTTTAACCGCTCTAGGGTAGAGCGATGAAGAAACGGCTTGCTACTGTGACCTTGGCCGCTCTAGGGTGGAGCGCTGAAAAACGGCTTGGTACTGTGACCTTGGCCGCTCTAGGGTGGAGCGCTAGTTCTCTCTCACTGCTGCGGACTTTGAGAGGAGTGTGTTTGAAGTTGAATTGGTTCTTATACAGGAGTAGTCCAATAATTTCTAATCTCCTCACTGCTTGAAAACATTAAATACAAATCCTTCCTCATAGAGTAGACTTCTATGAAAGAAAGACCAACTGTAGAAAACCTTTTAGCATATGGATTCAACAAACAGTTTTACTACCGCTGGCCTGGCATTTTGCCAGCATTGATCCGGCTAGAAAGCACCCAAGCAATACTGGGTCAATCAGGCGAGCTCGCCTGTTTGACCTAGAAAGCGCACGAGCAACAGTCTAAAACATTCGCTAACGACACCTGGCGCGCTGTCAACCTGAAATGAATACACCCCCCCACCCCCACCCCTCACCTGGCAAGCCCAGTCTCCCGCTTTATTGATTTTTTGGTCGCTTGCGTGCGCTGTGTGAACGAGGTCGCGCGTCTCGCTAGCCGTAAATTAAGCGATTAGGTTTCGGCCGTGTCGGCCTATCTGTTACACATAGTTTTGTAGGTTAGAAATTAGTCAGAATAAGTGTGCGGATTTTATGTCAAAAATATAAAAACTTATCACTTAGCCTAGTTTGCTGTGCTCCTCTTTTCTCAACCAGGCTTGAAAATTTTATATGAAGATAGTGCTGGCCACACACTACTCCTCTCCATACTAGTAGATGTACTAAGGTCTGCCTAACCCTATCTAGTTTGTTTGCCAGAACATTCAAAATCGCCATTCAGTTGCATAAGGGCACACTTAAAAGCAGATGAACTGGTTAGAATTAAAAAAGTAGAAAGTATACACATCTTAATACACAGATCAGCTTGCCACATGAACACTGAATCTGTAGTTAACAATCAATCAAGTCTAATACAACTGAGAACATTTTTACTTGGGAGGAACAGCAAAAATGTTTCAAATATAAGTTTTTTACCTCCGCCTTAAGAAATGAACGCCATGTTTTTTAAACATGGCTTTAGCTGTCTCAAGCCAGCTCCCAACAATCAACGCGCGATGGTTTGTTTTGCTTCGGCCGACTTTCAACAATGCAGCGCCATTTATTAGATAAAGAACCATCTCATAGATAGCCAAACACGTATTAAAACTAGCTACATCTTTGTCAACAATACTGCCTTCAACGTTTTCATTTCCTCGAGCCAACAAACCTTTAAGATACACAATTCTGTTTTCAGTAAACCCGGTTATTAAAATAACACACCCACCGCACAAGTAAACCGTCCTGCTCGCCCGACTGTCAGCGAAAGAATGTGTGGGTTACCTAGTCATGTGAGCGCCCGCTGATTGGCCAGGCTGTGACAGCGACGCCACGCGAGCAGTGTTGGCTGATGTCATATGGTGCGATCGAGCAAGCTGGGCAGGAAGGAGTGGGGGTAGGGAGGGAGTGCAGCAGTATTGATTTTTTGGCCGGATACACACCTGCAATGTAGACAGGGAGCACGCCACTGTAGGCGAGGGGTATGCTACTGTAAACGGGGGCACATTTTTTTAAATAGTGTGTGTGTGTGTGTGTGTGTGTGTGTGTGTGTGTGTGTGTCTGTCTGCCCGCCTCTCTGTCTGTCTGTCTGTCTCTCTCTGTCTCTCTCTTCTCTGTCTGTCTGCCGGTGATTCTCTCTCTCTCTCTTCCGCCACAGGAAAAGGCGGCTTTTAGGTCACTTTCGCCCAAAAACTCGGTGGAGGGTGAAAGTGGCTTAGAGTCGGCCTTTTCCTGTTCTCTACATGTTCTTTTGGGAATGATGTTTTAAGGATTCTGAGGAATTCTTTTCCTACGTTAGTTTTTGTTCTTCCATCATGTGGAGGGTTATACCATATAATTTTTCTTTTCCTGTTTTTCTTATTGCTGTTCATGTTATTATGTGGGTTATATTGTAATTTATAGTTGTAGCCACTTTTTTTCAGCGCCTCTTGGTATTCGGCTGACTTGACTTGACTTGCCTTGACTTGACTTGATTCAACGTTTGAGGCCCTTTTGGGGCCTGTTCGTTGGTCCTAGCTTCGTCGTGTATCTTGACTTGACTTGACTTGACTTGACTGCTGCAATGTTAAATTCTTTCTCACTGCATGACAGTTTAGATAATCTTTTTTTTATACCATTAGGTATGGTTTTTAGAATGGAGGGTGGCTGGTTACTTTTGATGTCTACGTAGACAGGTGTGTCATTAGGTTTTTTGTATGGTTTGTATGTATGATCCTTAAGGTCTAATGTTTTGTCTAAATAATGTACTATTTTTTTGTTGGCTTCTACTGTGATTTTTAGTTTGTGGCTTTGAAAGATTTTACAAAGTTCTTTTTTCTTGTTTTCAATGATTTTTGGTTTATCGTTTAACGTGGCAAGGCCGTCATCTCTGTATAGGCCAACCTGTGTACCAAGTATTTTCTGTATATGAGACAACATGAAAAGTCCAACTAATTCACAAGTTTCAGCTCCATCATAAGATCCCATCGTGACATCGAATGTGGAATTTCTGCTGTTTTTTTTTAATCCAAGTTTTATTGTTGATATGGAGAAGGGTTTTCTTAGTGTGGAAAATGATTTCCATCTCAGAATCTGTTATATTTGTATATTTGTTGGCGAATCTTAGTGCTTTAGCAAGTAATTCCTCATCGATAGAAGGATAGAAATCCATTATGTCAAAAGTAATGAACACTGTATTTTTCTGTTTGTTCAATTCTTTAAACCATTGGATAACTTCATAACGATTTTTCCAGAGATTGTATTCGGTGTTTGTTTTTTATGTCCTCTGTTGCTTTTTCCAGGATTTTTTTTAAAATTACTAATTTTGACTAATTCGGATTTTGATGGGTTTATTAGTCTACAATTAGGGTTGTTGTGAAAGTTAGGTTTGTGGTCTTTAAGGGTTATAAAAGCTTCTTTTATTGCTGTTGCTTCTATCCTATCACCTAAATCCATCTGGTGCACAAGTTCTTTTTCGTTTTTGCAGAAATAATTTTGTTGGTTTTATTTTTCCATTTTAAAACCCAATTTTAAACTGATATGTCGCCCCCTACTTGGTTGAGCACTTTTAGTATTCCGAGTAGCTTTTTAACTCTAATTTTTATTGATTGCTCCTCACGTTGAGCACTGTGGCCTAGCAGAATCTAAATTTAAAATGGAGAAAATTAACTTTGGGCAGTCCACCAAAAATATACCTTTTTCTAATCCACAACTCTACATTAAAAAACTCATAGAACAGACTGAAATATTTGTGCGCAATATGAGATGGAAAGCGTTTTTCTTTTTGAATCCAAATGCTAAAAAGGAAGATAAAAAACTTATGGTTTTAAGTCATGGAGATCGCCACCTGTAATAGAGGAAATGAAACCTTTTGAAGAAAGCATGAAAAAACTAATAGCTAATATTGAATTTAGAAAATCACATAATAACTTCCAAACAAGATTGAATAATAACACAAAACAAATCCAAAATGACAAAAAAGGATTCATAAAGGCTGACAAGACAAGCAATTTCTATAAAATGGAACCTAATGAGTACTCTCAACTCCTCAACAAAAATATTCAGAAAAATTATTTTAAAAAGCTGATAAGACTACATATGACAACATCTGCAAAAAAGAAAAAGAACTTTGTAAAATTTTCAAAGCCACAACCTAAAAATCACAGTAGAAGCCAACAAAAAAAAAGTAAATTATTTAGACATAACATTAGACCTTAAGGATCATACATACAAACCATACAAAAAACCTAATGACACACCTGTCTACGTAGACATCAAAAGTAACCATCCACCCTCCATTTTAAAAACCATACCTAATGGTATAAAAAAAGATTATCTAAACTGTCATGCAATGAGAAAGAATTTAACAGTGCAGCAGCCGAATACCAAGAGGCGCTGAAAAAAAGTGGCTACAACTACAAACTACAATATAACCCACATAATAACATGAACAGCAATAAGAAAA
>CM031604.1:81983818-82031318 GCA_018398815.1 Conus ventricosus
TTTCCCGCTGCTGATTCCTGCTCCCCATACACAGTTCACCAAGAATGATCCCATGGCAGACTCAGCACTGATAGTTCACAGGGTGCAATTAGAATGATCCCATGGCAGACTCAGCACTGATAGTTCTCAGGGTGCGATTAGAATGATCCCATGGCAGCCTCAGCACTGATAGTTCACAGGGTGCAATTAGAATGATCCCATGGCAGACTCAGCACTGATAGTTCACAGGGTGCAATTAGAATGATCCCATGGCAGACTCAGCACTGATAGTTCTCAGGGTGCAGTTAGAATGATCCCATGGCAGACTCAGCACTGACAGTTCACAGGGTGCGATTAGAATGATCCCATGGCAAACTCAGCACTGATAGTTCACAGGGTGCAATTAGAATGATCCCATGGCAAACTCAGCACTGATAGTTCTCAGGGTGCGATTAGAATGATCCCATGGCAAACTCAGCACTGATAGTTCTCAGGGTGCAATTAGAATGATCCCATGGCAGACTCAGCACTGATAGTTCTCAGGGTGCAGTTAGAATGATCCCATGGCAGCAGTAATTGTTCAGCTGTGGAGCCAGCGTGAGTGAATGTCTGCCTCTGAGAACACTTTAAACTAAAGACTAACAAAGAGACTGGGTATCAGCTGGTTATAATGATAGAAACCAAATGACAAGACCAAAGCACTGTGTATTGGCTTGGCTGTAATAATAGAACTAAATCGTAAGACACAAAACACCGGGTCTGTGTTGTCGACTTGGACACCATAATTTTAAACAAAATTAACTGAAGACTAAAACAAACCCATCACAGACCTGGATGTGGGGTACAGAACCGAAACTGAGCTCAAGAAACGACGAGAACAGAACGTTAGTAAAGAGCCCATGAATTGAAGACGTTATTTTCATGATGATCAAAGAGAGTCACGATGACGAAAACGATGCCCGAGACTGCAAAACGGAACTAGACTCAACACTTCTGGTGGCAAACAGGCCCGAGAGACTCGGACACCTGTGGTGTTACTTTGCCGTTCCAGCTGCAAACATACAGTCCTTGTTTTTACTATAAGCAATACTATGTTGAACTTATACTATGTTAAGTACTTGATCTACATTTGAATGCTGACTAAAATTTCTGGTTTCAGCATCTGAGGTTTCAGATTGGTACTCCCTGTTCTCTTCTTTTGTGCATGTGTCTTAGCTTGAGTCACCACTAAGACATAGGCGTGCTCGCTCCCGTGCATGCGTGTGTGTGCGCGTAGGTGCTTGCGCGTATATTTGTGAGGTCGTAAGCATACATGTTTATTTGTAGATGAGGGGGTGTTTGGTTACTATTCACGATTTTTCTCCGTCCAAGAGAGGATAATTTACTGATGGAAATAAGCTTTCTTAATTAGTTTTCGCGTTTTCCAGTCTGTCAGCAGATGGATCTTCTTTTACAGGATACCTCTCATGTTGAATGTGCATGACTGTGTGAATGGTCATGTGCATGTATATCAGTCTGTGCATTGATTATCTTATTTGCTGCGGTCACGTCAGTCTGCTTTTTTTTCCCCAAATTAAACTCAGTGTTTGTTGTTTACGATGTCGTAGTCATTATCATCATCGCTGTCGTTGTCGTCGTAGTCATTATCATCATCGTTATCGTCGTCAACATAGTCATCATCATCCTTCTTGCTGTAGACGCAAAAGACTCATGGGGGTCAGTTTCTGTACAGGGTCGAAGCGGTTTGAGAATGATATCATGATGATGATTGGACACAGACCGCCAATGATCGTCAAGATCTTGTGGTGTTTCATCACACCTTTGTTACTTTGGGGGTAAGTTGGGCGGCCAATGAATCGCATGAAAACAGGATCCTGTATTACTGAGGATAAGCTGGACAGCAAAAGAAATTGTGTGAAAACAGTATTCTGCATTACTAGGGTAAAAGGAATGTGTGAAAACAGTATTCTGCATTACTGGGGTAAAAGAAATGTGTGAAAACAGTATTCTGCATTACTAGGGTAAAAGAAATTGTGTGAAAACAGTATTCTGCATTACTAGGGTAAAAGAAATTGTGTGAAAACAGTATTCTGCATTACTGGGGTAAAAGGAATTGTGTGTGAAAACAGTATTCTGCATTACTGGGGTAAAAGAAAATTGTGTGAAAACAGTATTCTGCATTATTGGAGTAAAAGGAATTGTGTGTAAAACAGTATTCTGCATTACTAGGGTAAAAGAAATTGTGTGAAAACAGTGTTCGCATTAACTAGGGTAAAAGAAATTGTGTGAAAACAGTATTCTGCATTACTGGGGTAAAAGAAATTGTGTGAAAACAGTGTTCTGATTACTGGGGTAAAAGAAATTGTGTGAAAAACAGTATTCTGCATTACTGGGGTAAAAGGAATTGTGTGAAAACAGTATTCTGCATTACTGGGGTAAAAGAAATTGTGTGAAAACAGTATTCTGCATTACTGGGGGTAAAAGAAATTGTGTGAAAACAGTATTCTGCATTACTGGGGTAAAAGAAATTGTGTGAAAACAGTATTCTGCATTATGGGGTAAATGAAATTGTGTGAAAACAGTATTCGCATTACTGGGGTAAAAGAAATTATGTGAAAACAGTATCTGCATTACTGGGGTAAAGAAATTGTGTGAAAACAGTATTATGCATTACTGGGGTAAAAGAAATTGTGTGAAAACATTATATGCATTACGGGGGTAAAAGAAATTGTGTGAAACAGTATTATGCATTACTGGGGTAAAAGAAATTGTGTGAAACAGTATTATGCATTACTGGGGTAAAAGAAATTGTGTGAAAACAGTATTCTGCATTACTGGGGTAAACGGAATTGTGTGAAACAGTATTATGCATTACTGGGGTAAAAGAAATTGTGTGAAAACAGTATTCTGCATTACTGGGGTAAAAGGAATTGTGTGAAAACAGTATTCTGCATTACTGAGGTAAAAGAAATTGTGTGAAAACAGTATTCTGCATTACTAGGTGAAAAGAAATTGTGTGAAAACAGTATTCTGCATTACTTGGGTAAAGGAAATTGTGTGAAACAGTATTCGGCATTACTGGGGTAAAAGAATTGTGTGAAAACAGTATTCTGCATTACTGGGGTAAAAGAAATTGTGTGAAAACAGTATTATGCATTATTAGGGTAAAAGAAATTGTGTGAAACAGTATTCTGCATTAATGGGGTAAAAGAAATTGTGTGAAACAGTATTCTGCATTACTGGGGTAAAAGAAATTGTGTGAAAACAGTATTCTGCATTACTGGGGTAAACGAAATGTGTGTGAAACAGTATTCTGCATTACTGGGGTAAAGAAATTGTGTGAAAACAGTATTCTGCATTACTGGGGTAAAAGAAATTGTGTGAAAACAGTATTCTGCATTACTGGGGTAAAAGAAATTGTGTGAAAACAGTATTATGCATTACTGGGGTAAAAGAAATTGTGTGAAAACAGTATTCTGCATTACTGGGGGTGATCTGGACAGAATAAGAGATTGTATGAAGACAATGTCCTGCATTACAGGGATGAAATGGACAAGAAAAGAAATTGTATGAAAACAGTATTCTGCATGACTGGGGGTAGGCTGGACTGCAATAGTACTTGTGCTTTTTTTGTTATTTGAAAAACTATTCATTGTATTGCTGGAGTGTGTGTGTGTGTGTGTGTGTGTGTGTGTGTGTGTGTGTGTGTGTGTGTGTGTGTGTGTGTGCGTGAGAGAGAGAGAGGAGACGAGAGAGAGGAGAGAGAGAGAGAGAGAGAGAGAGAGAGAGAGGAGAGAGAGAGGAGAGACAGACGACAGACAGACAGACCGACAGACAAACAGACGGGGCAAGAGAGGCCGGCAAGGGGGCGGACAGAATCGATCATCACCCACACAGTGTATCGCTTCACTGCCATCATTCTGTCCCCTCTCCCTGTGCCTTCAGTGTCTACTGGTGACCACTCTGACCGACTACGCGCCACCAACGTATCGTGACTACCACTACACCGGCTGGGGCGTGGCGTTTGGCTGGGGTGGTTGGGGTGGTGTCTGCGATACCCATTCCAGTTTGTCGCCCTTTATCAGCTGCTTCGGTCTTCCGGAAGCCTGCTGCAGGTGTGTGCTATGATACCTCCTTAACGATCTTCAGAAATCTCTTTAAAATAACACAAAATAATGAAATGAAAAAGCAAAGCTGGCTTTAAGGAAGGAGCTTGTCTCTATTTAGCGGTAAATCTGGTCAGACAAAGGGAGACAAAAAGGTTCCTGGAAGAAGTACTTAAAGATAGTGCATCCTTGCGTCACGTGCAGCAACGCACAAGCTGGATGAGCCTTCCCTTAAGA
The DNA here is from genome assembly GCA_018398815.1 of Conus ventricosus. Taxonomy (NCBI): domain Eukaryota; kingdom Metazoa; phylum Mollusca; class Gastropoda; order Neogastropoda; family Conidae; genus Conus; species Conus ventricosus. The sequence continues at coordinate 81,988,141 of CM031604.1, forward strand.
CTCACACCAGTGCTAAGTATCTTGGATCACACTCAAGATCTTTCATCCCAAGCTTGACCCAACAAAACCCAAGGCTAGCTGAAACAGCGCCTGAAGTTCGGCTCAAGATAAAATCACAGACAGTCTACAAATTATGAAGAATAATGCGGCCAGCTCTGAATATGTGGCCAGCACAGATTAGGATCCTCCACACAGGATGATATGAAAGTAGCTAGAAATTATCCAGCGTGGAACAGCCTGCTTTGCGGTGAGACAGTACAGAACTCCACAAGTCCTGAAATGTTGGACGAACTGAAGTGGCACGGCCCATAAGATCAACACACCACTTCTGGCCTGTTTTGTGCAGCATCAACCCCCATCTGTCGTGTACACGGCGGATCCAAAGCAAACTTCAGCCAGCAATATCTCGCCACAGATCTGGACAAAAGTCACAATTGTCTGTTGCCAAGTGAAAAAACTAAGGCCAGCAGTGCTCATTTGCAGCGCAATACAGAAATGAAACCATGGTTTTGTCCCAGGAGACTGTACACAGAGGCGCCAACACCGTTGACATCAGGCACACTGTATCCGCAGCTCCCTTTTAAAATTAAAAAAAGAGCACCTCCTCTATCCTATGACAGGAGTAATCTCATCAATGATTGTGATCCCCGCTGCAGAAAGAAGAAAAAGGGAGTGTCTCTACCGAGAAGCGTTGCAGTTCTGGAATTGTAGTTGCAGTTAGTTGATCGATGGGTAGTGGGGCTAATTGATTTAGGTGAATGTGTAAGCTTTAATATGTCTTTCATTATTTTCCTGTTTCCGTTTTGTTGATCGTGTGTGGAATATCAACATACATTTTTTTCATGATTAAAATGTGCTGTGTTTTGTGTGTGTATGCGGCTATAGCAAAGAAGGAAGCACGTTTTTATGTATACAGAACAATCCAGTAATGGTGGGACCGAGGGAAAATCAGACTGTGAATTGTGAGCTTCACGTCCTATTGCTTCAAGGCCTATTGTGTGATATGACATGACTGGCCTGCAGAGTGGTGAGATACAAGGATATGGCTGGTCAGCTCACTGGTTGACCACACAGAACACGTTCAGGGTTTGCCAGTTCAAATCTCCGCCAGCACCTGACCAGAAAACTGTCCTTCTTGCTGCCTATCCAAGTGAATCATTTTAGTCGTGTCAGCATAGTGTTCTATGTGAACCCATCACCCCACTCTTCTGGGATGATTATTCCCTTCTCCCACATCGCCCGAGAAGGATGTGGACATTGAACCTCCATTAACTAACACAACCGCAAAAACACTGATAAAAGAAATCCACACAAGAACAGCGGATGAAAATGATGAGGTATGCCCATGTGCATGGCACCGACTTCTGAGAATAGACGTCAGTTTTTCATGATATTTTATGATAGATTGAAATCAGTATATATACTGAATCACTCCCACCAATACATTGATAATAGTGTGTGTGTGTGTGTGTGTGTGTGTGTGTTGTGTGTGTGTGTGTGTGTGTGTGTGTGTGTGTGTGTGTGTGTGTGGTGTGAGCGTGCGTGCGTGCGTGCGTGCGTATGTGTGTGTGTGTGTGTGTGTGTGTGTGTGTGTGTGTGTGTGTGTGTGTGTGTGTGTGTGAGCGTGCGTGCGTGCGTGTGAGCGTGCGTGCGTGCGTGCGCGTGCGTGCATGTGTGTGTATGTGTGTGTGATGTGTGTTGTATTTGTGTGAAAGAGAGGAAGGGGGGGGGGGGGGGTGTTGACAGGGGTGGAGGGGGGCAGGGGAGGGAAGGGGAGATGAGGAGGGGGAGAGAGGTGAGAAGGGAGGAGAAAGTGTGAATGAAAATGAAATGTCAGATTTTGCCTTTTTTTAAAAAAAATTTCTATGTCTTAAAAAACATAAATAAAATATTTCCAGAGTACCTTGAATTAAAACAGTCAACGATGAAGCTACGAATGAATGATTGCCAGACAGGACAAAATAACGAACAAAATTTAATAAACAAACTCGCATGCCGCTGCCCAATATTTCTTTCTTTTTTTCTTCTATTTTGCAGCGAGTGAGGCAAACGCTGAAGCCAGACGAAAGCTGGGGACCTGCAGACGATGCTGGGGTAAAATCAGACTACAACAAAAAAATGTTTGTATAAGTTGGGAAACCCCCCCCAAACATTCAGTTCTTTTCCACATTATGTTGGTGACTATTGTTAATCTACTACTACCATTCCACAGTGCAACGTGTGCCTTTCAAGAACTTATACCAATGTCTAGGTGCTAAGAGGCCACTTATGAGAGAAGATCCTGCACTGTGACAGGTCACTGAGGTTAAGCAAAGGGAAGAAGGTATTAAATTCCTTGTTGATCACAGTTGACAGTGCGTCTGTTGCAGTTGGGATACACTCAGTGTCTTGGAAAAAACAACAACTGGTGATGTGCCAGAGAAGATGTTCCTAAGTGTACTTGTATGTTACGTAATGATTCTTTGTTCTTTGTGTAACATCACACAGAGAGTCCTTTGCATAATACATATGATACTACATTTCTTTGCACAGTTTACATATCATTCAGAGATCTTTGTGTGTAAAGTTCGTAAATATCTCTCAGACATAGCACGGCAAAGTGTACAGAAGATAAATCACTCTCAGATTTCTTTTGTGAAGTTTGTATATTATAAGTTAACCCGAGGTTTCGTTTTTGTACACAACATGTAATTTTGGTCAAATGTCTTTGCTACATTTACATAACACATCTCAGTGAATTCTCTGTGTAATTTGTGTAACAGCACTTAAAATCTTCTCTTTTTTTTCAAGTTTGTATACACGTTTACCAGTTTCCTTGCTGTTAATGTAACTGTTTCGCCGATATATTCCATTGCAAAGTTTTTGTATCATAGAATTTTTTTGAAAAGTGTATAGTTTCTTGTGAAGTGCAGTATAACCTGATGCTACAAGACTGACCGCACTGCAGGAACAACTGTAGGAAGACACTCCAGGGAGAGCTTGACAGGTCTTCAGAGAAGAAAATTCCCCCTCAGACAAGTGTTTCAGCCCTGAATTCCTTACACTCTAAGGGGGCCGGGCCGCATCCAGATCATGACTCCCAGATGCCCTTCTACTGCCAACTGACCACACTCAAGGGATAACTGTAATAAGCCTGTGTCAACAGGAAGACAATACATATTTGCATGCAAAATACATGAAGAAACAGAATGTACACACACACACACACACACAGGAAGAGGGAAGCCATGACAAATCAAACTCACGATCTAGAAATGTATATATTTACCGAAATCTATCTGCATCAGTGACTTTGAAATTTTCTGTGTACAGGAATATTGTATGGAACATTACTTTTAGTAAGTATCATTTTCATCATTATTTACCGGACACCATTTTTGTATTTCTTAATCACTGGGCATACCATTTTTTTGCTAATCCAAGTTAGGCCTAGTTGTATTCACTCTTAATATTTTACTATTCGCAAGTTCCATTGTTGTTTATTTCCCTTGGTGCAGTGTGGTCATTTATCTGTCGTGTTGTTTCTGTTCATTTTCCCTGTGTCATTATTTCCTCTTTTTTCCCCGTCCAGAATTTCATTACTTTCAACATCTGTAAAGATGTAACCGTTCATCTTAACTGCTTTCATTTCATTAATTTCTCTATATGTCATTATCTCCAACAATTAGATCTAAGTCACTTTCTTCATTTTCAACTTCTTCCAAAAACACTGGTTCACTCAAAAACGAGTAGGTCACCAGCGCGCATGTTAAAAAGTAAAATAAAATAACATAAAACAGTGCGACTCAGACTGTTGGCCCCTGGAGCAAATTTGGCAACAAGGGGTCGCACTCGATATTCAAGAAGTTAAAAGCAATGGCCAAACTCGGGCCCAGGCAATAGTAAAACATCTGGGGAAGTAAAAATAGAAACTTATCAATATGCAGATCTCAAGACTGTCGAATCAATTTGTTTTTTAAAAGAGATTGCATTTGTGGCAATCTTGATGGCACCCGGCAGTGAGTTCCACAGCCGTACAGAACTGGATAAAAAGAATGTAAGTGGCTGTCAATATTTGATGCAGGTATGGTATAACATTGACCGCCACTCCTGGTGCTACTTTTATTCAATACTAGTTGTTCCATTGGAATATCAATTACTTTAGCTCTGCCTTTGAAGAAGATGTTAAGTTTGATGAAAGCTCTTCTCTCTTCTAAGGGTTTCCATTCTAATTTCCTCATGTTCTTCCTAGTATTCCCCTTTTCTCTGATGTGGTTCCCTGTTACGAACCATGCTGCTCTCTTCTGAATCTTTTCGAGGTTATCAATATCCTTTAGATGGTAAGGATCCCAAACTGAGCAACCATATTCCAGTACTTGTCTAACCAGTGTTTTGTAGCAGTTGTCTTTAACCTTTTGGGGGCAGTCATTGATATTCCTGTATAAGAAAGCTAAGATGTTATTTGCTTTCTTACATACTAAATTGTAATGTTCTTTCCATTTGAGACGATTATCTATAATCACGCCTAAATATTTTGAAGCATTAGTTTCTTTAAGAATAGTATTATGGATGGAATAATCTGATCTAATTGGTGAGCGTTTGTTACATATACGCAACACTTGGCACTTTTGGGGATGAAATTCCATTTCAAGTTCTTTCCCACTCTTGTAAAGCGTTTAGATCTTCTTGTAGAATGCGTGTATCATTCTTGCTTCTAATTGTTCTATATACTAAACTGTCATCTGCAAAAAGCCTTATAGTAGTTCCAGGAGAGAGATTTCTACTTATATCATTTATATAAATTAAGAAAAACAAGGGCCCCAGAACAGTTCCCTGTGGTACACCTGACAAGACTGGTTTACAATGAGATGACGACCCTTCCACAACAACTTTCTGCGTTCTCCCAACGAGGAATGATCTAGCCCATTTGAGCAAAGAACCGCCAATGCCAATGTGTTCTAATTTAAGCAGCAGGCCCTCATGGTCAACCTTATCAAAGGCTTTAGAAAAGTCTAATAAAATTGCATCTATTTGCTGTCTGTTGTTAAGACAGTTATTAAAATCATTGAGAGTTGTTATAAGTTGAGTCTCACAACTCCTTCGCTGTCTAAAACCATGCTGGGCGTTATTTAAGAAGTCATATTTGTCAAGATGGTCCATTATGCTACTATATATTATGTGTTCAAGTAGTTTAGCTAATATGGATGTAAGAGATACAGGTCTATAGTTCTCTGCTTTTGTTTTGTCACCCTTTTGAATAAGGGAACAATGCTCGCATCTTGCCACTCATCAGGTATTACTCCTTGGTCCAGTGAAGCTTGGTAAAGTAGTTGGTATACCTCACTCAATTCATTGGCACATAATTTTAAGAGCTTGCCAGGAACACCATCGGGACCAGTAGCTTTGTTTTCATTGATGTTGGTCAGTAACTTAAATACTCCTGCTTTGTTTACTTTGATGTTATGCATTTCAGGGAGTTTATCATCATCTTTTAGTCTAACGTTTGGGATTTGAGAAAACTGAACAAAACTGCGGATAAGTACAAATTGGGTTAAGCCAATTATGTGACATTTAGTAAGTTTGCTTTCCCTTCAGGGTCCTGTATTAGGTTATTCTGGTTGTTTCTCAGGTCTGGAATCCCAATGTTGTCCTGTCTCTTACTCCTTATGTAAGACCATAATTTCTTGTTTTGATGATCACCTTCTGAAATCATCGAATTAACATAATTGGAGTGAGCAAACCTACATTCTCTCTGACACCTTCTCTTAATATGTTTATACCTAACCAGTAATCTTTCTGAATTAAGATGTAGTTTCAATTTCTTAAAGAAACGATGTTTCCTTCTCAACAAACGTTTAGTTTTTGTAGTAATCCATGGCTGGTGGTTCTTGCTTGAAGTTAATTTAGTAGGTATGTTGTCATCCAAAAAAAATCCAAGTTAGTTTTTATACACTTATGTGGTTTCTCGTTCTTCGTTTTCACTGTCCTAAATGTTATTTGTCTTTGCCAGAAGAAGACCCAAGAGGTCGAAATGCCTTGTGTTTTGTCCTGTACTTTATTTGTCTGTGCCCTTGGTGGTAACTAACTCCCTCTTTTTCTAAGTTTTTTTTTTTAATTGCAACCACTTTTTCTCTCATTTCACAGTTTTTTTTTTTTTTTTTTTTTTTTTTTTTTTTTTTTTTGCTGTCCCAACCTCTGCGCCACTTTAGAGGCAGTGCACCCACGCCGCTCATTCCGACACCCCGTCCACAGACACAGCCCGGTCGGCCCGCCGCAGCCCCGGCACCGGCAATCCACAGGGAGCAGTCAATGTCAAGTCGTCAAGAGGCAACCCACCGGAGGAGACACTGCACTGCTGCCCAGGCACTTCGGTGGTATTCAGTGGCGCCTGTTCTGATCTAACATACGCAGGACGCCACCTACTAAGCCCCTACTGACGACAATAATTGCTTAGTCGCGGAGCCGGCGTGAGTGAGCTCTCCCCCCGGAAGGCGCCACCACGTCCGTCCAACGACAGCCCCCATGGACTCGCCGATACCGGTGACCCCGACGGAACCAAACCAAGGCCACAGACGCGGAGAGGACATCGAAATTGAGGTCACCATGAGAGCAGGGCATGAAGGGCCACAGAATTTGAGACATCTTTATTTAATGCTGATCGATGAGAATGAGGATGATTAAGATGACGCTACGGATTTCCATTTCGGTCTGAGACTACATGAAGGGGCTGTACTCTACGCTTCCTTTCATAATATATCCCGGCGTCAACCAGGCCCGAGAGATACAGGCACCTGCAGTGTTGGTCAGGAAATTTGAGCAACTCTCAGAAACGCATCCATTAAGTGGATGAAACTCGACTGTGTGGTCCCAGTCTTCCCAACTGAGTCCGCAGCAAACTCAACTCTGGGTAGGAGCCGGTCGGGGCAGAAAAACACACATGACTCTGATGGGATTCGAACCCACGACCTCCCAGCCGAGAGTCCGCGACGCTAACCACTTCGCCACGGCGGCTGGTTCATTTCACAGTATTATGCCACAACTTGCTTTCATAGCTGCCACATCGTTTTGCTTACAGACCACTAGTATTTCCTTTACCTAGAGTCATATCATTGTTTCCTATCTGCAGCAATATTTTTCTGTTTTGTTTGTTTATAACCATGTCATTATTATCATTATGACTATTTCTATTTTTCGTACTATCAAAAACATTTTCCTTTATTTATAATCATGCCAGCTCATTTTGACTATTTTTGTACCATCGAAAACATTTTCCTTTATTAAGAATCATGTCATATCTTCCTTTTTTAAAAAGTTATTTTCTTTATCTTTTAGTTACTTCCTTTATTTGCAACCATGTCACTGTTTCTTGTATACACAACAAATTCATTATTTCCTTGATCAATAATCATGTCATTATTTCCTTTATCAATAATCATGTCATTATTTCCTTTATCAATAATCATGTCATTATTTCCTTTGTCAATAATCATGTCATTATTTTCTTTATTAATAATCATGCCATTATTTCCTTTATCAATAATCATGTCATTATTTTCTTTATCAATAATCATGACATTATTTTCTGTATGTCATTATTTCCTTTATCAATAATCATGTTGTCATTATTTGCTTTATTTCATTTATTTCCTTTATCTGCAACTGTATTATTGTTTCCTTTACCATCAGCCATGTTACTATTTCCTTTAGTTGAAATGATTTCCCTTGCTTTATTTTTGTCCTGCACACAGACATAGGACTGTGGAGCAAGGTATTGCTGTCAGTCCTGTTAGTCTTGGAGAGAAACAGCAGAGCATTTGTTAGCCGACACTGCTGGAATCGTGCAACATAAAGCTGCATTGTTGCATCAGATCTTCCAAAAGCAGCCAGCAATTTTGTTTCTGCTCATGCCAACCAAGAAGCAGGCCTAGCCGAGTAAGGCAACTCTTACAGGTCAAGCTGATTGCGTCCCATTATGAATTTACATTCTACAGCCATGGACTGCTCAAACGATTCAAGGAAACACGCGCGTAGTTCTGGTTGACCACTCATATTGGTGGCGCTCCTCTCATACCTCAGTTTTCATGAGATAAAGGCGACAAAACTGCCATCAGTACATTTTTTTGTTTTTGTTTTTTGGGTATTTTTGTTTTGTATTTTTGTTTTTGCATCCTGTGCAGAAGCTCTCATAATGGTAGAGCTGACAACTCTTGAACTGGATGGGTCACCACCAATCATTGTAAAGTTGTTTCTGGGGCCAATCCCTCGAATCATCATTATGCTGTGTCATGACTGATAGTAGAAGGAGAAGTTCAGATTGTAGGTGTGTAGTCACCAAGTATTTTCTGTTATACTTTACTTTTTGTTTTAGCAATTGTTCAAAGCGAGATTTTACTGCGCAATGTTTAACACAGCCGATCTCCTCACCACATTGTTCTCACATCAGGCTCAACATTTATAAGGGTGAAATTTTACAGTTGTTTCTAAACTTGATATTTGCGTGGATTTTGATGCAGTTTTCGCCAAATTCTCTGGGCTCAGTGTTTGTAAGAATTTTCATCCAATTTTTACAGGTTCTTTCTGGCCATTTTCCAGTTTGCATTCTTTTTCTCATTAAAGTTTAATAATAATAATAATAATAATAATAATAATAATAATGATAATAATAATGAGGACAATTTCTATTTCATGATGTTATGGAGGTTTGGTTTTTCCCATCACTTAAAATCAGCAATGAAAGACACACGAAAATAATTGGTCTTTCCCAGCGTTTAGTTGATGGCATTCAGAGAACCTTATTTTGACGCTATTTGGCAAGTTTTTATGGTCCAGTTACAGAAATTACTCCCAAGCCCTCTCTTTTTTTCAGCAAATTTAAACATTCTAAGATTATATTTTTTATCAATGATTTCTGGAATAATTTTCAAATACGGAAACTTATGACTGGAAAAAAAAGCCGAGAATTGAAGCTGTGGTACAGTTATTTCACTACTGACTGAAAGGATCATTTCATATTTTGGGTACACTACATTGTTTAGTATTGTTCATTGTCTGTATGTAATTTTATTATAGAATTAGCATATTATAGAATGTAGTGATATGACTGGAATGTAAAGGATTTTTGTTCATTACTGCTGCAAATTGCACCTGCCCTCTAATCAAATGTCTTGCATTTCTGTTTCAATTACATGTTTGTATCAAGTGCCTTTATGACCTTCGAAGAGAATTAAAAATCACTAGCTGTTAAGAAAGAACAGACCAACTCTCTCACGAATTCAATATTCTTAAATCCCATGTTTTATGCCTTGAGAAACTACTGTGGCAGGCAGTTCTGCATACATCAAACAAGAGTTCCATCAAAGTTCCTGACCAACGATTTCCATTCTCATTCACCCCCTACCCCTCCCCAATGAAACAAACGATTACATCCTTCAAATCCACAAACTCATACGGTTTGGTGAATTTACTTTTTTCTCTGTGTACGATTTATCACTCACTTCTATACATTAAAATGGACAATTGTACGGGAAGAATTAAGAAAAAGAAAAAAGGCTTTTCTGTTCAGAGTTTGATTTTCTGTCTTTTTCTCTTCAGAGGAGTAACCTCATTAACACTCTCAGTTATCTTTTTTTTCTTTTTCTGCGTGCACTGGCTGATACTCCTGCGGACACTCCCTGCATAGACAGGCAAGGATTAATCCCATCTACCCAACAAAAGGAGTGGAGTTTTGTGTGTATGACCGTTTTACTCTCAGTGATGACTGAACGCATTCTGCAACTTCCAACAACTGGGGGTCAAGAACTTTACATTTTGATTATGGGTTTGTTTTTGGCAACAACAAAAATTGATGAATATCACTTTCCGTCAGTTGGTGTTTTTCACTCTAGTGGGTCATCCCGTGTATCCACCATCACAGGTAATAAACACATCAACAAGTGCACGTTGTAAGGTGACAGGATAGTGTCCATGGCTATTTATTCTATTTTTTTGCTTACCTGACTGTGCAGGTAGATATACTCCATCTTCAGACCGTTTAAATCCTTCTGCACATTTTACTATGGGGTGCCCATGGCTGCCATGTCACAATATTGCGCACAACAAACAGTCTAATGTGGGCCTCACGGTCCAGCTTAACCTGACAAACCTTAAGGTTAAGCAGCTGCCGTGGTACAGTGGTCAGTGTTGTAGGCTGCAAAGTCATGGGTTCCAATCCCATCAAAGGCACGCTTCTGTCAGACATTTTGGCCCCAGGCAGGTCATATGCAAAGTTGATTAGGCTGTGGATTCATAATGGGAGGATAAAACCCCACAGTCAAGTTCCATCTGCTTACATAGATGTGTCTCTCAAGTGTTGATAATACAGCGCCGGGTACAGCCCGGTCAAATAGCTAAAACCAAATGGAATCCGCAGCATTATCATTATCATAATCACTAATCGCACAAAAAAGACCTCAGTTCCAATTTCTCCTCCAAGCCTTCACCCATGGTGGGTTTGTGTAAAAAGTCTTCAGCATTGTTGGCGAGCCCATGGGGAGTGTCTATGGACAGACATGGTAGCAACTCTGGAGGGATGCTGGCTCCACGTGAAGAAATCATTGCAGGACTTAGATGCTTGTGTCCGTTGGTTGCCCAGGACAATCTGATGTTGATGGCTCCCTACAGACTGCCGGTGCTGGCGCCGAGTATGGGGGAGCTGGGATAGCGAGTAATGCCATTAACCTTTACCGTTGAGTGTGGGTATCCCATACCCAGACGCTCAGTAACATTAGCATATCTTCGAAACCGCTGCACCAATTGCTGTCAAATTTTAGAAGTTCCTCAGAAACATGAAAAGCTTAATGCAATGTCATTTTCATGAGAATGTGTTAATAAACAATGACGTAATTGAGTGTGTCATTTGAACTAGTGGGGCCCGATCTTGTGGGTGTGGGTAACCCAGACTTATTAAAGAGTACAGTTCTACCACTGACTCGCCGGGCGTCGTGGGTGTGGGTAACCCAGACTTATTAAAGAGAACAGTTCTGCCACTGACTTACCGGGCGTGCGTGCGTGCGTGCGTAAATACGTGTGTGTGTGTGTGTGTGTGTGTGTGTGTGTGTTTGTGTGTGTGTGTGCGTGCGTGCGTGAGAGAGAGAGAGAGAGAGAGAGAGAGAGAGAGACGGACAGACAGACAGACCGATAGACAGTCAAAAAGATGCACTTCTGCGAGTGCGAATGTGAATGGTATGTGTGTGTGTGTGTGTGTGTGTGTGTGTGTGTGTGTGTGTTTGTGGCTGTATTTGTGCGTGTGCGTGCATGCGTACATACGTGTCTGTGTGTCGGTGTGTGTTTGTGTATGTGCGTGCGTGTTAGTGAACGGCTCTGCATGTGTGTGTGTGTGTATGTGTTCGTTCTTCTCTTTAACGTCTTTTCACAATGCTGTGATATTAGATGGAAAAAAACCCCTCCCGTCTTCCTATCTCTGAACCTCCCTACCATTTCCCTTCAAAAATGAAATCTTAACAACAATAACATACAATAACATACTCAAAACATTTGTAAACATTAAATCAATGAGCTAACTGGGCTCCGTTTGAAGCCCTTGTGGCTGCCCAAGGAAGCGGAGCTGGGAGTGACCCATGTAAGTTCTGATATTGTAATATGCTGTGTAGGAGTGGTGTGTGTAAATGTGTGTTTTGTGCATATGTGGATGTGTGTATTGTGCATGTGTATGTATGCATGTGTACAAGTGTGTGTCGTGCATGTCTGTATATGCGTGTCTGTGTGCATGCGCGCATGTGTGTGTTCATGCTTGTGTGTGTGTGTGTGTTATGAATATGTGTACATACGCACACGACTCGGACCCACACTCCGGCTCAGGCTCCAATTATTTATTGCATTGACAAAACAGTAACAGACTACACAATTCACAGCAACAAAGTTCAGGAACATATTTCACAAAGCACAAACAAATTATTATGATCCAGGCCCAGAATTTTTCTCTCTGTGTGTGCATATGTATTTACGGGGGAGGGTCAGCGGACCATGAAGGCCAAATCAGGACTGTGTACAGAGGAGGGGGGGGGGGAGAGAATTTGGAAAGATAGTGGGGGAAAGTAAGAGAAACATTAACTTCCACAAAATGTAAGTGCACTTGCAACATTCATTTGTGTATAAACTTTTGGATACTGATTGATATCCACCAATGTTAATAACTTTCTCTGTCTCTCTCCCCTTCCCCCCCACCCCCTCTCTCTCTCTCTCTGCGCTCGCGCTGGCTGATGGGTGTATGAAATGGGGAAAGGGGGCGAGGGAGTGGGGGTGGGGGGGGGGCTTCATTTCGAGCATATGCACGTGCGTGTTGTGTGCCTGGCTTTATTCTCTCATTTTTTCGCCTTTTATTTATTTATTTTTTCTGTTCGACCCGTTTTGGTGCATAGCTATTCCCCCATGTCGGGGGAAAGAGAAAGGGGGGAGGGGGCGGGGCTAGAGGGAGTAGGGGGCGTGCTAGGGGGGGGGGGGGGGGGAACAAAGCTGGCAGTTGGCTGGAGGGGGCTTCCAGGTGGCCCTTGCCAGGTCCTCCATGGTGACATGGTATCCCTGAAACACATTACTGGTATTCTGTACTGACCGTCATGTGGAGCGACAGGGTGTATGCAGAACACATCATGCTTACAAGTTTCCCCATAAATATGTGTCTAGGCTTCTGTGTTTTCATGACAGAGTTCACAGTAGTTGCATTATCAAGACATTGTCTGTTTTGCTGCTGTTTCTGTTTGAAATGAGCTATTGCCATGCCTTGGGTCTTAAATTAAAATCTCATATCCTTGATTGTACAGATGTGTCCTTGATTGTACAGATGTGTCAGACAAAAGAACCATGGCAAACATGCTTATCTCCAGCATTACCTGGTCATGGTATTGCCGGTCATAGCTGCCGGCATCAGAGTCGCGGAAGCGGCACCTCACTGCATCCCTGATTTCCTCGGGGTACACCAGGGTCTTGTGCCCCTTGGTGTCCAGCTTTGCAACAAACTGAAAAAAGGACAAAAATTAAATGAATATGACAGTAATAATGTTTCTGTACTGGAGAAATGTGCACAAGAATAGTTTCTTTATCTAAGAGCTGTGAGTGTACATTTTTAAATCACTTTTAGTATATTGCATGCCAGTTTGTAGTGTTTATGGATGACTGTGTGTGTGTGTTGGGGGAGGGAGGGGGGGGGGGGGGGCTGTGTGTGTGTGCCTGACATCCTGGTGGTTGGGTTTATTTGCTAACTTAACACATTTTGTTGGTTACAAGATGGTTTTATCCAGATGCCTTTTCATTTTTGTGACTTGGTTGACTGTGTCATTATCAATGAATAAAAAGCAGTGTACATACTAAAATCGTGTCTTGAATTTTTCTCGTGACACCAACCTTCTTTCTTTCATCACATATCCTCTCTCTCTCTCTCTCGCTTTCTCCCCCTCCTAACACTGTGTGTGCATGTGCATATGTATGTATGTTTGTGTATGTATGAGCTTGTGCGCAATTGCATGTATGTTTGAGCCACAAAGAAGAAGAAAGACAAATAGCAGCAGCTTACTCTCAGGCTCCCCCAGAGGCTGCGGTACACCTCCTTCCGACTACTGCCTCGATGGAAGAGGAGGTGCTTCAGCCCCAGGGGCATAACATATCTGAAACATAAGAAATCAGTTCCAATCAGTAATATTATTCATAGACTTATATTAAAAATTCCAAATTCTTTTACTCTTTCATCAATCTACTCGCTCTCGATCTCTATTCAATTCCAAAATATCAGAAACGGAAGGCAGTGGAAGTTCCTCACAACTTCAGGGTAGTAATTAAGAAACAAGTAATATAATCCAAGAGTAAAGGCCAAAAAAAAAAAAGTAAATTTCAGAGGTAAGAAATCGAAGTTTCCGCACACACACACACACACTCGTACTCATGTTCGTGCACTACACCAACCCCCCCTCCCCCTCCATAATCTCGCCACACACATACATTCTAATACACGCATGCACACACACTAACACACACACCCGTGAAACAAAGCATACACCAACACGATACTGAACTCGGGATTATCATTTAGGGTGGGGTGATATGAATTTCACCCTTCACCGTTCAGCCTCAGCAGCGTGTAGTGCGAAGTCATCTAGAAACTGGTGCTGTGATTTCTCATTTTCATAACGATCATAAAAGTTCATCAAAAACACAAAAGTGACTGCTAATTCCATTGACAGAATGCATCTTCACTTTATCTTAACCAGTGAATGTTTCATAGGTTGTTTACTTACCCCAGAACAGAAAAAGACTCGGTCAGCTCTTGTACCTCCATTGCTGCTGCTGCTGCTGTGACTGACGTCTGCTAGCCTATGGCGGGAACTGGTAGAGAAAGTGCCTCTCCCTTGTGCGGCCGAAAATAATCGGCACTGCGTGCGGGCGGTCAGTGTGGGTATGTGATACCCACAGCAAGGGGTGGTACATATTTCGGAAAAGGCTTTATTGGCGAGTCTGGTGTAGTACACCCACGAGATCGCTCCCGTGTAGTAAAATCTGTCATCCGGTAAAGGTTAAGAGGACATGGATGATGAGACGGAGAAAAAAAAAGTCAGCCTTTGGGCATAAAATACAGGAGGAGATGTTATACCCTCAAATTAACCCACATCGCTTCTCCATCCTTCTCTCTCCTTGCTGTGGCATATGTGGGTGTGTACGCCCACTTGATATAGTCAGACTGGAAGCAGCATCACGCCTCTTGTAGCGTCTGTGCCTATCCATTTAACGTTTCCAACTACTGATCTGCATAGGCATAGCGGTGACACTGTAGTCCACAGTCATACATCAACCATGGCCCCACAAACCACACATGGACACGGCAAGCCTAGCATCAGAAAATCTGACGGAGAAGGCATCCCTCTGATGTTGAGAATTACCACTGGTACCACAGTGCCAATTTTTTTTCTTCTTTACCTTCATCTTTTTTCTCTTACAATAGTTTACAAAAGACAACACTCCTTGCAAATCTTGTAGGTATCCTTGCAGAATGATAAATCCAATCACACAATACTAATGCTTGAACATAGATTCTTTACCTTTGTAAAATGATTCTATACCTTATGAACTGATTAATCCTGTCTCACAATTCTGCCTTTTGAACATAGATTACTTCACTTTCTCGTTCGGACATACCAACTGACTCCATGAGTAAGTACACACATTTGCATAAAATGAGGGAGAAGGGATTTGGAGAGAGGTCATGAAGTGGGGTGGGGAAGGTAAAAAGGAACAGCCCATGAGAGACAGGAACAGAAAAAGGGACAGAAGACAGAAAGAATGGAAAGGTAGAAAGAGACCCACACACATACAGAACGACTCCAGTGCAAACATGCTCATGACTGTTCTTTATTCAAAAAGAAATGATACCAATGGCAAAAACAAAAACATATGATCCACATCAATACCGATGGAAAAACAAAACAAAACTGATTTTTGCCAAAACAGGCTTTACTACAAGAACAAACATAACCAATACTGAATACCAAAATGACATGCAGAGGACATTCATAAGAGATTAGCTGTCATATATAAATAATGTTTGTACAGACATACACAATACATCCAGTACAGGGACTTGGTGATGACACCGACTTGACACCGACGGGGGAGACTGATGGCAGCGAACGAGTGTACTATACACCGAGTGCAGCTACACAATATGTCAAAACACACATTAACACAACTGACACAGACATCAAGTATAACTCAGGGTTTGATAACAATGCTCTGTGTATGTGTGTGTGTCTGTGTGAGCATGTGTGCACGCATGATTGTGGTTTCTTCAGTATCTAAGTGCGAACTTGTGTGGGTGTGGGTGTGGGTGTGGGCGAGTGTGTGTAAATGTTAAGAAAGATACGGACAGGAAATACAGAACAACTGACAAAAATGGAAGAATTGAACAGAAAGAGAGACACAGACAAATTCAAATACACACAGAGAAAACTACACCCACTGACAGGCAAACACAAACAAAGCTATTGCATTTCTCCATTTTCCAAAATCTCACTCATCCAAAAAGCATCTTAGATCCATCAATGCCAGGAAGAAAAAAAACAAGTTCAGAGACTGAAAACTGGACAGCCAGATAGCAAATTAACAGTAAACGATACAACAGAAACAAGTCTCAGAAACAAAGAGAAAAAAATCGGCAATAATGTGCAATTTTTCTTCTTCTTTTCTGTTTTAATCAAACAGAGAGATAAACGGGTACCAGAACAGGCTCTTAAAACAAAAGTCTCAGATCTACATCATTTATGTTCTCCACCTCTCCCTCCACTCTCGCCCACCTTGCTACCAGCTTCCCCGCCTTCTCCCACATCCCTGCCCCCTAATTCAACAGATGTAAAACTTTAACAAAAACACTTCAGTACCACACTAACACTCTTTCAGTCTACTAACCCGCTTTAATGACACTATTTGGAACCATTCATATTACACGGATGCATTCACTTTCAAAATATGAAAAACACACACTAATTTCACTGCTGAAGAATAGTTAATCAGTCCAAAGTTGCCAACACTAAGCCTCGTTTCAATCCTTACAAAAAAAAAGAAAAAAGTCTGGAATTATTTATTATAAAAAAGTTCTGTGGGATTTACTTTTTATTCATTTATTTTTTATAACTATTACTGCTCAGCTGACCACATAGGAACTTTTTAGGACCGTCACAATGTATAGGGGTTAAAATCCCATCCTGAAAGAGAAACAACAAAAACAATACCTACCTATATACTTAAATAAAGAATATGGCAAATATACTGCTGACATCCCCTTGTATTATCAGAGTAGAATATATTGGTGTTCATTTTTTTAAAACAGAATTTACACTTTATTCATATCACGCATTGGAATATGCGACATTGTGTATCAAAATGGAAGCAAACTTCTTAAATTTTGAATTTGTAAAGAAATCTCTAGAAACTGGACCACAGAAAATGTTCACAACTGCTGAAACAGTCCTCATGAAAGAATTCCGATGGCATGGCGTCGGACGTAGACATTCAATATCATGGAAGCGAACTGTTCAGATTTAATGAAGATTGCAATAATAATGAAAAAAAAAAGTAGTGCTGAGAGCAGATGCCATGTGGCATCATTCTTTTTATCCACAGATAAAATCAAGAAAAAACATCCACAAGCAGTAATGACACTATCGTTTTTTTCCTTCTAAATCCTTATGAGCCAAAGACACAACGGAACAGACACTATATGTCCACTGTGAACAATGTGTACAGTATCACTTCCAAGTCACTAGCTTTCCACAAAAAAAAAAAAACCAACAAAAAATGTTAGCAGCTCATAAATGATCAGAGGAAAAAAAAAAGTATTTAAGACTTTCCAGACCAAAGATTGGAAAATAGACCATACTAGTACAAAAGCAGCAAGCGATGATAGAATAGAAAAGAGAAAAAAAGAGGCAGAGTCAAAGAGACAGACAGAGAAGAGGAAATTACGACCAGAGAGCATCCTGGAGAGAAGCGAAGGGTTGGGGGAGGGGGGGGGGGGGCAGGAGGGTGATGGGATACTATTTCTACTGTAAAAAGCCTCTAGGCATTCCCACCAGGACTTGAACCTTGTTGGATTCTACAGAGTCAGAGCCCTTGTACTGCCAGTCTGCTGGAACATGCCACAGAAAATGCTCTAGGCAGACATCCCAATTACGTCCTACTACCAGTAGTTTTGAATACCCTATACGCTTCCATTACAACCAATCATTCTGTAGAAAAACAAGGACAGAAATAGAAGATGGACAGACAGGCAGGGCAGCAGTGGAAAATGAAAGCGTGACAGGGACAGAAAAGCATCAATCTATGACACTGCAAGTACTGTTAGTTCACCACATGGGTCATTTTTCAATGGGACTTTGAAAAAAAGAATGACAACCTCTTCCTTCATCGCACGTCAATAATCGATTGTCATTAAACATGTCTTCATCAGACAAATGAAAAGAGACATGACATCACATATACATGATACTGGAACTGAAACAGTGTAACATACACTCACACAGATCAACTAAACATCCAAACTACTCGCCCTTTCATTAAATTCTGAATAAAAGCAACACAAAGGATAGTATTATAATGGTTTCTCTATGTAATCCAGTCCTATCAAAGTTATCAAAATATTAAAAAAAAAAAAAACCAACAAAGTAATTTTGTTGTTTTATTCCCTGCTGTTTTTGTTTTTTGCTTTTTTCTTCACTGTCTTGTTTTTGATGAACACCCAGTTAAACAAAACAAACAAAAGAAGATATATAAAAGATTATCTTGGCACACCCAGGTTTTGACGGCAAGCAAGAGGAACAATGTTGGTCTCTTTGTAATCAAACAAAATTGGAAAAACAACAAACAAAAACAACAAAAAACACCACCATGCAGAGAATACCCAACTATCTCCATCCCAAACCAATCCAGACCAAGGCTATGTCAGCCAGTCTTCCACCTGTCTGTTTCCTTCCTTCACAGCTGAAGTTTCCTAGTAGCCTGTGTCACAGCTACAGGACAAGACTACGGAAACATGCAGATGAATGGAACAGTAAAAACATGGTAGTCATAAAGGAGTAGCAGAAGATGGAGACACAAAGATGGAGACACTGAGAGAGTGAGAGAGAGAGAGAGAAAGAGAGACAGACAGACAAAGACATGGAGAGAGAAAGACAGAGAGTGAGAGGGACACACACAGAGACAGAGAGAGAGAAACAGAGAGAGAGAGGGACGCACACAGAGACACAGACATTAAGACAGACAGACAGAAAAAGAAAGCAAAGTACAGAGAAGATTTATTGAAAAGATAAAAAAAAGAAAGAGATAGGTGGTATCATGGGCAAACCTTCAATGCCCATTGGCAATATCATCCTGCTAAATTACAACTCAGCAAACTATACTCTCCGCCCGTCTTCCCCCAAAGCAAGAATATGGGCATAGAGAAGACTAACAAAGACAAAGAGAGAGGGGGAGGGAGGGAAAAAGACAGAGACGGACAGGGAGAGAGAGAGAGAGGGAGACAGACAGACAGCAGAAGAGAGCTATGTGAAAAAGGGCTGAGATCAACTCATCAAAATGAAAACCCTCAACAGCAAAACTTTAATATATGCTAACAATAACATTGTTCAGGTGCGAATGTGGGCACCTGACCAACTTAACAAACTCAACGTCACCAAATCACTGCTATCAAATCTAAACAATCAAAGCTGTATAGTTTATAAGAAACAAACAAACAATACACACACACACATATACGCACGCACACGCTCACGCACTCAATCACTCACACACACACACACACACACACACACACATGCCAAGAAGAAGAACTGGCCAACATTAGGTGCACTTTTTTTGTTGAACAGAATAAAAGATCCACAGCTGAGAGTGCAGACAACAGTATGTGTACACAATTTTGATGATCAACATAACACACACAATTTATCACAAATTGAGAAGAAAAAAAATTGTTTTCACTGGCATCAACTTCGTTATGATTATGAATTATTGTGCGTTCTATTATCTATGCCTATTTGCAGCAAGCTAGCGCTAATAACATATGTTTATTAACATTTTTTTTAATCAACAAAAGTTTTTAAACTTAATATCATATCTGTGGCCACAATGAGAAAGGTGGGTGGGTGATGATGCGCATGCACGCACACACACACACACACACACACACACACAAACACTGTCACATGCACACACACACATACACACTCACAAACATACACACACACACACACGCACACACACACACACATGCTGACATAAAAAATGTGTTCAATGAAGCTATAAACACATAACTTCCCATGTTGCTCCATACTCCACTGTTGTACAAACGCCAGACAACTGTGTAATGACCATTATTTTTTTAAACATTATTTGCCAAGTCAGTCTGCAATAACAATGATCATATTGACAACAATAATTACAATAGGATGGTTCCTATTTCTTCTCTCTTTGATTCTTAGAAAAAAAACAAAAAAAAAAACAAAGTAAAAACCTTGCAAGCTGAGAAAGTAAAACAACAAAGTTAAAATGCATCACACTATGAAAAGCTATGCAATGTGAGTATTATAACCTACCATCATAGACCCACACCCACACACAGTCTCTCTCTAACACACACACACACACAGGCATCACACACACACACACACACACACACACACCGCACAAATGCACACACACACACACAGGCATCACACACATACAAAACATCACACATCCTTTAAACACAACAAGCCAAACAACAAATGACCACAATTTGCGATAAACGTAAAAAGAACTCATCATGACAGAAAATTCCTCACTGTGTTCTTCCTCTTTTTTCTTCTCTCTTCCCCCCCCCCCCCCCCCCCCCCCCCCCCCCCAACTTCCTAATTTGCTTCATGCCTACTGAAGAATTTGTATTGTCTAGCAACATACATAAACTTTGCCCTTCCTTTTACGCTATTCATACACATACCATAAATACTGATACATTTAACAAAACAAGTTGTTGTGGTTTGCACCAATCTGTTTTCAGCCTCCCAAGCCAAAGCCTACAACTTCTCCATCAAAAGATGGAGAGCATGAACCCATTTTATTCCTTTAGCAACAAATGTCATAACTAACAAAGATGCTTTCTTAACCTATGTGACATGAATACATTTTTCAATGTTGAGGGTAAAAGAAATACAAAGCCTTGAGAACTGGTTGTGTAATTTGTCCAATTCTATTACAAAACACAGAATCTGTCTTCATACTAAGTCCTATGATCATTATTTCAATGCAGTCAGTCTTCTTCCTGTCACAACTGTAATGCACTGGACTGCATTCAGTGTCTTACAAACTACAGTCACAATTTCTACCCATCAGCTGAAAACTCGGTGACACGACTGAAAGTTAGAAACTTTGGCACGTCAATGGCAACACCCAATTCACTTATCTCTTTCTTTTCCCTCCATTTTTCTTCACTCTCAGAAAAAAAATTGTTTAAAAAAGCATAACATAGTAGCAGAGCTCACGATGATAGTCACGAAATCGCAAATAAAACTCTGGAGTATCTTGAAAACAATAAATGTATGGATGACACTGCGTTTATAAATGTTCACACCTAGTGGCATGATCCCTGCACCTGAATGGAAGAGGAAAGGTGAGAGGAGAGATAAAGAGAAAAGACAGAAAAAGAAGGGCGAAAATGATAGAAAAGACAAAAAGATATAATAGCACAGTTGACAGACCACCCGATTTGTAATCTTGATGATCCTGGGTGGCAGGTTCGAATCTCCGCTGAGCTGTTTCATTAGAGGGGGTTTTTCTCCTCAAAGTTAACACTGGTTCTGACTCCTTTTCCTAAGATGTCCTTCGAGTGAGACTATGAACCAAGGTTTGGCTGTTGGTATGGATGACTGATTACGAAGCCAAAGGTCACCTTTCCAAAAAGCAGGCGAGAAAAGGAGATGGAGGAAGGGGACACCACTCGAAGAACAAGAACGGTTCAGGCAACTTACGTTGTCAGTCGGAGAGAGGAAGGAAAGGAATCATTGGACGATGAAGTGTTGCCGCGGAATGATCTGCGGCATCGGCTGAATAGAAGCAGACGAGAAAAGGAAATGGAGGAAGTGGGCACCACACGAAGAAGACCAGCTCAGCCAAGTTACGTTGTCAGAGGACGGAGAGAGGAAGAAATGGAATCACTGGACGAGGAAGTGTTGCCGCGGAATCATCTGCGGCATCGGCTGAATAGAAGAAGAAAAAGAGACAGAGGACGAGGGGAATCTGAAGGCCACCTCTTCAAAAAGGCGAGAAAAGGAGACAGAGTAAGTGGGCACCACTCGAAGACCAGTTCAGGCAACTTGCGTTGGCAGAGCTGAGAGAGACGAAGGAATGCAAATATTGGACATGCCTTCCCCGGACCCGACCAACCCTCTGTACCAAGGCCAGAAGAAGAGAAAAAACAGGTGCCGTTCTCCCCCCTCGACCACAAGAAGTGAATCTGAAAACGGAGAATGAGAATCAGAAGAGCGGGAAAGAACGAGAGAGAGACACGGGAAAACAGAGAGACAGACAAATTAATCTGAAGACGAATCTTAAGACAGAGAATGAAAATCAGAAGAGCGGGAAAGAACGAGAGAGAGAGACACGGGAAAACGCAGACAGGAGAACAGACAGACAGACAAGCGAGTCTGAAGACGAATCTAAGACAGAGAATGAGAATATGAGGAACGGGGCAAGATATTGGAAACGTCAGAGCAAAATAGTCCAGATCTAAGAGCTTACGCAAGGGAACAAAAGAAGCTTGTTTTAAAGCAAGGTGTTTTGTACAGGAAAGTTGATGTGGATAACCAAGACAGTCACTTTCAGTTGATTCTCCCTTTGCCCTACAGGGAAGCTGCCCTGAGAGGTGTGCATGAGGATCTATTTCACACCCATTTTGAAGATGGCATAGCGCAGTTGAGGATGAGATTCTTTTGGCATCGAATGGCCAGAGACCTTGAGCAGAAGATAAAGACCTGTTCTCGCTGCATCAGGAAAGGTGCCAAGTGTCAGAAAGCCCCAATGACTTCCATTGTGACCACGTACCCTTTGGAACTTCTTTCCATAGACTTTCTTACCATCGAGATCAATGGTCAAAAACAGAACATACTTGTCATGATGGATCATTTTACGAAATTTGGACATGCTGTTTGTACAAGGGATCAGAGTGCCAAAACTGTGGCCAGGACGCTGTGGCAGGAGTTCTTTATGATCTATGGTTTTCCTAGGCGTATCTTATCAGACCAGGGTAGGGATTTTGAATCCAAACTAGTGAAGGAGCTGTGTCAGGTAGCTGGAACAGAAAAGTGTAGGACCACGCCTTACCATCCATCTGGCAACCCTGTAGAAAGGTGGAACAGAACCTTGTTAGGCACCCATCGACCTTGCTTTTGGCATCAATACCTGCCCCAAGGGACAAGGGACACCTTCACAGTATATCAAAGGGCTTAAGCAAAGGCTAGCCTCTGTTTATCAGAAGGCCTCTGACAACATGGCCAGAATAAACTCTAAGAACAAGGCTCGGTATGATACTTCCACACGAGCAGCTGAGCTGAACATTGGAGACCGGGTGTTAGTTCGCAAGCTGGGACCAAGACTTGATTCAAAGTTGAGTGATAGGTGGGAAAATT
The DNA here is from genome assembly GCA_018398815.1 of Conus ventricosus. Lineage (NCBI taxonomy): Eukaryota > Metazoa > Mollusca > Gastropoda > Neogastropoda > Conidae > Conus > Conus ventricosus. The sequence continues at coordinate 82,011,309 of CM031604.1, forward strand.
CAGTGTACATTGTGCAAGCAGAGCGGGAGGGTTTGCCAGTATATACCGTCCAAGATGAAGCAGGAACGGGACCCAAGAGAACACTCCATAGGAATTATTTATTGCCCATTGGCATGATTGATCCACCAGCTAGGGGCACTGTTCGGGAAACCACACAGGTTGGACCCAAATCATCCCCCCGTACTATCACTACAATTGCTGATCATGTTTCCGTGAAGGTTGATGATTTCCAAGAGTATACCACTGAAGTTACACCAACAGCCTCCTCTAGAAGTAAGCTGAGGGCTGATGCTGTAGAGTTTCCCCCTGGGTCCGTTGTCGGTCAGGATCACCTACCTGTTGAGAATGTGGTAGGGGATGTTAGGGACCAGGAGCAGTTTGATCATTCTGATGTGAGTCCAGTTGCAGATCAGCAGTCTGAACAATCTGAAAAGGATGCATCAAAAGAAGATGGCTCATCCTCAGAAGATTTGAACAATGGTTCTCAATCGGAAGTTTCTTCCAATTCGGAGGATTCAGGAGGTGATAGCAATGCAAAGGAAAATCCAGCCCCTACTCCTGCCCCGGGAAGATCTCTCAGGGAACGGAAGGATGTAGACAGATTGAACTTGACCCACGTCGCCGAAGTAGGGAGTACATTAGGGAGGGATCTAGTTTACAAGGTCCAACAGTACCTGAATAAGCTAGTCAATGACCCTCTTGATCCTAAGCGTGTTGTCACAATCGAGCAAGTGCTCGGTGTCCTTGTCACAATGTAAGTGAATTACTCTATGTATGGTTGACTTGCTTAATTGCAATCTAGTCCAATACCGGTCTAACTGCGATGTTTTGGGCCATTTTTTTATTTTTGTCATTTGATGGTATTTTGTTGAAGGATCTAAAGGTCTTTACGCCTTTTACCTTGTTTGTTGAGAAATTGTGAATGGCTGTTAGCAGATTTTTTTTTTTGGTATGTATTTTTGATAAAATGTTGCCGGTAAACATTTTTTTTTTTTTGAGGGGTGACTGTAACCTGCCTGACACAGTCGGGTTAATAGTAATTTAATTATTTTTTAATAGTGTATGTGGTGTTCTATTGGCATCTGATTTAACAAACAAAATCCATTTCCAAATTATAGAAGATTGTTTGGATTTGTTTCTTTGGGTAAAAGCTGTGAACCTGGGTTACAAAACACCATGCATGAAAAGTCAAAAGAATGAAGAAAGAAAAACCAAGTGACTGATACCGACTGAATGACACAATAAACAACTTAATAAAGCGCCAGCAGGCAACTCTTCAATCGGCTCTACCCAGGTAGGCAGCCCACTGTATAAATGACAACATGGATTGTAAAGCCCTTAGAACTTGGGTCTCGAACTGAGAATAGGCGCTGTATCACTATATACATACTCTTAATAACAACACTACGACTGATATTAAAGATAACAACAATACTAATAAAGACAAAACCCAGATCATAACTATTGTTATCCATCAACAACCAATCGCATATGTAGTTCATGCAAATCACACACATCCCAGAAGTCTTCCCTCCCATCCTCCCCACTATCCAGAACATGCACACTTGTTCTCTATCAAACTCAATAGAGAGGTAAATGAAATCTGGTTAAGTGCCTGTAAAATCACACATGTGTTCAGTGACCTACAAAAATCGCTGAGAATCAGGTTCCCTGATGCGCAAGGGCAGTGCATTCCACCAGCTGGTGGCAGTGTAGAAACAGGCTCACTGACCACAGGATTGGTCAGTAGATCTCACTCCAGTGACAGCAAGCACAGACTCGTCACATAACCGCAAGCACAAGATGGTTCATACAAGTACATAAGGTCAGACAACTGCAATTTTTGGACTGCAACTCAGTGCAAGGCAAACTCTTCGGTCTCAAACTCTGACCAGGGTGTCTCAAACTCTACACTGCTCTATACAGAGTTAAATCCAGTTTGGACGCTCAACCATGTTGATCAGCTCGGACACATGATCTGCAATCACGGTCATAGTGCGTGTCTGCGCCCTTCAAAGCACCGTTTTTACAGAATGCACATCACAAGTACACACAACACGCCAGGTTTTAGCTCTACACGCCCAGATATGGTCATATTTACATGTCAAACACATCTGGCGTATGACAGCAAACTGAGCTTTTGTAGGTGGTGAAATTATTATCTTATATTCCACATCATACTTAAGGATTAATTTTTTTTTTTCCTTACAATTTTTTTGGTGCACCATCAAGTCCATAGTATTTTGTAGAGGCAAACAAAAAAATGGCTGATTGATTTTCTCCAATGGCATGGATGGCAATCGACAGTACTAATTTTTAAAATGCACTTTCTCTTCACTGTCAAGTTTCTCTTACATTCTTAACATGCTACTTTTGTACTCTCCTATTTTTTTTTCCACCATAGCATGCTACTCTTGAGAGTTTGTGCATGAATTTTTACTTACTTGTCTAAAACAAATGCCTCATCCCTACAAAGCATACATTAATGACCTTCCAGAACATGTTCAATCGGACACCCGACTCTCTGCGGACAATCCCTTACTTCAGCGGGCCGTGCTAAAGCACAAGGCCAGGTAACCCTCCAGGACAACCTACATCAACTTGAAAAATGGGAAAAAGCATGGGACATGTCGTTCCATCCCCCAAAATGTAATGTCCTCATGATTTCAAAATGCAGAGAACAAAAGAGTCACGACTACACCCTGCACGGACATGTACTAGACAAGGTCTCCTCTGCGAAATACCTAGGCGTCACAGTTCAATCTGACTGCAAGTGGAACACCCATGTTAACAACACCTGTGCTAAAGCCAACAGAGCTTTAGGTTTCCTGAGACGCAATCTCCGGATTGGGTCGGAGACCATCATGGCAACAGCAGTCAAGGCCCTCATACGACCTCTTCTGGAGTAGGCCAGCTGTGTATGGGACCCCAACCAACAACAACAAATCGACCAACTGGAAGCCGTACAGAGGAGAGCAGCTAGATTCGTCCTAAATCGATACAGGAACAAATCCAGCGTTGGCGATATGTTGAATCATTTAAACTGGCCCACCCTTAAGGAACGGCGCAGAACTGCCCCCTTGGAAATGCTTTTTTTAAAAAATTCACCAAGGGCTGATAAATGTAAAAGCCCCAAACATGAGACCCCAAACCAGAGCACGAGGAGGTCACAACCTAGCCTACCACAACATCTTCTGTAGAACTGATTATAGGAAATACTCCTTCATCCCACATACCATCAGGAGTTTAGAACCCCATGCAGTCTCTGCTCCCACCCTCGAGGCATTCCTCTCGAGGGTGCCTGCCCCCCAGTGATTGTGTGTGTGTGGGCTTTTTTTTTTTTTTTTTTTTTGCTGCGCGCATGCTTCCTCCTATAAGTGACGTAGCCATCAAAATGTTGATGTTGGTCGCTCAAGGGAAGAAGAAGAAGAAGCATGGAACATCACCATATTATCAGGATCAATAAAAAAGAAAAAAAATGAAAGGGGGGCAAATCAAGGAGCTAACTACGACTCTATAATTGGATATTCAGACGGAGTGATCACCCTTAGTGAGTTCACTTCATGGATGAGACTCTAACACAGTCTAGTTTTCTCCTTTTCTTGGCAAGGAAACATGCTCCCCTCTAGTCTACAGAGTTCAGATTTACGTTTTTTCCTGCACTCATAGAATCTCTCAAGCAGTCTTTTAAGCGCTCTTTCAAGTGGCTGTTTGCTTTTGTTCATCTCACTTTTGTTCATTTCATTAGAGATGCATGGTAAAACTGATTTACATGTGTGGTGATTTGGAACACCAGCTAGAGATGCCATAAATGGATTTGTTTTTTCCACTGAATGCAGTAACAACTTTTTCTTTATTGTCCATTGTTCGTGTACTAAACTTACTAACATACAGTCATTTCTTGACTTGTGAGTTGATTTTAACGTGGTGACAGCCCTGATGTGGCCCTTTGCGGTCAGCTGGGCTATAAGCAACATTATCTTATCTTTGTCTAATGGTGCACGACTTCGGCCTACTACTTCACAACCTTGTCAGATTCCAAACAAATTCATTGTTTCTCCAGGTTTTCTCTCTCCTTATGATATCAAATTGGCACAGTATAATGCAGATTGACCAACCCATACAAATGCACATGCCCACACATAATATTTACTCTCTCTTGGACTAGAGGTAGGTGTTGCCAATTTTTTCTTTCACAGTGATTACTTGCACGTAAGTGTGTGAGAGTGTGTACATGAGTGCATATGTATGTGTGTGTGTCTGTGCATGCCCCCATGTACGGGTAGTGTGCATGTATGTGTGTGTGTGTGTGTGTGTGTGTGTGTGTGTGTGTGTGTGTGTGTGTGTGTGTGTGTGTGTGTGTGTGTGTGTGTGCGCGCGCGAGTGTGTGTGTGTGCACGTGCATGTGCGCGCGTGCATGCATGTGTGTGAGAGGTGTGTACGGATGTAAAAATACCAGTTTAGAAAGCCAGAACGGAGACACACACACAAAGTTTAAAAACTTGTTTGGATGTCCTAACCAGTACCCAGCTCTAAATTTCATGATTTCATCTTCACCATTCTCCCACAGCCTACCTCCTTGTTAGTATGGAAAGGCTTCCACAGCTAACTATAGGAGTTTAAAGATACTGTCAGTTTTGAAAGTACAAACTCAGAGACTGATACATCAGTCCTACTCCTATCCAAGAACATGCTTTTTGTTTAGTCACATGTGTTCTCACCATCTTTTCCAGATTAAGGAGGGTATGCAACAAATTTTACACATGTTTACGGTGGTTAATGTTGAAGGATGGCTAAAGTACAAGATGATGCAGCAATGGAATGATGAGATATTAACAATCTGGTGGCAGTGATCAGTTTCATTCAAATACTTCATCGACCTGTACACATACAAGTAAAATAAATGCAATTCCCTCAGCAGGTAAATCAAACCGTGTCGTCTAGGTGTAGTACAATTCTCACGACGATAACCTGAATAAAAATTAACAGCTTAAATGTTAAAGAGTATTCCAAAATTATAATGATTTATCACTGGATTTTTTCTCTTTTCAACCTTAAGGTAAAGATGTACTAAATAAACACAGACATTAACAAGGACAATAGGAGACTTATCTCTAGTAAAAATGAGAAGCACACACACACACACACACACACACACACAAACGCATCTGCATGAACACCATGTTAAAAAGCAAGAAATAGCAAGCAAGCAAAGAAGAGAAAAACATTATTGCAATTTCACATATTTCCATGATTTGATGAAAAAAGTCGATAATATAGAGACAAGAGACCAAGTTCTCTTAACAGCATGCATGCTATTCTATCATGTAATCTGTAACAAAGACCATGTGCAGACAAAACGATATGTGCTCTGAGCGTACCTCAGATAATGGTGTACCCTTGTTTAACTACACATTGAAAAGTACAATGTTTTTTTCTGTGGTTAACACAATCCTTTTCTCAGAAAAGATTTGTAACAAATTACAAAATATAAATAGAATATAAAAAGCACATAAGACAGCAGATATCAATTTTTTAAAATCTACACAGAAAATTTCACAAACAGAAAAAAAAATGAGTCAGATCAATATGAACTGGCATGGGACATGACATTAATGTTTGCAAAAGACATGGACTCGTTACTTAAAAACACATTAAACACTCTCTTGTGTAGTGTATTGTTCATGAGCTACATGATCTCTCTGACCCCTTACGTTTTTCCTCAACACGAAAAATCGCACAATTCTGCTTACCTTACAAACACACCTGAACATGTGCCCTCTAGGTCAGAAAGCATTTCGGTACCAATGTGGTCAAAGAGGCATCACTGCTTGTGGGTTAGTCCATAGATGCTACACCACATCTACTTAACAATGAGGTTGTTCTACAAGTTTCTTCATGGGACAAAGAGGGAGGGAGAGGAAAGTAAGAAGTACAATTGAGACAAGAGACGGTTTCTTTTTTTCGCTGATCACAATAACAAAAGCTGCCCCTGGCCCGTACTTTCTACCGACAAGTTTCCCACCATAGGTCAAAGCACGATACAGCCACTGCAACTAGTGATGCTTAGATATCGTATTGCAAAATTCATTCAAAGCTCTTCATATACAACATGACTTCTCTTACGATCAATACCAGCAAAGATGTTGTAGTTTTGGTTCTTGTTGGAATGTTGGATGTCACAAACGCCAGCCTTCAGCTAAACTTTATCGGTTTGTATGTCTGGCTTTTTTCATATGTACAAACGACAGAAAGAAAAAAAAAACATTTGAAGATACAAAAACCAAAGCACACAGTGCAGTAGACGAAGTTAGGCTTAGGGGTAATTAAATCAATGACAAAGATTCACGTTACATCCTTTACCTACTGACATTTAAATCAAATCATTTTCTACTGACCTTTGTCGCTCTGAGGCCAACATCGAACTGCAATGTAATCTGGAGATTACCTTCACCTCTGGTAAGCTTCTGGCCAAACAAAATCTTCATTTTCCAGAAAAGAAGTTCCACGCCTGAAGACTGTGTGTTGCTGCCTACATGATGAGGTGATAAAAAAAAAAATACTGCCGTGAGTATGCCACACAATTCTCTCCCCTATGAAACACATTCAGTGAGCTAACAATTGCTAGCGAAAGTGGAAACAGACCTACACAAACTGACCCCTATGACTCTTCAGCTGGAAGCTGACAGGTTCATGAATCATCATCCCGACCATCCAAGACAGACTGATTCCTGACAGACACTTCCAACTCTTCTCTGCCACACCAAGTTTGTATCATGTTTACCACCACCGTTTTAACTTGCTGGGAAAATATTGACGTAAAATATGCCAAACTCAACGAATTATCATACTGACCTTTTTGACAGGTTTTAGGCACAATATTTCATAATTAAGCAATGCTAAGAATCACTATTGTTTTTTCTTTTAACTTCTTAAGGGGAGAAGAGGAAGAGAGTGTAGGAATGATGTGGGGGTAGGAAGACCAGGGCGGCGAAGGGATTTAATACACTGCAGTTCGGCTTCCTTTTCTGGTTCAAAATAACTGAAACTAATACATCAACTTTACAGCAAATCAGAAAACCTTTGTATAGAAAACCTATGGAAGGAAAATTCCCATGAGGAGATACTCTGTCCTATGATGAAGATTTTCATAACCATACTGAAGTGCTATTTTGCGCAATGGAAAAAGAAACACCGTTTACAAAACAGGGCAGTGAAGAGATCACTCTGAGGATGTGACGCAGAGGCGGTAAAAATGTAAACCTACACATGAACAAGAGAGAGATCTGCACCGACGTACTTTCCAGGAAATGTCACCTTTTTCTGTGTTTTTTCTACGCAATTTTTTATTTCATTTGTTACAGCCCAACCAAACACATTGAGCCTTGAGCGTCTTTAGAGCTGTCCCAACATAAAGAAAAGAGCCCTATCCTATCACCAAAAAACCCCCAAACAAACAAAAAGCAAGAACACACACAACAGAACCATTTACAAAACATGTCAGCAACCTATGACACAATAGTTACACCACCGACTTCTTCAAACAGGATTAAACTAGGCCTTGCTTAAAAGCATCAACCATTCCGCTCAATCTTTCACCCCAAGACTGAAAAAAAATAATATATATATGAAAAAAAGTTAACAGCAACAAACCATAAGTAAACAAAATCTTATATGGGCAAATAATACAGTTTTAAAGCCAAACAGTGTCTAAAGAAAGTTAACTGTAACAAAAACATAAGTGAACAAAATCCTATAAGAGCAAATAAGACAAGTTTTTTAAGCCAAACAGTGTCTACATTATGATTACTTGGTTGCCAGATTACAAGGAGATAAGCTGGTAGGATACAAACTGTAAGGAAAGAAAATAACGTAAAGACTTTCTGAAACAAAACCAGGTGAACGGGCCACCTAGGCAGAAAAAAAAAAGAATCCAGTGGATGACAGTCCAGCAAGATCACAACAGTCAATCAGCAGAGTGAAGAGTACAAGAAAAGAGGCAATAACTAGCACAGAATGTGCAGAAGATGGGGATGTATTTCATACTGACAGAACCCCGTTACCCCCCAAAGAGATTTTTCAATGAGCAATCAATGAGCAGGGAAAAGAAATAAAAAGGACCACAGAGGATGCTGCACTTCATTTGATATTGAGAAAATGCATGCAAAAATATCATGCAAAAAAAAAAAAGATAGCCAATCATGTGTGTTTTACCCTGCCATGAAAAGCAACCTCACTGTGTAAAAACTCATTGTATTTTAATTCCAGTGGAACACGCATCCAACAGAGAAAAATGCCACCCACTTTACTGGCAAAGCTCTGGGTCTGTCAACATTTCTTTCGACTCAGCTATACCCAAACATCATAACAACAATGCTTGGAACATAGTTCACACAGCCTGAGTAAATAAGATACAGGAAAGGTTACGCTTGGAATGAAACTCCTTTCAGTTGTAAAAATTCATACATATCCACTTGCATGCACAAATTCAATTAAAAATGGGAGTCATACCCATTCTCTCAGAAGATACATGCATGCACACGTACGTGCGCGTGCACACACACACACACACATACATGCATGCACACACACACGCGCATGCGCATACACACACACGCACACAAAAACACTATCAGTACAAAAAACAAAACAAAAAGCCCAAATAAAAGTTGAGGACATGCTGAAACAAAACACACAAACACGCTGGACTGAAAACACACCACTTCACAATTCTTAAGCCAGACAGAGACACCAGCACAGACAAACTACAATAGTAAGAAGAAAAAAAAGTAACAAAAGCATTTTTTGTTTTTGTTTTTCCCCCTAAGAGGTTTTGTTGATTTGCAGGTGGTGAGCAGTTCTCATATGCAGAGTCCAACACCAGACTGACACACAAACTACACTATTCACTGATAAAAGTCAACTCAACTTGTCATCGTCTTGGGCATGACCAAGTACACATCTGCTTCAAAATCACTTCTGGACACGTTGCCGATGCTCTCTTTGCCGACACTTGACGACAGACACGTGTGGGTGAGAATCTGTCGTTCTCCATCGGTTCATGCTGTTTCTGAAGTTTACAAAAGGAGACCACAAGCACCATCTAATCAATGTCACACAGAGTGCAGTTTTATTCGGTTTGACGTAGTTATGAATCCACCTCACAGTTAAAGCATATTCAAACAAGATGAGCAAGCAAAATATAAAAAAAAAGTTAACATGGAAAACAGGGGTGGAGAAGTGGAAGGAAGGGAAGGACACTACACTGACAAATCAAACCGCAAAGATCAGGCATCTCACATAGGTACAGATTGATGACTATTACACAGTGGATGATGCCAATGCCTAGGTCTGTACCTCGATGATGTTGTGGGATGATGACGCACGATGACATATGGAGCAACGAGTCAACAAGAAAAAAAAAAAAGAACTGCTCATGTTATCTGGTCAGCTGTATGAAGGATGCTACCACAATCCATGATACATAATGGACATGCATGTGACAATTTGAATATGAGCAGCAGCCTTTCCTTGTCCAGATCTGCCATCATCACCAGTGTTGGCAAATTCAGTCAGGATGAAACTTCAGTCTGTTGAACACTCAAAACATGACAGGTCCCTAAACAAAGGTGACCAACGAGCAAGTAGCAGATCCTGAGGGGGCCATGAAGGTGGGTGGGTGCAGATCTTTTCCTTCCTCGAAAAGGTGAAATGACATGAACAGACAAAAGCCCATGCGTTCTTTTCAATGAGACAACTGAACAATGGCAACTGTTCCGTGAACCTGAATGAGATCTTGTCACAAGTTCCTGCCTATCACCACACAGGGCTTGCATTTCACCCACAGCCTGTTTGGATAAATATCGACCTCAGCAGAGAGCTCCATCGTTTCTCTATTCAGATTCAACGCCATTTACTTTGAAAGAAAAGAAAACGAATGGCTGTTCAGTAATCACACCATGGTACAGCCACCAAAGGGAGAATTCCACACACAGAGAGCTCTTCTACCAAAGACCGTCTAAATTCCAAGCCGATACCAACACATCAGGACACAACTGCTGAGAGACAAGGTCACGGATCACGCTGGCTCTGAAGTATGTCCAGGAGTTTACAAGGGCAGGAGAGACCTTGCACATTAACACAAGCACGCACACCTGCAGAACCAAGGTGGGGGTCAGCACGGTGACCTCAAGGGGGCTCCTCAGATGTTGGTCTCGTTCTGTTGGAGCTGTTCTGGAGAGTGGAGGAGCGAGGGAGGGTGCCGTTCTTGCGTATGGAGGCGGTGTGGTGTCGGGGGGAGGAGGAGCTGACGGAGTCTTCCACCTGCAGGTTCTCTCTCAAGCAGGCCAGGGCCTTGTACAGGAACAGCAGGTCCTCCTGCCCACACACTCCGCCTTCAGTCACTGGTATCATCATCGCACAACAAAAATGCTCAGTGACATTACCCACACATTACTTACTCCAACACCCACTGCATACATACCCAGGCCCACTGTCAGTCTTGGTTATCAGTCCGTAGAGAGCAGTCAATGTCAAGTTGATTTAAGGTTATCCACGAGAGGAGACACTGATCTGTCAAGTGGCTTCAGTCGAGTTCACAGGTGTCAGTTAAGATCTATTGCATAGAGGACACCACCTTAGTGCCCTACTGACAACAGTACTCAGTCTTCAAGTCAAAACAAAAGGAGCATCCTCACTGGAGACGACTGACACTTCCATCTAATGGCAGCCCCTCAGCCTTGGATCTGCCAACACCAAAGACTTTGACATGAACAGTCTACAACCAGGATCATCAAGAGGAAACTGAAATGAATGCTCATGAGAGTGCAGCAGAACCACAGAACCTGACCGACACTGTCCACGCCGATGATGATACACACGGACGAAGGTACGCATGAGGATGCCAAGAGGTTCCATACCAGTCTGAGATGACACACTGCAGGGCTGGTGTACGCTTCTTTCACAAATGTCTGGTTATCTCTCAGGCAAGCCTTTGCCTTGCTCAGTACAGAACATCACGCTCATCCTTCTCACTTACCTTCGTCAGAGAGGATGTGGATGATAACGCTGATGCAGTGCAGTCCAGTCCCATTTTGTTCCGAGACAATACAAGGCTGTACTCTAATTTTGTTTAATTACAAATCTTCAAATCAAACATGGCTTGAGATATACTGACAACTGCAGTGTTGTGTTGGACATTTGAGCACACTTTCAAAGACAATCAGAGGACCAGACAATCTCTGAATGCACAGCTGTCACAAAATGAATCTAGGCACAAATACAGGAAAAAGGAAAAAAAAAAAAAAAAAAACAGCTCATTTCAAGCCAGTGTCCACTAACACCTACTATGAAAATGTGTTATAAGGAGAAACAATCTTAGAACTAGAGTTTATAACTGAAAAAAAGGTGTTAATATGGAAAACTGGGTTCTCCAAAAAGTTCAGTTGAATTATTCAAAACTGTCACTGATGGATGGGCAACAAGTACCCCTACCCCTACGGCTGTTGTGTATTTCATCACATGCATTCAAAGTGTCAATTCATTCTGTCTCCCATTTCTCACTCCTCCAATGTCTAGATAGGTATGCTAACTGTCAATTCATTCTGTCTCCCCTTCCTAACTCCTCCCACATCTAGATAGGTATGCTAACTGTCAATTCATTCTGTCTCCCCTTCCTAACTCCTCCCACATCTAGATAGGTATGCTAACTGTCAATTCATGCTGTCTCCCCTTCCTAACTCCTCCCACATCTAGATAGGTATGCTAACTGTCAATTCATTCTGTCTCCCCTTCCTAACTCCTCCCACATCTAGATAGGTATGCTAACTGTCAATTCATGCTGTCTCCCCTTCCTAACTCCCCCCACATCTAGATAGGTATGCTGTCAATTCATTCCGTCTCCCATTTCTAACTCCTCCCATGTCTAGATAGGTATGCTAACTGTCAATTCATTCTGTCTCCCCTTCCTAACTCCTCCCACATCTAGATAGGTATGCTGTCAATTCATTCTGTCTCCCCTTCCTAACTCCTCCCACATCCAGATAGTATGCTAACTGTCAATTCATTCTGTCTCCCCTTCCCTAATCCTCCCACATCTAGTTGGGTATGCTGTCAATTCATTCTGTCTCCCCTTCCTAACTCCCCCACATCAGATAGGTATGCTAACAGTCAATTCATTCTGTCGCCCCTTCCTAACTCCTCCCACATCTAGATGGGTATGCTAACTGTCAATTCATTCTGTCTCCCCTTCCTAACTCCTCCAACATATAGATGGGTATGCTGTCAATTCATTCTGTCTCCCTTCCTAACTCCTCCCACATCTAGATAGGTATGCTAACTGTCAATTCATTCTGTCTCCCCTTCTTATCTCCTTCCACATCTATGTAGATACCTTACCTGTGATCCGATGATTCCGGGCCTCTTCAGGTGGTACAGTTTGGCCAGCTGGTAGACGTCCACCACCTTGTCCAGGATGAGCTGATCTCGCAGAGCCCACGGGGCACAGAACCGTCCCGCTCGCCCCCCACCATCCCTTCAAACATCACACCATCAATCAATGAACCGTCCCGCTCGCACCCCGCCATCCTTCAAACATCACACCATCAATCAATGAACCGCCCTGCTCGCACCCCACCATCCCTTCAAACATACACCATCAATCAATGAACTGCCCTGCTTGCACCCCACCATCCCTTCAACATCACACCATCAATCAATGAACCGCCCTGCTCGCACCCCACCATCCCTTCAAACATCACACCATCAATCAATGAACCGCCCCGCTCGCACCCTGCTGTCCCTTCAAACACCACACCCATCAATCAATGAACCGCCCTGCTCGCACCCCCCCAAATCCCTTCAAACATCACACCATCAATTAACGAACTGTCCTATCACATCCCGCCACCCTTAAAAACATCACCCATCAATCAATGAACCGTCCTAATCGCATCCCGCCATCCCTTCAAACATCACACCATCAATCAATGAACCGCCCTGCTCGCACCCCACCATCCCTTCAAACATCACACCATCAATCAATGAACCGCCTCGCTCACACCCCACCATCCCTTCAAACATCACACCATCAATTAACCAACTGTCCTAATCGCACCCCACCATCCCTTCAAACATCACACCATCAATCAATGAACCGCCTCGCTCACACCCCACCGTCCCTTCAAACATCACACCATCAATTAACGAAACGTCCTAATCGCACCCCGCCATCCCTTCAAACATCACACCATCAGTTAAACTGCCCTGCTCGCACCCCGCCGTCCCTTCAAACATCACACCATCAATTAATGAACTGCCCTGCTCGCACCCCGCCGTCCCTTCAAACATCACACCATCAATCAATGAACCGCCCTGCTCGCACCCCGCCGTCCCTTCAAACATCACACCATCAATCAATGAACCGTCCTAATCGCACCCCGCCATCCCTTCAAACATCACACCATCAATCAATGATTTGCCCTGCTCGCACCCCGCCGTCCCTTCAAACATCACACCATCAATTAATGAACTGCCCCGCTTGCACCCTGCCATCCCTTCAAACACCACACCACCAATCAACGAACCGTCCTAATCGCACCCCGCCATCCCCTCAAACATCATACCATCACTTAACGAACCGTACTAATCGCACCTAAACGTTATGTCCCTTGACAGGTTGTCACGACATAAGTCGCATTGTAGGGTGAGCCTTGTGAGCCTAGTTTGACCGACACACACAGAGGTGAAACTATGGCTCAGTGACAAACCAACTTGCATGAATGACTAAACCAGCCCCGGAACATGGATTTTCAGCATTTCAGCTTGGTTTATAGTTAGTAGCACCTTGTAATGCATAGCGTGACTCAAATCGTCTGGCAAACAAAAATGGAGGCGCCCAAAAGAGAACACGATAGAATTAGGAACTTGTTTGAAGATGTTTTTACTGAATTTTTTTTAGGAAAAAGCAGGTGAAGAAGAAGTTATGGACATTTTGAATGAACTGGGTGTGGTGGGTGATAGTTTTGATTTATATCAAGCACCATGTAATCGTGATTTTGAGATCAACACGGACAATGACTGGATGAGTGCCTAAGGGTGAGGGGAATCTCAACATGCCATTCAGTGGGGAAGAAAAACTCAGTGTAGCGCTTCCAGATGATCCTAAACCTTTCAAACGTAAGCGACGACAGTGTGGGCTAACTATTACATTTGTTAATAGTGATGATTTTTTAAGTGTTTTTTGTGTTATCAGCACATGATTTCAGTGTGAAAACTGGACGTACCTCATTCATTCTTACCTGGATTACCTGCATGGAAGACTGGTATTTATATAATCAACACTAACTTTCCTTTAAAAAAGGCTGTAACCTATTTCTGGATACTGTGGAACATCATAGACTGGAGTATTTGTGAACAAGCTCTTGAGAATGACAAGCAGGATGTGCCACCTGTTTCCACCTGTTATTTTCACATTATGGGCTGGTAAGCACCTAATCAAACACTCACAAGCACACCAGTTCTGTTTTACATTATTCTTTATTCAGTTACTAACAATTTTTATTCGGTGCATCATGTTCAAATACTAACAGTTGAAAACTTATGCATATCATACAAACGCAAGTGTTCGTTTCAAACTTTCCTTCTGGAAATTCACCAGACAACATACTTAATATTACGTTGTTAAATAACTAGGGTAGGGGTTAACGAACCACCCCGCTCATACCCCACCGTCCCTTCAAACATCACACCATCAATCAACACATTTCTTGGCTAAGCAGCTTTCTGGGCCTTGTTGACTTTTACACATCAGATCTCTTGACCACTTAGCAATCAGTGTAGTGATAGTACACCGAGTCTCCATGCTGATGTCATACTCGAACACAAAGCCAATGAACATTAACTGTAAGATTGTAGCTTTTTTTTCCACTGAAAGAGGAGAAACCTCAAAGTAGATTTTTACAATACATTTATTTTCCTTGATCGTATGAAAAACCGGCAGAGATCAAAAGAAAATAGGCTGATGTTCAGAAATGCTAGACTCTGGGGCAGCTGACATTGAAAGCCCTGAGACAGTCTTTAGGCCTGAACTTTTCGGTCAACGAGTCCGCTGAGTAAGAAACTTGCCAAAGATGCTGTGTCTTCAGAGTTGAGCCATACCTTCATATTTATGCAGATTTTCATCATAAAAAAACTTATCTTCCCCGTTAAGACTCCCTCTTGATATGACCTGAATGAAAATGACCAACCTATTTCGCTGTCGAAATTGACTCTCTGTTACCACTCTTTCTCTAACTTGACTTATGACTAATACAACTGTTGAACAGAATATCTGCCAATGAATAGCCAAAAAAGTTGCAAAAACCAACAACAAACAAACAAAAAAACAAACAGTGTCATGACAATCAGCCCAGTAAACAGAAGCAGCAAGAAATCTGAAATTGAAATGTTGATTGTCCAATCTCTCTGGATAGAAAAGACACAGATTCAAAATCTCACTACAGATGAAGAACAGATTTCATCCACAGGGAAGAGTGGAGAAAGCAAGTCCAAAGTTAAAAAAAAAATACTTACATGGGCATTGATGAAAACGCTTTAGGAGTGGTCTTGTGAAGCTTCCTTTATGTCAGTTTCATTGATTGGCACTTCACTAGCTATACTGTCCACTGAGCACCAGTCAATGAGATGGAGACAAATACCAGGTGGGGAGGTGTGTGTGTGTGTGTGTGTGTGTGTGTGTGTGAGAGAGAGAGAGAGAGTGTGTGTGTGTACATGTGTATGTGGTGTGTGTGTGTGTGTGTGTGTGTGTGTGTGTGTGTGTGTGCGCATGCGCACGTGTGTTCTAAACTAGGGCTCTTCTTTCCATCAGGCCAGAGAAAAAACAAAACAAAAGAAGACAAAACAGAAACAAAAATAATTATTGTATTGTTGTGACAACGTAAATTTCACTGGAGAGTTTCCTGTTGAACCTGTGCAGTGTTATTAATATGTCTGGACAGTTCAATTCACTCTGTGGTTGCCTTTTGATGGATCTTATCTGTTCTGTAGTCTGACCCTCCCTGATTCCCTCCCCCCCCCCCCTCTCTCTCTCTCTCTCTCTCTCTCTCCAACAGAGACCTAAATATTAGCTGATTCTGTTAAAGTTGATTTTGCAAAGTTTAAGCCTCACACTGAGGGAAAAATGAAAATTGCTGAAACTCTTGAAAGATCTAGTGGGTATGCTCTCCTTCCCCTGAAAAAAGAATTAAAGTATGTTTTCAAAATGCTGCAATCTGATTCAAATCTGAGGATCTAATTGTGCATAGTCCACTTTTCAGTCCAGCCACAACAAGGACCAGTTGTTCATGTAACTTTTATCAATCTCTTTCACTTTTGGCAGTGTCTTGCTAACGTCAGGCTGTGACATTATATTTCCTTCAGTCGGCTGGACAAAATGGTGACTGTCCGCTCCTGTGAAGAAGTTTTATGTGAGACTTTGTGACAACAGCGCTGTTTATATGCGACAGCCTTCTGCAGGTACCGCTGCCACCTTTGTTCTTCTCCCCTGATTTTTTTTTTTTTTTTGGTCACTACAATCATTTTTCTTTTCAATAGGTTCTCAATTCTTATGTTTTACTGAAAAAGAAAATATTGGAACCCAGGAAATCATGATAGAGAGGCTGCACTGTATCAGAAATCAACGATCTTTAACATACTGATCTAAATACTTTGTGCCTCCAAAAAGTCTTATGGGTGGGAGGGGGTGGAGAGTGAGAGAGAGATTGAAAGAGAGAATGAGTGAAAGAGATAAGATAAGATAATGTTGCTTATAGCCCAGCTGACCGCAAAGGGCCACATCAGGGCTGGAGTGAAAGAGAGATGCTTTGAAAGAAAGAGAAAAAGTGGGACAGAGTGAGAAAGAGAGATGCTTTGAAACAAAGAGAGAGAGAGATGCTTTGAGAGAGAGAGAGAGAGATGCTTTAAGAGAGAGAGAGAGAGAGAGAGAGAGAGAGAGCTTTAAGACACAGAGACTGACACATACTGTTGATTCATTCCTTCATTACGAACTCCCTTTCTTTGGTGTACCTTTTGGTGATCTCCAGTGTCAGCGTCTTTTAGGTTACTAGTATACAAACCACACTGAAACTGTATGAGCTTGACTATATCTCCCATCACACATAAAACCTGAGCACTCACGTGTCCATAACAATGGTGGGGCCGATGTCGTTGGTTCTCTGCCAGTCGATGGTGGCCTCGATCATGTTAAAGATGCTATGCTGGGGAGGAGGCGTATCAGGCCAGTGCCTCACCGTCACCACTTTGGTCATGAAGATGTAGTCATACTGTTGGGCAAGTGACACAAAAGCTATCAGCATCATCTGAAGCTTATGAATTATGCCAGCAGTCTTTAACTGAAGCAATGTCTTTGAGGAAACATAAATCAAGTGAAGAAGTGAAACAGACTGTGTGAAAAAATATTTGAACACTTTAACAAGTACTCTTTAGCAAACGAAGGTATGCCACGGGTGTTTAAAACACAAAAGTTTCTATGATTAATCTGTCAAGTTCTTTCTGAAGCTATGATAATACTGGCCCACAAAAGGTGACACGTCACAGCTTTATTTTTCTGTCCCATTCGAGACACTTAGTTATAGGGCCGAACAAACAAGCCTTACACATTTCTGACCCAACATTTTTGTTGTTGTAGTCCAAGCAGAGGCATGTATCAAACTTGTGTACTAGATAACTAGGGAAAATTAAGTTCCCAGAAAGTGATGACGTCATTCTTTCACAATTGTGTGTGTGTGTTGTCATTGTTTGAATATCGCCTGACCTCTTGTGTACAAGCTTTCATGCCGTATCTACATTATCTACAGGAAAATAAACCTAGTCGAGTTTGGTATTAAAAGAATTGTCGGGAATTCGCCTATTCAGTCATCTCAAGAGCACAGATATATTACATTTTTCATGACAACCACTGATTATCAAACTAAGAGCCCCATTTGTAATGGCCGCTCATCAATGCCGAACACATTCCTGCCAGACCGGCTGTACACAGATGACATTCAGTTGGTCGAGTATAGCACGGTTAGCTGGCTGGTGGGGAGCAGCCTGCAGAAAACACCCCTTTCCTTGACCTGCATTCACGGCTTGGCCTCTGCAGCTGTGGGAGAGCTGTAAACTCCCCTACCTCTCAGAACTAAGTGGCTTGCTCTGAACAGCCGTGACGTACACCCGTAACTGCGGATTTCCACACACATTTCCAGTTCTGAACATACGCACACTCGCATGCACACACACACACACAAACACTTACAAAAAGACACATGCACGTGTGTGTGCGCACACGCACACACACACACACACACACACACACTCACAAATCCCTTATCTCACCCCATCCCTCACCACACATTCACAAACACATACCCGCCCACACACTCACACAGGTAACGTGCTCTGACCTGGATGGACTCTAGAATGAACTCCCTGCTGATGTAGTCCAGCGTCCCTATGGGGTCGTCTCTCATCGACAGCTTGAAGTTGCCGGCATCCACCTCCACCGAATTGCCTTTCTCGGGCCAGAACTCCTCAAACTCCTACACTCATCAGTCAAACGTCTGTCATTTAGCACTGTGCCCCAAATCCTGGCTTCATTTCAAGGCATGGACGGCATCAAAAGTTCAGTCTTACACCCTGAACAGTGACTTCATTTCAAAGCATGGATGGCATCAAAAGTTCAGTCTTACACCCTGAACAGTGACTTCATTTCAAAGCATGGATGGCATCAAAAGTTCAGTCTTACACCCTGAACAGTGACTTCATTTCAAATAGACGGCTCTCAGATGAGGGTCACAGAAAGCTGGCTTTGTTTACATTCATTTGTTTTTTTCATATTACTGACTTTTCCAACATTGACTTTTCCATCAGGCCCTGGACCAAGGTCACTACCGTTTCTTTGATTGGCGCTGTTCACCGTACTCATTTCCACAGCTCACTTCTCAACTGATTTGTGGTGTAATAGTTGAGAATGAGAAAATCTTCTCTTTTTGATTGCGAGAAAACAATATGTATATATAGGCTTCTTTACATCCTGCCTTCAAGGCAGGGGTGTTGTAAAAGGTTGGTTTAAAAATCCCCTCCACTCATGGAAGAAACAGAAAATCATAATTTTTCATTTGTAACCAAGTTCATTAGGGTGAATGAGAACAGGCTAAGCATACACAGTAACCTCAAGAAAAGAAATGCAGGGGTGAAGAAACAATGGGGAAAAAAAATATGAGAGAGAGAGGAAGAGAGAGAGAAACAGAGTGAGAGAGAGAGAGAGAGACAGAGAGAGTCAATGAAGTACAGAGAGCGAGAGACAGACAGACAAAGAAAGATAACAGTTAATGAAAGAGAGAGACAGACAGACAGACAGACAGACAGAGACAGGAACACACTGTGGATGCGCAAACATGGATTTCTTTCTTATTTTAAGATGCATGGGCAAGCTGATCTACAAGCATGCCAATCTGCTGAGGAAAGAATGACGTAGGAAATATATGTGACGCTGCACGCGAAAATCATGGATAAGTCGCCAGCTGTAGTTTTGTGCTGTGCGCGGTTAAAGTGACTGGAGCTAAAAATATCGATGTTGACATTTTTTAATATTTAGATTGTATGACGTTTTATCTGCTAAGTTCTCAAGTATTATTAACAAATACGAAGTAAAAGTATTTTATTTTAATATTTTCCTGTCGGGAAATGATGGGAAACTGTGGGAAACAAGCGGACTCGTTTGCCCCACTTTCCAACACGATTTCATTCACCTCATCAGAGCGATCACCACCAGATAGACGCGGAATAACACCACAATCTGGTTGTAAACTGTCTACAAGCCCTACTTTTACACATTCCAACACTATGTCTTTGTGTTTATGCGTACTAATTCTGATTTGATGTGCGATCACTGTGGTCAGAGCGACTTATCCATGATCAAATTTAACTGAAGCTGCATACATCATTGCTACAGATTTGTTCTCTGATGTGAAT
>CM031604.1:82036318-82083818 GCA_018398815.1 Conus ventricosus
AGCGACGGGAGCCGTCTCTGTGGAAGGCAATGTCTCTGGGGTCCCCGCTAAGGGCATGGATCTCGGCCTCGCCGTCTCGCGGCCGCGCGGGCGAGGAGGAAGGTGGTCTTCATGGACAGAAGGTCGAAAGGATGGAGGACCCAAAGGCTCAAAGGGGGTATATTGAGGACGTCAAGAACAGTGAAAGAGGTTCGCAAAGGGGAACACGTCTAGGGGAAAGGGGCCTCACGAAGAGACGCCCCTCTGGACGATCTCTCGAGAAGGAACTCCTTTCTCAAAGGAAGGTCCGGCATTTGGGAGTATGGTCGTGCAGATGCGACCGGTAGCCCTGGATGGAGCTAGCAGAGAGGTTAAGTTGGGACAGGAAATTTCCTATTTGGATGTTGTGTGGGGGGTGGGTGCATGTGAGGGACCGAAATTGGTTAGCCCCCTGAGCCCCATTTCCTCCTCTGCAGTATAAGGGACTCGTGTCGCTCTGCGAGGAGGACATGGCTAGGTTCTCGGAGTTCCTGCGAGGCCCGGCGACGGAGAGGTATTGAGGACGGAACGGACACCTGTCCGTTCGAGAGGGGGATTTGGATTTCGCAGCCGGGTGACACAGAAGCCGGCGTGGAGGTGAAGAACCTGGGATTGGCGTGAGGGGAGGCCGCCGGGGGTTGCCTGAGACAGGTCCCTGGTGTTCAACTGGAGAGGGGGTTTTTTTTTTTTTTTTGTGAGTGAGGGACTTGAGGTCGGGACCCGGCCTGCGTGGGCCACCATTGGGCTATGAGAATGAGCCTGGGTCTCTCGAGTCTCGCCTTCCTGATCCCCTTGTGGAGGATCGGGAAACGGCGAGGGAAGGCGTAAGTATTGAGGCGGACCAAGGACGGGACAGGGCGTCGATGGCGTAAGCTGGGGGTCCGGGACCGGGACACATACATGGCAGACGATAGTTGAACCGTGTGGGGCAAAGAGGTCGATCATTGGTGTGAACCCAATGTTCCCACACGGTTGAAAAGGGTAAGCCGGCTGCGGGTCCATTCCGTGTGGCGGGACCGCTTGGATCGGCTGAGAGAGAACGGCCAAGGATGTTGTGAGTCCCTGCTATGTGTCTCGCGCGAAGGGTGACCTGCGAGTGAACACCAGCGGGAGGCGGGCTCTGTACGGAGACAGAAAGGAAGAGGCCGATGGAGTGTGCCCCCCCCCCCTGTTGATGTAACAAGGCTACCAAGGTGTGGTCCGGTGAAAAGGAGAACAAATCGGTGGGACGCCTATGGACTGGAATGGAGGAGGGCGAGTCTGACGCCTCCAGTTCCAAGATGTTTGATGTGAAAGACGAGCAGTCAGAGGATCCAACCCCCGAGGCGTGACTGCTCTCAGATGGGCCCCCAGCCGAGTTGGAGGCGTCTGTGAAAAGTTCAGGGCCTGGGCTGGGAGGGAGAGGGACTCCGGGGCAGGTTATTTGGGGATGGGCTGAGCACACCTCCGTTGGCCCAAACGAACCGAGGCCCCTAGGTGGACGGGCTGGTTCCAGCTGTCGTTGGTCTGTGCCCCACGACGGCGGAACCTCCCTCTGAAGCTGTCACTTTGGCAACTTGCCTAGGGGAATGCGGGGAGACAGGGGACTCCATCCTCCCTAGAGGGCGGCACGTGTTCTTGCCGACCGGGAGGGGAGCGAGGCTGAGGGGGGAAATGAGATCCACGCGAGGCGGACTCTCGGGGTCGGGGCGAGACTTACCCATGGAGTGGTGTCGAAGCTCATGCCCAGGAAGGTGAATTGCTGAATGGGCGGAGGAGCTCTCTTTTTGCGGGGTTGGTGACGAACCCTGAGAGGAGCAAAGCTGAAGTAGCTTTGAGGTTTGGATAGGGCTAGGGCCTGGCGGGGGCCAGGACGCGCCAGTGACGAGGTAGACCAGGAGGCGAATTTCCTCCAGTCTGGCAAGGGAGGCCATCTCTTGACTCCTTGTGAAGAGGAAGGGAGGCCAGGGAGCGTCCGAATGGGTGGGCCTTGCTTGAAACACCCGGCCCCGCCCCGACGAAACGAAGGTATCGTCTGTGGGACGGGTGGATGCGGATCTGGACATTACGCTCTTTGAGATCTATCGAGGTGGCCCAGTCCAGCTGGTGGATGGAGTCCTGCATTGGGCCGGGGTCTCCATCTTGCTCGGTTGTCCTGAGGAAATCTGTTGAGAGGGAAAGGTCGAGGATGGGCCTGCCAGCCGCCCGAGGCCTTGGGACTACAAAGAGGGGGCGAGAGTAAAACCCGGGGTTGGGGAGTGGTACCTCGGTGATGGCGCCCATGCGGAGAAGCTCCTCGATTTCCAGGCGCAGGGCCTCCGCTGGGGGCGGGAGGTGGGTCGCCGGTGGAAGGAGGAGGGGGGGAAGGAGGGAGGGCGTTCGTGTGCCAGGGTCGCCGGCTCCCATTGCAGAACAGCAACCCAGGGGTTGAGACCATGCGCTGCCCAGGTGGGCGTGCCGGGGACTGATGCTGCCAGGGGGGCAGAGGGGCTGAGGTGTGTCTGGCAGACTGCATGTCCCGCCCTCGGGAAGGTGGTGTCCGCTAGAAGGGCGGTGCTGACGAGGGTTTGTGTGCACAAAGAAGCGGCCTTGTTTGCGCTCCTCGACGGCATGGGAAATGACCGCAGAGGAATAGTCGCCGAACGCCGACTGACTCCTGACCGGAAGCAGCGTAAGCCGCTGAGCGCTGGGGAGAGGAGAATAGGCCTGTGATAGCAGGGCGGTTCTCTCACTGCAGAAGGCAGTTAAAGTGACTCCTGGCTGCGCTGTCGCCGCAGCCCCAAGGTGGTGCGCTATTTGTTGACATGAAAACGGCTAAGGGGGTCATCAACAGGCTGGGGCTATACCTAGTGTCGCCCGGGTCTGGCCGAGCTGCGACAATGATCCCTCATTTGGCCTGAGTTCTCCGCTCGCTGTAGGCACATGTCAAGAAGGCCTGCCCGCGGTGGTGTGCAGAAAGCCAGCTCTGGCGATTCTGTCCCACTCTGTCAGGTTTGATAGAAAGAGAGGTGGATGTGGGAGGGGGGCGGTTAGGAGTGAGCCTGAGGTTCAGCCGGGGAAATGGCAATCTCCTGGTGGCCGGGATTGGCAGAAAAGAGAGAAATGACATGAGGGGCCTGACGCGGGTCCATGAGGAATACTCCTCTTGGGGCCGCCGTTGGGGGCTGATAAGAAGTCAGTCCCCGGTGGGGGAACGGCATGTGTACCCTTGGCGAGGGAGGCCGATTTGCCCAACAAAGGAGTGATGGTTGGGGGGCGGCTATCTTGACCGTGATCGTGGGTAGGGAGTTTGTGAACCTCAGAAAAGCGAGAATCTGTGTGCCCACAACTTCAGTCTCAAAACATCAGGAAAGGTTACCCCATCTCAGTTTCCACCTCCTTCGCCCTGTCCATCAAAACCATCACCAGCCAGACTGCACCCCCCACCACCTGCCAGGAACAGGCGACCCAAAAAATCAAAAGGATTGGTCAAAGAAAAAAAAGGACATGTGCTCTATACGTGCCAAAAAAAACTCATTCAAAAGGCCATTTGTGCAGCTTCAAATGGGATTGTGCCATTGCTGTAATGATTGTTGCAGCGGGTGGGGGGAGGGGGGTGCGCTAGGCTTGGGAGGGGGGTTGGGTGCTGGCGTGTAAGACTGATTCTGAAACAAAGCCAATAATTTCCCAAGGTTGAAAGTGTGTGATGATTATTGTGAAAGTGTCATTTGGTGACTGTGCTATTTATGGTGATGGTTGTGATGTACTTAACTATCCTCAAAATTAACAGTGAAAAAACAGACTCATCACGAGTGGCTCACAGATTTAACATGGTTTTTTTTAAATAACTTATGCGATTAAAGCCACAGGTACCCATAGATGTTTGCTGAAAATTTGAGTGATTCTGACTTAGTAGTTTTTTTTTACAAGTTTTTTTGGTCGAAAGTTTGAATGCAACGTGTCGCCCTCATTAAGCCCAGTAACACATTATTCAATGAAATTTTTAATCAAAACAGGCACTTAATTGGTGGAATTGAGTTAGTAACTAAGTTCTATGGTTCTTTCTTGATTTCTAGTACAGTCTCATGCTTGGGAAAATTAGTTCGGACTATTTGGAATTTTACAAACTTTAATGAATTTTTCTCAAAACGGGTCACGATCACTGGAGATTCAAACGCGTGTATCTAAGAAACCTAATAACGATAATTGAAATCTGTTTTTTGTGTCTTGTTAGAAATGATCTCTTTTTTAGATTAATTTTTAATCTCATTTTCTGAGTTTGACCCTTATCCATGATTTTTCGACGTGCAGTGTCACATATGTATGAAAAACATGTTCATTCACAAAGTTGAGACAGTTTTCTTTTTCTTTGTATTTGTCTCTCTCTTTTTTTTTCTACGTAAAGAATTCTTCTTTTATTTTTTTTAGTGATGATAAAACAAAAAGCGGACCTGACATGACCAGTCCTTTGGAAATACATTAACAGATTCAAAGCAGTAGCCCTGAACTCAGAGACTTGCGAAGAGGACTCAATATGATGTGGGTTGGGTTTCTCTAAAGCTGAGCTAGCACACACGGATGGATAATCCACAGAAGCTGACCTCGTCACTTGCGGAGGTGAGCACGTGCTGACAGGACTGTTGCGATCCCCACCATGCGCCAGAAATCCTCCTTGGTGGACTCCCGCGGAAACTGGGTCAGCAGAACTCATAGATTTCCTGTAGCCCTGCAAGGACACAGACAGGATGTCCACCTTAGCGCTCGCACTGAGAAAATCAATATAACATTAGAGAGTCAGTCATCATCCTCCTTGACGCGCTCCACGGAGTTTGACAAAATGAACATATCAGATTTCCTAAAAACCCCTGAGAGTCGCACACATTGAACTTTACATCCGCGTCACTTGTCATCATGCATAGTACGTACAGAAGCACTGATTTGCGATTACTTGATAACATGTATCAGTTATCACATTTTTCTTTATGCCTTCCTCGGTTCCTCTTTCACATCCTATATCTGGCCTTATCGTGAGCCGCTACTCATGCTCTCCCAGCAAACCCAGCTTAACATGCTGTATAAGAACACACAGTTAAAAGGGAAACAGCCTTCACCAGGGCAACTCTACCACACCACTCACAATCATTATTATGTGCTGTGACTGTGTGCGCCAACACACCTAAATTTTCTCAACTTGAGATAATAAACTTGACTGACCTGATTGACTTGCCTTGACTTGACCTTCTCCCTGAAATGGATTTTCAATCCAAAAGCCTGAGTGACTCCTATGGGCATGGATCGAAAACAGCCTACAAGCACCCACCCACCCCCCTCCAAATGAAATGCTCTGAATGGTGTCTTAGCTTGTGAGGAGGCAACAGTCACCCAGCAACCAGTCTGCCTCAGGCAAATCACCTGGAGGTACGTGGCGTTGATGTACTCGGGATCCCTCAATGCCTCGGCGGGCAGGCCGGATGGGACACGTTTCAGGGTTGACGGGAACGAAGTCGGTGTGCGGTTCTTTCACAGGTGACGGGCTTCAGGGCGCAGGAACGTCATCCTCGCTCGGAACTACGCTGTGCCAACCTGCACAATAAACACAACACCAGGTATCACAAAAGGCTCTTTAAACGTACAAAACGTATACCGAGGTACAGGCAAATCAAAAAAAGGGCACTTCAATTCTTTCCTCATTCTTTATACTGTCACAAGATCACATGCCTAATTCACTTACAGTAAGGTTAATGTTGCTGTAGCCCCGCTGCACAACGGTTCCACTCCGGCCTGTCCTGGTTAAGTCAACTCAAGTCAAATATATAAAAACACAAAAACCACCCAACACACAAAAAACCTATTCATACCCGACCCTTGTACACGCGCCACAGAGAACCCCCGAGTATCACTCAAGTCCCGCGCAGCAGCGAAACCTGACGCCGACCGCCGTGCTCTGTCCAAGACATTGCTGCCCCCTCACAAAACTAGTGAAGATCGCGACCAACGTGCTACTTCGCTGGCCACTTACTCTGTGAGACGTCATCCATTCCGTGCGACGAAACTCTCCTTTTTGTCCTTAGAGACACCCCCTCACCACTCTTCTACAATATACAAACATGCACCAGAACTGTGCACCATCTCAACCCGAAGTACCACGCTCATCTGCAGCGATCTCAATGCCGCCCCTCTCCCAAGACTCATAACATTTCTCCACCGTGTATTTGCGTCGGTCGGCACCCTGTGTGGACAAGCAACTGCCCCACATCTCGCATCACACCACTCTTCCAGCTCTGATCACTGAGTTCACCGCCATTCCTCATGGTCAGACAAGGACCACCAGCTAAACTACTCCTGTGGCGTGTATTCCTGAAGCAATCTTAGTTGTATAAAATCAAATATAACAACATGGTCCAAGGTTCTTCCTCTGTCGACACAAAATCTTCTCACACGTAGCTCCCACTTCTTTTTTTTTCTTTTTTTTCTTTTTTTTCTTCTTGCATGTGATCACTTTATTCACAAAAGTCCCTTGAATGCTTCTCTATCATGCTGCCAGCTGTCGAACAATGGCCCTCATGGAGGTATGCACCACTTAACGTCGATGTAAGTGAAGAAACGTAAGCTTTGGAATGCCTTCGTCGCGTGACTCAGTCTGACCTCGCCCCCATCAAATACTACCAGGACATCTGTGAATGAACATGTATGGTCCAGAAAGAAATTGAGGGCAATGTGAAAGAAAACTGAAATCAAAAAATTATTCAGCAAGTCTTAAAATTTGCTGAAAATAACACTAAAGTTTTCCAGATCATCCAAAGTGAGGGGGAAAATGCCCCGCCCCCCGGGGGGGGGGGGGCCCCCCCCAAAAATTTTGGGGGGGAAATTGGGTTGGGGTCCTTTTTGGGGTAGGGGTGGGGGAGGGGAATGGGTCCCGGGTTTTTTGGGGCCTCGGGGGGGGGGGGGCCCCGCCCGGGGCCCTTTGGGGACAAAAAGGGGCAGAGTAAAACCGGGGTTGGGGTGTGGTCCCTGGGTGAGGCGCCTTGCGGAGAAGCTCCCGATTCCGGGCAAAGGGGGCCTCCGCCTGGGCGGGGGGTGGGTCGCCGGGGGAAGGAGGGGGGGGAGGACAGGGGGGGGCGTTGTGTGCCCGGGTCGCGGAACCCATCCTGCAGAACAGAAACCACCCAGGGGTGAGCCCCATGCGCTGCATGGGGGGTCGGGACGACTCCCTGCCAGGGGGAGGGGGGGCGAGGTGTGTCTGGAAGACTGACATGCCCCCCCCTGGGAAAGGTGGGCCCCGCAAAGGGCGGTGCGACGAGGGTTTGGGGTGCAAAAGAAGGGGCCTTTTTGCGCCCTCGCGGAGGGAAATGACCGAGAGGAATAGTCGCCGAAAGCGACTGCTCCTCCCCCAATGCAGCGTAGCCCCCTTGAGGGGGGGAGGATGGGCCTGTGATGCAGGGCGTCTCTCATGAGAAGGCAGTTAAAGTGACCCCCGGGCTGCGCGTGCCGAGCCCCAAGGGTGGTGGCTATTTTTTGAAAGAAAAACGCATAAGGGGGTCAAAAAAGGCGGGGGCCTGCCCAGTGTCCCCCCGGTCTGAAGACGCTGAGACAATGCCCCCCTCATTTGGCCGAGTTCCCTCCGCTCGCTGTAGGAAATGTCAATGAAGGCATGCCCGCGGTGGTGTGCAGAATGCCAGCTTGGCGATTCTGTCCCACTCTGTCGGTTTTGATAGAAAGAGAGGTGGATGTGGGAGGGGGGCGGTTAGGGTGACCCCTGGGGTACCCGGGGAATGGCAACCCCCGGTGGGGTTGGGCCCCCGGGAGAAAAGCATGAGGGGCCCTGACGGGTCCTTGAGGAACTCCTTTTGGGGGCCGCTTTGGGGGTGATAAAATCAGTCCCCGGGGGGGGAAGGATGTGTACCCTGGCGGGGGGGCCCGATCTGCCAAAAAAGGGAGTGAGGGTTGGGGGGCGGTACCCTCCCGTGACCCGGGGGTAGGGAGTTTGTGAACCGATAAAGGACTGGGTGCCCCAACCTCTCAGTCTCAAAAATAGGAAGGTCCCCATCTCATTTTCCCCCCTTGCCCTGTCCACAAAACCACCCCAGCCAGACTGCACCCCCACCCCCTGCAGGACTCCAGGCAGCCCCCCAAAAAAAATAAAAGGGGACTTGGGTCAAAGAAAAAACAGACAGGGGACTTTCAGTGCAAAAAAACACTCCATTAAAAGGGCCATTTGTGCAGTTCAAATGGGATTGTGCCATTGCTGTAAATTATTTTTGCAGGGGTGGGGGGGAGGGGGGGGCGCAGGTTGGGGGGGGGGGTTGGGTGTGCAGGGGAAGCTGTTCTGAAACAAAGACAAAATTTTTCCCAAAGGGTTGAAAAGGTGACTGTTATGGAAAGTTCATTTGGTGACAGGCTATTATGGGAGGTTTGTGAGTACTTAAATACTCAAAATTAAAATTGAACTGATCATCACAAGGTGGGTCACGATTTAAAGGTTTTTTTTAAAAATAATTAGCAGTTAAAACACAGGTACCCATAGATGTTTGCTGAAAATTTGAAGTGTTCTGACTTGTAGTTTTTTTTTTTACAATTTTTTTGGGTGAAAATTTGAATGAAGGTCGCCCCCATTAAGCCCAGAACCAAATTTTAAAGAAATTTTTAAACAAAACAGCAATTAATTGGGGGAATTGAGTTATTAAAATAAGTTCAGGGTCTTCTTGATATTATGTACCAGTTATGCTTGGGAAAATTTTTTAGGACATTTGAATTTTCCCCAAATTTTAAAGAATTTTTTCAAACGGGGTCACGATCACCTGGGACTCAAACGGTGTATCTCAGAAATAAAAAAATAATTGAATTGGTTTTTTTTTGGGCTTTTTCAGAAATCTTTTCTTTTTGATTAAATTTTTAAACCCCTTTTCTGAATTTTTTACCCCTTTTCAGATTTTCGGGGGGGTCCTTTATGAAAAAATGTTCATTTACAAGTTTGGGCAGTTTTTTTTTTTCCTTTTTATTGTCCCCTCTTTTTTTTTTTTAAGTAAAAGAATTTTCTTTTTTTTTTAGTGAGATAAAAAAAAAAAACCCCGAATGACCAGTCCCCTTTTAAATACATTAACAATTCAAAACAGTGACTGAACTCAGTGACTTGCGAAGAGATCAAAATGGCTGTAGGTTGTGGTTTTTCTAAAAGCTGGCAGAACACGGATGGAAAAAACCCCAGAAATGACCCCCGTCATGGCGGAGGTGAGACGAGTGCAGGACGTTGCGATCCCCACCCTGCGCCAGAAGTCCTCCTTGGTGGACCCAAAAGGGAATGGGTCAAGAGAAATATCAGATTTCCCGTACCCCCGAAGGACACAGACAGGATGTCCCCTTAGGTCACGAAGAAAATAAATTTAAAATTAGTGAGCGTCACATCCACCTTGGGCGCGCTCCAAGGATTTTGACAAAAAGCATATGATTTCCCAAAACCCGAGAGCGCCACATTGAAACTTTACTTCACGTCACTGCATCACGCATATCACGTAAGAAGCACTGATTTGCGTTACTTGAAAAAATGACAGTTTCACATTTTTCTTTTATGATTTCCCTTTTTCCCCTCTTTTAATCCTTTTCTGGGCCTTGATCGTGAGCCCCACTCTTGCCCCCGGCAAACCCGCTCCACTGTGAAAGAAAAAACAGTTAAAAGGGAACCCTCAACAGGGCAACTACTACCACAACAATCCAAAATCATTATTTATGTGCTGTGAATGTGTGCGACCACAAACTAATTTCTCAAATTGAGATAATAAACTTGACCTGACCTGACTTGACTTGACTTGACTTGACCTTCTCCTGAAATGGATTTTTCAATCCCCAAAAGACTGAGTGACTACTTTGGGAATGGATCGAAAACAGCCATACAAGCACACACACACACCCCTCCAAATGAAATGCTCTGAATGGCCTGTCTTTTGCTTGTGAGGAGGCAACAGTCAACCAGCCAACAGTCTGCCTCAGGCAAATCACCTGGAGGTACGTGGCGTTGATGTACTCGGATCCCTCAATGCCTGGCCGGGCAGGCAGGATGACACGTTTCAGGTTGACGGGAACGAAGTCGGGGTTGCGGTTCTTCTCACAGTTGACGGGCTTCAGGGCGCAGGACACGTCATCCTCGCTCGGCACATACGCTGTTGCCAACTGCACCAATAAACAACCACCAGTATCAAAAATTCACTCTTTAAAAAGTACAAAAAGTATTCCGAGGTACAGGACAATCAAAAATAGGGCAATTCAATTCTTTCCTCATCTTTATACTGTCACAAGATCAACATGCCTAATTCACTTCAGTAAGGTAATGTTGCTTATAGCCCAGCTGACCACAAAGGTCCACATCAGGACTGTCACTGCGTTAAGTCAACTCAAGTCACACATATATAAAAAAACAAAAACAAAACAACAACAAAAAAACCCTCATTCATACAACCCTTTATAACACAACTTCTAAAACCACACTGGAAATTTTGTTAAAAATCTTTCCTCCGTAAAATTCTGCATCAGATGAAAAACGTTAATCCCCCTAAGAAATTCTACTTCACTTCATTCACGTGAGAACTCTCCTTTTTCTTGACCCTCATCAATACACCTCAATTGTTACCTGTCTTCATCTGCAGGAAAATGGAAGAACAAACATTTCTCACAGTGTATTTGTGGTCGCACACTGTGGCAAGCAACTGCACTATAGCATCAACACCACTCTTCTGCTCTGCATCACTGTGTTCACCGCCATTCATCATGGTCAGAAAAAGGAACACCAGCCTAACCTAATCCTGTGGGTGTATTCCTGAGTGGCAAATCTTAGTGTATAAAATCAAATATAACAACATGTCCAAGTTTCATCCTCTGTACGTCACAAATCTTCTCACACGTAGCTCCCAACTTCTTTTTTTTTCTTTTTTCTTTTTTTTCTTCTTGCATGTGATCACTTTATTCACAAGTACCTTGAACTGCTTCTCTATCATGCTGCAGCTGTCGAACAACTGGCCCTCATGAGGTACTGCACCATTTAACGTCGATGTAAGTGAAGAAACGTAAGCTGGAATGCCTTCGTCGGTGACCTCAGTCTGACCTCCGCCCATCAAATACTCCACCAGGACATCGTGAATGAACATGTACTGGTCCTGAAAGAAATTGAGGCAATGTGAAAGAAAACCTGGAATAAAAAAAAATATTCAGCAAGTATTAAAATTTGCCTGAAAATAACACTAACAGTTTTCCAGATCATCCAAATAAAATCATGGAGCTAATGAAGCTCTGTAATGAAGCTAATGGATGCTCTATTTTTAGAATCAAAATAAAACAACTCCACCTATCATGTCACTGGTCACTAAAAATGATACATGATTTGGGAAAAGCTGATGTTTGCAAACCCAGAAGTGAGCATATGAGTGTTTGGGCACAATAAAGTGTCAACGTGTGGCCACTGACCTCTGTCTGAACCAACAGATTACGCTGGCGTCGGATGTGGAGAGTGAATCCTGGGATGTTCACCGTGCCCTGGTCGGCTATCTTGCGAATCATGCTGTCAATCAGGATGTACGTCCCTGTGCGACCCACTCCAGCACTTGGGAACAGACAGAAACAACAGTGAACTAGGTGGATCAACTGTCACTACAAAAAAAAAAACAGTTCATGACATTCATAGTTACTGATGTTAATTAGAAACACATTTTCCTTTTTTGGTGAAAAGAGCAAGAACAAACTAGCCCCATGACTAGGACACAGGACCTTGAGCCTGCGAGTTGTGGACTCTAACCCAAGGACCCTCTGATCAGAAAAGGATGAAGCTAAATGTTTCCAATCTCCTATGTCAACATATGCACAGACCAGACAGTCAGAACTTCAAAATGCATACACAGGCACAAGATCACACAAGTATCTTAAAGATCCTGTATTTCTGCTAGTAATTACGGATTAATGACATATGAAACAAAACAGAATGCTATGGGTTCTTAGATGGTAATAACATACTGAGAAAGACTATAGGCGCAGTCTTGTCCTAAACCAGAACAATTAAAATGATTGAGATGGCCACCCCTGAGGGAAGCTTACAGAGACTGCTAAAGACAGTTTGGTAGCGATCTCTCATGGCTGGCCTTAGTATGTTGCAGTGCACACACAGAGCATTAACACTCCACCCTGCACCTACCTGCAGTGGACAACAATGGGGCCCCCATCTGGAGGATTGCAGGCGGCTGATTTCTGCACAAACTCCAGAACAGGCAGAGTGTAGTCGGGCACCCCATGGTCCGGCCATTCCGTGTAGTGGTACTGGTACACCGTCCGTTCCGTCACACCCTTCATTGAATGGCGCTGCCACAAAAGTTAATAACACCTCCAACATCAACATCACTGTCACAAACTTACAGAACTAATGTTTTTGTATAATTGGTATACTGACATTACCTGACACCAGTCTTCAAAACCAATCCCAGCAAAATTTTGCATTCCCATGTAAAAGCCTTCACTTTCCCTAGCACAATTCCCAATCTAAGCATTTTGACACATGCTTTCGATTTGACCACTAAATTCTGCTCCAGATGAAGAATATTTTCCACAAATTACTTACTTAACATGATTACAGTCCCAGCTTTCTTGCCCCTTTGCATACAGCACACCTGTCCTCAGGTGTACACGACCACATACCACGATGGCACGCTGTTTACTCCCTCTTAATTGATTCCTTTCAGACTGCTTTGCTGTGGCCTGTGATTGGCTAAGAAGACTACATACATGGCTTCATCAAGACCTTTCAATCAACCACGCGAGACGTCAAATGGCATTCTCAGCAAATTGTAGTAGAAAAAAAAAAAAAAAATCTCGCTTTTCTTGACAACAGTCAGCACTGATGTGATATCACTTGCAAGTACTGTCTTTTAAATTCTACATAAGATCATCATTTCCAGTACATCCCATAGTAAGCGTTTAATCTTGCTTTATAACACTTTAAAAACCCTACAGAGAGAGTGGTCATCCTGTGATTGACATCAACTTTATTATTAATATATGACTTATCTGAGTAACTGTCTTTAGATTTTGCTGTGAACTGAACTAAAGATTCAGATCAGAACTTCTTTTTGCTCGAGCTTCTTCTTGACTTGGCTTTGTGTCACTGTAAACATCTGCAAATAAAACATATCAGATGAAAGCATGCTGTGACTGCCTTGCCAAAGTTTTTGTGTTCATACATCACTTGTTCTAACTCTGACACTCCAAGCATATTTCTGATATGTCCTGATAATTTGTGTTGCAAGAACTCCCATGCATCAAACTGAAATAACAGATTTTTCCAAATGCTCTGGAAAATCATGAAAAAAAAAGTCTTCAAAGGAAAAAGATTGATGGAAGGAAGAGACGTACTATGAGACAAAAATACTGTAAAAAGATAACAACATTGAAAAGGCAAATGAGTGACATGCTGAGAAACAGGCATGAATTCACAACAGCAAATTCAAGGGGGGGGGAGCCAGAATACAGAGCAGAGTGAAAAAGAAGAACGGACAAAAGAAACCAGAAACAGACAATCCAAAGAATAAACATCCTTCAACTGCACACCAAGAAAGACTGCAAAGTAACTTGGCAGTATCCAGAAAAAAGCAGCAGAAGAAGAAACCTATCTAATTCAGTATGCAAAACATATGAAAAAAAAAAGAAATGAAGAGAAAATGTGGGAAGGTGAGCTCTTACAAGTCACAGACCTGTTTACCCCAAATTCTCGTAACTGTAATATCTCAGACAAAAACCTGTAATTTGAAAAAAATAAAAAAAAACGTAATCTTCATAATCACAATACTTTTGCAACTTTTGAAGATTTGGAAGAGCTGGCGTTTGGCGCATAAGACCGCTCCATCGCCATCTTTGACAAGGTGAAAGACACAAGGCATGCTGGGAAATGTCTTTTTACTGCTTTTGACCGAAACCGTTGCAGATGAAATTTTGTGTTTAACAATTTTTCTTTCTTTGATTTTTTTTCCCCATAATTTTTTGTGGGGGCCGAAATTCCCGTAATTTTTATTTTTTCCCGTAAAAATTACGGCAAAATCGTAAGGGTAAACAGGTCTGAAGTCATCTTCTTCCATGTGGATTTGGTTTTAAAATCTTTTTCGAACAATGGAGACAAATGTTGGTTCACGAACTGAAATGACAAAAAGCTGTTAAGACATTCAGTTGCTTGTGCAGCATAGATGGGGAGTTTGTATTATACTCCCTGTTTGGCTAGTATACTTACCATGTACGACCGTAGCATTCAACAGCAGTTAGTTAGCTCTGAAAGGCCGAATTTTTTTGTGGCTAATGCAGTAATAAGACCATCACGTGACGACCACCCTACTTCCGCCAAGGAAGAAGCTGGTGCCAACTTCCTGTTCCTCATTCAGCGAGGCATATGCGCACGGTAATCCCGAGAACCATAGCGCTAGCGGGGAAGGTAGGAGGGTGGGCATTAGCAGGGTTGCACATCCACGTCGGACATCGGACATAGACCGATTGCACTTGCAAAATGTCCGATATAACTGGCAGTGAAGAGGACAAATGTCCCATTACTTTGCCGAAAACGCGGTCACTGTCCGATAGCTTTCCGATGCTCACGGACATGGCACCGGCCGTTTATATCAAGCCCGCATAATTATTTGAGTCCGACCGTCGTACAGAACTCCAGTCTGTAACTTTAGTGTAAGCCCACTGCCCAGTGAATCACTAGGCCTATTACTAGTCCCGGTGTGCCACTGGCACTAAGCTTAGTGGCGAGCCGTGGTGGTCTATTTTTAGCTCGTTGGCTTGCAACTCTGCCTCCCTGACTCGCAGAAGCTGAGCCAGCGAGGTGGAAAGGAATCCTTGCTCCACGACGCCTGCCTAAGCCGCAAGCGTGCAACATTTATCACTATCAGACTGTATCAGACGTGACGATGCCACCCAAAAAGAAACTCAAGAAAGACGCAGGTCAGAAGACTTTGGCAACTTTTTTGTCACCTGCAAATCGGGACAGTAGATCTACAGAGAGTGCCGACACATCTAGTGCTGTGGACGCAAGTGAAAATGACGTGACCAGCACTAGGCCTAGTGCCAGCAGCGAAGAAACCGGCGGCAAAAAACAAAGGACATTTGTCAAGTCGTGGTTAACACTGTTTCCTTGGCTTCGTCATACAAATTCGGCGATGTTTTGCGAAATGTGCGTGGAGGCGAAATTTGTGAATTCCTTTACACAGGATGGCTGCACTAATTTCCGAAAGAGTGCACTGATAGAGCACGCAGAAACAAAGGACCACCAGACCGCTATCCAGGTGCCAGCGCTGCAGAAGGAGAGGGAGGTGATACACACAAAGCAGCTGACCAGACAGGAGAAAGGAGCGGCTGTTGCTGTCAAAGCAATGCACTGGCTGGTCACAGAGTCACTGCCTACCAGTAAATTTTCGTCACTGATGGGCACAATGCAAGATCTCCATGTGCCCAACGCAAATGAACTGATCATTTCTGAGAGCACCCAGTACAACTCCAGGAGATCTGCACAGGAATTTCTTGAGGCAATGTCGGACGTTGTGGAGGAGGACATAAAAAAGAACTTGACAGTGCAGAAGCTGTGACCGTGCTGGTTGACGAATCGACTGATAGGGCCAACAAAAAAAGGTTTGCCGTTTATGTCAAAACCATCGACAAAGACATGCAGCTGTCAACGCGATTCCTAACTAACGTGAACATTGCCGATGGCACTGGAGAAACCATGGCGACTACACTGAAGGACGAACTTGCCAAACAAGGTGTGCCGTGGTCTAAAGTATTGGGTCTTGGCACAGACTGAGCGGCGGCAATGACGGGAAAAAATAAAGGTCTGGCAGGAATTCTGATGCGGGAAAACCCGCACGTCGTCAATGTGCATTGCATCGCACACAGATTTGCTCTGTGCACCAGCCAGGCTGCAGAAAGTGTGCCTCCCATGAAGGACTATGTAGAGACACTGACATCTCTGTTTTATTACTTCAAGGCGTCGTCATCTCGCGTACAGAAGTTGGAGCAGATACAAGAAATTCTGGATTCCGACAAGTTGCGTGTGAAGGAGGTGCATGAAGTTCGGTGGCTGTCATTTTTCGACGCACTGCAGACAGTGTACAGGAGTTTGGTGCCACTACTGCTTTACCTGGAAGGCAGTGAGGCCACTTCAAGGTCCAATGATCCTAAGGCAGTGGGTCTACGGAAGAAGGTAAGTTAATGTGTGTGTGTGTGTGTGTGTGTGTGTGTGTGTGTGTGTGTGTGTGTGTGTGTAAGTGTGTGTGTGTGTATCCGTGTGTCCTGTGTGTCTGTGTCATGTGTGTGTGTGTGTGTGTGTGTGTGTCCGTGTGTCCTAGTGTGTCTGTGTGTGTTTGTGTCATGTGTGTGTGTGTGAGAGAGGAAGAGAGAGAGAGAGTGTGTGTAAAAGAGAGAGAGAGAGAGAGAGAGAGAGAGAGAGAGAGAGAGAGAGAGAGACTCAAACTCAGAGCGTGTGTGTGTGTGAGAGAGAGAGAGAGACAGAGAGAAAGAGAGAGAGAGAGAGAGAATGTTTAAAACATTTTTCATTGGTTATGTTCCCAGATTGCAACTATGAAATTCATCGGGCTGACGTGTCTTATGATGGATGTCATTCCAATTGTGGGAACCTTGAACCTGTTCTTTCAAAAAAGAGAAATCGACATTGCCATGATCAAGGTGAGTTTGTTGGTCACTTAGAAATTTGATTTTCCATAATCTTATGGCCATCTGGATTTGCATACAGCAAACAGGCATACTATTACTTTTAGCTTAACAACAAATATTATCTAACAATAACAATCATTGTTCTTGTCTATCCAACATGCTAATCTGCCTGCCTTCATCCTTGGGATTTCCTTTGCCATTCACAGGTTGTATTTTTGTAATAATGGTCATTAAACATACATACAAACATGCATGATCCTAAGGCAGTGGGTCTACGGAAGAAGGTAAGTTAAGGTGTGTGTGTGTGTCCTGTGTGTGTGTGTGTCTCTCTCTCTCTCTCATACATACATGTACAAAATTTATATATATATATATATATATATTTTTTTTTTTTGGGGGGGGGTGTGTTTAAAATGCAGGTCAAGATTGACAGCTGCATCGACAGGCTGATGGGTCTGAAGTCAGGAGGACAGCACATGCAGCAGTTCAAGGAGCAGCTTGTGCATGGAGATGATGGCAAGACACAGTTTGAAGGCTACGACATTGCTGCCTGCCCTGAGAGTGATGTGACATCAGCCGTGAACAAGTTCATCGACAGTCTTATCAACAACATCAAGATGAGGTCAGTTTCTGAACTGCTCGTCACTAACCCTGAAGAGAGAGAGGGGG
Organism: Conus ventricosus; assembly: GCA_018398815.1. Classification (NCBI taxonomy): domain Eukaryota; kingdom Metazoa; phylum Mollusca; class Gastropoda; order Neogastropoda; family Conidae; genus Conus; species Conus ventricosus. Next base: position 82,053,650 of record CM031604.1, read on the forward strand.
GGGGGGGGGGGGGGGGGGGGGGGGGGGGGGGAGAGAGAGAGAGAGAGAGAGAGCATTTCATTTTCAAATTTTGTTAATTATTTTTGCCTATGCCAATGAATAATATACATGCAGCTTATTCATTGTAGTTCTGTTACTAATGAATGTGTGTGTGTATTTGTGTGGTGTGTGTTTGTGTGTGTGTGTGTAAAGTTCACAGTGTGTGTGTGTGACTTAGACTCTGTGTGTGTGTGTGTGTGTGTGTGTGTGTGTGCAGATTTCCAGATTCTGGGCTTCTTGTGGCATTTGGAGTCCTGGGCATGCGTCCTATCACGTTCATCTCGGCATCTGACTTGGATGAGTGGGGCAACAGCAAGCTTCAGGTGCTGTTGGACCATTATGCTGCACCCAAGACGCACACATGGAAGACGGACAATGGAGAGAAGATGCAGAAAGAGTCCCCTGCCCTGATCGATGCTGAGACAGCCAAAGAGGAGTGGGTGGATCTCAAGAAAACGGTCAAGGAGCAGATGTACCCCAGGGACAGCACCTTGACACTCTGGCAGCTCATTGCCCGCTACCACCACTGGAGTTCACCAACCTCAAGAAACTGGCCCAGCTTGCCATCACCCTGCCCGTCCATACAGCTGATGTAGAAAGAGGGTTCAGCACTCAGAATTTGATTCTGACAAGTCAAAGGAACAGACTGACAGCAGAAAACCAGGCCATGCTGATGAGGGTGCAAATGGAAGGACCAAGTGATGTCAAGGGGGAATCAGAATGGGTGTTCAGGGTGACAGAAAAGTGGGGAGAGAAAAGGAAAAGAATGCTCTTCAACCAAACAGACGACTCCAAATGAATCAATATTGTACTACTACTTGAATACTAGCATTAGCAATGAATAGTGATTTAGGAAAGACACTGCCTCTGTGTCAGTGTGTGTGACTGTGTGTGTGTGTGGAGTAGTAATAGTATGTTTACCAAACATGGCTTCCCACTCTAGGAATATAGTCAGCGTTTGTAATACCATTTTTGTGTGCATAAATTAAAACTTAATATACATTCAATCTGGCTTGCGTTCAAAATGTCCGATTGATTTTGTTATGAAGAGGACAAATGTCCTATTACTTCAGGGTGGTCCAGGACATTTGTCCTATAGATACTGCTAAGGATGTACAACCCTGCATTAGAGTCTGACACGGTAAGTGTACTAGCCAAACAGGGAGTATAATACAAACTCCCCATTTTGGCGTCATATACTTTACCATGTCAGACCGTAGCAGAATTTAAAGGAATTGGAGGAGGGCCAAGTGCCCAAATGGTTCTTGGGGTTAGAAGGTGGAATAGATATGGCTGCGTTAGCCGCAACAAAAATAATCCCTTAGAACCATCAGCCCTGGTCATGCGGATATCCCTTAAATAAAGTTTACAAAGGGATTTTCCAAACGCCAGTAGGCTGCCTCCAGGAGGTGGCGCAAGGGGACAGAGCGCTGGAACTCTGAGCATAGCATGGGATTACACACCAATGCTGTTAAACCAGAAAGAACCAATAACATCACCATGAAACGTCCACAACATCACTTCCACTGAATCTGACATGCAACTTGAAATCTGCCATAATGTGGAAATTCAGAGAGTTGAAAATGCACTACAGAATGCGTAACTGACTCTGAACCTGACATGCAACTTGAAATCTGCCGTCATGTGGAAATTCAATGAATTGAAAATGCACTACAGAATGCGTAACTGATAAAATGCAATTATCATTATCGGGTGTAGGCTTCTAAAAGATAAGAAGAAAAAAATCTATTATCATTTCCGCTTCAATGTGTGTGTGTGTGTGTGTGTGTGTGTGTGTGTGTGTGTGTGTGTGTGTGTGTGTGTGTGTGTGTGTGTGTGTGTGTGTGTGTGTGTGCCTCTTGTGCACACTGTATGTTAAACCACCAGGCCAAATCACAGTATTTTATATCTTGTTCTCTGCTCACAATAAAAGTTTCTGTAGTTGAGCTATGTCTCTAATCCATTCATTATTTTCACGATGCGCAGAGTCCAAACACAAACCTATTAGAACATACTTTTTTTTAGTTTAGAACTCCAATACTGTTATTAGTTAAAACATCTGCTGTTTATTCAAACATAAACAATAACCAAACAAAGCAGGGTAAACAAAAAACCAAAACATCACCAACAAAACTGATAATGCTTGTTATTCAAAATGCCAAATTTACTCAACAACAAAAGAAACGCACAACACGCAACCTTTTCTGCACTTCCCTGTGTTCCAATGATTTTACAATGCATGAGTTAAAGACAGTCTGGGATCAAAAAGGCAAACAATCCGTCCTTACCAGGCGGTAATACCTAGACACTGGGGGAGGAAAAAGTTGCTGTTGTGCCATGCCATTCCCGCCAACCAGTCTGATTAAGAGCAACGATATTTCTTTTTCTCTTCAAGGTTTTTATTATTATGATCATCATTGTTTTCATTTAAGATTGTGAGGGAAGAAGAGCAGAAGTTTCCATGGAGGGGGATCTTACAAAAAAAAAAAAGACTGGACAAAAAAGGAGTAAAAAATGAAATGTTTACTGTCGAGAAGACGATCTGATAGCGAGCGTGAACATGCACACACAGTACAGAATGTATAATGAGACAGCATGGAGAGATGCAGAAAGAGACAGAGATGCAGACTGATGCACTTATTTTGCACTTGACAATTCTTATTATCTGGAAAAAATGAGCAAAGTTTAGAGTTAGAAGTGCTGAAGAATGTGAGCTCCACCTTAATTGTCTGGCCAGTAGTTTCAGAATTTTTTTAAATATGCTGTGTCTTTAGATGCAATACCTGAATCTACACAGCCCACTTCCTGAAAACAAGAAAAGCGACATGTGCGTTTCTTTGGTTGCTAAGCTTGCCACACAAAAAAACAAACCCAAAGCGGCCACAGGAGAACGTCCACAAGCACGGGCGGGGAGACACATGCCTACCTTTACCTTCAAGTTCCGGAGGGAAAAGATGTTGACAGTATAGTGTGCACGCTGCACAGTACTCAGCAGTTTGACAGACATGTTGCCGTAGATCTCCACTCCGTCGTTGGGCCAGTACTGGTCACACTTACGCTGGAACAAGGTGCATGGCATCACTAAACTTCTGACAGCAGCATCACCATTCTGGACACATGCTTTGACACTTTTAACCATGACATGAAACACAAAGAGCAACAGTTTCTGCTCCAAGCATAGTCCTCTACTTTTTGCAAAAAAAGATCATTACTTTTCAGTTTCATTGTCCATCGACTGAATGTTCAAGTCACAACACTCTTTGCATTTCTTGGTAAAGAAAACCTGCAACCATTCTGCAATGCAGTAGCTAGCATTCCTGATAATTGCCTCAGTTTTCTAACTAAAATGTATCAAATTCACAGATGACCCCTTTGGAACTGGTGCTGCTTCTTTGGAAAATAACAGATATTCTTGTATCGTGTAACTGCATCATCACAATAGACTATGTGAAATTCTCAACACTCTCTCCCCAGGAGAACCTGATACCATAGTTTGGTGTTGCACTTTTTTTTTTTTTTAATGGCTAGGTTTCCTATCTTGATCTTATCATTGTAAAACCAAGGTTCTGCAATAATTCATCAGCTCTTTCAAAACACATCTTTGGGGAAAATTCTTTATACACTTCAAATGTATGTTTCTAGAAGCGATTTACATTGACAGTCATTGCGAAAGATGCCGCATATATGCCTATGTTATCTACGACAGGCAATAAAGCAGATATAATACCTTTCCACTTTTGTGTATTCTGTATCAGTTAGCATATCCAAATCAGTTTTAGGCCACTTATAAACTTTTTGATATCAAGTAGGCCTAATCCTCCTTTTTTTACACTCTTCATTAGTGTTTTTCTACTGATTCTGTCCTGTTTCCTTTTCCAGATGAATTTGAAGCACATACTTTGCAAACCGTTTATGAAGTTGTCTGGCGGATTTGGCAAGAATAACCATAGTTGGGTTATTTTTGAAAGGATTAAACTTTTCAATACAGCCATTCTGCCCAATGAAGTTATGGACCTTTTAATCCAGATGTTACATAGCCTTTTTATTTCTGAAAATTTTTTCCATTGTAATTCATTTCCTCCAAATCACCTAGGTCTACCGAAAACCATTTACCTAGAATTTTGAATTTTGGTGATTCCAATTGATCGTCAAATGTGGTAAATGTTTTACTGTCGACTGTTCCTAACTACCTGACCATATTGCTTGCGTTTTGCTATCATTCATACATAAACCAGACTTACATGTTTAAAACTCTGATCGTTTCAATAATTGCCTCAAAAGAAAAGACGTTAATCTTTGTTCTTTATGACCACTTATACCCACCCCCTTCACCCTCCTTCCTTCCAAATTCTCTGCTACATGGTTGGTATTCTGATTTGAAATCTCTGAAACTTATTACACTCACTCTTTCAGAACCAAGAAATAATTACTAAGAACACAACAAACATGCCAAACAAACCTAACAATGTGATAACATTCAGTACTCGTATACTAAACCAGCCCCTCAAGCCTCAAGCCAACAGTCAGACCATGAAAATAACACATGACAAAGAATGTGCGCGACTTTTACGAGTTTGCATCAAAATCTTCAGCATCGTGATCAGCAGATACATGAGGACTATCACTGGAGGGATGTGGCGTAGATGCTGTCCTGAAAATTACTACATCAGAACAGTCACTACCAGAACGACCCAGCAACAGTGTGGAGTCTCCTCACAGAATGACAAATTCCATGCCGTCTGCTGGTGCTGGGACTTTGAGTCCAGACAAAAAACCGTAGTCTGGGGAGCTGGACAACGTGGTGTGGTGGTACAGGAATGACAGCACTGTGAGTGAATATGGGATAGCAAAAAAGACACATTATCCCTTCTCCCCCCAAAGGGATTTTCCATCAAACAAAATGCAGTTTGTTGTTACTGGCGGTGGTTTTCACCTTCAGAAAATAAACTTTTGTTATGTGTGTGTGGGTTTTTTTTTTTTTTATGTGATATTTCATTTTATGCACCAAGTGTGTTCGCGATCACAAATCAATTTTGCTCCTTTCAAGCTAGAAGGGGAGGCCCTCGCCGATGGCATGGCTGAATGATCTTGCCCTTCCTGACAGTGCTTCCTACTGCTCTAAGCTACAGTAGTGCTCAAACATCCCCAACTTTCGCTTTTCATGTCACTCTGCTTACCTTCAAAATGTTGACTGGTGAGTTGATTTTAACGTGGTGACAGCCCTGATGTGGCCCTCTGCGGTCGGCTGGGCTATAAGCAACATTATCTTATCTTATCTTACCTTCAAAATGAAACCGATTTGTGTGGCCAGATCCCTTTCTGCAAATTCCACACAAGTTAAACTCCTTTTAGTGTTTTTCTACACACTTTTTCAAACAATTTTTCTAGACATAATTTTTTAGATCAGCAGGTGCTATACATCTGTATGTATCTGACAGAAAACCCTGAGGTCACCCTTCACTCACCCGTCCCTTTTCCATGAGGTTGGTGATCATGACGATGACGCTGCAGTTCTGCTCCCAAACCATGCGCCAGAAATCAGCAAACGTCTGAGGCAGTGGACCCTGGGTTGCAATGTAGGCCTTGGGCTTCTGGTAACCCTGTGGGCAGAAAGATAACCCATGATAAGCTTAACCATACTGGTCTCAACTTTCCAGTATAGGCCTTAGGTTTCTGGTAACCCTGTGAGCAGAAAGATAACCAAAGATATGCTTTACCATATTGGTCTCATCTTTCCAAATTCTTTTCTCTGCTATTCAGACTCTATAGAGATAAAAAGTTCAACAGAACGTCGGTAGGTTTCAGTTTTAGTCTCATCAAGGAGGGATTACAGCAAGTGCACTAGTCCATACCCCACACCACATCTGCTAAGCTGTGACTCCCACCGTGCGAAGGGTTTACACATATATGAGAAACTTAAGAAACAAACAAAATGGGCAGGAAGGTCTCATGGATAAGACTTCATACTGGTTTGATCTTTGCATTTATCTAACATGCTGGACAGGCCTTGAAAAAAGACAGTAACAGGAGAGAGAGAGGGAATGCACCGAGAGGCTCCTAGAGGGCTTGTGGAGTAACTCTGAAGACAAAAACGTACATCAAATGCCAAGCTCTGTTTGTTTTTTTTGGCTACACAGAATAGCACACAATCCTTTCCATTGTAAGCTTTCTATAATATAACCCCAAAGTAATGCCTATGGTGACACTGTCAACTTCTGAATCAAAAAAAAAAAAAAAAAAAAAAACAACTTCTGAATCCATCTACTTACCCCCCCCCCCCAAAAAAAACAACAACAACAAAACCAAACAAAAAAAAAACCTTCTCTCATCTCTAATCCCCAAATCTGCACTCACACAATTGCTTCTTCCACTTTAACTGTTCAAGACTTTATTTGCAATATACTGTCTAAATTTGGGCAAAACAAGTGAGAACTTACAACTGTCCAAGACTTTATTTGCAATATATTGCCTAAATTTGGGCAAAACAAGTGAGAACTTACAAAAAAATAATTTCCATCCGACTGTCCCAGATCATAGTTGACATTTAAAATGATAAATAAATAATCCAAAGAGCAGTCTGCACTATGCACTAAAAAACAAAACAAAACAAAGAGACATACATCCACATAATTGCCATTGATGTAGTCAGACTGTCTAAGTCGCCCAACATCCATCTTCAGAACAACTCGAGAATGATCAACTGCAAAGAAAAAAATAATCAAGTTATAATCTGAAAATCACATTGAAGCCAACATCATTTTCATAAATGTAGAAAACATTTGAATACAAATACTGAAACAACACAAACCAACAAATTAACTAATTTCTAACAACAAAATGCTTCAGAGAATACAAAAGCTACACAAATGAACTTTCAAATCACTAGGCAAAACAGTACCATACTTACACATTTACCTTGTAAACATTTTCTTATTTTTCAAGGTATCTCACTATTTTTTCCAAAGTCCCAAAATCTGTTACATTAGTTTGCACCTGGACACAGCAAAAACATGGCTGTAAACTGTCTCTGACCACATGTGATTCAAACCTTCAGTCACTACTTTTTCAGGAGCAGTGCAATGCGGTCTTTAGTCATCTCCATCATCAATCCTTCACTACACTCACAACGTCAAAGAAAAATGATTTTGTGATGTCTCAATGCAGGAACTTTAACAGGAGCGATGTGTCACTGAAGTGTCATGTTTCACTTGATATTTGTCAATCTGGTTAAAACTTGAGGCAGTCCTAGTCACCAAACAACTGTCTCACAAACATCAGCGGTCCCCACACCCCATTCCATTGGTATAATGAATAAGTCAGTACATTTCATCTCTGTGCATACTCATCACTATGAATCAATGAAACATCTTTTCAATGGAACTATTTACTACAGTCTCAGTACTAAGGAAGCATTTACGAACTCAGAAGTATCTGACTGCTTAACACACATCTGCACCCTCACAAAATTCTGAACACATCTGAAGAATACTTACGAGAATATGAAAAACTTACAAACATTTGAGTGATTAGGGTATGAAAATACCAGTGTCAAGTGCTCTACAAACATCTGAATGCAAACAACTGACCTGAGAGTGCACAAACATTTGAATGCATACAATCTGTGAGTTAATAGTTTATCTGAGCACCTACAAGTTTCTGAATGACTTACAAGCAGCGATGTTGATGTACCGATTCTTGCTTCTGTTCTCAGGCATATTTGAAGCCTCACATTTGAAGTCTGTTCGCGTGTTGCGATACAAGTCCTGAAGAAAAAAAATGAAGTAATTTATGACATCTTAGTCTACAACTTTTGTTTTCTTATCTGAATAAACGAAGAATGTTCATTATAATGAGTTCACATAAGTTAACCAACTGAGGAGTTTCAATTTTACATACATTCAAGAGTGGAAAAAAAAATCACATTATTGGTGTTTGTGGCATGTTTGTATTATACATATATTACATGACATTTTCCGTGTATTGAAATGTACCTAAAGCACTTGGATCTTATGTGTTTGTATACATGAACTAAAAGACACTTTTTTGTTGTTGTTTTTGTTGTTTTGTATACATACTCTCTCTTTAACATATACACATATGTCAATAAATCCACCCATACACACACACACACACACACACACACACACACACACACACACACACACACACACACACACACACACATACACACACTCACAGACACACACACACACACACAAACCAGAAGCTTACTTCAAATTCCTGTGAGAAAGCAAAGTCACTGTCAGCATGCATAGCATCCACATGAGCTGGGAACTGGCTCACAGGTATCTCTGGATACTCCTTTTCCTCTGTAGAACACACAAACACAAACTCATTACATAATTGTTTTCAATTGTCATTTAAATTCACAACGAAGAGAGAGATAGGAACAAAAAAGTAATGCAGCAATACACAAAAATTAAGTCTACCTGGGAAAAAAAAAAACCAACCTGTTTAAACCATGTTATATTTGTCAGTCATCTCTGACTTTTACTGTCAGTAATCCAAGTCACTCTTCTGAGTCTTGATCTATGTTTACCATGCTACATTGCTTCACATACAATTTAGGTCAACAAATCATTTTCACCTGTCTCACAAAAGCGAGTGTCCTGAACACGCCTGGGAAACTGGCTGTTGCTTGCAATCAGTTTAAGATGACACATAAGAGTCGAACTGCATCATAAATCCAACGCGCAGAATTGACTCTGCAGTATTTGTTCCCTTAAACAGAGATGGGATTCTCATAATGTGAAAAAGGAGGAAAAAAAAGTGGCGGGGTCCGGGGGCCGCTGAAGGCCCCCGGTGGGGTCCAGGGGCAAGGCCCCTGGTGGGGTCAGGGGGCGAAGCCCCCTGAAGCTGAAGATTTTTTAGAATTTAACCTGCAAAAAATCAGCATCTGAGACACCAAAGTATTCAAAAGTATTAATAACCTTGATCCTACAAAAAAAAAGACTTTCTCACCTTCGCCATTGATGTCTGTCAGGAAATCATGAAGACCATTGACACAGGATTGGTGATTTTCCAGTTGCTAATAGTCACACAATTTTCCAGCAGTTGCAAGTCAGTTTCTCATTACTGTCCTTCACATCACCACATTTCAGCGAGCAGTTTAGTTTCTAATAGTAATAGCCATCCTTCAAAATACTTATTAAAAAAGTTTACCTGAACACCAATCAAATAATTTCTTACAGTTGTCCTTCAAAATACCACGGAGGATTCTGATTCCTTTATAGAATAACATAAGTGAGAGAGTTGACTAAGGATCATATTCAAAGTGTGCAAATTGTGAAGGTTTAACTCATTGTATGCCCACAAGCAGGTTTTTTTTTCTTTTCAACTTGATCCATCTCTATTACAATAAGAAAAAAACACACTTTCACACTTCTGATACTCCTCAACATTAATGATGTCACTTGCTAAATCTAGTCACCATGCATATCTGCCGGTCTGCTCGTTTGTATGAATGTGTGTAACTGATTTTTTCCCCCCATGATATCTATACCAGAAAAGAAAAGATTTTTGTGACGCGGTGGTATAGGTAAAAAACATTATTCTTATTATTATTACTACTACTACTACTATTACTTTTTCTGTACTATCGTCTGTTTACTTATGTTTTGTTTGCTTGTCTGTAGAATGTCAATAACACCCTTGCAATTTTTTTGTTTTGATCTCTCTCTCACTAAAATAGTTTGTTGTATGCTATTTATTACGTAAAATATTGACTACACAATTGTGTATACTGTGACATTGATGTAACCTGTTTTTTCAAAGAGAACCTTCATTGCAAAATAATCAGCTTGATGATTGTGGGCATTACATCAAGAAGAAGAAAAAAAAAAGGGGGGGGGGGTTCTACAGATTCATCATATCTATCTGGAGATAACCTGCAATATTATTAATATCATTACTTCAACAAAACAAATAGCATTACTCTTCACAGAGAGAGAGAGAGAGAGAGAGAGAGAGAGAGAGAGAGAGAGAGAGAGAGAGACGGGGTGGGAGTGGGGGTGGTGGGTAGACTCGCCGATGCTCCAAACGATCCAAGAGTCTCGTTTGTAAGACGATCTTTCACTCTTGCTAGGTGCTTTTCAGCAAGAACGTGGTTGATCAATGCTGACTTGCCCCGTGAGCCATACTTGATCGCGTCATTACACCATGTGCAGACTGCTTGTCCTGGATAGGTGATTTTCCTCATGCAGTCTTTCAGTCTGAGAATCACACTGTGGCTGACGGCGCCTTTGGAACTGGTCAGCATCACTTTTTCGCTCACTTCCTCCTCCAACCACTTCCAAGTCCATTTGTTTTTAACTGAAGCATCGACTTGCTTCGCAAGAACTTTCTCGCTTTCTGCTATCTGACGAAACATTCTGGTTTTCGCCACTCTCGTCAAACCGAAAGAAAATGGCGTCAGGAAAAAAATTCGCAAACAGTTTGCCGCGTTCTCAAACATCAACTTCCGCTTTGATGGTTTCGGTTAACCGCAGAATGAAAACAAAGACAGCAGTCTCGACCAGCCCAAGCAGAAACCAGAAACATCCATTTGCGAACGGATCAATTGAGAACACAATATCGATCGACCTCTCGCCGTACATTAGCTTCATCACAAACCTACCTCTACCCCCCCCCCCCCCCCCCCCCCCCCCCAATTTTCTCAACGGATTTACACTGATCTCAAAAACGACCCCTGGGGCCATCAAAAAGACGAAATCCGCCAATCGGCGGAAAAATCCCATCTCTGCTTAAAAGACAAAAATGCCGTTTTATTTCTCTTTTTTTTTCTTCTTCTTTTCTAAGCATATAATGGGCTGATGGTAATAAACATAACATTACCCTTCAGAGAGCAGATGCAAAGCCAGCCAACTACAAAGCGGGGGAGGGTTGGGGGGGGGGGGGGGGGGAGAAAGAAAGAAGGGTGGGGGGGGGGGGGGAGGGAGAAGAAAAGCAAAAAATAAACTGACCACTGGGCTCTGCTACCATGATGACAGTTGGCGGTGTGGACTGCATGTTGCTAGGAACAGCCAGGTAGTAGTACGCTGCCTGGTAACATTTCTGACACACCAACGATCTGCCACAGGAACACACACATGAAAAAAAATAGCATTACTCAACATAATCTGTACTGTATGGTACTGTGCTCATGGTCACACCCTATTTCTCTGTGAAACACAGCTGTGACTCCAAAGAAGTGCCTGTTACGATAATATGACATCTTTTCTCTCTCTCTCTCTGTCTTTCTGTCTGTCTGCACAAAATTCTGTTTACAAAGCCAAAGGGATGTATCTGGGAAGTTACTGGGACTGCGAGACAAAGTTACAGAAAAACAAGACTAATCCATCTTGGCAATGTCTGCACTGACAGGCAAATCCCTCACTTCTGTCCACTCACAATCTGACCATTACTAGGACTGGGAGAGAAAGACACAGAAATAGAACACAATAATCTATTTCCCGAACTGTTTAGACAGATAGGCCCACAATTTTTTTTTTTTTTTTTTTTTAATTTTTTTTTTTTTTTTTAAATGCTGATCGATGAGGATGAGGATGATTAAGATGATGCTACGGATTTCCATTTTGGTCTGAGACTACATGACAGGGCTGTACTCTACACTTCCTTTCATAATATATCCTGGCGTCAACCAGGCCCGAGAGATACAGGCACCTGCAGTGTTGGTCAGAAAATTTGAGCAACACTCTCAGAAACGCATCCATTAAGTGGATGAAACTCGACTGTGTTGTTCCCAGTCTTCCCAACTGAGTCCGCAGCAAACTCAACTCTGGGTAGGAGCCGGTCGGGGCAGAAAAAAAACCCACATGACTCTGATGGGATTCGAACCCATGACCTCCCAGCCGGGAGTCCGCGACGCTAACCACTTCGCCACGGCGGCTGGTCTGCCCACACTAAATTCTGTATCCTCACAGTTCTTAACATTACGGGGAGAGGGAAGCAAAGACACTGAAGCAGAACACATTAACCCGTTCAGTGCCTAAAAATAGTACAAAGGCTTTCCCAGTGCCAGGGAAATCTCATGATTTGGGGGTAATAATTAACAAAAAATTCTAGCTCAGAAACTACAAAAGATAGAAAAATGAAATCTGTATAATTTTTTAAGGAAATTGAATGAAGATTTTGAATCTGGGCTTCTTTTGTTTTAATGCTGATAATAAAAAAGTATTTAGGCATTTAGATTTGGATAGATTTTTTTGCATGATCAAAAACATATTTATTTACCACTACATCTTCACATCCAAACAAGAACACAAAGAAAAAAAGTTGAAAATAAAGTTTGTATTGTCACACTACACCTGTAAATGAAAGTAAAACAGTTTAGAAGTCTATCAAGATGCTCACACTCTATGCAGACTGACCAGTCCACGACCATGCACCCCCCTCTCCCCACCACGCCCCCTTGCTGGACTTCAACCCTCTTTTTCACCCCTCATCTTCCCCTACCTTTCCGTCTGCACCGTGTCACGCCGCGAGCAGGCCATGCTCCCCTCTCGCGCTGACTTTCACATCACTGGCCACCGGCACACAGTGCAGAGTATACACTAGGCTAGCTCGTTCGACGCAGTCAGCTGAACACACACTGAGGTCACAGAGCCCTACTCAATAACTGACGAATATGGTCGGCAATTCCACCACTATCATCATCTCCCCTTCATGCTCGAGTGAGTTGTTGAATAAAAGATTATTGTCTTTGTCAAAAATCATCAGCAGAGCCTGCTCAGCTGTGTAAATACGTTGATTTGGTCGCTGGGCTTGTCGAAGGTTGCGCCGCCATCTTTGCAAGCGAGACGAAGTGCTGGCTGGTCATCCAGTCAGTGATGAGAATAAATGGGCTTTCCCCTCACGTGTGGTCATTTACATATTATTTTAAGACTACAGACATATAAGGCTTTCTACGCACACTCTATTTGAGTCCGTTGATAGAAATAGTAACGAATGAAAATTCAAGAAAATGCATGACGTCAGTGGACGGCCCATAGGCACTGGGAAAGCATTTTTACTTCGGTGTCGACTGACGGCCTAAAGGCACTCTTCGGGTAAACGTATCTTGGAAAGGTTTAATCAGACTGAACTCATCTGCAGTGCACTTCTGGCAGACCCAGCATGGAAGACATGTTCAAAATGAGGGACATTTTCAAGCAATAAATGTTACTCTTCCTTTGAGGTCACCACCGGGAAGCCCCACACTGCAGCATTCACATGTATGTACCTTTCGCACAGATATGCCTAAATCCATCACTGCTTGCTCACTACCAACACACGCCCATCGAGGGGTCACCTACTTTCAAATACTATTAAAAATACAGGTTATTGAGGAACTGTTGAGCATTAAGACAGCATTCTGGGATTCAGAAAACAAAGAAACAAACACAGCAATAAGCTAATCATTTTAATGATGACACCCATATCCAGCCCACCACTTGATCCTTCTTTTTCTTTTCTTTTCTGACAGTGTTGTTCCGGTCAGTGAATATCAAATGTTTCACACATGTCTGTCTACTTTTTTTCATCTGATCCAATTCAGAACACCAACGGTTTCAGAATCTGTCTTGTTGAAGCCATACCCAACCCGCCGCCATCCCCATCCCTTTTTTTCCCCCAACTCTCTCTCTGACCCACAACTATTAGACACAAGCAAAGGAATGCAAACCTGCACACACACACAACACAGTGAGAGACAAACATGCACGCAGGCACGCATACACACCCACACACTGTGCTTGTGTCTAATTCTTTCCCATCCATGACCTACCTGTATGCAATGAAACTGGCAATGACGACGATGACGACGATGAGAGCACAGGTGACACCAGCCACAATTTCTGTGGGTATACCTTCATCTTTGTTCTCCTGAACGTTTGGATCTGCAGCAGTCACAGCACAGCCAGCTGACAAGTCATCACAGTGTGTGTGTGTGTGTGTGTGTGTGTGTGTGTGTGTGTGTGCGCGCGCGTGTCTGTGTGTGTGTGTCTATGTGCATGAGTGCACACACACGCATGTGTCTGTGCATGTGTGCACGCATGTGTGTGTGCACGCTTATGAGCCTGAATGGATTTATACATCATCTGAAAACCCCCTTTAAAGTGTGTACGACTAAGAACATTTTTAAACCTCCAAATGCAAGGGCCATCACTTTCATACTGGCTAAGGACAAATAACTACCCTGCATTCAGCAATTTCCTTCCCACATGGGCAAGTCCATTACAGAGATATATATTTCACACAAAAACATTGGGGTGGAACTATCTGATGGTGACCCCTCCGGTCTTAACTCAGTTCTACAAGCCTGAACACCTTGAAGTCAGATCCCTGATTATAGCATGAACAAGAACAAAGCCTGACATGAATCTGATGTCATTCACAGGATAACGATGCAGATTTGAAAGCGTGAAGCTGGTTCTGTACAAACTTTTACGGCTGAATGACTTGGCAAGCATTAATGTGCAGAGTGCAGTATTTCATGGCCAAATAAAAGGAAAGAACAACCTGATTACACATACAAGCATATCGTAGAGCAAACCAGTGGAAAATCCATTATTGGCCCCTCTGTATGACTCCCTCTGCATAACAAATGCCAAACTCTGTGACGGATCACTTCTCTCACTTTGCGATACTACCTGACCTTGTATGAATGACCCCTTTCTGTTCTGTTTAGCAACCAAACACTGTGACAGTATGTTTGTGACAAGAGTGTATTCTGGGCACCGTGCCATCAAGGAGGCATGGAAGCACTGGCATCTAAAGGTATCTCAACAAAAACAAAATTCTGAGCACTCGAAGATCTGGTGAAGGTTGTAACCCACAATAAAAAGGCGATAAATACAATTATGATCAAGACTAAGTTTAGATACAGTTTAATGAAAAACAAATAAAGGGGCGTTTTTTGTTGTTGTTGTTTTGTGGAGGGGGGGGGGGGATGAGAATTTGGTATTGTGCCATAAAACATGCAAACAGGGAAAAAAAGTGCTAACCTGATTGTGTGCTTGTGTTTATCCAAATCTCCCTGTAAAAGCTTTCTACACAGACTTATTTTCCTCAACACTTTCATGGTCTCTGCATTTCAGCCCATAAATGGTGAAAGAAAAAGATGGAAAAAAAAAACTGATATGAAGATTAAGAAGGTTCTTCCTTTTTTCTTCTCTCTCGCTCTCTGTCTACCAAGAGCATCAAAATCATACTCGAGTGAAGTCATACTGTTTGTAGCCCAGCCGACCATGGCGGCCATGAAATGGCTGCAGGCAAGTTACACACAAAGCTTTGTATCAACTACAATGCCAAGATTCAAAATTCAAAAGCATGTCACCATCCACTAAATGACCCATCGGAAATACGAGTCTGTCAACAGCCCTGTTTAAGAATCATGGGCTCAACAATTGGCCACACACTTGCCACAGACAACATGCAACACAACAGCCATTCTGACATCAACAAGGGGACCTCAGTAACATCAAAATGATCTAAGTACAAAGGTATCCATAGAAAACAATAGCTCAGAAACCCAAGTGGTCTACTCAGAATAAAATCACACAGAAAGCACCTTCTGCCTGTAAACTTAAAGGCTTGTTTCTGTGAACGACTTCTTTTACATCTGTAACATTTACCTCCCTATCAACATTCACATCTGGAACCCAATTCTGAAATGATTTATGAAGGCTGTTTTGGGAGAGTATACGTGCACTGGCTAAAAACAAGGGATTTCCAGACAACATACTGGTCAGAGAGAGAGAAGGGGGGGAGGAGGGGGGGGGGGGGGGGTGGGGTGAGAGAGAGAGTGAGAGAATGCAGGCACTGGGTGACGAGTGAAAAGAACAGCAAAGACAAGGACTTTTTCTCCCTCAATCAGGAGGAGGACGAGGGATAACTACGAGGATTTTGTTGAGAAATGTACTACAAAGAAATTTCATGCAGAGAGACTTGATAATCAGAAAGTAAGATCCTATTTTGCATGTACCCACAATAAACTGCCAAAAGGTGTTTTAAAAAAAAGCAAGAAAATTGCTCCCCCCCCCCCCCCCCAAACTTTTTTTTTTTCAAATAAAAATGCTGAAGGATTCATGACAGATCTGGCACACTTTATCCTAATTCTCAACAGTCACAGCCTCAGAAATGTATTTGCCATCTGGAGTCAAAATTTGTGAGCCAGGATATTTGGGGGCAATCTGGCTTTTGACTAAAACCATTCTGACTACCTGATCTTTCCATCCTTCACTCATCAAAACATGGCAAGAGAACTTGTTTTATTCACTATATGTCATTGCTGCACTTGCAAAAATAATTTTGACTCCATTCTGTAACATTTTTTCAGCATTTTCCAAAAATCATCCTTCTAACCCAACTTCTCTTTTTTTCCCCCCTTTTTTACAACATTTAAAATTTCTGGACTTTTACACCAAATTCTGGATTTTGGACATGATTTTCAAAATAGGAAAATTCCAGAAAATTTGAGAAGGGTTGGAAGCTATCTCTTTCCCTCTCTCTCTCTCACACACACACACACACACACACACACACACACACACACACACACACACACACACACACACACAGAGTTCCTTCATACATACAGCCCTTCCTCCCCACCCCAAACACACCCCTCCCCCTACACATGAAACACACACGAAACGTGAATAAATGTAAGTATGAGTATTGCTAATGTCAACAACAACATGAAAGACTTTGTCACATTTTGTCAATTCCTGCATCCTTCAAATTCAAAACACAATTTCAAAAGAGCATGAACAAAGCATACACACAGGAAAACAAAATCCATTTTACCTTTCAAAATACAAACTACTTGTTACCTCGTACAGACACCAGCACATTAAAACCAAAGCACATATCTAAGTTACACAAAAGATACAGAAAACAAAAGGTCATTCGCAAAAACATTAGAACACAGGCATCACTACAGTAGTACAACTAATTCGATCATAGTGGTAATCATTACAAAACAAAACATAAATCAAAACCAAGGGAAGGAACTTAGGACAGAGAGGAACGCCAATCAAAGCAAAACAATGACGCATGTCTGAAAAGAGAACATAAACTGAAATTTAAAAAAAAACTCAAACCAAGGATCTTGGTGTGCATATAACAAGAACTAAATGCTTTTGCACACACATGCCGTTTCAAATCATAAAGTTTTGTGTGAGTGTTAAAATCAGAGCAAATGACTTTTTAATCGAAACTGAAAAATACACATGCCACTTCAAATCATAAGCATTTTGAGTGAGCATTAAATGAGAGCACTCAGCTCTCTTAATTGAAACTGAAAAATCAAAGTTTCTGACCTAGGTAAAGGGGGGAAAAAAGCCCTTGCATCCTTTAACCTTGTAGAGAAGTTGGTGTTGGCTATTTATATTTTCCTTATTTCATTACTTCCACTCCATGCAGCAGATGAGCTAACAAACATTTCTGGTTAAAGCCAAGTTTGCACCTAAGTTAAAACTAAAGCCAGCCCTAACAACATTCCTTGGCTCTGAATGTGTATGCAAAAGAGTGAAAAAAAAACCAACTGTTTGTTTGGAATAAACCAAAAGCAGGCTATCATTTACACTGAACTCCCCCCCCCCCCCCCCCCCCCCCAAAAAAAAAAAAAAAAAAAAACCCACCTGTTCGGAAAAAACCATAAGCAGGCTATCATTTACACTGAACCCCCCCCCCCCCCCAAAAAAAACAACAACAACAACAACAACAACAAAACAAACACCTGTTTGTTTGGAAAAAAACCGTAAGCAGGCTATCATTTACACTGAACTTTCCCTCATTTCTTCATTTTTCTCTCCATTTTTCTTCTCCTTTGTTTAGAGTGGTGCTGGTAATGCCTGTGGTGATCAGGGTGGGGGGTGGGGGGGGGGGGGGGGGCTTCCAACAATAGCAAAAATGCAGGCAGTGGGGGTAGTCGCTGCAGTATTTTGTGCTTTATTTACAACACCTGGCAGGTGGCACTAACCATGGTCAGATGACAGACAAACATGAACCGGTGATCAAAAGGTTAACTCACATGCAGTCACAACGGAAAAAAAAAAAAAAAAATTCAATCAAAGTGCAAGCTGAGTTCATGCAATACTCTGCTTTGTATACCGAAAATTGGTGGTGTACATGTGTACAAGAGTTGCTGAGCTTTGTCAAATCTGTTTACCCGTACTTCTTTACACACATTCACACTACACATGCACAAACACACACATGCACACACACACACATACACACACTCACACACACACACCCTCTTGTGGCCAACATCAAACTGATTTCATGGAAAAGTCAGAAAAAATATTCTGTGATATTTTTCATCGTATTTTCATCTTTCCTGCTGGACAGAGTATTTTCTTTCCTGAACTTGCACTCTGAAGGGTTTAGCACAACACCAAAAGAGAAAGAAATGCACTCTGAAGTATTACCATGGTTCTGAGTACCCAAATGATCGCGGATAATATTACTCTCGTCCAAGCTTTCCACTGCAAAGACAATGAGATGAGCAACTATTGTCAAACCATGACAAATAATGAAGAAAATGATAGTTTCTCTTGCTTCCTCTCTCTCTCTCACGATGCTTTGTTCATCTAAGCACACACAAACACATGTGCACACACACTCATTCAGGCCCCATCTTCCATGCACAACTGATGCGCCTCTCTCTTTCTTGCATCAGGGCAACTCTTGGGCAAAGACGAAATACATTTCTTCTCCAAGTCAAATCATGTTAAATTAATCAAGCATGTTCAAGATATGTCACAGATGTACATGAGGATGCCCACACATACTTACGCATACACAGACACAAAAACATGCGCGTGCACACACACACACACACACACACACACACACACACACACACACACACACACACAATGTGTAAAAGGTAGCAAAAGATAAACTGATGGACAGTTAAAAAAATACAATATATGTACATTAATTTATTCCAGTCAAAATAATTACTTGACTGAAAAATGGAAAGAACAATGATGACAATGATGATGATGCTGATAATGATGTCTCCAAATCTTCAACGTATATAAACCACCATTTTTTGTAAACAAACATACTAACAAATAGGCACACAAAACAATACGAACAGAAATTTTCTGTCATATGTTGGCAGATGATACCAATAACATGAAAAAGGAAAAACACTTAAAAACAAAAACAAAAAATCAAATAATTGCTTTAAAAAAGTTTTTCAACATCTGAGATCCATTAAAAAAAAAAGGGACATGAACATTTTTCTTTAAAGACTGGGGGCAAAAAGCTGCAAAGCAAATAAATATAGAGAATAAAAAATCCATTTCTTCTGCTTGTTAAGCACAAGGCAACACTAAAATAATGCCAGATTTAGACAAAATAAAACAATACATGTACACCAAGTAACACACATAGAAACAGTTCATCTTTCTTTTTTATCGCAAATTTCCGGACCTCAACAAATAACGAAATTAGAAACATAAAAAGTTCTCGATCGGTAGTGTTGTCTATGAGAGAGAGAGAGAGAGAGAGAGAGAGAAGGGGGGGATATGTAGTGCACTGAGAGAGACAGGCAGTGAAGGGGGGCAAAGCTTGTGTCAATGTCCATTTGTGTGTATAATGCATTCACATGCATGCATATATATGAAGCGTGCAAAGACGTGTGCATGGTTGTATCCGTATCTGCATGTATGTCTTTGTGAATGGACGCATATGAAATTTCTCACTGACAAAAATAACTTAATCATCTAAGCAAAGTAAAAACAAAGTTGATAAAACTGCAAAAAAAAAAAGAAACAAAAAGAAAGGCCAACACCTACATTAAATTTCACACCAAATCTGTGTGAAACATGAATGGCTTACAGTCAATTTTAGAAAGGTCAGTGCACAAATGTAACCCTCCACCTTCCAAATGACAGTAATGAATTCGGCCACACACGTCTTCACTTGGAGCAATTTCAACATTCACCCATTTTGATCTCCATTAGAACTCCATCTTCATCAGCTACAAGAGCACTTGTTGATCCTTTACGTCAATTCCAGAGTACACAAAATTACTTTCTGCCTTGGGACTGCAACTGTCACTTCCAATGGAAAATATGAAATGTCAATGTTAATATCACTGGAAAGTTTTAACATTCCATGAAAACGTATTACTTAATAAACAGCTATCAGTTTCTGAAAGTTGACTTCACAGTGTTCGTGTTCAGAGGAATAACAGACAGTGATCAATCTCTAAACAGTGATTTTTACAGTGTTCATGTTCAGAGGTATAACAGACAGTGATCAATCTGTAAACAGTGATTTTTACAGTGTTCATGTTCAGAGGAATAACAGACAGTGATCAATCTGTAAACAGTTGACTTCATAGTGTTCATGTTCAGAGGAATAATAGAGTGATCAATCTGTAAACAGTGACTTCATAGTGTTCATGTTCATGAGAATAACAGACAGTGATCAATCTGTAAACAGTGATTTTACAGTGTTCATGTTCAAAGGAATAACAGACAGTGATCAATCTGTAAACAGTTGACTTCACAGTGTTCGTGTTCAGAGGTATAACAGACAGTGATCAATCTGTAAACAGTTGACTTCATAGTGTTCATGTTCAGAGGTATAACAGTGATCAATCTGTAAACAGTGACATCACAGTGTTCACATTCAGAGGAATAACAGACAGTGATCAATCTGTAAACAGTTGACTTCATAGTGTTCATGTTCATGGGAATAACAGACAGGGATCAGTTTGTAAACAGTGACATCACAGTGTTCACGTTCAGAGGAATGACAGACAGTGATCAATCAGTAAACAGTGACATCACAGTGTTCACGTTCAGAGGAATAACAGACAGTGATCAATCTGTAAACAGTGACTTCACAGTGTTCATGTTCAGAGGAATAACAGACAGTGATCAATCTGTAAAAAGTGACTTCACAGTGTTCATGTTCAGAGGAATAACAGACAGTGATCAATCTATAAAAAGTGACTTCACAGTGTTCATGTTTAGAGGAATAACAGACAGTGATCAATCTGTAAACAGTGACATCACAGTGTTCATGTTCAGAGGAATAACAGACAGTGATCAATCTGTAAACAGTGACATCACAGTGTTCATGTTCAGAGGAATAACAGACAGTGATCAATTTGTAAACAGTGACTTCATAGTGTTCATGTTCAGAGTGTGTGTGTGTGTGTGTGTGTGTGTGTGTGTGTGTGTGTGTGTGAGAGAGAGAGAGAGAGTGTGTGTGGGATATACAGAGAAGGGCTAGCGTGTGAGTACCTGTATAAACGAGTATGTATGTGTATGCACAACTATGTATGAACTCAAGCAGGCATGCTTGCATGTGTCTGCACATGTATGCATGTCTACATACAAGTATGTGCATGCTGAGATGGACCCACAACACTGAAATCTTTCAAGCTTATGAATCTGCTATATTTCTTCACTCATCAGCGAATGATAGAATGAACTGCTTTCACACTTTACTTATTAGGCAAAATTTGTGTGCAAACATTTGGCGATCAATGCCCTTTCAAGATCACATTAACAGGAGAAATGAACGTTCAACGTTTAGTGCCCCTTTAAATTCTTTCACAAACAGAGACACACACACGAAGAAATGAAGTTCTGCCTTTTGATACTTTTCTTGAACACACACACATGCGCACGCACACACACACACACACACACACACACACACACACACACACAAAATAATGAAGAGTTGTTTCCTACATGTTGGAAACAATCATAGGAGTTTCATACTCAAAGCCAAACATGTAACAACCAGCCACCGACATCGACTATACCTACCACTTGACTGGTTGTGTCCCTCCTCTGGTGTGCAAAGTGTTTGGGAATGAACGATCATGTCAATACAAATGACGTGGGATTCATCTAAACATCTCATCAACAGACAACAAAGGAATGTGATTTGTTTTCTTTCTTCTTTTTTTTTTTTTCTCTCATGCTTTTACACAGCTAACTACACTGCTATCATCAAAACATACTTACAGAATGATAATGACATTATAGGGTAAATTCAAAACAACATGAAATCGTTTCCCCCCCCCATGTTCATGATTCAGTCAGCTCTCATCCATGCATAAATCATATGACAAGTGTACAACACCACAGTTCTCTTAAAAACTGCTTGCTTCCAAAATCATAACACACTGGGGAAAGGTAGAGAGAGAGGAAACAAAATGAAACAGACAAGTGGACTATCAGAACAAGGGGAAATTCAGTGAAGGAAAACTGAACTCTTACCATCAAGAGAGAAAGCGGTGAAGAAAACAAGACAATCTGCCTTCTTTTCGTATTTTTATCTTTTTTTTTTTTTTCTTTTTCTTTTTTGGACGAAAGGGGAGAGTAGGGCAGGAAAGATTCGAGGACAAAGGAACTAAACAATAAATCACTGCCTTCGCACTGAACAAAAACTACAACAAAAATCACACTAGCGGGTAGGATGGATTGAAGGAATAATCCATCTACACAAATATGATTTCACACAAATATTCATTTTATACCTTTGTGGACCACATTTCAAATGAAATACACATCACCATAATTCTAGTATACATAAATGCATGAAAAACCAGCCATGTTTTTTTAACTGATGATAATTATCAAGTCCACAAGTACAGAGTTCAAAAGAAAGGAGAAAAGATAATGATGAAAAGGAGCAGCAAAAAGGAGACAAGGAAAAAACCAGACAGATAATGTCCCAAGATGACAGGGGCAAAAAGTCTTTGGGTGAAGAGAAACCTACCCCCCAGCATGAAAGACACAGGCTCCGTGAATTTCCCCACGAGAAACTGCTTGCTAAAAATAGCTTGCGTCATGCCCGCCAACTTCACTTCATAGCGCATGTTGGTCTGCAGGTTCTTCAGGACATGCTGCACACAGACACACACACACATCAACACCAGAGTTCATCAGTACACAAAATTAACACACAAAACCAGACAACACACAGTGAAAGTAAGTACCAACATGCGAACCAATGCAGAGAAATATTTCAATGAGAAACAAACTTCAAAAAAAAAAAAAGAAGTAAAATTCAGACGTGTTTTTTTTTTTTAAATCTCACATGCAGTATCGACTGACTTCCTTTTTCTAATTCCTTCAATGCAGACCTGCTGTTTTTGTACAAGTGGCGCATGACATGACTTCCATCTTCTATAGTTTCATCCTATGGGACAAAGTGCCTGCGCAAGTTTGTTATGTTACACAGACACCACTACAAGATCATGAGCATGTCCATCAGATCTGTTCATGTACCATTCAACACCTGACTGCTGCTTGAGAATGCAAGGGTAAATAATTTTAGAGTGCAGAGAGTTCAAAAGTCTGCATCTGCACTCCTATGGGGGATTTTATTTTGAGGTAAAAGAAGAGGTAAAGCCGTCACAGCTCATGTGCTATGGAAGGATTTCTTATCTTCCTGCCCTGATTCGAACAGACCCAACAATACCAGCTGCCCCTGAAAATAAAGAAAGTGACTAGGTTTATTTACAACTGACTCCAGTCATTAGCCACATTTTGTTTACACGTGGGTGCAGACCCAGTCCTGCGTCGATTTAATGACTCTTAAACAGTAAACAAGTGGGGTATGTTTTGCTCCCATAAGGAAACCTAACACAGAGTAACTTTTATTCAAGACTGGCACAGCCTTTTAAACTTGAATAAAGTCAGACAAATACATAGACAAACAATCTAATAGTGGGGGAAAAACCAAGCACAGGCCAACAACTGAACTGTCTGGCAAAGATTTGGACTTGAGGGGAGGGGAGAGGGGAGTTTGAAGATGGAGAAACTGGGAAAATGAAATTTAAAAAAAAAGAAAAAAAGTTACAGATATGAAAACTCTTCACTAGCTGCATAAGGGAACCATCGCAATCCCTTTTGAAGGCAGATATATTTGTATTGCCTGCTCCGAGGCCTTTCGCCCGCTGGATCGGGACTCATCAGGGAGACACGGCTGGTTGTGTCTGCGCTCCTGGCGTCAAATAGAGACACACCACAGTCCATAATACTGTGGTGTTTCTCACCACCATGGGTGCAAAAAAGAATCCAATAGCACCCCCAGAGCAGCCAGCGAAGAGTAGTAAAATGCAACCAAACGAAAGTGTGGGGAGGAAAAAAAGTTACTGTAAAACTAAAGACATTATGCAAAATAATAAAATGAAGGGACAGTCTTGAGCCTACCCTGAGATCCACCCAAAGATGCAAGGGAGAATCAAAAGACAAACACACAGACCGACAGAAACAAATACAAATAACCTCAATTTAATCAAAGCAGAATCGGAAATGAAATGAGGTAGGGAACAGTAAACGATAAAACAGTAAACAAGTGGGGTATGTTTTGCTCCCATAAGGAAACCTAACACAGAGTAACTTTTATTCAAGACTGGCACAGCCTTTTAAACTTGAATAAAGTCAGACAAATACATAGATGAACAATCTAATAGTGGGGGAAAAACAAGCACAGGCCAACAACTGAACTGTCTGGCAAAGATTTGGACTTGAGGGGAGGGAGTTTGAAGATGGAGAAACTGGGAAAATGAAATTTAAAAAAAAAAAAAGTAGTTACAGATATGAAAACTCTTCACTAGCTGCATAAGGGAACCATCGCAATCCCTTTTGAAGGCAGATATATTTGTATTGCCTGCTCCGAGGCCTTTCGCCCGCTGGATCGGGACTCATCAGGGAGACACGGCTGGTTGTGTCTGCGCTCCCAGCGTCAAATAGAGACACACCACAGTCCATAATACTGTGGTGTTCTCACCACCATGGGTGCAAAAAAAGAATCCAATAGCACCCCCAGAGCAGCCAGCGAAGTTTTTACAGCAACTTTTTTTCCTACCCACACTTTCGTTTGGTTGCATTTACTACTCTTCGCTGGCTGCTCTGGGGGTGCTATTGGATTCTTTTTTGCACCCATGGTGGTGAGAACACCACAGTATTATGGACTGTGGTGTGTCTCTAATTTGACGCCAGGAGCGCAGACACAACCAGCCGTGTCTCCCTGATGAGTCCCGATCCAGCGGGCGAAAGGCCTCAGAGCAGCAATACAAATATATCTGCCTTCAAAAGGGATTGCGATGGTTCCCTTATGCAGCTAGTGAAGAGTTTTCATATCTGTAACTTTTTTTTTTTTTTTTTAATTTCATTTTCCCAGTTTCTCCATCTTCAAACTCCCCTCTCCCTTCCCCTCAATCCAAATCTTTGCCAGACAGTTCAGTTGTTGGCCTGTGCTTGTTTTTCCCCCACTATTAGATTGTTCGTCAATGTATTTGTCTGACTATATTCAAGTTTAAAAGGCTGTGCCAGTCTTGAATAAAAGTTCTCTGTGTTAGGTTTCCTATGGGAGCAAAACATACCCCACTTGTTTACTGTTTAACGTTACTGTTCCCTACCTCATTTCATTCCGATTCTGCTTTGATTAAATTGAGGTTATTTGTATTTGTTTCTGTCGGTCGTGTGTTTTGTCTTTGATCTCTCTTGCATCTTTGGGTGATCCTCAGCGTGGGCTCAAAGACTGTCCCCTACATTTATATTATTTGCATAATGTCTTAGTTTTACAGCAACTTTTTTTCCTCCCCACACTTTCGTTTGGTTGCATTTACTACTCTTCGCTGGCTGCTCTGGGGGTGCTATTGGATTCTTTTTTGCACCCATGGTGGTGAGAACACCACAGTATTATGGACTGTGGTGTGTCTCTATTTGACGCCGGAGCGCAGACACAACCAGCCGTGTCTCCCTGATGAGTCCCGATCCAGCGGGCGAAAGGCCTCGAGCAGGCAATACAAATATATCTGCCTTCAAAAGGGATTGCGATGGTTCCCTTATGCAGCTAGTGAAGAGTTTTCATATCTGTAACTTTTTTTTTTTTTTTTAATTTCATTTTCCCAGTTTCTCCATCTTCAAACTCCCCTCCCCTCAAGTCCAAATCTTTGCCAGACAGTTCAGTTGTTGGCCTGTGCTTGTTTTTCCCCCACTATTAGATTGTTTGTCTATGTATTTGTCTGACTTTATTCAAGTTTAAAAGGCTGTGCCAGTCTTGAATAAAAGTTACTCTGTGTTGGTTCCTTATGGGACAAACTACCCATTGTTATGGTTTGTCCATATTATTTCGCTATAATGGTTCTGTCGCTGTTGTCTATCCTGATCTTGTATCCTCAGGGTAGCAAACTTCCCTATTTATTTATTTGCATAGCAGTTTACACACTTTTTCCTCCCCACACTTTCGTTTGGTTGCATTTATATCTTCGCTGCTCTCTGGGGTGCTATGGATTCTTTTTGCACCCATGGTGGTGAGAACACCACGTATTATGGACTGTGGTGTGTCTCTATTTGACGCGGGAGCCAGAACACCAGCCGTGTCTCCTGATGAGTCCCATCCACGGCGAAAGGCTGGAGCAGGCAATACAAATATATCTGCCTTCAAAGGATTGGCATGGTTCCCTTATGCTAGTGAAGAGTTTTCATATCTGTAACTTTTTTTTTTTTTTTAATTTCATTTTCCCAGTTTCTCATTTCAAATCTTCCCCTCCCCTCAAGTCCAAATCTTTGCCAGACAGTTCAGTTGTTGGCCTGTGCTTGTTTTTTCCCCCACTATTAGATTGTTCGTCTATGTATTTGTCTGACTTTATTCAAGTTTAAAAGGCTGTGCCAGTCTTGAATAAAAGTTACTCTGTGTTAGGTTTCCTTATGGGAGCAAAACATACCCCATTTGTTTACTGTTTATCGTTTACTGTTCCCTACCTCATTTCATTTCCGATTCTGCTTTGATTAAATTGAGGTTATTTGTATTTGTTTCTGTCGGTCTGTGTGTTTGTCTTTTGATCTCCCTTGCATCTTTGGGTGGATCCTCAGCGTAGGCTCAAAGACTGTCCCCTCATTTTATATTATTTGCATAATGTCTTTAGTTTTACAGCAACTTTTTTTTCCTCCCCACACTTTCGTTTGGTTGCATTTACTACTCTTCGCTGGCTGCTCTGGGGGTGCTATTGGATTCTTTTTTGCACCCATGGTGGTGAGAACACCACAGTATTATGGACTGTGGTGTGTCTCTATTTGACGCCGGGAGCGCAGACACAACCAGCCGTGTCTCCCTGATGAGTCCCGATCCAGCGGGCGAAAGGCCTCGGAGCAGGCAATCAAATATATCTGCCTTCAAAAGGGATTGCTATGGTTCCCTTATGAAGCTAGTGAAGAGTTTTCATATCTGTAAATTTTTTTTTTTTTTTAAATTTCATTTTCCCAGTTTCTCCATCTTCAAACTCCCCTCTCCCTCCCCTCAGTCCAATCTTTGCCAGACAGTTTCAGTTGTTGGCCTGTGCTTGTTTTTTCCCCACTATTGATTGTTCGTCTATGTATTTGTCTGATCTTATTCAAGTTTAAAAGGCTGTGCCAGTCTTGAATAAAAGTTACTCTTTCTGTTAGGTTTCCTTATGGGAGCCAAACATACCCCATTTGTTTACTCTTTATCGTTTACTGTCCTACCTCATTTCATTTCCGATTCTGCTTGATTAAATTGAGGTTATTTGTATTTGTTTCGTCGGTCTGTAGTGTTTGTCTTTTGATCTCCCTTGCATCTTTGGGTGGATCCTCAAGCGTAGGCTCAAAGACTGTCCCCTACATTTTATATTATTTGCATAATGTCTTTAGTTTTACAGCAACTTTTTTTTCCTCCCCACACTTTCGTTTGGTTGCATTTACTACTCTTCGCTGGCTGCTCTGGGGGTGCTATTGGATTCTTTTTTGCACCCATGGTGGTGAGAACACCACAGTATTATGGACTGTGGTGTGTCTCTATTTGACGCCGGGAGCGCAGACACAACCAGCCGTGTCTCCCTGATGAGTCCCGATCCAGCGGGCGAAAGGCCTCGGAGCAGGCAATACAAATATATCTGCCTTCAAAAGGGATTGCGATGGTTCCCTTATGAAGCTAGTGAAGAGTTTTCATATCTGTAACTTTTTTTTTTTTTTTTTAAATTTCATTTTCCCAGTTTCTCCATCTTCAAACTCCCCTCTCCCCTCCCCTCAAGTCCAAATCTTTGCCAGACAGTTCAGTTGTTGGCCTGTGCTTGTTTTTCCCCCACTATTAGATTGTTCGTCTATGTATTTGTCTGACTTTATTCAAGTTTAAAAGGCTGTGCCAGTCTTGAATAAAAGTTACTCTGTGTTAGGTTTCCTTATGGGAGCAAAACATACCCCACTTGTTTACTGTTTATCGTTTACTGTTCCCTACCTCATTTCATTTTCGATTAATGACTCTTGCCTAAACGTAAAGCTAAAAACCTACAAAATATAGATAATTTTGGTCATCTTCTTAAAAAAAAACAACCCCGGCATGCCCAAACAAAAAAATTAAGAATCCTAAAAATGGAACAGTATCCTTTTTTTTTCTCCATTCCATCGAGCAGTGATGATGTTCAGAATATGAAGAGGTTTTCCTTTGACGCTGATCCCTGTCTGTTCTCATCAAGTTTCTTGACTTTGCTGAAAGCCTTGGACATCTCAAAGGTGTTTATATATGAAGTAAAAAGGTGTCAAAATGCGTTCTCTGTGAACAAGAAAAGACCCTAACAACATTGTCAGTTTACTTCTTTTTTTTTTTTTTTTTCAAATAGTCATGCATGTAACATTTTTGTTCTAGAACTTCATCAATATTTAACACCATTCACCACCAAGCCCCAGACACACAACAGTTATGTTCAAATAATTTGCTGTGTCCTTTAGTGACCGTTAAAGTTCATTTTATAAAATGATAACAAGAAAGTGTTTGGTGTTTTCGTTTCAATAGGTGTTGTTTTTTTTTCATTCTAATTAATTATCTCCTGATCATAGCTTTGGTGTCATCTGCAGAACCAACCATATCAAGGTCCTATTTTTCCCCTAATATCAAAATTTCTAAGTCTGAGGTCTGACTATACAAATACATTTTGACATACACCAGCTTTATCATGCATATCACTTCAATTATTCAATGTGCTGCATTTAAAGTCTTCGGTATCCATGCTTCAGTTTGGGTATCCAAGATTGCTGCTGCACTCACATGCAAATGTTATATATATACAAATATATATTAAAAAAAAAAAAAGAAAAAAAAAAGAGGGAAAATTGAACTCACCTGTGTCTGACTGCCTGGCACCATAGTGTCAGGGTCGTTGCCCCTGGTGTCCCACCACTTGAGGACGTACTTGTCCACACGGCGGTAAAACACTGCAGGGGGGTCCCACTGCAGAAACACGCTAGTGGGCGACAGCACCGTCACGTTGCGGATGTACGGGGCGCTGGGTGCTGAAATGTTGAAGATCGATGCATGGGTAAACAGTTTCAGATCATGCATGGCTATGACACTAGAGTAATGAACAAACATTTGCATGTTCTCTTCTTTTTTTTCATGTACGACAGATATACAGGCAGACAGATTGATAGATAGCTCTTCACATGTATGCCACCCCTCCCTTCCTCTAAGCATTCCTCTTCCTCTGAACTCCCTTATTTTTCCTTTTTATATATGCACTTCACATATATACCCCACTCCCACCCCCTACCCCTAGAACTGCCTTGTTTTGATTGTCTTTTTTATGTACATCATGAAAATTATCATATACACATTGCCGCAATTTCTGTGCCTTTAAAGAACATCACAGTTTTCTATCCCCTGGGGTCAATGTTCCAACCTATTCTTCAGTAATGATTTCACCAGTTCAGATCTTACGAGTCATCAGTCTTTTAAATGTCTTAAAGCCTTGAACTGGTAAAGAAATCTGCAGAATGTGACCTCAAAAATTTTTTGCCATTCCTCAAACAATAACGACAGAACAACGAAAACGTCTGGTATCGAACACAGACCTTTGAAATCTAGAGAGCCAACTGATTTGAGTTAAGCTTACAAAGTAAATTAGGCATGTAAAAAGATTCTGATGAACATTTTCAACTAAAACTCTCTCTCTCTCTCTTTTTGCTTTCTTTACCCTTTTCCCTTCATATAACAAGAACAAATTTGAATTGTTAAAAGGTAATGTTGTCAGATCGAAGAGAGAGATCTGATTGGTGGAAATCAAAAAACAAAGCTAAGAACAAGTAAGCAGCAGCCACAATCAGGTCTCCTACATACC
>CM031604.1:82091318-82116318 GCA_018398815.1 Conus ventricosus
GAAATCAAATTTCACACAAACAGAGGAAAGAAATTATTCAAGTTTTTTGCACACATGCAAGTGTGCGCACGCGCGCACACACACAAACACACACACACCAAAAACAGCGATAAAAAACAAAAGAAAACATAAACAATCCAAAAATGAGATGTAAGCCACAAAAAAAAAAAACTTGGTTTGTGGTAAGTGGCTTTAAAAGATATGGTAGGCAGGTTGGACTTAGAGAAAAACGTTGGCTTACTATAAACCAAACACATCCTGTACGCTATTTTCACATTTCATTGCCTTGTTGATCTTCATGAGTGCCTTCCCCTGGAAGAATCTGGAGTACACGAGTACTTCCGTCGTTGCCTCTGTTGATTCTTGGCCACAACTTCTCTGTGTACTATATGTTTTGTGTACATATCTTGGTTTGTTTGTTTGGTTTGTATTTTTCAGGATTGGTCAGGAGATCAGAAAGAACTCAGATGGGGTGGTGTCGCTAATACCTGCTTACACTTCAAACTGCTACTGGTATGCTTTTTCAATTAAAATGACTGTATTTTCTACACATTGTGTGTACACATTTTCCAGATTTTAGAAAAAGACGCAAATTCCTGCATAAGAGTTGTCGCTCTTTAATCACAGCATACTAACACACTGGTTACACACCACAGATACAATTACTGTTCCAGGACTCTCCGGATCATTTTGTTGACTTTTTTTTTTTCCAGTTTGTGTTCATTGTATTTTCACCACACATGTGTCCAAAATCCGACAAAATCATAAGGGTAAACAGATCAGCTAGTATCATGTGAGCATACCAGAATAATGTCATGAATAATGGGATGCAACAAAAACTAAGCTTGTGAGGATACTCTATTTCAGAACCAATCCCCTCAACCCAAACTGAAATCTAAAATATACAATCTGAATGCACCTGGAACTGCAATATAGAGTAACATCTGAATTGTCAAATCTTGCTATTTCAGTGCACCCCATCCTTTAATTGTGAAGCTGTTCCTATACTCTCGCTTCCTTAAATACTTATCAACCTCCCGTATCTTTTGTATCTTTAACTTAAAGCTCAACAACAGCATAGGTAATATTTGGGTTGAATCCACCAGAGAAAACCCACAGAACAACACTGCATCAAATCCTAAACAAACAAAAAATCTGCCAGACAGGCAAAAAAACAAAAAACTGAATACTTCAGATTATCCATAACACTCTAGCACTGATGAATGTGAAGAGTCCACATGGCTCACAATTCACTAGGCAGCAAGTGTCTATGACACTCCTTATATTACACTGTCCACCTGTCAGCATACAGCAGCCTATCCATTCCACTCCTTAAATCACACTGTCCAGCCGTCATAATAGAACAGTCTAGAAAGAATCTCAAGGAGTGGAAACTGGGACTTAATGGGTAAATTGGTGGTTTTTTTCCTCTTCTTTGAATTAAGATGCCCCAATCTGTATAGTTACTTACATTTTAATAGGTAAAATTGGGGGGGGGGGGGGGGGGGGGTCCCTTTGTGAATTAAGACACCCCAATCTGTATAGTTACTTACATTTTAACAGGTAAAGTGGTGTGTGTGTGTTGGGGGGAGGGGGTGTCCCTTTGTGAATTAAGACACCCCAATCTGTACAGTTATCTATATTTTGATAGGTAGAATGGTGTGAGATTTTTTTCCCTTTAAGAACTGCAACCCAATCTGCATGGTACTTGTACCTTAATAGGTAAAATGGTGTGCGTGTCTGTGGTGGGGGATGTCCCTTTATGAATTGAGACACTGTAATCTATACAGTTATTCATATTTTAATTGATAAAGTGGTGTGGGTAGTTTCCCCCTTTATGAAGCAAGACACACCAATCTGTACTGATACATATACTCCAATAAACCACAACATGAAAGTGCGCATGTCCAAGACAAGAGATCCATATATAAACAAAGAAGACTGAAAGTGAATATCAGCATGGTTTTTTTTTTTTACAACCGATCTATTCGCAAAGCCACACAGTCTAATATGCATGCTGGCACATGCATGTATATGCATGTTCACTCTTCGCATCTGCAAATGTTTCAGAGCTATGTGGGTTACGTGCAACAAAAGACACACAGTCTAATATGCATGCTGGCACATGCATGTGTATGCATGTTCACTCTTGGCATCTGCAAATGTTTCAGAGCTATGTGGGTTACGTGCAACAAAAAGGGGCTTAGTGACAAGCACGGTGATGGAAAAGATGGCACAGATGAGACTGGAGAAAAAAAATGCAATCCCTATCCCCAGGAAACACAAACAACAGTTCCTATGTACTGAAGCTGACAAAACCTTGCACAAGCAGTACAATTTCAAAGCAAAACAAAAAATTGCATGCAAATGCATGCACAGACACCAACTTGGATAACAATCAACCACTGATAACAAATCTGCATCACTACGAAGTGACAGAAAAAATGCAGCAGTACAGACACACACACACACCACACACACACACCACACACACACACATACACACACACACAGACACGCACGCACACACACACACACACACACACACACACACACACACACACGCACACGCACACGCACACATACACACACACACACACACACCACACACACACACACACACACACACACACGCATGCACACACACATACACACACACACAAACAAAGGAAAGAAAACAAAATGTCAACAGAAGATATGACGTTTACAATGTGTTAAGACGACGTTACTTACGACCGGCAGTTGTTAGATTCCCTTTAATGCCACAGAATTAATTGGTCAAATGTCAGCAATTACGGATACTGAATTTGTACACACACACACACAAAAGAGCAACTGATAATTATTACAAAATAAAACAAAAACACAAGTTATTTCATATCCATTATGCTTCTGTGATGAAACCCAACAACTTTTACACTCTGAGTAATTTATGATATCTGCTTGCTTTTCTGCAGTCAAACTTTTCATCGACTGGATACGGTATCTGTCAATATCTGTGATCAGGAGAGTGGGAGTTTTTTTAATTTCAGTACAAGTACACCAGCTTGCACACTCAGTTAACTTTTTTCAGTTTTTTGTGAGCAGAAACAGAATGGTAGGGTTACAAATCACATCTGGGTAATGAAGAGATATATGCTCAAGAAAGAAGCGTTAACTTTCTTTCACTTCACCTGGTTTTTTAACAAAATCAGTTTTCAGCTCTTCACTGTCACTCACTTCCATCCAGACACCATACAATCAGACCACGAACAGTGATGAGTACTATCCATTTGGGCGAAGGGGCAAATTTTTCATTAATTAGAACATGGGTGAAGAATGATAAGACGTTCATACACAGAACTCCTTCAGTTCACAAAAAACCAAAGCAAATCAAAACAAAACTAAACAAAACTAAACCAAAGTAAAACAAACTGAGGCAATAAAGATGCCAACATTTTATTGTTACACTGATGCAAATTGCCCAATAAAAATAAAAGCGTGAAACAGATGCCCACTGGAGTTAAACAAAAATAAACAAACAAAAAACTGCAAAAAATATGTCAGTACAAATCACTAATGCCCAACACAAACAGCCATTTCCTATTCCAACCATATTTCCCCCTACAATCTTGACAGTTTGCATACTGCTTTAGTACACATTTTGTTTCATTTTATCCAGTCAAGACTTTTATCATATTAGAGAGAGAAGAGAGAGCAGAGGTGGGGGTCATCGGAAGGGTGTCAGCGGATGGAGGTGGGACAGAAAAAGCGTGCATGGTGTGTGTGTGTGTGTGTGTGTGTGTGTGTGTGTGTGTGTGTGTGTGTGTGTTTGTGAGTAGTGTGTGCACGTACATGCATGAAAAAAAGAGAGAGAGAGAGATAGAGAGAGAGAGAGAATGAATGAATGAATGAATGAATGAATAATTTTAATGAATTCAGGCCTTGGCCCATTTCATGAGTTGACATTTTTACATAAAATTGGAGACGATTGAACATTGCATGCGTAGAGAGAGGGGGGGGGAGGGGGCAGGAGGGGGGGGGGTAACGGGGATGGGAGGGGTAGGGCATAGGGGTGTGGGTGATGGGGGGAGGAGATCACAATGTTCAAAGCACATATACTGAACCGGGACAAAACGTCCTCGAATACATTTCAAGCAAACTTACGGTTTGTCACGAATCTCAAAACATTTAAAGACATACCAAGCCAATTGCCTTATTATGACTTCACTATGAGTTGACATCAAATGTGAAAACTGTCTCCATTCATTGCAAGGCGCTATATTCTTCATATGTACATGCCTGATACTATCATATTGTTTGCATCGGAACAAAAAATGTGTTTCGTTCTCAATTGCACATGGACAAAAGGGGCAGTTATTATCAACAGTCACCCCAGGTTTAACATATCTGTTACAATGTACTTTCAAATTAGTTATGCCCATTCGGAATCTAATTAAAGCGTCTCTGAAACATTTCTGCTTTATACAACCTAAATAAACTTCCGGACACAGGTCAGATTTGAAGTCTCTGTAGAGAACATAACGGTCACTGGTAGTCAAATTGTGCTCCCAGTCTTGGCGGTTCATATCAAGGAGTCTCTGTTTGAAGACATTACAAAATCGATTCACATCACCCACTCCCTGAGCGAGCCATACAAATCCGAAACCAGTTCTATTCAGTAAAAACCTCAATTCTGATACCCAGTTCCGTTTGCCGTTTAAGTCTAAATTCATGAGCATCCTGTATGCTTGCTTAGGTAAGCGCTTATCATTCATATCTAACAATCTGAACCAAAATTTCAAAGTTTTCATAAAACCATTGATAATGAGAGGGTGTCTGCCGAGCTCACCATAAACCATTTGGTTTGGTGTTCGTAGGGCCACGTTAAGATATCTTTTGCAGGCAAACAAATGAATTTTTTCAGTAGGATCGTCCTTTACCAAGATACTCCATATCTCAGCAGTGTACAACAAAACAGGTTGAATCATGGTATCAAATATTTAAAAAAGGTTTTTCTTGTCATTTGGTTGAGAGAGCTGTGAGCTTTTAGAACCTCAAACAAGGACTTTTTACCTTTGACTGCAAGCTGCTTTACACTGTTGCACATATTCATTGACGTGGTAAATGTAAAGCCTAAATACACATAACTATTTACAACTTCAATGTTAGTACCATTGATGAACCATGCTTCATGCCTTCCTAGATACCCTCCCTTCCTGAAAACCATGATCTTGCTTTTGTCAATATTTACAGTTAGTCCGAGTTTGGTGCACATTTTACATACACAATCGAGCTGGCGCTGTAGGCCACTAGGCGAACATGACAATAATGCTAGGTCATCAGCAAACAGCAAAATAAAAAGTTCAACAAGGTCTGGTAGTAACTGGATACCATGTTTGCCGAATCCGGTGACATGTTCTGCAAGCTCATTAATAATTACAGCAAAAAGAGTTGGACTAAGGACACAACCTTGGCGCAAGCCTTGGGGACATTCAAAAGCTTCGGTGAGTTCATTTTGAACTCTAACACGTGCAGTCACCTTAAGATAAATTGCCTTGATTGCGTTCAAAAATTTGAATGATACACCTGCCCGTGTGTAATGACCCAAGCAGAGTGTCACGCTTAATTGTATCAAACGCTTTTTGGAGATCGATAAAGGCGACATAAAGCTTACCACCAGGTCTAGACAAGTACTTCTGCGTTAAAGCATACAACGTAAATACGTGATCTGAGGTTGAATAACCTCGTCTAAAACCTGCCTGCGTTTCTCCAATTTTTTCATTCGCTTCCAGCCAGTTGTAAAGTCTTTTATTGAGGATTGAGGTGTAGCATTTACCAAGTAAGCTCAGAAGCGATATTCCCCTATAATTGTCGGTGACACGGGGGTTGCCTTTTTTAAAAATGGGGACTATTACAGCACTTGACCACATTTCAGGGTACTGGCCTTTATCAAAAATATTGTTGAAGTATTCAGTCAAAAAGTGGACAACATGGGTTCCCGCTGTTTTTAGCATTTCAGCAAGAATTTCATCTTGGCCACTTGACTTTCCATTTTTCAAACGACTTTATAGCTCTTTGTACCTCATCACTCGTGATTTTATCGTCTAGCGGGTCAAGCTGTACATTGGCATTTGTAGGTGGCAGATTAAAGTTGCTCGTTTGATCAGCCAGATTAGACTGGAATACATTCATAAAATGATTCTGCCATTCATATGTCGAGATGCTCTTTGGGGTGGTCTGCTTTCTTGACAGACTGGAGCACGCCTTTAACTCTTTCCAAAACATTTTAGGATTGTGCAAAGTATCTGAGAGGAGCTGGGCTTTATCCGCCTTGAATCGTTTACATTTATGTTCCAAAAGTGATTTGTATTCTTTACGTGCCTCAACATATGTGTGCCTGTCACCTGGGTCACGCGTGCGCATAAATGATCGAAGTTTCAATCTGGTTTCCTTACGAGTATGAGAGCAATCTTTGTCAAACCATGTCTCATTAGTAAGGGGCCCGCCCAGTTTAACTTTCTTTTTCATACAAACACTGGAACTAGTCAAACAATCTACAAATACCTGAAGCGCCAAGTTTATATCAACATTAATCAACCTAACAGCTGTATTTAATTTAGCTTGTGTATCAACGCTAAGAAAGCATTTAAGGAACGTATCTGTTTTCTTCCGCATTCCACACATACTTATAAACCCACTGAGCCCTGGCACAGTGATCACTTCTCGTGGTAAATGGCAATGCTACTTTAACCCAATGCCTACCGGATCGACCGAGATCGACCGCGAGATTTCCTCCTTCTGAATACCGGATCGACCGAGATCGACCGCTGAATACTCGGTCAACGACTTTCGCTTTCACCATCGCATATCCCAGAATGCAATTGCGACAGAAGAGTCTTCCGGTACTTCCGTTTCTGGACGCCATTTTGGTTTTTGTTGCATGAGTTTTGGTGGAGTAGTTTCGCTGCTGTGAATTTTCAAAGTTCGGCTTTTTTTCGCGAAGATTTTCTGGGAAAATGGCGGATCAAGTAACTATGCAACTTGCAGGATTCATTTTCTGAAGTGATATTGATGAAGAGAGCGTATTTGCGGGCTACACTCTTAAAGAAGATTTGAAGCAAGACGATTCGGACGTCAATCTTGACCTAGTTATGAATAAAGATCGACTGCTGACTGATTTTGAGGCCGGAATCAATAATGATTCAGGCGATGATAATGACGATGTCGAATAGCCCATTGCTGCTGGCCCAGACCCCCCAAAAAAGAAAATTCGAAAAACAAAGCTTGCTAGAGATACTTTAATTCTTGACTGGAGTGGTTGGCTACAAGAAGTGAAGCCCCCCAAAAGTTTCCCTTGTTTTGATAGCCAGGAAACCGGGTCAGTCAGTGGGTGTGTCCCACGATTTGCCTGTAGAGCATCACCTTTAGCTTTTTGATTTCAGAAGAATTTGGTAGACTTTTAACGAGAAACAAATTTATTTGCTGCACAAAAGCAAGCAGAAAAGGATGAACATGAACTCTGGCCTGAAATAAAAACTGCCTGTTTATCAAAAAGCAAAGAGGAGCCGGACAAGAGGTACATCATCACCACAGTGTGTGTTGGGGGGGGGGGTTGCTCAGTGCACTTGTGCAAAAGCACATTTTTGTTGAATTCCATCACAATCTAAAGCCCAGTATCAGTAATCTGTTCTTGTTATTTTTTCCCCTCAGTAGTTAGAAGACAAATCTTCTTGTATGTGATGCCTTCAGTTTAACAAAATTGTTGAAGTTTGGGTTGTTTTTTTGCTTCACAATAAAAGTTGATTATTTAGTGTGCATACCATACAGAATGACTTTATTTTGTTCCTGAAGGTTTCAGTACTTTGTTTAGACTTGGAAAATCACTCTGTGCTCCTAATCCATGATGTTCTGTGGGTACAGTGAATTTAGGGAAAATTGTTTTAGCACTGAGAATACCAAAGTACAGTTAGTCTGTTCGTTTGGTTTTTTTTTTCCTCGTGTACCAGTTCACTATATGTGGGGGGAAATGGCTGTTTTTGGATGGAGTGAGGTCTTTGAATTTTTTCATTATTTTTACAGAATAGATAAGTTAAAAACAAATTTTCTATTGAGTTTCTTTATGGCAAGTGTGTATGTGTTGCGGAGTTACCTCTCTTGGCATGGTATTCTCATAGTCATATAGCACAAAGTCATGCGGTAGGCAGAGGGTTAAGAACCAGGGACACAGGCAAGTGATCGGACTCTACACAGGCAGTTTCAACTGTCAATGAATCTAGAACATTCTCAATACATAGGTCATTTGACAACACAAAATAGTCTATTGTACTTGATCCTGTTGTTGATACATAAGTGAAACTATCATCAAAGCGAAAGCGGGTAGCACCATTAAGAACTGAACATTGTATAGCGTCACACATGCTGAGCAACTGCAAACCAAAGTGATTGAATTCCAAATCTTGCGAAGTTCTTTCCAGGTAGTCATTTTCAACACCACTCGCTGTCCAGTTTGTGCCAAGTTCACGGCTGTTGTCCTCACCCGTTCGGGCATTAGAATCGCCACATAACAAAATATAGAAATCTGATTTTTTTCTCTATCAGCACTGCTAAACAGTGTTCGATTAAATCAATACCAACGCCCATATCGGACTGAGCGTATGCAGGTGAGTCCCGAGGAGGAATGTAAAAGAAAATGCACATAACTGGTTTTTCAGAAGCAAAATGGTTAGCTGACATTTCTAACACGACAAAGTTGTCAAGGTTCACACTGATGCGTTTAAAATAATTAGTGAAACAGTTACGCACCAGAACCATCACTCCTCCACTTTTCCTACCTTGTCTACTAAGTTTCTTAGCCGGTGCTGAAAATAATACAAAATCTTTCATAACATTCATTTCAAAACTATCACCTACAAAGGTTTCTGTTAAACATATTTATGTCATAAGTGTTTAGGAAACTGATAAAGTCACGGTTGCCTACCTTATTTGCAATTCCCCCAGCATTATAATTCAGTATCTTCAAAAGAGTAGGTGTACTAGCATGTGTAGGCCTGTGTGTACTAGCATGTGTAGGCCTGTGTGTACTAGCATGTGTAGGCCTGTGTGTACTAGCACGTGTAGGCCTGTGTGTACTTGTGAGTGTATGTGTTGGTGCATGTTTGTTGTCAACACCGGGCTGGCCATGGCGTCAGGCATCAAGGGTCGCAGATGCCCGTGGAGAATCGAAACGTAGTTGTTGCTGTCTGTATTTGCCACGTGTGACTGCACCCTTGGAGCGGACAGGATCCACCTCGTCACAGGAATCTGATGGATGACCTCTAATGCCGTGAAGCCTCTCCGTTTCATCAAGGTGTCTGGTGCCACGGGGTAGTCGTGCTGGACAACCTCTGCACCGGCTGGGTGCAAGGTATCAGTAACGTGCCTCCGCCCGACTCCACATCCATGGTGATGTGGTCAGCACACTGTTGCAGAGGACGACTACCACCACTGCCGCCCCCGAGAGGCACTCGTGCAGTAGCAGCAGCTGTGCTGGTTGTAGCTGGCTGAAGAGCAGGAAGTCGCCGCTATTGGTCATATCGGCGGTAGAGTTGTCATGGTCCGGTCGATGAGGTGGGGCTGAGTGCTGCTGTCCTCGGGTCACGTTGAGAGGGGGCCAGGCTCCTCAGGTCGTCGTCCTGCAGTCCTGAGTTGCTGAGGTGCTCACGGATGAATTCTGCCTCCTTCTGCATGTCCCAGTCTCGGTTATACTTGACATTGATTAATGCTGCCAGACTCGTCCCAATGCCCCTGGATTCTGCGATGTCCTCTTCGGCTTCAGCTTCAGAGTAGCTAGGTCTGGGCGTGGCTGGGGATTAACAACCCCAGCAGCGACGATCTTGCCTCGTCTCAAGTAGCCACGTTGGTTGTTCTCCCACAAAGACTTCAGCTGCTCACGTTGTTGCGGCGTGTAGTCAGGACCAATCTTAACGCCATCTTTCTCCATCATTTTTCTGGCTTCTTTGTTCTTCATCAGCATCATCGTGTGATTAAATCTTCGGAAGCTGACGATGACGGGTCTAGCGCGTGAACTGCTCGGTCTACCAACACGGTAAGCTTCGTCGACGTCGTCATTCTTGAAACAATTTGAGTCGAGATATTTGTTCATAGTCTGGACCACTGTAGAAAGCAGCGAGTCAGAAGATTCCGTGCTTTCTTCTTTGATGCCGGTTATTTTAACGTTCTTACGCCGTTCGTTAGCCTGAAGCTGATCGACTTTCTGCTGGAGGATATGCACACGCTGTTCAGAGTCTTTCACCTTTCTGATCAAACAGTCAATATTTTTGCTGTTGCTCTTGACATATATGTTGAGTGTGGACAACGAGCTCTTGATAGTTGACATGTCTTGTGCTGTGGCGTGGTGTGAACAAGCAGTTTGTTTCTTCAGCTCCTTCATTCCACTCACCACAGTCTGTATCTGCTGGGAGAGCTGATCCAGTTTCTGATCAAGATCCTGAGGCCCTGGATTCACTTCGATGTCCCCCGACTGCATCAGTAGCAGGCCCATTGTCAGGAACATCAGCACCATGTCAGTGGGGCGGACAGAAACGGGAATCTTCAGAGATGAACAACGTAACGTGTTTTGCTCTCTTGGCCCGTTTCGCCATAAAACCGATGAACATGGGTAAGAAAATGCCAACGGCAGATCGATGTTGCTCAGCGCTAACCACAATTATAAAATACAAGAAAAACTTTATAGGAAGTGGAGAAATAAGAATTTCCTTCAGGATGTATGAAAAGGAATCTTGTCTTCAGCGAAACTTTTCTAAGTCCAAAAAAAACCCTGGTGAGTACGTTAAACAGCTGCACGATTCACTGCGCTGACTGAGCTCTCTGTTCACGTCCTTCCTCGACGATGGTCGCCTGTCAACTAGAGAGAGAGAGAGAGAGAGAGAGAGAGAGAGAGAGAGAGAGAGAGAGAGAGAGAGAGAGTGAGAGAGAGAGAGAGAGAGAGAGAGAGAGAGAGAGAGAGTGTGAGAGAGAGAGAGAGAGAGTGTGAGAGAGAGAGATGGTCAAATTCAGTCACATCCCAGATAGCACCTTGGAGGGCAAAGGGAAGAGGAAAGGTTAAGAAGATCACTGGAGGGGTATGAGCAGGGATACGTCACTTGGAGGAGGGAGGAACGAGGTGGGGGGAGGGGAGAGGGGGGGAGGGTGGACATTCTTTTTTTCACCCATGCAGCATCAACAATTGTCATGAACGATGAGTACATGCACCCGCAATACACTCCAACACAATCAAATCAATCCCCCAAAATAAAGAGATAACATTCCATCTGAATAGTCACAGTCAGGCTCATCCCTAAATCAATGCAGTCCCACCCCCCCCCCCCCCCCCCCAAGACCCTCACCTTCTCTTTTAGTGCAGAAGGCGTCACTCTGGGGGCCAGGTGGGCCTCTTCCGATGCCGTTCTTGGCCCGGACCTGTGCCTTGTAACAGGTAGCTGGCGACAGGTCCGGCACCGTCATCCTCAGGGTGCCGGGCCCCACCACCACTTCCCTCTTCCCCGAGTTGCCCTCACCGCCGCTGCCACTTTCACTGTTTGGTGACATAAAGCAAATTGAGCCCAGTGAAACAGGGTTAGAAATGTTTACTGTGTACAATATCGTAAAAGGTTAATAAAAATGTTACCAAAAAAAAAGAAGAAAAGAAAAAGTGTTAGAGTAAGAGTTAGTCTGACCAAACAATAAGAAGGAACCAAACAAAGACCGCTCTCAAAAATAATTTGCTTAAACATTGGGTCTTAACCCTTTAAC
Source organism: Conus ventricosus (assembly GCA_018398815.1). Taxonomy (NCBI): domain Eukaryota; kingdom Metazoa; phylum Mollusca; class Gastropoda; order Neogastropoda; family Conidae; genus Conus; species Conus ventricosus. The sequence continues at coordinate 82,103,091 of CM031604.1, forward strand.
TACCCATCTGCATCTTAACCCTTTAATTACCATTCCTTTTTTTTTTCTTTAACATAACATTCTTGCACCTGTCAGATTACTTTTTTTTTAGAGGCATGAAATAAACTTTTGATTCAAATTTTGAAACTCTTGTCACTTGAACAACATCCCCCCCCCCCCCCCCCCCTCCCCCTCCCCCCAACCCGAATTTCTTTTTTTTTTTAAATCAAACACTGTGTACAAAAATCTACTTGCAGGTGCAGTTTGCTCTTTGGTGTCTGCTTGCATTGTTGATGTTTAAAACTGACCACTGCGGTCACCTGACTCTGGAATTTGAATCCATCCATAACCTTGACACGGACTCCCCAGTTCCTGCTGCAAAGTGAGGCGACAGCAGGTGGAAATCTAAACAAATTTGAAAATTATTTATATGGCTCCACCGAAAAATGTAGACAAACAAATCACAAGACAAAACACGACATGTTTCGACCTCTTAGTCTTCTTCAAGCAAGATACACAACACTCAGGACAACGAAAATGAACGAGCAATTACTTATCTTTAACCAATTCGGTGCAAGATGGGCGTTTCCATTCAACACCCATCTTGTGCCTAACTGGATGAAGATAAAGGACTGCTTGAGGGTTGTGTATCTTGCCTGAAGAAGACCTAAAAGGTCGAAACGCATCGTGGTTTTTCTTGTGATCCTTTTGTCTACGTTTTTCGGCGTAGTCTTACAATTAATTTTTCAAATAAATTTCCCCAGTTCTTGGTCATCTTACACACTTCCGATGAAGTTTCCAATGACTGCAGTACAGTCTATGCAGCTTTCTGAGCTGCCTCTCTTAATTCTGCAGCACTTAACATCACATGCTAAATTGTCCACAAGTATGTTTAATGGACAGCCTATCTATCACTGTCATTTGAACATACACCCAACATGAGTTGCAAGAAAGGGGGGGGGAGAGAGAAACAAACAAACAATGGGTAACAACTTCTACAAAAAAAACTCTTATCTTCAAATGGCACATCTTATTTCTCAAAACTAAAACACATCACCTATCTCCGCATACCCTCCACACACACACACACACACACACACACACACACACACACACACACACACACACACACACACAAATTTAAGAGAATTTAGCAGAGGATCACCCTACCAGGAAGATGGAATAATGGAAGAAATTTAAAAAAAACGAAGGTAAATAGGACAGAGCATTAACTGGAGATAAATGAGCATGAGGAAGCAGAAGCAATTGCCTTTTAAGGAAGGTCTTATTCAGGACAGCCTTTACTGACAGGTTTCAATTCTTCACCGAAACAAAGAACATCAGTGAACAAGGTATATGTAAGATTTCTATATTCACCTCATTACCCAAAGAGCACAAAAAACCCCAATACAATACAAAAAAAGACATCTGCTTTGTCACTGACAAAACACTAAAGGCAAAGGTATGACAAATGTCAAACGTGTGTGCAGAAATTGCAAGATGTGGAGTGGAACGCTAAACATTTGCGCAAACAGCAGTGGTGGAAATGATCCCGCTTGACAGCTGAGCAGCATGAATGAGAGTGTTCCTGATTAAGACTGAAGTTTGGTAAATGCAGAAAGAGCACTCAAGTATTCTGTCAAGTGTCCTGAGTATGTCTTGTCAAGAGTGTCATCTGGTACTAAGTGGCAGTTACAAATTAGATTTTGGACGGGACAGGGTTTGTGTGTGTGTGTGTGCGTGCGTGCGTGCGTGCGTGCGTGCGTGCGTGCGTGCGTGCGTGCGTGCGTGCGTGCATGTGAGTGTGTGTGTGTGTGTGTGTGTGTGTGTGTGTGTGTGTGTGTGTGTGCGCGCGCGTGTGTGTAATTTCATGCTACCTTGCATTGCTTTGGCTTGTTTTTGATCCTCTGTAATGAGGCAAAAACCTATATAATAACAGATGATTTCGCAGCAGCAGCAGCACAAGACACAGTGACAGTATCTATGTAAGCCTCTGCTACTTTTAAAAGGCCCCCCCCCCCCCCCCCATCCCCAGCTCATTTCCAACTACTACTTGATGTTTTTATGAAAGCCACTCCCAACCACCATCTGTTTTTCCCGTCTTTGCTATGAGACTCTTTCTCCAAAGTATTTACTAAAGACATGTTCACATACCTCAAACAGTTTGTAATCAGCTCTGAATATAAGTGACGCTTCAACAGCAAAATGCATAAGAAATCACTCTAACAGAAACTGATACAGGATTTAACCCCTTTCCCAAAGTTTCATCCTCTGCTTCGAGAGATCAACACAATGACAAACAGCCAACTGTTTAGTAAAAGAAAAAAAAGATCAGTCAGTTTTTTAAAAACTTTCATGGAAACCTATATTTCTCTTGAAAGCAGCCAAAGGGTTTTCTTTGGATTTCTGAGAAAAATCTGAGAACTGGGACCCCCCCCCCCCCCCCCCCCCCCCATCCCATTTAAATTTCAACCATTCCAATTCCACATGATGTGAAAATGCTCCAGCCCCACCTGGCAACGTCAACACATTATTAAAAACTTGCACATCTCTTCAATATAAAGCGCAGTCTGTCTCCGTTTCTTGCCACAAGTACAAACAATCGATTTACTTATGAGGAGACGAACTTCCTTTGTCTGTGATCAATTTTCATACACATTTCTTTATTCTAATTAAAAGATGAGCAGGGAACAGTGAGAACAACTGCCTGGCTTCCACAATTGCTTCAGTTAAAGAGTAGAACTTCAATCTCCTGATTGCAACGAACGTCCAAAATGCACTGACAGGGAAAAAAACAATCCCCTACTTTAACTAATTGTTCAAACGCACAGCAGCAGAAAACACCAATCATCTGATTTAATTAAAAGATGGGTCAGGAAAAAAAAAAGGGTCAGAAAGCAGAAAAAACAGAAAAGCAGTCTCCTGATTACCATGACTGTTTTAAAGAGCACACAAACAGAAAGAACAGTATCTTGATTTCATTTAATGATTGTTTAAAAAGCAGGTTAACACTAAGAGCAATTGCCTAATTCCACAGATGATTCAAAATACAGGGAAGCACAACAATCACCTGATTTCAATGAATGTCTAAAAATTTAAAAAAATTAAAAAATAAAATAAAAAAGCAGGGTAACACAAACAGCAATGAGTTAACTTCACCAAAAGCTCAAAAAGCAGTTAACACAGAAAAAGCAGTCACCTGATTTCGATGATGTAATTGAGATGGGGCTGTTGTTGTCGCTGTTGCTGGCAGACCACAGCATGTTCACCTGGCGAGACTGGATATCCTCCACCTGCACCTGGCCAGGAGGGTTGGGGACATCTGGAAACAGTCAGCGTTTTCTTCAAAGTTAACATCCTACATTTACTACAGACTGGAACTTTCATACATCTATGCTGTCAATAGATGTCCATGTCAAACCATCTATTGTAAGACCAAGTCAAAATGGTTTTTTTGTTGTTTTTTCTGTCCCAACCTCTGCGCCACCTCAGAGGCAATGCACCCACGCCGCTCATTCCAACACCCCGTCCACAGCCACAGCCCGGTTGTTCCCGCCGCAGCCCCGGCACAGCAATCCACAGGGAGCAGTCAATGTTAAGCCGTCAAGAGGCAGCCCACCGGATCGGAGGAGACACTGCACTGCCGCCGAGTCACTTCGGTGGTGTTCAGTGGCGCCTGTTCTGATCTAACATACGCAGGACACCACCTACTAAGCCCCCTACTGACGACAATAATTGCTTAGTCGTGGAGCCGGAGTGAGTGAGCTCTCCCTCTGGAGGGCACCACCACGTCCGTCCAACAACAGCCCCCATGGACTCACCGATATCGGTGACCCCGACCGAACCAAACCAAGGCCACAGACGTGGAGAGGACATCAAAACTGAGGTCACCATGAGAGCAGGGCATGAAGGGCCACAGAATTTGAGACTTCTTTTTTTTAATGCTGATCGATGAGAATGAGGATGATTAAGATGATGCTACGGATTTCCATTTCGGTCTGAGACGAAATGACAGGACTGTACTCTACGCTTCCTTTCATAATATATCCCGGCGTCAACCAGGCCTGAGAGATACAGGCACCTGCAGTGTTGGTCAGGAAATTTGAGCAACACTCTCAGAAACGCATCCATTGTGATTAAGTGGATGAAATTCGACTGTGTGGTCCCATTCTTCCCAGCTGAGTCCGCAGCAAACTCAACTCTGGGTAGGAGCCGGTCGGGGCAGAAAAACCCACATGACTCTGATGGGATTCGAACCCACGACCTCCCAGCCGGGAGTCCGCGACTCTGACCACTTCGCCACGGCAGCTGGTCCAAGTCAAAATGTTTCATGCTCCATGCCCATCTGCACATACTTTTTTTGTCCCCCCCCCCCCCCCCCCTCCAACCCCTAATTTTTTTTTTTTTTTTTAAACTTAACAGTCATGTGGTTTTGGTCATTGTTGTAGGCACTGTTGTTATCCTTATTATGATGCTATTATTAGTAGTATTACTGTTGTTATCATTATTATGATGCTATTATTAGTAGTATTACTGTTGTTATCATTATTATGATGCTATTATTAGTAGTATTACTGTTGTTATTTTCAGGGTGATGATAATCTTAGATTCTCCTCTTCCCTACATGCCCCCTCACCCCATTCTTCCCCCACTCACTCCCTCTTCCCCTTCTTCATTTCCTTCTTCATGAATGTGCTTACTGTTAAAAAAAAATGCAATACATGTTTCTTACCAATAAAAAAAAAAAAAACTGACATGCTGAGACGGTTTTCTTCACCATTATTCATCATCTCTCGGTGTGAGTCCAAAGATGTGTGAATTTGTGAGTATGTATGAGCCTATGTGCATGCGTGTATGCGTGTATATGTGTACATTCATGTGTTCATGTGCATGTGTGTGTGTGAGGGGGAGGGGGGTAAGTTACATATGTGTATCACTGTGTCTATGAACCTATTGCGTATGTGTGCAAATGGGTATGTCCCATACACAGTATGTACATACGCCTATGTGAGCGAGTGAGCCTGCACTGTTTTTTGTGAGTACATGTATACCTGAAGCAACTGTGCGTGCTTCTGTATGAGTGCTTGCATTAATGCAGCATATGCAAATATAAAAATGTATGTGCATATGTGCAAGCACACGTGTTATATTACTCACTCTTCATTTAGAAAATCAGTTCCAGACAAAGGACAGCAAAAGGAGAAACCTCCACAACTTCCCTTGAGAGTAGCCTACGATGTATCATGTTACTACATCTTAGCTGAGGCTTTGGCCTTGGCATTAAAGAAAAAAAAGAAACTGTCACTAGTGTCAGTATCGGATCTGCCTCAGGTACTCATCACTGCTATCACCACCCTTCTCCATAGGCTTAGCTTGGATGGCTCCGACTGACCATTACTTTAGTAATCATTCCTGAGGATGCTCACATTCACTGCAGATTGTTTCATGAGGTAAAAGAGAGGGAAAAAATAGTAGGAGAGTTAAGGGGAGAAGGAGGGGTGAGTTGCCAGAGAACGAAAACAGACCTGTTTACCCTGAAACGGCTATTAGTGCATTTCTTGGTTGAAATGAGTGTATCTTCCTAAAAAGTGTGTACACATCTACCAAATTTGTGAATTTCTGTAAAAGCAGGAGGTCCCTCCTATTGTTCCAACGTCATTCAGATACGAGTTTGTGCGCACGATGTGAGAGTTGTTACTCTTTGGTTGTAGCGCTCAAACACAATGGTTATATACCACAAGTGCCACTACCTCTCAAGAACTTATTCTCGAGATTTTTTTCGACGCATTTTTTCCGGTTCATCGTATTCATCATATTTTCACCAAACATGTGTACAAAATATGTTGAAAACGAATGGGCAAACAGGCCTGTGAAAACAAGAGGACAGATGGTAGCACACTTTCATACACAAAGTGCAGCCACCTACCTTGCACGATGAGGCGCCAGGTGGTGGAACGGTTCTCAGTCTGCGACAGGGTCGAGTTGAGCACGAACATCTGGCAGGTGTAGTTGCTGGTGTCCCCCGCCTCCAGTCCCATCACTGTCAGGCTGTGGTCCTCCTCCAGCGTGACCTTGGCCTTCACCTCAGGGTCAGACGAGTATGTCATCTTCTTCCCCGAGTCCATCGACACCTGTTGTCAGAGCGCTGTTTTCATCAGGTAAATAGGTTTTATTGTAAAGGGTCCATGGGACAAACGTGGACATCTTTACAATTGCTACGATCAATCGCTCGTCGTCAAGCAACAGACAATAAACTTCAAGCCCAGGGTACGGGGTGGCCAACAGCAAGGTGAAGTTATCAATGTCATGACACTTGTCACAACAGCAAGGTGAAGTTACCAGTGTCATGACACTTGTCACAACAGCAAGGTGAAGTTACCAGTGTCATGACACTTGTCACAACAGCAAGGTGACATTATCAATGTCATGACACTTGTCACAACAGCAAGGTGAAGTCATCAATGTCATGACATTTGTCACAACAGCAAGGTGATGTTATCAATGTCATGACACTTGTCACAACAGCAAGGTGACGTTATCAATGTCATGACACTTGTCACAACAGCAAGGTGACGTTATCAATGTCACAACAGCAAGGTGACGTTATCAATGTCGTGACACTTGTCACAACAGCAAGGTGACGTTATCAATGTCATGACACTTGTCACAACAGCAAGGTGAAGTTACCAGTGTCATGACACTTGTCACAACAGCAAGGTGAAGTTACCAGTGTCATGACACTTGTCACAACAGCAAGGTGACGTTATCAATGTCATGACACTTGTCACAACAGCAAGGTGACGTTACCAGTGTCATGACACTTGTCACAACAGCAAGGTAAGGTAAGATAATGTCATGACACTTGTCACAACAGCAAGGTGACGTTACCAGTGCCATGACATTTGTCACAACAGCAAGGTGACGTTACCAGTGTCATGACACTTGTCACAACAGCAAGGTGACGTTATCAATGTCATGACACTTGTCACAACAGCAAGGTGACATTATCAATGTCATGACACTTGTCACAACAGCAAGGTGACGTTACCAGTGTCATGACACTTGTCACAACAGCAAGGTGAAGTTACCAGTGTCATGACACTTGTCACAACAGCAAGGTGACGTTATCAATGTCATGACACTTGTCACAACAGCAAGGTGACGTTACCAGTGTCATGACACTTGTCACAACAGCAAGGTGAAGTTACCAGTGTCATGACACTTGTCACAACAGCAAGGTGATGTTATCAATGTCATGACACTTGTCACAACAGCAAGGTGACGTTACCAGTGTCATGACACTTGTCACAACAGCAAGGTGAAGTTACCAGTGTCATGACACTTGTCACAACAGCAAGGTGACATTATCAATGTCATGACACTTGTCACAACAGCAAGGTGACGTTACCAGTGTCATGACACTTGTCACAACAGCAAGGTGAAGTTACCAGTGTCATGACACTTGTCACAACAGCAAGGTGACGTTATCAATGTCATGACACTTGTCACAACAGCAAGGTGACGTTATCAATGTCATGACACTTGTCACAACAGCAAGGTGACGTTATCAATGTCATGACACTTGTCACAACAGCAAGGTGACGTTACAAATGTCATGACACTTGTCACAACAGCAAGGTGAAGTTACCAGTGTCATGACACTTGTCACAACAGCAAGGTGACATTATCAATGTCATGACACTTGTCACAACAGCAAGGTGACGTTATCAATGTCATGACACTTGTCACAACAGCAAGGTGGCGTTATCAATGCCATGACATTTGTCACAACAGCAAGGTGATGTTACCAGTGTCGTGACACTTGTCACAACAGCAAGGTGACGTTATCAATGTCATGACATTTGTCACAACAGCAAGGTGACATTATCAATGTCGTGACACTTGTCACAACAGCAAGGTGACGTTATCAATGTCATGACACTTGTCACAACAGCAAGGTGACGTTACCAGTGTCATGACACTTGTCACAACAGCAAGGTGAAGTTACCAGTGTCATGACACTTGTCACAACAGCAAGGTGACGTTATCAATGTCATGACACTTGTCACAACAGCAAGGTGACGTCATCAATGTCATGACACTTGTCACAACAGCAAGGTGAAGTTGCCAATGCCATGACACTTGTCACAATAGCAGCTCAGTTCAGTTCAGTTCAGTAGTTTTATTTAACGTCTTTTCATCGCAAGATGATCTTAGACCGATGATCTTAGATGACAATAGCAGCAGCAGCAGCAGCATAATACCAACCAATGGGAAGAGAAGCACACATCACATTCACGGATAAAATATGTACAAAGAGTTGACATTTACATGCACTTTATAATTATATAAACCTCACCTACACAAAACACTCATGAACATAATTTCACATTTGACAGAGAACTACTGAAAACATGCACAAACACACACACACACACTAACCTTACGCATAAACAGTGCCAATCAAACAGCGGTAACTTACATATACTGCTGTCTCTTGAAGTACCACAGAGAAACCATCAAACACAGGCAATGGCAGACACAAGGGGACATAACTCAGATCTGATGCATCAGCGAGCAAATACGCACACAGGCCTTTGATCTCACCTGAAAGGTAGTTCCCCTGTACCACACCAGGCCATTGAACTGCTCGTCGTCCCTGATCTCGGCACAGGTAAGCGTCACATTGTCGCCCTTTCTGTGAATCAGGGTCTCACCAGCCGAGCCGTCTGAAACATTATGGCACAGTGTAAGGACATAAAGTTGAAAACATCTTTTGATCCACAAAGCAGTGTGTGAAAACTGACAGTTCTGAAGAAAGCATGCACAAAACATCCTCCCCTCCCTCATTACAAAACAATTTCAAAAAGGTCTGAAAACATTTTTTTTTTTTTCATAAACAGAAGGGTTCAGGCTGGGAAGAATGAAAAAAAAAAATTCAATAAAAATGCTCTCTGAATTTTTTTTTTTTTTTTTTACAGTGATCAAAAACCATTCAGCCAGCCTGACTTGAATTTTGACTCCTGTGTGAGTCTGATCAGTAAACACCAGCATTAACTGTCATCCATGGTGTCTAACAGAAACATGGTTCACGACAAAATGGTGTTCCCTGTACCACTCACAAAAATCACGATCAAACTGCCCCCTTAACTCTGCAAGATGAGGCTAGAAGCATCAAAAGGAACAGGGATATACTAGAGAGGTACTTACACCTTCTGGCTCAGTCACTCAAAACTAGGCTGGTAAAGGGGTCAAAACATGTGAAGAGCACAACCAGTCAGTTCTACAAGCATATTAGCTACTTTGTGCTGACACAGAGTAACACCTCTTTTCAACAAAACGGTTGAGCTGAGAGGTGTGTCTGGTAGCACAACAAAATACGGCAAGAGGTTATTTTTCCTTTTTCCACTTCAGTAATAATGTTAAGATACCACTGAAAGATCAGCTCATACCCTTACCCCACCTCCCTGAGCCCCAATGAAACAGATAGAAAATATGGGGAAAAGAGGAATCTCTCACAGGAAAGTCTACAGCATATCAGTCAGCCTGGAAAAAACAAAACCTAGTGGAAACTGCCAGCATGATCTGCTCAGCACAGTCTGATTCTTCTACAAGAGTGACATGCCCCTTCGTTTTTTTTTTTCTTTCCTTCTTTAACTGTTTGAACAGCAGAGACATTTTTCTATTGTCTCCGTCATCTCCTAACCCCTTTCTTTTTGCCCTCTGTGATTCAATCACGTCTATGGATTCCCAATCCTTTCACTCAATAAGACTTCCTCATTTTCTATTTTTTTTTTTTTTTCTTTTAACTTCTCAGTCTTTCCTCTCCTTGTCTCAGTTTCAGCCAGGTTTTGATAGGTACACACAGGTGGATCCTTGCTAATGACTTCAAGAATTCAACTCTGTCAGACTGTTCTAAGCATCTCTCTCTCTCTCTCTCTCTCTCTCTCTCTCTCTCTCTCTCTCTCCTCTCTCTCTCTCTCTCTCTCTCTCTCTCTCTCTTCTCTCTCTCTCAAACACATGCACACAATCATGAAGTGGGTCCTCCTCACCCCCTCTCTCTCTATGTACAGGTGGACTGCCACAACCCAGATAAAAATTGCTCGATGATGGATGTGCATGTTAATACCTGAATGACCTTTCACATCATTAGGTAAGGGGCTTCAACAAAGACATTTCCAGGCATCTGTACTCTCTGCAACTCTCTCTTTCTCTCTCTCTTGCATTCACGCGCGCGCGCGCACACACACACACACACACACACACACACACACACACACACTAACAAAGACTATTCCAAACATCAGCAACTCTCTCTTTCTCTCCCTCTCTCTCTTTGTAGCTCTGGCAAACTGTTCTAGGTATAGATCTCTCTCTCTCTCTCTCTCTCTCTCTCTCTCTCTCTCTCTCCTCTCTCTCTCCACTCTCTCCCCATCTCCATTCATCCATTCTCTCTCTCTCTGTCTTTCTGTAGCTCAGGCAGACTGTTTCAATTGTTAGCAATTTCTCTCTCTCTCTCTCTCTCTCTCTCTCTCTCCTCTCTCTCTCTCTCTCTCCTCAAATACACACATCATGAGGTGGGTCATCACCCCTCTCTCTCTCTCTCTCTCTCTCTCTCTCTCCTCTCTCTCTCTCTCTCTCTCTGTACAGGTGGACTACCACTACCCAGACAAAACATGCTAGATGATGATGTGCTTACTGATGATATTCAAGGTCTGCATCCTCCAAACTCTTCTTCTTTGTCAAAAAGGATTTGCTTTTGAGCAGACTGTCTCTGCTGAACGCCTAACAAGGTTTATGCCTGTCTGAATGGCCTTTCACATCATTAGGTAAAAGAGGCTTTAACATACACTTAGTTCGAGCAGACTGTTCCAGGCATCTGTAACTTTCTGCAACTCTCTCTCCCTCTCTTTCTCTCTTGCGTGTGTGTGCGCACACACACACACACACACACACACACACAAAAACTGTTCCAGACATCAGCAACTGTCTCTCCCTCTCTTTCTTTGAAACTCTGTCAAACTGTTCTAGGAATCTATCACTCTCTCACCCCCCTCTCCTCCATCTCCATCCACCCCCTTCTCTCTCTCTCTCTCTCTCTTCTCTTCTCTCTCTCTCACATTAGCTCATGCAGACTGCTCCAGGCATCAGCTACTCTCTCTCTCTCTCTCTCTCTCTCTCTCTCTCTCTCTCTCTCTCTCCTCTCTCTCTCTCTTTCTCTCTCTATCTCTCTCTCACACACACACACACACACACACACACACACACACACACACATGCGCGCGCAGCGTGGGGGTTCTGGGTCTTAGCTAAAGACCTTAAGCCTGTTGGGTGCCATCACATTAATTTTGACATCTGGATTCTGCAAAATCTCCATGTCAAAAAAAACCGAATTGTTTCAGGCAGGGCTGTGTCATCATGAAGGAAAGCTTTGCAAATTCTCTGTCTAAACTTCACTTCAAGACATTCAACTGGGGGTCTACAACAGCAAGGTGATGCATGAGTGGGCAGACTATCCTAAGAATCAAAAGCTCTTCCTCCCCATCCCCCCCCTCTTCACCTCCCCCCTCAAAGTATTTTATCCTCAGCACCCCCCCCCCCCCCCTTCTGACTTTCACCTGCCCTCTCTCTACCTCCCCCCCCCCCTTCCTTCCCTCCCTCCCTAAACATCCACACCTATACTTATATTTTCCTTCTTGGAAGAAGATCAGTCTTCTCTGATTGCGTCATCCTCAAGATTTCAATCCCACATAAATGGAGGAGGAGGGGAAGGGAGGAGGCTGCTGAAGGGGTAGATTACATTACACAGAGCAACCTCTCTTTTCCTGACACCCCCTCTCACATGTTTTCTGCTTCCTCCCCTCCAAACTATCTTGATTTCTTTTCCCCTTCCACGTCCCAACTCTTCTTTGCCAGTCATCACAACCTCTTGCCAGTCGCCCGATAACAGTGGAACTCAGACAGGGGGCTTCAGAGGGTCTGTTTACCCCTTGCTTTAACAGCTTCTGATGAGTTCCCAAGCCCACAGACGGATTTCTCTGGTTGCCAAAAGAACATATATCCACTCTATCGGCTGCCAACAGAACGAATTGCTCTGACACGTAAAAGCACTGGGTTGTAGTTTTTCACTTAACCATGAACAGCATTGAGTGTGTGTGTGTGTGTGCGTGTGTGTGCGTGTGTGTGTGTGTGTGCGTGTGTGTGTGTGTGTGTGTGCATTTGTGTGTGTGTGTGTGTGTGTGTGTCTGTGTGTGTGTGTGTGTGTGTGTGTGTGTGTGTGTGTGTGTGTGTGTGTGTGTGTCTGTGTGTGTGTGTGTGTGTGTGTGTGTGTGTGTGTGTGTGTGTGAGTGTGTGTGTGTGTTTGTGTGTGTGTGTATGTGTATGTGTGTGTGCGTGCGTGCGTGCGTGCGCGTGCTTGCGTGCGTGCGTGCGTGTGTGCGTGCGTGCGTGCGTGCGTGCGTGTGTGCGTGCGTGCGTGCGTGCGTGTGTGTGTGTGTGTATGAGTGTGTGCATGCATGTGTGTCGGATGTGTTTACATTTGTACAGATGCAGTAGTGGAGCAGACCACTGACTTAATGCCAAACATAAGTGAAAGTGTTTAATAACCAATTAATTATGCCCTTAATTCATGGGGAAAAGAGAAATGGTGGTATGAAACGTGTGTGTCTGTGTGCGTGTGTGTGTACATGTGTGTGTGTGTGCATGTGTATGTGCGTATGTGTGTATGTGTGTGCGCATGCGTGCATGCATGCGTGTGTGTGTGTGTGTGTGTGTGTGTGTACGCGCGTGCATGCAAGTGTGTGTGCGTGTGTACGCATTTTCTTTCATCTTTCATCCCACTGATTCATACAAAATACGAAGAAATGACAATAGATGAACACCTAAGACAGAAAAACAAGCCAAACATGATCAGAACTGATTATTAAGGCATTAAAAATATATACATATATTTATAACAAAAACCAAGATCCACAAGTCTTAGTACAGGGAAGTCTAGCAGTGGGAGGTCCTGGGACATATGTATACCCTTTCTCCCTCTTCATCCTACCACAAAAGAAAAAAAATTGAGAAAGGGAAAAAAGGGCTAATGTCTCTCTGATCTGGTGCATTCTGGAAATCACTCTCTGGAGAAAAAAAGAAGGGTGGTGGTGGTGATGTCCTTTTCTTTATAATTTTTTTTCTTTTCAATATTCACAATTTTTTCTTCCCAATTAGAAGGCAGAAAGGAGAGGGTAGCTGAATGGGTGGG
>CM031604.1:82121318-82151318 GCA_018398815.1 Conus ventricosus
ACAGTCAGAACACAACAACTGCAATCCACCACCTCAACAGTCAGAACACAACAACTGCAATCCACCACCTCAACAGTCAGAGAGTAACTGCAATCCACCACCTCAGTGACTCGCGATGGACTTGGTCAAAATAAACAGCAAGCCAATGGCTCATGGAATGTTAAACTGATCCCCATCTGCAACTGGTATGATGACTTTTAGAAACATACAAAAAAACTGGGAAACAAAACCAAGCTAACTGCAGAAGAAATCCTGCAAGTAACAGACCAGTGTGGCCTTTGTATAACTACAAAGTCAAGTGCCTGCAGTTCATGCTGATCCCAAAGATCTTGGCCTCTGCTAATGATACAGAACATCAGCACAAGCAAAAATGGAATCAACAGAAACTAAAATGAAGAAATACACATGGAAATGGCCTGGTGTCCTAATGTCAATGATACTGCATTCGACTGTCGCCATCATCAAGGGGTACAGAGGGAAAAGCAAGGTCATTCACCAAGTTCAGAGACCCAGGAGATCAGTCCAGGCCAAGCTGAAGACTGGCAGAACATGGGAAGTTTGGGGAAGCAGTGTACAAGGTAAAGGAAAACCTCAAGATCTGGGAAATAACTGGACGTACACAAACCAGCAGGGACTTGGTACAGAACTGAAGTGGTGGTCAAGGGCAACGGAGAAGCAAACGAAGATTTGATATTAATACAGGATATAAAGAAAGGAGAAGATGCCAAAAGAATCTAAAATGCATTTCAGCAAGGTCAATAAGAGTGAGGGACTACATGTGAAAATGTACTCCAAGGTAGTCTAAGACAGAATGAAAGGTGACATATGGACCCTCTTAGAATCAGCTTCATCCAAGATCTGTATCTCCTGCCCTTGAAAGCCAAGTCTGTTAATGGGGAAAATTAGATGACTGCAGTTTGAAAAATGGAAAACAGCAGAACATGTCCTGAGCTCATGCAAAGAACAACTGACCTCCAAAAGGAACACATATAGGCACACCCAAGGCTTAAAAAGAATTCACACACTATTTGCACTGCCAGAGGAGAAACCATGTCCACAGAAGCTCCAGCAACAACACTCATTCTAAAACAGCAGATGATACCAATTCATGATCTGGGACAGCTATGAAATCTGAAGTCTCATGGAATCGGGATTCACTGAAGGCTGTCGATGACTGGGGGTGCACAGAAGACCTTCCCGAACTGAGTAAACACCCAGAAATCATCAGCGAGTGTGGCTTAAGACCTGTAGTCCACCACTAGTGTTCTTCACCACAAATCATTCTGGTTGAAGTCACTGTGCCATATAAAGCAGAATGGATAAGCTCCAGGCATGAGATGTGATAAGTTCCACCACTGATGAATACAGATACATCATTCTAGTTGAAGCACTGTACCACCTGAAAGCAAAATGGAGAAAGCTCCAATCTACAAGCATGCCAGTGTAGCCTGTGGCTTGGGGAAACTGGATATCCACACAAAAAGTATGCCAATCTAGCCAACCGCTTGAGGGAATCAGGCTTCCAAGCCAGAGTCCTTGCCACAGAGACTACAGCATGAGAGAGCTGGCTAAACTGCCTATGATCTCTGATCTCAAGTCTTGATTTCTGGAAAGATGAGGATTACAGCCCAAAGGACAACAGAAGAAGCAGATGAGAAGAAATGCAGCTGGATCTGGTTGGGAAGGAGCAAGTGTGATCTTCACAAGGTTTGCATTTCCTACGCTACAATATGTGTCCAATAGCTTAGAGGATAAAAAAAAACATTATGTTATCAGTCAGAAGTAGGGGAAAAAAGGCAGCAGATGGGCATCCAGGAGTCATGACCTGTGCATGCAGCCCAGCCCTCTCAGAGCATGGAGTAAAAGGTTTAAACATTTGCATGAGGGGTTTCTTCTCACTTCTCATGCTTTCCTGAGTAAAATAAATGTGTCATGTGTGTACTCTCTGTCATTCAGTTACAGTCATCCATTTGCTTTGCACACACACACACACACATACACACACAGCACTTGCCTTCCGACACTTTGATGAAACATTGCCTGCTTATCTTTCCAACACACTTGTCACTTCTCAACCCTCTCGCACTCTCCGCTCTAGCAGTGACAAACTTCTCAAGCTTCCCCGCATGAAACTGAAATCCTTTGGCCAACGTTCTTTCAGTTATCAAGCCCCCCTTGTCTGGAACTCCCTCCCCTCCCAGCTCCGCTCTTCACAGACTCTCTCTGCGTTCAAATCTGGTCTCAAAACGCATCTCTTTCAGAAGTTTTTTTGTCTTTCTTCATAGCGTACGAGTTAATGCGTGTTTCCCATGCATTCTCCATCCTTTCGCCTCTTGTATGTGCACGCGCGCTTCCGTGCCTGAATGCTTGTGTGCTTTTGCGTGTGTGTGTGTTCGTGTGTGTGCGTTTACGCGCGTGGGTTTTTGTTGCTTCGTGTTGAGTTTGCCCTTTGTGTGTGTGTGTGTGTGTGTGTGTGTGTGTGGGTGCTCCCTTCTGCATGTTTTATATTGTATCCCGTGCAGTGTTCACGAAATTGGAGGCGGGTGGGGGTGGGGATGGGGTTGGTTCTTTTCTTCTATTCCCAAATTCTTGTCGAGCGTTGTTCATATAATGTCGTGTGTGTGGGGTGGCGGGGTGTGTGTGTGTGTGGGGGGGGGGGGGAAGGATAGAGTGGGAGGGGGGGATGTGGCTTGTGCATCTGTTTTAGTGCTTGCTTTGTGACCTATTGTTTTGATGCCTTTTTCCCAATATTGTGCAATGTTAATGGAAACTTTTATTTTTCCTGTATTGTAAAGCGCTCTGAGGATGAGTCTTCTCTCATCGAAGAGCGCTATATAAGCTCGATTTATTATTATTATTATTATTATTATTAAAAGAGAGAGAGAGAGAGAGAGAGAGAGAGAGAGAGAGAGAGAGAGAGAGAGAGAGGGGGGGAAGATAGGATAATGTTGCTTATAGCCCAGCCGACCGCAGAGGGCCACATCAGGGCTAGAGGGGGAAAGACAGCAAGAGAGAGAGAGAGACTTTTTTTTTGACACTTTGATATTTTATTGTCATTACCAAAGAGGTCTTTTGACTGGGGGGGGGGGGGGGGGAGAGAGGTAACAGAACAATAACATTTCCCTCTTCCTTTCCTGCAAACAAATAGTACACATTCATTCCTAGTGTGCACCAAATCAAAGGTTAAAAATAAATAAATTCATAACATTTCCTTATGTCCTCACGCACACACAGAGAGAGAGAGAGAGAGAGAGAGAGAGAGAGAGAGAGAGAGAGAGAGAGAGAGAGAGAGAGAG
Source organism: Conus ventricosus (assembly GCA_018398815.1). Taxonomy (NCBI): domain Eukaryota; kingdom Metazoa; phylum Mollusca; class Gastropoda; order Neogastropoda; family Conidae; genus Conus; species Conus ventricosus. Next base: position 82,124,615 of record CM031604.1, read on the forward strand.
AGAGACAGACAGACAGACAGACACACACACACACACACACACAGGGAGGGGGGGGGAGAGAGAGAGAGAGAGAGAGAGAGAGAGAGAGAGAGAGAGAGAGAGAGCAAGCGGGAGAGAGAGAGAGCAAGCGGGAGAGAGAGAGAGAGAAGAGAGAGAGAGAGAGAGAGAGAGAGAGAGAGAGAGAGAGAGAGAGAAGGTAGGAGGAAGACAGCAAGAGAGACAGACAGACAGAGAGAGACAGACGGACAGATGCGCACACGCACACACACACACACACACACACAACACACACACGAGCACATGCATGCACACACACACACACACACACACACACACACACACACACACACACACACACACACACAGAAGCCTAAACAAAGGCCACAGTGTCAAAACCTGTTACATCAAAGCTGACAGCAGAGATGAAATCAGTTTGATAAATATATTTTCATTACAACCAGAGCTAAAGACAAGGAAGAAATTCAGCCAGGAAAACATATTTATATATGATACTTTATGACTGCTTCAGCACAACAGACCTTTAGTAGAACTTACAACAACCTATTTCCACTGAAAAGTGGTGATAAATGATACTGCCAGCCAATGTTGTTGCAGACTTTCTTTCAAGTCTGTCTCAGCCAGATTTTGGCATTTGTAAGAAGAAAATTCCTAAGCAGACTTTAAACAGTATCACCCTCTGTGCAGACATTCATCTCTCTCTCTCTCTCTCTCTCTCTGTGAGTAGTCTGTCTGTCTGTGTCTGTCTCTCTCTCTCTCTCTCCTCTCTCTCTCTCTCTCTCTCTCTCTCTCTCCTCTCTCTCTCTCTCTCTCCACTACTCAACAGACTTTTTAAATAGTCCGTCCTCCATATTACACTGTTCAGATATTCATCCATCCTCTCTCTCTCTCTCTCTCTCTCTCTCTCTCTCTCTCTCTCTCACACACACACACACACACACACACACACACACACACACACACACACACACACACACACACACACACTCTCTCTCTCTCTCTCTATCTCTCTCACACACACACACCACACACTCTCTCTCTCTCTCTCTCTCTCTCTCTCTCTCTCTCTCTCTCTCTCTCCACACACACACACACACACACACACACACACACACACACACACACACACACACACACACTACTACCAAGGCTAAGAACATGGTAAGCATCTCTCCAGTATGGGCTTGTCCAACTGTGCAATGCACTCAAAGTGGTGCTCAGTTTCCTTAACTCTCTTGTTCCACTGCACCTCAAGTGCTTGACCCACCTTGTGGAGTCACTCCCACTCAAGTTACTCACTTACCATGTTGGAAAAGTGACCTGCACCACTACAACTATACAAAATCAGAGTGTGTGTATCGCAAGCATGTCCATGCACCAATGAGCTATTCTACTCAATGGCGGAGACAGCCGTCACAGATTTCAGTCTCCTTCCGTTATTTCTTTTTTTTTGGCCTAAGGAAACATTGACGCACAGCGAATAGCCTGTTTTTAATTATAAAACTTAACATTCTGCTCACCAGTGTCACCAAATATGCAGAAGGCAACAAGTATCCCAAATATTTTTCATGAAAATTGTGAAATTGATAACTGTAAATGTGAAGGGATCAACCTACGCCCCGCACATCTGCAACTGCCAAAACTTTTCATGCATCTCAGAGAAAAACACAGACTTAGAGTATGCCACAATATGTGCCTCATTGTCTGCAAACACACAGAAAGTTCTATGACTTTGCTAGGCACATCACAGAGACAGGTACTGAGATAGGCATATGAGAGAGAGAGAGAGAGAGAGAGAGAGAGAGAGAGAGAGAGACAGACAGACAGACAGACAGAGACAGACAGAAAGAGAGAGACAGACAGACAGACAGACAGAGATAGAGATGTAATGGGTGAGGGGCCCAACAATGCTCATGGTAGCAGTCTTAGTGTAAAAAATACAATATCCAAGGAGGGTGAGAAATAATTCAAAACCAGCTGGTTGTATCAGAAATCAGAATCTAACTCATACTCGACACCAACAGCTGGTTTTCTTCTGGTATTCATACTTTATTTACCAGGTAAGTCCACCTATTACATTTTTGAATGACAGCACCAGTATCTCTTTAATTAAGGCCTTGAACCTCCCAAAACTAAGTACCACCATCATCCTGATATGGCCCCATCTGCCTGCTGGGTTACAAACAACATACACTGAACATCTTAACATCAAACAAACACAGCAACACATCATATCAGCTCAATTCAAGTTTAACTATCACTGCAGGACAGCTACAGCGCTGTGTGGGTGGTAGTATTGTTCGTGTACACCTGAATGAAGCACTCTCTGACCTAGCACAGCACAACGAGCATCTGAACCAACTTTGAGTTGCTGGTCAAAACAAACAAAAAAAACATGCACCAGAATCGAAAGAACAACATTGTGTGTCAAGGGCAAACTGTCAGCCATATGGCACATGTTCTTGTTATAAACATGCATCTATATCAGTTTGACAGCAGGCAAGACACTGTGTCAAACCAACTTGCATTCAATGTGTCCTCCTTCACTCATCTTGACACCCTCGCTCTTTCTCTCTAATAACACCTTCGCAAAAATCTATATTCCCACACATACACACATAACACACAACATACACTGAGACAGTATGAACATAAAAGCTTGCACGCTGATGATGTAAAAAACATTTTCTTTTCCTTTCCAACAGTTGTTGCAAAGATCACCCACACACTAATGTTGCCAAGGTGGAAAAGAGGATTACTGAGATGAGAAAGTAAAGATCAATACTTTTCTTTGTGCAGGATGGCTCTATGTAAAGAATCTCAGCAATGTTAAACTAAAGAACAACTTTACTTTTATTTCTTTTGACATGAAAGTGTCGGGGGGGGGGGGGGGGGGGGGGGGGGGGGGGGGGGGGGGGGGGGGGGGGGGGGGGGGGGGGGGGGGGGGGGCGTGAGCAAAGGAGGGGCAATCTTGTTTTGCAGCACACAGGATAGTTTGTTTAATTAAACACAGAAAAAACAACCAAACAAAAAACCAAAACAAAAGGTTTAGATTTTAGCCATAATCCATGTTTCACTTTTCTTTTTCTTTTTTTTTTTTTTGGTTGGTTGGTTTGTTTCTCGTTTGTTTCTACACCTACTCTTCGCTTTCTCAGCCCAGTATGCTGGAGATCAAAGGATAGATTTAGGTGTGGTTTTTCACACGCTAAACGTAAGGTCCCTCAGTACATGCCTTTGAGTGAGACGCTTCAGGTGTAACGTGTATGTCCATTTTCATACATAACCAAACGACACTCCATCATAACCACACAAAAAATCAACACCCAGATCATGTTTTAGTATCTGTAAAAACAAGCAGTGCTTAAACAGGCAAAAACACTACTGAAGCAGTGAAATTGCATACTTAATTATATACATCTTTCCTCAACCTGTCTCATATTTCATTGGTAAACATTTTTGTCAAATTGTATAGATATTGTCTGGAAATTATGTTAGACATTTCTTTTTACCTATCACTCCCTCTGTAAACACTGTCTTGTTCAGTATTGTCTTTTCTACTGTCCTCACTGTGTTTTATACCCTTATGGCCCATTCCCCTCCACTAGGTCTCTGCAATTTTCACCTTTGTTTCAGTTTTCAATATACCAGCGTCTGTCATCCATCAGAAGGCTCTCAATAAGGTTGAACACGCATTATACTAGCAGCTCAGTCTACTCTTTTTCCGTTTACATTCAAACGTTTATCAGAAATGTTTAATAACCTTTTCTGTTTATAAGGTGGGGGAGGGGGGGGGGGGGGAGGGAATACAGGAATGCCTCGCACCCTTTGTAGGGCCCTAGTTGTCTGCCTTACAAACGTTAACAGATCATTACATTATAAATTTCATGTATATTATTTGTCGATAGCTATGCTATAATTCACTCCTGATTTTTTTTTTCTCCTATATGGTGACAGCTCTGAAAAGACTTGATATGGTTTGCTGAGCTGTAATGTAATATCAAACCTTTGACCTGCCTGCAGTGCATCAAAATATGCATGTCAAACCCGCTTTGCACCGACTTTTTTTTTTTTTTTTTTTTTAATTAAAGGGAAAATGATTCCTGAATATATGAACAAACATACAACAAACCATACAAACTGCAATCACCCAGGATGAAGTGACAGTTCATTGAAGACGGTTCTCATCACTAACGAAATCCATCACTAAACAAAGAGTATCTTTTTAAAACCTAAACTCATACGGCTGTTGTGGGTTTTCTCCCACTGCATAACTCTTCCAGTAGACCTGACCCACTTTACATACATGTGATGCATGTGCACACACACACACACACACCAACCACACACCCACACACACACGCGTCGCGGCACACACCACACAAACTAACTTCTTGACTGACGCGACCTATTTAAGTGTATGATAGGAGAAAGGGGCTACTAAGAACTGTTAGTTGATACACGTACACACACATTGAACAACAAGCAAACTTCATGATCCCCACTATTAGTCCCAAAACTGTGGAATACAGTAGAAATCTTGATCTAGAAACATGAACGGATAGATGGGAAAGGGTTAAGTTCAATTCAAAATCATGCCAGACAAACAGCTTCCAACCTTTTCTGCATTTTAGCATGATGTCAAACTTTGTTTGCAAAGTTAGCATAGCCACCAAAGAACTGAAACCACTCTCTTACTGGGCCAAGCAGGTATCGAATACCCCCCAAAGCGGATCGAAAATGAAAACCTCGTGAAAAAACAAGGGAAAACTTGCTAACCCCTCATCCGATCAAAACTGAGGGATGGATGGAGGAGGTGGGGGGGGGGGTGGGGGGGGGGGGGGGGGGGGGGGGGGGGTGGGGGGGGGAGGGGGGGGGTGGGGGGGGGGGGGGGGTTGGGGGTGGGGGGGTGGGGGGGGGGGGGTGGGGGGGGGGGGGGGGGGGGGGGGGGGGGGGGGGGGGGGTGGGGGGGGGGGGGGGGGGGGTGTGGGGGGGGGGTGGGTGGGGTGGGGGGGGGGATGGTTGGGGGGGGGGTGGGGGGGGGGGGGGGGGTGGGGGGGGGGGGGGTGGGGGGGGGGTGGGGGGGGGGGGGGTGGGGGGGGGGGGGGGGGGGGGGGGGGGTGGGGGGGGGGGGGGGGTGGGGGGGGGAGTGGGGGGGGGGGGGGGGGGGGGGGGGGGGGGGGGGGGGGGGGGGGGGGGGGGGGGGGGGGGGGGGGGGGGGGGGGTGGGGGGGGGGGGGGGGGGGGGGGGGGGGGGGGGGGGGGGGGGGTGGGGGGGGGGGGGGTGGGGGGGGGGGGGGGGGGGTGGGGGGGGGGGGGGGGGGGGGGGGGGGGGGGGGGGTCTGGGGGGGGGGGGGGGGGGGGGGGGGGGTGGGGGGGGGGGGGGGAAAGGATTGAATAGCAGCAGTGAAGGGGAATTGGAGAAGACATTTCTCACAGCAACCTGACACTTAATTCATACCTCAAGGATGATTACAATCATGGCAAGAGGATTATTTTTTCTTTGCTCCTGTTTTATTATTTTTTTCTCAACCCTTCAAAACCTAGACTTTATTATCCTCATGTCCCTCTACCATACCCTGGGACACAACATGAACCAACAGGAAGGCCTGCATCTCCAGGAACCTAACAATAAACATAAACAGGTTGGCCTGAGTGTAACCCAATCCAGAGAAGACATTTACACAGAAACTGGTTACTGAAAACACTTTGGTCGTGAAACATGCAATTGGATTAGAAACTTCCAAACTGAAATTTACGAAACCAGAAGCAAAAAATCTTTCCGATGAAAACTTCTTCCTCATGAGATTGTGTGTGTGTGTGTTGGTGTGTGTGTGTGATGTGTGTGTGTGTGATGGTGAGGTGTGTGTGTGTGTCTGTGCATGGCGTGTGTGCCATGCTGTTGTGTGTGCGTTGGCGCACGCATGCGTGCATGCCTTTGCAAAGCAAATTATGCGAGAGTGATAAAACAAGCTTTCTCTATTCGACCAGCCAATAGCACACGAGGCCATCTGAGAGCTGACAACAAGGCTATGACAAACAGGGAAAAGAAAAGATTTCATCCTGAAAGAAGAGAGATTTGGGGAAATGACATCAAACAAAAAGAACAAAAAGACATGTTAACATACAAAAAAAAAAAAAGAGAGAGAGGGGGGAAATCATTTTCCAGTAACAAAAAACAACATCAAAAGACATCGCATCAAAACAAAAAAACAAAAAAGACCTTGTTAACATACAATAGAAAGAGAGAGGGGGAATCACCCAACAACAAAAAGAACAAAAAGTACAAGTTAACATACACAAAGAAAAAGAGAGAGGGGGGGGGGGGGGGGGGGGGGGGTGGGGGGGGGGGTGGGGGGAGGGGGGTAAATCACATCAAAACAAAAAGACACTATCAAGCATACACAACAAATGACAGTGTGGGTGTGGCTAATTCATCAACCGACATCCTTAGGCACTTAAGACAATGTCCCTTGCTCAAAAACACCACCAATCCTGGCTGACCTCTTTCACCCTCAAATTAACAACAGAGCAACTAAAAAAAGAAAAGGAAAAAAAAAAAAAAACGTAAGCATGAAAAACCCCACTTCTAACAAAAACAAAACAAATAACGCATTATGGGTCAGCTAGTGTCCACTTATGGAACAATGAGGTGCAATTTAACAAACTAGATAGCCACCAAATATGAACCACAAACACAAAAAAAAACCAAAAATAAAAAAAAAAAAAACCCCAAAAAACTGCATGTCATAAAAGCTGAACCCACAACAACAAAAAAAAAAAAGTATCCCCAACAAAGAAAAGACAAGAGATAAGTCCAAAAAAGCAAAAAACAAAACAACCCCCCCACCCTCCCCCCCCTCCCCCCCCCCCCCCCCCCACCCTCCCCGTTAGTTGTCATGAAAGCAACTCACCTGAGAAACTGAACAGCGAGGAGACTCTTGTCTTATCACTAGATTATTCAGTACAAAACAAGGCGAGACTTTGAAGGTCGCCTATGTTAAATTTAAGTTTAAAGATAGATTCCCTGTATCTATCTCAGAATCTTATCATTAAAAGTATCCCCCAGAAATCGATAAATGTGGGAGCCGTCTCCTCCCTCTTTTTTATTTCTTTTTTTTCCTTCTTATCCTCTTAAAATAGGTAAATCCTAATGGGAAAATATCTCTGACACAAAACATGTACTTTTAAAGATGGAATCTCTGCTTGACTTCTGTTTAAAAAATGTAAAGCTATTAGACATAGGAGAAAAATACCTCAGACACAAGCATTTCCTTAAAAGAACAGGAGTCATAATTTGGAAAGGGCCCTTTAGGTATCAGAAGCAGAGTTTCCCCCAGGTATACCAGGCATTACATTGGTGTTTAAGACTAAAGAGAAGCATTCCATATATAACTCTCTTTCTTCTTTTCCCTTGAATTATTCTGACACCGGTGAAAATCGACAGTTATCACGTTCCCGGAATTAATGTATAAGAACAACATTTTCTTACTCTGAAGCAAATTGTAATGATCGCCTAGAAAAACCCAAAATGGACATATTCATTATCACAAAAATATGATTATTATATAGAAATAAAGTGCAAGATGCTACCAAAAAATAACGAAAAAATTCATGCAAAATGCAAAAACTTTAAACGCTCCAAATACTACCATCCATGACGAGGTCCTCTTTACATTAGTACGCATAAGGAATTCATTAAACCCAGCTCAACATTAACAACAGCATGTAATAAAACGAAAAAAAAACCCCAACCCCCCCCCCCCCCTATCCCCCCCCCCCACTTCCCCCCGCCACCCCCCCCCCGCCCCCGAAATGAACCCGAGAGGGGCTGCAAGTCTCACCCCATCAAACAAAAAACATCCTGCTAGACAAAGAGCACAATAACTGAGGTTCAGTTTGTCACAAACACTAATCATTGGCGCCCACTAGCCATTGTGTTACTTCTTGTTTGTTTTTTGGTGTGTGTGTGTGCATTTTTTTTTCTATGTTGGATTTTTGTTCTGTAAATTTTTTTATTTCTTTTTTTTGGGGGGGGGGGGGGGGGGGGGGGGGGGGGGGGGGGGGGGGGGGGGGGGGGGGGGGGGGAGAGTTTGGAGGGGGAGACTGAGGTTGCGTTTTTTTTTTCTTCTCGTTTTTGCTTTTGGTTGTTTTTGTTTTTTGGTTGTTGTTATTTTTTTTGCAGGCGGGAGAGGACAGTGTGTGGTGTTGTGTGTGTGTTTGTTGTGTGTGTATGTGTGTGTTTGTGATTGTGTGTTGAGCGAGTGTGTGGTGTGAAGGCAAATCATGCTGGCTGCTGATATAACCCAGCCGACATGCAGCTGTTCAGACTCTGCACTATTTTTCTCACTTTTTTTTTCTCCGAGTAGTTTGTTGATGTTTTTGGATAGGGGCTGGTGGTGGTTGTGTTTGGGGGAGGGGGGGGGGGGGAGAGGGGGGAATTGGTGGGGGGGGTGTGGTGGTATGGGCTGGGGTTGTTTATAAAGCCCAGAGGGGCCGAACCACCCACACAGCCATACAAGGGCTGAAGTGAAGAGTGATGGAGGAGGTGAAAAGTCAGGAGGAAGGGTGTGGGGGCATCAATGCCGTCAGTGGGACTTTACTCAATTAATTTTTTTTATCATTTTCTTTTCTCCCTTTTTTCCCCACACTCGTTACCACTAGTTCCTAACTAAATCAATGACTAACATTCAAAATCCGGGGCCCTCAGTAATAATATTGTTGTTACTATAACACCCACCCCCGAACCCCCCCCCCCCCCCCCCCCCCCTTTTTTTTTTCTTCTTTTTTTTTTTCGTGGTGATCAAATCTGCAGATGTTCTTTACAGATTCTCCAAATCATAAGACACTACCCTACAATATAATATATGACATTTAATTATGCGTATTTTATGATACAAAACTACTATAAATTAATTATGTTTGAAAAATATTTTAGCTCCAAAATGGCCAGACAGAAAAGGTTGGATGTCTTTTCCCCTCTTCCCCCTCAGAAGGTGATTAAAAGCAGACAGAATATAGAATATGGAGGGGAAGAAGGGGGGGGGGGGGGGGGGGGTGGGGGTGGGTGTGGGGGGGGCTGTGGGGGGGGGGGGGGGGGGGGTGGGGGGGGGGGGGGGGGGGTGGGGGGGGGGGGGGGGGGGGGGGGGGGGGGGGGGGGGGGGGGGGGGGGGGGGGGGGGGGGGGGTGGGGTGGGTTTTGGGGGGTGGGGTGGGGGGGGGGGGGGGGGTGGGGAGGGGGGGGGGGGGGGGGGGGGGGGGGGGGGGGGTGGGGGGGGTGGGGGTTGTGGGGGGGGTGGGGGGGGGTGGGGGGGGGGGGGGGGGGGGGGGGGGGGGGGGGGGGGGGGGGGGGGGGGGGGGGGGGGGGGGGGGGGGGGGGGGGGGGGGGGGGGGGGGGGGGGGGGGGGGGGGGGGGGGGGGGGGGGGGGGGGGGGGGGGGGGGGAGGGGGGGGGGGGGGGGGGGGGGGGGGGGGGGGGGGGGGGGGGGGGGGGGGGGGGGGGGGGGGGGGGGGGGGGGGGGGGGGGGGGGGGGGGGGGGGGGGGGGGGGGGGGGGGGGTGGGGGGGGGGGGGGGGGGTGGGGGGGGGGTGGGGGGGGGGGGGGGGGGGGGGGGGGGCAGATATCAACAGATCAGATTAATTTTAAAAAGTCAATACAAAAATACAAGCTAAGTACACACCAAATAGTCCGGAGAGAAACGATGCAATGGGACTATGCACAAATGATTCAGCTGAGTATCGAATCCATGGTGTTGCTTGTAATGATGTCCCCATAAGACTTCAACTTCTCTTTCCAAGCAAATGCAATTCACACACAACACCCCATGAAATCACATAACACATGCCATGGGTGGAAAGCACTTTGCCACAAGGCAAAAAACACACATATACACACAACACAACACACAACATCAATAGAAACGCGGCGCACAAAGACACACGCACTTACACCACACACACAATGCGCAACGCGCGCTAATCAGACATCACAAACACACAATACCCACACCACAACACACCCACACACACTCCACACTATCTAGCCTTGACATTTCTTTAAGGAGGGGGTAGGATGAGAAGGTAGGGGTGAGCATCAGGGGATTCTGTGATGTGTGCAAAGTGCGCATGCTAAGATATAAGACAAGGACAATCCCTGGGTAGCCTTACAACAAAAAAATATCCCTTCAGCCCAGCAGGGATGAAAAAGCCACCCCCCACCCTCCCCCCCCCCCCCCCCCCCCCCCCCCCCCAAACATCCCCTATTATCCTACCCCTTCCCACCACCCACCCACATACCCCAGCCTCCACCTTTCTCCTCTATCTGGATGAATTCCTTTTCAGCTGAGTGGCTTACTAACAGCCAGTAAAAGCCAAAGCAGTTTCACAGATGAGTTCCTCCCCTGGTACAACCAGCAGAAGCCAGCAAACAAATCAATGCCTCTTGGCACAGGCCGAGGATGCCTCCCAGTAGAATCACCAACCCTGTGTGCATGCGGCAAAGCATACAAGCGCCGCCGCCATCGCAGTCCCTGGGGAAATCCAATCAGGCCCTCGCAGCCTCTCAGATGAACGATTGTGTGTTTGGCGGCCAAACATCCTTTACCTCAGTCTCACTGCTCTGACGCTTTCCACAGTTTAATAAGTGTCACTGCTATTGTTGGTTTCTGTTCTGGCACCACACTGCCGGCGGGAACAACTGTTTCAGTCATGTACAATGAATGATCAGCCATCAGCAGCAATCTGTTTACTTCATTAATATGGTTGTCCTCCCATGATGTTTCATATTATCTGGTGGGGATGGGATGAATACATCATGGACGATTGATTGGTGTGTGTAGTGAGTGAGTGAGTGAGTGAGTGTGTGTGTGTGAGAGAGAGAGAGAGAGAGTGTGTGTGTGAGAGAGAGAGAGAGAGAGAGAGAGAGAGAGAGAGAGAGAGAGAGAGATGTGTGTGTGGTGTGTGTGTGTGTGTGTGTGTGTGTGTGTGTGTGTGCACCTGCGTGTATGTGCGAGTGTGTGTGTGTGCGTCTGTGCCATCCACAAGTTTAAAACACTTTTGGTTGGCTCCATTACCTTGTGCTCAAAACACAACTATATGCAAGTCTTTGTCACTCCCATCACCACCAATGTTACCTTTTCGCCATCATCGGTTAGTCAGTTGGTCTGTAACCAAGACTGTGCAAAGGACTATGGAACTATTTCAATGAAAACCTAGAGGAAAGCTGAAATGTGGGCCAGATAAGATAATATTGCTTATAGCCCAGCCGACCGCAAAGGGCCACATCAGGGCTGGTTACAGATCAAAGTGCTGTTTTTGTGTCACGTGTTACAATAGTGACAGCACTCCATCCCAATACATCTTCAATTTTTCTTTTCTTAAATCATCTACCACAACAAGATGGAACTGACACATTATCCTTTACTCTTCAGAGCATGTTCCACATTAAAATGGTGAATTGTGTGGCACAAAGACATGTGTAATAAAGTTTAATTTTGGTTCTCGTTGTAACAAAATAGCAGATGCTTCTGGAAAACAACCCGTGTGCAATTTGTTTGCCCCCTTATACATTGATCTTCATCATTAGAACATTAATTTTAAAAAAATGTCTTCGAGACGCTTCCCATATTAATCATAACTTTAGTGGATAAATGAATGTAATGCTAAAGGTAATTCTTTACAAAATTAAAAGAATTAGGGACTTGATCAAATATGCACACCGACATTCTCTACTTCTATACTTAGTTAAGAGTGAGACTGATACCTCAAAGTCTAATGCACCACACAACCACACACACACACACACACACAAACACACACACCACACACAGTCCTACCACCCTCCGCTCTCAGCTCAGGACACAAAAGACAATTTCGACTTCCTCTGAGCTGAAATGTCCTCCAAATTCAGACTTTAGCTTTCTCACCCATTCCTGGACCCGGGACTCATCACCTTCCTTTCACAGTGCCAGCCCCAAAAGAAGTCTGCTTCGCTGCAGGAGATGAGAATGGATTAGCGTGTGCATTCAGTGCTTGTGTTCTTGTAGTTGGGCACCAGGTTTTCTTTCTTCTTTTTTTTTTGCCTGGCGGAGCAAGTTAAGTATGTGAATGGTGCCCTCACTCTCATCCTGTCCTCTCTTCTTCCTTTCATCTCGTCATTCTTCTTCCTTTCATCTCATCACTCTTCTTCCTTTCATCTCATCACTCTTCTTCCTTTCATCTCGTCACTCTTCTTCCTTTCATCTCGTCACTCTTCTTCCTTTCATCTCGTCACTCTTCTTCCTTTCATCTCGTCACTCTTTCTGTCAGTGTGTGAATGGTGCCCTCACTCTCATCCTGTCCCTGCCTTCCAAGAAAAGAAGAACACGCTTGCTGTCTGGATTGACATGGAGAAGGCGTTCGACAAAGTCTGGAAGGACGGACTCAGGCTTAAACTACGGCGATGTGGTGTGTCTGGGAGGACGTACACCTGGATCAGCCAGTACCTACACAACCGCCAAGCCCGAGTAAAGATTCAGGGCCAAAAGAGCAAGAAGAAGGTGCTGAGACAGGGAGTACCACAAGGAGGAGTCCTTTCGCCAACTCTGTTCCTCATCTTTATAGATGACATTGTCAGAGCTCTGCCAAGAGGGGTCAGAGGAGCGATCTACGCAGATGACCTGGTGCTATGGTGCTCCGAAGAGTACACCACTACAGCACAGGTACGTCTCCAAACTGCGCTCAATAAGATCAGCGACTGGACCAAGGAATGCTTGTCTCTGTCAACTCAAGCAAAACAACCTACACAGTCTTCAGCCTTTATCCAGCAAGAAGCAAGAGGCGAAGCTGACTCTGAACAGCCAAAGACTTGCAGAGGAACCCACACCTACCTACCTGGGAGTGACCTTTGACCGCAGGCTCACTTGGAAACAGCAGATCACCAGATGCTGTAGCAGGGCCAAGCTGAGACTGGCGATCATGAGGAAACTTGCAGGAATGGACTGGGGGGCTGACGAACGTATCCTGAAGAGACTCTACACAGGGAGAGTCCGACCTGTAGTTGAGTACGGGACATCAGCATGGGCATCAGCTGCAAAGTCAAACCTTGACCATCTCAACAAGATACAGAACCAAGCTCAGCATGTCATAACTGGCGCCATGAGATCCACCCCAATTCTGAAGATGGAGGAGACCACTGGGCTGCAGTCATTGGAGGACAGAAGGGACACAAAGATCCTCATCCAGGCAGCAAAATTTCAAACGCCTTGAAAAACCATCCAATGAACGACAGAATGAGCAGACCCACCAAGAGCCGGCTGAAAAGAGGCAGCTTCATCCACCAGTCAAGACGCCTTGAAGACAGATCCCAGTCTCGATGGAACACGAAGCAAAGCCTATCGCAGCAAATGTCACCCACCTGTCTTGGAAGAGGCAGGTGTTCCCAACAGTCGTCACCAGCATTCCCGGAGTGGAGAAGAGAGGAACACAGTCAGACACTCTTCTTCCTTTCATCTCTTCCATGAGTGTGTGACTGGTGCCCTCACTCTCATCCTGTCCCCTCTTCTTCCTTTCATCTCGTCACTCCATGAGTGTGTGACTGGTGCCCTCACTCTCATCCTGTCCCCTCTTCTTCCTTTCATCTCTTTCCATGAGTGTGTGACTAGTGCCTCACTCTCATCCTGTCCCCTCTTCTTCCTTTCATCTCGTCACTCCATGAGTGTGTGACTGGTGCCCTCACTCTCATCCTGTCCTCTCTTCTCCTTTCATCTCTTTCCATGAGTGTGTGACTAGTGCCCTCACTCTCATCCTGTCCCTCTTCTTCCTTTCATCTCTTTCCATGAGTGTGTGACTGGTGCCCTCACCTCTCATCCTGTCCCCTCTTCTTCCTTTCATCTCGTCACTCCATGAGTGTGTGACTAGTGCCCTCCTTCTTGTCCGGTCCTCTCTTCTTCCTTTCATTCTCTTCACTCCATGAGTGTGTGACTAGTGCCCTCCTTCTTGTCCGGTCCTCTCTTCTTCCTTTCATCTCTTTCCATGAGTGTGTGAATGGTGCCCTCACTCTGACATCCTGTCCCCTCTTCTTCCTTTCATCTCTTTCCATGAGTGTGTGACTAGTGCCCTCCTTCTTGTCCGGTCCTCTCTTCTTCCTTTCATCTCGTCACTCTTTCCATGAGTGTGTGACTGGTGCCCTCCTTTTTATCCTGTCCTCTCTACTTCCTTTCATCTCATCACTCTTCTTCCTTTCATCTCGTCACTCTTTCCATGAGTGTGTGACTGGTGCCCTCATTCTCATCCTAAGTTGCTCTTCTTTTCCTCTCATGATGACTTTTCTTTCCTCTAATCCCAAGTCTTGTGCATGGGATGTATGCAGTTTAGCAGGTACAGGACATGAAAACGGCGAGAAAATAGGTGTAGGTTAATTTAAGGTATCCTCTCAGGATGTCCTTTCATGTCACAAGCCCCCACTTTGCCTGCCCTTGCTAGTTGTGGCTGGGTGTGAAAACTATCATTTCTCTACGTAACTGTGCAATACTGTGAAATAACTTTTGTGTAATAATTTAGTAAAATGATGAAAGTGTGACACAGGATTGGGTGGCTGAGTGTGTGTGTGTGTGTGTGTGTGTTGTGTGTGTGTGTGTGTGTGTGTGTGTGTGTGTGTGTGTGTGCATGTGCCCATGCTGAGTGTGTGTGTGTGTGTGTGTGTGTGTGTGTGTGTGTATGCATTTTTGTGTGTGTGTAAAATGTGTGTGAGTGTGGATTGTTGTGGGGTAAGACTGTTATGCTTTATTCAATTTTGCATAACCATTTGAATAATGAGGCAACAGTAACAGAGACAGGTGTGAAAGAATGACAGAGACGTATAAAGTGGTGGGGGGGGGGGGGGGGCGGAGATTAATACAACATGTAAACAAAAACAAAACCACTGACTGGCGTAGGAGCACCTACTTATCGCACAATCCAGTAAAGCGGCTGACACACGAGCCTCCCCGCCCGTACGCTTCGGACGTACCGGTCGAACCCGATCCCAAACGGAGCGTCTGTCATAGTAAACGTACGTCTCAAACGGACTTCGGCATCCAGTTCGACCCGACCGTTCGAGATACACCGTGATCTATTCGAAACGGACAGCTAGTATCCTCCAACCAATCAACGCTCAGCATTGAGCCAACACCCATGGCACAAGAAAAAAATGGCGTCGTCCGGCAAGGCGATCAGACTGTCCGATTCGGAAACCAAACATTTGATTGAATCGTACCAAGGCCATGATGTGCTTTGGAATGTCAACTCAAAAAATTATAAGAATCTAAATATTCGAGAAAAAGCTTCGTATTCAATTGTACAGTCCTTTGAAGCGGCATGTGGGATCAAACTCGAAGGGTAAATAAAACTCGCATAGGTCGGACCGCACAGGTTCAAACGTTTCGTGAAGCACTCCGTCCGTTCGACACTGACTGGTCGGACCGCACAGGTTCAAACGTTTCGTTTCAACCGTACGGGCGGGGAGGCTCGTGTGTCAGCCGCTTAAGACAAGGTGCAGAGCGTGTGTTCACAACAATTACCAGAGTGAAATTCTCACATGCCGCTAGGAAATGAGGCTTTGGAGAGACTGTGGAAGCACAGTGACATGAAAAGAAAGGAGGGAGGGTGGGACAGAGGAGACTACAGAGAGGAGGAAAGCCCTGAGGGGGGGGGGGGGGGAGAACAAACATATTAACGATGACACAATGTTCTGAGCGTGGGACTCGAGAGGAAGACAGAGAGCAGAGAGTGACTGGCCACTGTCACATTCAAGCACAGAACGAGAGAGAGAGAGAGAGAGAGAGAGAGAGAGAGTCAGTGACTGAGGTGTTCAGTTTCAAAACAACAGAGAGAGAGAGAGAGAGAGAGAGAGAGAGACTGAAAGTCAGTGACTGAGGTGTTCAGTTTCAAAACAACAAAGTAACAGTGGAGCCGCCGCCTCTCTCTTCTTCCTTTCAACCCGTCGCCAACGCACGACAGAAAGACGGAACAATGACAACGTGAAACTTTAATGAGCTGGCACGTATGAGTCATGCACCACGCATCACACAAGCGCGCGCACGACGGTCGTGTCTTGGGGTCCTCCCTCCTCATCCCCATCCCTCCTATCATCCTTTTTACCGGGGAGAAGAAGTGTAGCAAAATTCAAACAAGACCGTGCCCTTGAGGGGCAGTGCAGAGAGCAGAAGCGTGGTGGTGATAGCAGAGAACTTTCTCTGGTGATAGCAGAGATAGTGGAAAGGGCGCAAAGCACAGGCGAAGGCAATGAAAACGAGGTCAAACGGCGACCGGAACTTCTCTCTCTCTCTGGTGTGTGTGTGTGTGTGTGTGTGTGTGATGATTTTTTTTCGTTTGTTTTGTAACCGATTTCTTTATTCTTGCTTGTTGTTTCCTTCTTTTTTTGTATACTTTAAATTTCATCTACGCTTCGATGTTAATTAACGGAGGAACAACTCGTCAATTTTCTAATGCATTTGTGAAGACATGTGCGTTTCTTACAAGTTTTGTAAGTTTTGGTCGCTAGTTATGCTTAGTTAGTCCCTTAGCGGGGCAAGGACCGGATGGAAAAAAAAAAAGTATGTTTGCTTATCTGTTACCCTTGGAAATAGCCTAGAGATTATCATCATCATCATCATCCATCTCTCTCCCCCCCCCCCCCCCCCCCCCCCCCCCCCCCCCCCCCCCCCCCCCCCCCCCCCCCCCCCCCGCCCCCTCTCTCATAAGAACCTTCCCGTATCAAATATTGTATATACTCCAAAAGCTGTACATAGTCAACGACGCAAACCAATGAAGATGGGGTGGAATGGAACGAGGAGTACACACATAAATCTATCCGATGGAATACACCCGTAAGAAGGAGAGGGAGAGAGTAGCAGCAAGCAGGGTAGAGGGTGAATAGGGAAGGCAGACAGACGGATGGCACATGCGCGCAGGAGGGAGGAGACGGAGGGACAGGGGGGCACACTGAAGGTTTGGGCAGCGAGATGTTATCCAAGAAAATACAGAAAACAGACAAAGAAGAGGAGGAAACGTTGCAGACAGCGGAAGGCAGGAGGAGGGGCGGAGGCGGGGAAGAAGACGGAAGCGCAGATGTAAAGAGAGAAGAATGACACAGTCTGAGACAGCAAGAAAATGTTTCTTTTCTCTTTTTTTCAACACAGACATTGAGACAGCCAGGAAAGAAGAGAGGGCATGACATGGGACAACACACACACACACACACACACACACACACACACACGCACGCACGCACGCGCTCACACACACACACACACACACCACACACACACACACACACACACACACACACACAGAAAGAGAGAGGTGGGGGTGAGGAGGTGGCACAGGTCTATGGTTGGAGAGAGAGAGAGGGAGGGAGAGAGAGAGAGGGAGGGAGAGAGAGAGAGGAGGCAGAGGAGGCCCTAGGAAAAGGATAAAGGAATGGGGAGTCTTTCAAAGCACATCTGCCGACAAGGCCACGCCAAAATCAATCGATACGAGTTCCAAAGGTCTGGCCGGGCCCAGAGGGTTTCCCTTATTAAATATTGTTCTACAGTGCATCCAAATGACATCCTACCGTGCGTGCCGCACATCTCTCTCTCTCTCTCTCTCTCTCTCTCTCTCTCTCTCTCTCTCTCTCTCTCACACACACACACCCACACACACACACACGAGTCGCACACACAGAATAACACACACACACACACACACACACACACACACACACGTCATCTGACTGTGTCAGCTATAGCTGAACTGTAGAGTGACGAACCCTCAGACTACTCAAACCCCAGAGCAGAAGGTCCACAGCAAGAATGGCCAGACTTCCCTGATCTCTGAGGTCATACAAGCCTGATGGTACCTCAACCCCTCTCTGTACAATATTCATGCAATTTCAGTTTCATCAACACTAGTCACTATACGTTAGACCACGTATGCTAAGCCATGAGGCTAGTTTCCATATCATTATTATTGCCCAGCCAACTGTACAGTCAAGGGTTCTTTTAGGGCTGTGGTGAAGGAAAAAAAAAACACTGACAGACATGTAATAAAAGGCAAACACTATGCACATAAAGAAGAAGAAGAAAACATAAGGACCATGCTGGTTGCACCTGACACTTTTCTTAGTTCATTTTCAAAAAGACTTTAAAACAATCAATCTAAATTATACAACATCCCAATGCTCCAACAACAAATGCATTAAAATGCCATGCACTACATAAATGCCACTGCAGACTATACACCGTAGTCATGCCAGTTAATTAAAGGGTCACTACCCTGCCGCCAGCTTACAGCAGAAAAAAAGTAACTGTAAGTATCATCACTTACACTGTACTGTAGCACAGGAACAAAACTAAAATAATGACTTTCCAGCATGAAGACATCTAAATGGGCCAACAAAAGGATGTCAAAAAATGGGGGGGGGGGGGGGGGGGGGGGGGTTACCCGGAAAGGTCTATCCACCAGACTGATGGCCACAGGGCACTGTGGTGGTTAACACTAAATAAACAGATCTAAAGAAAATGCTAAGTGTCAGCCGCTCATTGATGACACATAACAGACACCTCGCCTACACATTGTCCGACACACTTCCCA
This sequence comes from Conus ventricosus, assembly GCA_018398815.1. Lineage (NCBI taxonomy): Eukaryota > Metazoa > Mollusca > Gastropoda > Neogastropoda > Conidae > Conus > Conus ventricosus. The sequence goes on from CM031604.1 coordinate 82,143,217, forward strand.
GTCCATGGGAGGCACTCATTATGACTATGTGACTTGAGAAAAAACCATGTCCAGTGAGAAACTGTAACCATCTACCAATTGTTTTTATTCCAGTCCTAACTTTAAAGGAAAAAAAAGGCAAGGGCTTTTTTTTTTTAAACTTAAAAGAAAAAAAAAGGCAAGGTTGTTTTTTTTAACTTTTTTTTCTAATGTCTTACTAATCCTTTTTTTTTTAATACTGGAACCATCTTCTTCAGGAAATCAATCTTTAATTTCAAGCAAGCAGACAAGTGTATTAAAATACAGACGCATCACAAACTGAATAATTTGCAGTTTTCTGCCAAGCTGTGAAAGGAAAATCGGGCAGGATTTTGAAATAAAAACAACGCTACCCCCAAAAATAAGTGGATGCCTAGTCACAGCTCACCTCAACTGCAATGATTTATCAAACTTTAGTTAAGTTCAATTCAGTGGAGGAAGTGATGGAAGTCATTGCTTATGTGTTACTTGGACTGTTAAGTAATTTCCACTGAAAGAAGTGTTGAAACTACTCCTTGTGCATTACTCAGACTGTTAGTGTTAAGTAATTCCCACTGAAAGAAGTGTTGAAACTACTCCTTGTGCATTACTCAGACTGTTAAGTAATTCCATTGAAAGAAGTGTTGAAACTACTCCTTGTGCATTACTCAGACTGTTAAGTAATTCCATTGAAAGAAGTGTTGAAACTACTCCTTGTGCATTACTCAGACTGTTAAGTAATTCCATTGAAAGAAGTGTTGAAACTACTCCTTGTGCATTACTCAGACTGTTAAGTAATTCCCATTGAAAGAAGTGTTGAAACTACTCCTTGTACATTACTCAGACTGTTAAGTAATTCCCATTGAAAGAAGTGTTGAAACTACTCTTTGGACATTACTCTGACTGTTAAGTAATTCCATTGAAAGAAGTGTTGAAAATACTCTTTGGACATTACTCTGACTGTTAAGTAATTCCTATTGAAAGAAGTGTTGAAAATACTCTTTGTAAATTACTCAGACTGTCAAGTAATTCCTATTGACAGAAGTGTTGAAACTACTAGTACATCACTAAGCCTGTTAAATAATTCCCACCGAAAAAAGTGTTAAAACTACTCCTTGTACATTACCTTGACTGCTAAGTAATTCCTACTGAAAGAAGTGTTTGAACGTTTCCTTGTACATTCCTCAGACTTTTAATGTTATTGAGTAATTCCAACTGAAGAAAGTGTTGCAACTCTTCCTTCCCTTGACACTTTCACTGGTCATAAACTCACCCATTTACCCTCTAAACCACCTCCGTTTGAATCTATTATCTCAGTGTCTGACATCCATCTGTGTGTGGGGGGGGGGGGGGGGGGGGGTGGGGGGGAGGGGGGAGGGCACTCGGGCGTGCAAGCGTGCAATCGTATGTGTGTGTTGACAGGTGAGGTGGGTGGCAGGAGAGGGCAGAGAGATAGGAAGGATAGTTTTATAAACACTAAAACAGTGACTACACATTTCTTATGATCTCAAAACTCATGGATGGTTCTGACTGTTGAGCACTACGGAGCTCACCAACAAATCTTTGGCTGCGCCTCTTGTCAAGACTGGGTTCGTTTCCTCAACCAACAAACTGTACACAAAAAACTGCATAATGCAGTAACTGTTCATTTCACTCAACCAACAAACTGTGCACAAAAAACTGCATAATGCAGTAACTGTTCATTTCAAACAAGAAAACATCACAGAGGAACAGTACCTTCCTCCTAGACCACAAAGCAAGCTTTATACATGTTCAATGGTCCATTCTGTATTAGTAGCCATTTGATCTCCCTCACTTCCCCTCTCCCCACCCAAATCACCCTAACCCAACTGGGTCAGTTCTGCTTCTTCTTTCACAAAGTGTGGGTTCTGCTTCTTTACACCAAGCATCAGAGTCTGTGTGTCGCCATCACCTCAGGCAAGACATCATTACTCTCTGTTCGTCACCCTCACACCCACCTGAACTCCACCTCACCTCTCCCTTCATTTGTCCCAACTCTATTAGCTCCACAACAGCTCCATCATGACTATGGCGCTGTGAATGCATCAAAACGGGAAATTCAAATACTCAAAAGCGGAGAAAAAGAACATGTCCCATTCTCCCGAGTTCATACAAGCTGCGACTTCCACAGGCACTTTCTCTAATGGCTTTAACTCTTCAAGTCGGCTTTTAATCATATATCTATAATTTTCTGTTCACTTAGAATGCTGATGGGAATTAAGTAGGTCTGAAGACGTCTGTGTGTTTCGTTCTGAAAAAAAAAGAACAACCAACAAACAAATAAGGAACCAAGTTTCTTTGACAGTTTCTTCATTCTCCTTTAGGAGATAACTGTTTCTTAAATTCATGAAAATTTCTTACCCTTACAACTACCAGCATCATGGAGGTGGCCACACTCCAGCAAGTGTGTGCATAAATGTGCATGTATATATTTGATTCACTGTGTGTGTGTGTGTGTGTGTGTGTGTGTGTGTGTGTGTGTGTGTGTGTGTGTGTGTGTGTGTGTGTGTGTACGTGTGTGTGTGTGTGTGTGTGTGTGTGTGTGTGTGTGTGTGTGTGTGTGTGTGTGTGTTTTGTGTCTGTGTCTGTGTGCATGCGAGTGCATGTCTTGTGCAAATGTGTGCATGTATGAGAAGAGGGTGTAGAGAGGAAAATATTGTGCTGTGAAAGGTAAAATATGCAGGAGGAACAGGGAGACAGGTGAAAGGGAGAAGGGGAAGACGGCTGGAAGTCTTGGGCCAAGAAGAGACGGAAGGAGCAAAAGTGTAAGCCCTGTGTGGTTTGCAATCATTTAATGATGTATCACTGGTACAGTGATAGCAAGCTTCCATCACGACTGCACCATTTCGCTACAACACATTGCTTTGAACTGCTTTCTTACTGAAAAGCAATGTCATTTAATTCATCAACAGACTTTACTCTTTAAAAAAAAAAGCCAGTATCTTCAAAACTAGTTCTGTGTGGGAAAGATGACAGCCCTGATATGGCTTATAACGGTTGGCTGGACTATGCTAACAACATGAACTGAATTGTTTTTGTTCATCTTCTGACATTTGCATGATGCCATACCTTGCTGATCATCTGTGTACCCAGGGAAAGATGATGCTGGGGGGGAACAATTGGACTGACACCAACCCTGTGTGGTCAAGTTCACAGCGGAGGCAGGAAGAGGATCAACTGGGAGTGTGAGGACCATGGCTAGGCGTTGACTGAATGAGCTCTGTTTGAGATTCACATGGCCTTGGACACAAGGGGTACCTTGTCTTGTCTTTGTCTGGTCTTGGGTGGGTCTTCCTCAGGAAGTGCTTTGGTGCTGACTAACAAGTTTTGTGTGGTGTGTGTGTGTGTGTGTGTTGTGTGTGTGTGTGTGTGTGTGTGTGTGTGTGTGTGTGTGAGAGAGAGTTTGTGTGTGTGTGTGTGTGTGTGTGTGTGTGTGTGTGTGTGTGTGTGTGTGTGTGTGTGTGTGTGTGTGAGAGAGAGAGAGAGAGAGAGAGAGAGAGAGGAGAGAGAGGGAGAGAGAGAGGAGAGAGAGAGAGAGAGACTGCATGCGAGTGTGTGTGCCAGCATGTGCATGAATGATTCACTAACATTAGTAACAAGCTTGGCTTTTCTATCAATCATATTTTCAGCTACTTATAGTGAAAAAAAAATCACCATGTTGTTGTTGTTGTTGTCGTACCCTGGCTAAAAGACTCCAGGGATCATCCAAACAGCCGAAGTACTTGAACACTATGGTACAAATGCATCAGCTGGGGATGAGAACATTACGTGTGTGACGTTTTTGATTACCCCGCCACATGGGCAGCCACACTCCGACTTCGGGGGAATCACCATGTTCATAATTAACAGTATTACAAAATGTTCTGTTCTTTCTCATCTTCTGAGCCTTGTCATAAACCTCTCACTTGCTACAGCCTCTCCTTCCTTCCACAACCACACCCTGGTTCAGCCTGTCACGGCTACAGCAGCACACTGGGAGTAATTCATCTCTGGCCACCTTGAGGCAACCCACCAAACGTGACACTGAGCTTGTACGGCAGAATTACTCTGATGCTATTCAACAGTGCCTCTTCTGGTCCAGACTTTGCAGGACACCAGCTGTTACACAACCTCACTGACAACAATGAATGTCCAATCACAAAGCCAGCACAAATGAGCCTCCCCTTCCAGAGGGTGCCACCATGTCTGTCCAACAGCAGTCTCTGATTTCCTAGGAGAGTTCTGCCTGATATTGATGATCTTGGCATGAACTCACCATAATACCCATGGTTGCAGACAGGAGATAAAAACTCGAGGTCACCACATGAGCAGCCCACCAAAAGCCGCAGCATTTGATCCTAAATGATGATCAATGAGGATGACAGTGACAAAGATCATGATGCTGTAGTTCATTCTGGTCTGCGACTGCATGACAGAGCTGCTCTCTCTATACTCCTCTCCAGTTCTGAGGGACCCTGTGTGCGGTCTGCGGAGATACTGAAACTGAAACTTCACTCCTTTTATCCGATCATCAAATCAGGTATAAGAAATACAGACATGGTGTTGTTTAGGAAAATTCAGGTACACTCTCAAAGATACATCCATTAAAAGGATAACACTCAGCTCTGGACAGTCTGCGGATGTGACACTCATGAACTCTTGGTAGAAGCTAGCCAAAGCCAAACCATCCCCACAACAGTTTGCATCTGATGTGATTTGAACTTGACTTCCCAGCCCGCAACCTGTAGTGCTCACCATTGCACCACCATGATTGGTGACTTGATAAAGTATGTGTATTATATAAGGCAGGTTTCAATGAATCTGGATCAGAGATTAGTCTTGATTTACAGATTAGTCTTGATTTACCTGGCATCAATCTTGCATGTGTATGTTGTTCTTTTTTTTTTCTTTTTTTTTTTTAATGCTTAGATCTCGAGTTTCTTCCATATTACCTGATGATGAGCATCTGGTCATCAGAAAAAGAACTTGATGCTATTTCCCTGTGCTTAACAGGCACAGAAAAAAAAATGAAAAAAAGAAAGAAAGAAAAAACTGAAGGCAAATGATTTCTGACAGTTAAGCCCAACTGACATTTTGATTTTTTTTTTAAAGTTTTTTTCCAACAGAATGTCACATAATCTGAGGCATTTTCAGCCCTGGTAACAAACATTGCAAGAAGTCTTTAACTGAGAAAAGATTAACAGTTTGCCAGTTTTATCTGCCTCTGAAAGAGGGTGAACACAAAGTAGGAGCTGTCCTTGGATACTTACAGCCTTCACAGAACTTTTGCAGTTTTATTTTGGGATCAAAAGTCTTGACCTGAATGTAGTTCGAAAACTTTGTACATGTGCATTGGTCCATTCTACAATTTAGGCACCTCAGAAGAAAATGTAAATCACTGATTTTTTTCTCTTCTTTTTTTCTTTCTTGTTTTTCCAACAGCATCGATTTTGACATCTCACAACCAGAAAATTAACCCTCTGACTGCTGAGGCTGCACTTAGCTGAACAAGACTATGTGGGCGGGCTGTTGGCGAGCAACCAACAGCGTGGATCTGTCACCAACAGGATTAGCAACCCCATTAAAAGACTGCACACATGCAGACAAACGGGTCTGACCGCCACCATCAAGTTCTTAAATACCCTCTTGTCATTATATGTCTTTGGGGGCTATTATTAGAGATTTAAATGCAACATACTCTCAGTGTCAGACTGGAAGAAAAGAAATTCTTCCACGGCTTCACTGCATTTCATTTTCCTGAAAAACTTTGAACAGTTGTATGGCAATTGTGACAAGTGTAGGCCACTGGCGTATTAAGGTCTGCAGAAGTGGATATGAACTTCTCCCCTGCATTAGACAACATTAAACAAACATTCCAGGCTGTTGTTTTCTGAGCGATTATTGTTGAAAAGGTATATTGCTTGTTTGACTTTTGAGGGCAGGGGAGATTTCCCATCAATATCTCAATAATGAAGCACCTGCTATCCCTCAAAGTACTTCAACTGTATCAGAAACATGTCCAAGATCAGAAAATAGTTGAAAAAATGCAATTCCAGATATGATTTTCTTGTCTTGTGGCCTGCTACTAAGGAAGTGCAGAAACTGATACTGTAAAACCTGCCACAAATCTGTTCAAACTTCAATTATTACTGAGGAAAGATCTATACACTGCTTAAGATTGCATTGAAGTGCTCTACTCTCTATCTATCACTCTCAATGAGACTAAAGTGGAAAACCCACAGGCTGAACAGACACAGCTAGCTCTACATCTTTAGGACTTGTCTTGCTTGCTGGTTTAAGAGGGTTGTTTCACCTCCTATCTGGTATTCTAAAAATACATTTTCACAGTTTCAAACCCTAAGGAGGTATTTCTTCATGTTCAATAGTAGCAAATAATGCAGTGATATGAAAGAATGATGTTATCAAAACTGTCACTGTTTTCTTCCAGCATCAGTTCTGGAACTAAGAATTCATAAACAAACATAAAAATATACCAAAATGGCATCCATCCACACTTAGTCAAATAACTGCAATGACCACAAAGTAATTACAGAGTCAAAATTAAACTGAAAGTATGCAATTATTTTTGCTATGCCTTCCTTCTCAAAAAACAAACAAAACAAAACAAAAAATCCATGCTATGTAAAAAAGAAAAGTTTGGTATGATCAAAACTGAGCAGCTGTCATGCCTTCAAATCCTAGATTATCATAAAGCTTGATTTAATCCAGGAGAAATTCATTACAAGAAGGAAAAAAAAGTTGTTTGGAAGGACGTTTCTACACAAAGACAGGTCTGTACAAGGAAGAGAACATGTTTTGTTTAATGTCTAATGGGTGAGTCACTTCTGACCCTTTACTTTTCTGGAAAGTAAATGTGTTTGCACACTTTCATTCTGCGTCATGCTTTTCTGGAACACAGATTCAGTATGCAACAATATAAGCCTCCCTTTGTATCTGATGTGAAAGTGAAACCTTGATAACAGCAGTTAAGTGCCCCATGTTGAGTGTAACCGGATCGTGTATCACACACACCAAAAAAACACACAATGCATTGGGGGACCTGCTGCTCCTTAATAACAGACCATTGAACAGGCGACCTGCTGGTGAGAGAGCCCAGAAACAGAGAGCACTCGAACACACTGACTAATACAGGGAAGAAAGGGTGGAGGAAGGGATGCACAGAGAGAGAGAGAGAGAGAGAGAGAGAGAGAGAGAGAGAGAGAGAGAGAGAGAGAGCAAGAGAGAGAGAGAGAGACAGAGACAGAGACAGACAGACAGACAGACAGACACATAGACAGAGACAGATAGAAAGACAGACAGAATCGGCCAGCCAGACAGACACAGCATCAGTGAGAGACAGACAGACAGAGTCACAGAAGGAACGAACTAACGAAATTTTATTTTACCAGGGTAATGAGATTTCAATACAAATGCTTTTTTCCACCCAGCCCTGGGGCAAAAAGAAAAAAAAATGTAAAGGAGGGACAGAGAGGCGTGTGTGTGAAAGAGAGAGAGAGAGAGAGAGAGAGAGAGAGAGAGAGAGAGAGAGAGAGAGAGAGAGAGAGATACAGAGAGATACAGAGAGAGACAAAGACAGAGAGAGACAGAGACTGAGAGAGAGAAACAGAAAGAGAGAGCTCTAGAGAAAGGATTTCAGATCTTATAATCCTCTCCCCATCTCCCCTTCCACCAAGTCAGAGAGTGACAAGTTTTGAAAAAGCAGACACAAATCAAGAAAACAAACAAAATGAAACAAAACACAAAGCAAACTAAATCACATTGGAAAAAAACAAACAAAAAAAACGGTTAAACCCCTCTTAAATCAACAGCAGAACAGATTAAAATCGGAACTTGACATAGAATGGGTCTGGTGAATGTAGTATGCTCTGCTAATAGTCAATGTATTTGCCACTCTTAGAAATCCCACAGGTCCCACTGACAATAACTTGGCAAGTAAAGTTCCTGAGTCAACACTGCCAAGAACCATGCTGCTATTCTTGCTTAATTCCAAATACAAACAAAACCCCAGGTCAACCCATGCAGAACAAAAGTGACCACGTCCCTTACACAGAATGTTACAGAACAAATCTCTTACTCTCTGAGAG
>CM031604.1:82156318-82158818 GCA_018398815.1 Conus ventricosus
CTGTTTTGTGGAGCTGCAGACAGAAGCACCACTTTTAAGCGCCCAGACTGCGGGGACCCCGGGCCGTGTCTTTCCAGGCATGGTGTAGAAGTCGCCGAACTCTACCTTATCGCAGAGAGTGTTAGAACTTCCCAGATAAGTTGTAGTTATCTTGGAGTCATCTACATTCAATGAAATCTACTTGTACTCCAAAATTTCAGCTTGCCCTCTGTAAGTAAGCTTAAACAGGCGGCGGTGCAGCACGTAGTCATAACAAGCAATAACAAAAAACAAAGACAACAGACATTGAATTCAATAAGGGCATGTTCTGCACTCATGTGATGAAGGCTTGACTGGGTGAGATGAATAAGGTATTAAGACATGAGAACATTTATTATCTATCGTATGTAGCCTACAGAGAGTAGGCCTATAAACAAATGGTTAAACTCACCATGTGTGGAAGTGTTCAAATTCTCGCCTCTCTCCCTTTATATCACTCACACATTTTAGGATGTCCCCCCCCCCCTTTCTCTCTCTCTCTCTCTCTCTCTCTCTCTCTCTCTCTCTCTCTCTCTTCTCTCCTCACCACACACATTTCACATCCGCACATTTGAAATGATAGGAGCTGATTTATCATTTCTGCACATTGACCATACAATTGATTTGCATCATGCGGAAACTTTCTTGTCTGTTGTTTTAAATGGAACTCACCTTGTCGCAGTTAAACAGTGCTCTGCTGGAGTTCCGTTCTATACTGTGGGGGGGAAAAAACGGAGAGGGTGGAGGGATGGAGGTGTGGAAGTGAAAAGGGAAGGAAGTGCGATCGGTCGACATTGAACTTGAGTTCTCTGTCAGTCATTCACTAATAATCGAAAATTTGGTTGCCCGTCGCCAGAGGAGAGAGCAAATGCACTTGTGCTCCATAAGGTTTCGAGTTGTTCCTGACAATCGGAGTGGTGGGGGTTTCCAGCCTTGTCATGGAGTCCTCCTCACCATTCGGTCAGGGAGACTGGGACAAACCACTTAGGAGAAGAGGACCACACTTAGTGGCCACATTGAAGGATATCAGGGGTGGTGCGGATGTAGTTTCAGCTATGATACAGCTTAGCTTGTGGTTGTTCCTCACGGGCACTGTTCTTTGAGGTAAAGCTCGGTCTTGTGTCTGAGGGGGAAGTGGTGAGGAACTTTGGAGGTGCTTCAAACGTTGATGGGTTTCAGGTCATGGTGGGGTTTTAACCGCGTCGGGCAGTCGGCCAGAAGAACCATGCTGTTTGTTGAAGGGTGGGTCAGATCAAATCCATATGGACAGCATGTCCTAGCGACGCTGAAATAGCAGGATCATGACAAAAAGCTCAACGATCGGACTGACGCCGCACCTTCTCTACGGAGTTGCCGGACTTCCTCCATACCCTTTCCCAGTGGTGGAGATATACCCGGGAGTCTGATTCGAAGAAAGTTACACATCAATCCATTCCAAAATGGCCGAGGCAGGCACCAGAGGACTTTACTGACGGCAGTCCGCTTCAAGTATTTCTCAAGCACTGGTTGACCGACGGTCAGCAGCGTCAAGCCCGACTCAACTCTCAAAGTTGAGTGCGTTAAGCCGGTCATGTACGGAAGCTAACGGCGGTGTCAGCAGTGCGCCGTAGTTCAGCCAGCGAGAGCGTGACACGTTCATATGATCTTCTGAGGGTGGAATGACATTTTTCCAGCTTTTTCGGTCCCCACCCCCTCCAAACACCCCCTTCCCCCCGCGTTCCTCTTCCTCACCCTTCTGATGGGCACGTTTATCATATTCCCTATAAACGTGCGACCGTGTCCTCATGGAAGTCGTCTTGATCCGGCTTGGTCAAGGGGTTCTCGCTTTCTTTTTTTCCGTTTTGTCACCATGCTCTGTTATCAACAAAGAGTCTGACAATTGATGACTGTCCTGTTGGCAGATCACTTGTAATGATAGGCCTGCTGTTGCAACAGGATACGTATATGTTCGTACAGCCCTTGAGTACGCCCCTTTCTGCCAAGCGAACTGATATGTTAACCATTGACATCTCATCAGACTGCTTCCAGTTACTAAGTAGGCCTTCGAGTTTTTGCCACTAAATTTTTAGTTGCAAAGTGAGACGACTGCAGGCGGAAATCTAAACAAATCTTAAATAAATGTTAGTGAACCGCACACAGTAACGTGGACAAACGAGCCTCGTCCTCATTCAACGCCTTCCATGCGCTGAACTCTGAAGCGATCAAAGCTAAGTGAATTTTCGTTGTCCTATTTGTTTGTTTCTTGCCTGAAGAAGACCTAAGAGGTCGAAACGCGTCGTGTTTTGTCTTGTGACTCGTTTGTCTACGTTTCTCTGGGCGGTCGAAGATTTGACTAAATTTTTAGTTGTAAGCTCGAACACCATTTTCCTGATTTGTTATGCACACATGATTTAGTCATACACCAGTATATTCCGTCGAAAAGTTTAACGACTGAAAAACAGGCACTTATGTGGACAAGTCAAGTCTACGTGCTGAAACACAC
>CM031604.1:82163818-82181955 GCA_018398815.1 Conus ventricosus
CTGCGGCTCATGCGGCGCGCGGCGCGCATGTGTGTGTGTGTGCGCACGCATTGCGTTTTGGTTATGTGTTTTTGTGTATGTGTTTTTGTGTGTGTGTTTGTGGTGTGTGGTGTGTGTGTGTTGTGGTGTGGTGTGGGTTTGGGGTGTGTGTTGTGGTGTGTTGTTGGTGTGAAAGGTTAAAGTGATGTGTGTCGTGGGGGGGGTCGTTTACGCAAATTTGGCGGATTTTCAGTCCGTGTATATAGGTAAGGCCGACATTTCAGAGTTGAGACTTTTTCGTAGGATCATTTTGTCTACGTTCGTAAGTTGCAAGACAAAGCGAGAGATCAAGAGAGAGAGTGAGAGGAGAGAGAAGAGGAGAGGAGAAGAGAGAGAGTGGTGGTGTGTTGTGCGTGCGGCGTGCGGCGTGCGTGCGGCGCCGCGTGCGTGCGTGCGTGCGTGCGTGCGTGTGCTTTTGTGTGTTGTTGTGTGTGTGGTGTGTGTGTGGTGTGGGGTGGTGTGTTTTGGTGTAGGCGGGGGCAGGGGGGGGGAGAACAGCGGGAAAGACCCTCCTTTGTTTACCATGGAAAACACATGGGTCGTTGTCTCCTACCGGGAAAGCGGCGAAGGGACACTGCGAATCCATCCGGGGGCGGTTGGGGCAAGAATGACTCAAGGCATCGACCTGCGGTTTCCTGAATGACGTGACTTTAGTCTACCCCTGACCTGCCCTGTCCCCATTAGTTTGGTCCAACTCCTACAATTGCCTGACTTCTTTGCATGACATATTTCAAAAAATAACCCAAAACAATGGGTTCCCTTTTTCTGGAAAAGAGAGAAAGGAGAGAAGAGAGAGAGAGAGAGAGAGAGAGAGAGAGAGAGAGAGAGAGAGAGAGAGAAGGGGTTTTCGGTGTGTTTTCTGTGTGTGTGTGTGTGGTTGGTGTGTGTTGGTTGTGTTGTTGTGTGTGTGTGGAGAGAGAGGAGAGAGAGAGAGAGAGAAGAGAGAGAGAGAGAGAAGAGAGACCAGCGTGTTTTGGGTGCTGTTTTTGGTTGTGTGTGTGTGTGTGTGTGTGGTGTGTGTGAGAGAAGAGGAGAGAGAGAAGAGAGGGGAGAGAGAGAAGGGGAGCAAAACCAAACCAAACCAAACCAACCAAAGAAAAGAAAAAAAAAAGAAAAGAAATAAAAAGCAACCTTTGTGGATACCCCTCAGGAAAGGGGAGACAAAAATGCATACCCAGTGGAGGCTTGGCCTCTTTTCCCCCCACTGACGTGTAGTGTGGTCTGATGCTGTTGGTTTTGGATAGGGGACAATAAGAACAATGCGTTGTCAAATAAACAGCAAGGGAGTGGGGCCTACCCACGCATTCCTGAGCAAGCAGACTGAGGATATACGCGGGAGCAAACAGTCACGCCGAGAAGGGGAAAAAGGAACACAAAACGCCCTCGCCTTTTCCCTCGTGACACATATATTTGTTAGAATTCTTTAAATTTTTTTCCCCCTTTTTTAAAAACGTTTTAAAAATGGAACTAGCGAAATTTTTGGATAATGAATCACTTAAGACAGACGGGAAGAGTTATTGTGCAAAAATATTTCGTCACATGGATGCAGTTTGAAGAAAAGCAATTATGCAACATGGTTCAGCTGGGGAAACCCCCCCCCCCCCCCCCCCCCCCTTAAAAAAAAAAAAAGTTTCCGGGTTCTCTCTTTTTCTCTGCATTTGTGTGTGTGTGTGTGTGGGGTGTTGTGGGGTGGTGTGAGGGAGAGAGAGAGAGAGAGAGGGGAAGAAAAAGAGAGAGAAAAGAGAGGTGTTGTGTGTTGTGGCGCGCATACATGCGTCATGCGTGCGCGGAAAGTGTTGTGGTGGGTGTGTGTTTTGGTGTGTGGTGGGGTGTGTTTTTGTGTGGTGTGTTTTGTGTTTGTGTGTGTGCGCACCTGTTTTGGGCGTATAGTGGTTTTTGTGTAAGCGTGTCCCTCGCGTATGTTTTTGTGTAGTCTGTGTGTTCCTTGAATCCTGAGAACACTTGGGGGTTATTGGAAATTTGGGCCCAGATTGCGCAGGTCTAAAACTCGAAGACCCCCGGCCAAATTTTGGGCAAAGAAATCGCATGGCCACACCTTCATTAAAATTACATCTCCCCCTCGACCCACACAATGGGGAAGTGGCCTTTCGTCCAACTGAACTTTCGTTTCGTCTTGTCCTCTTTCATCACAAAGTTTAGCCTTCTAAATTGCAAAATTTGCGCAAAGCCTGCTGGTCGAGAAAGGATTACACTTTCTTCCAAAAGGTCAATGTTTAGCCTTGCATTGACAGCAGGTTCCGAAGGGGTTTTCCTTTTCCATGAAGAGTCGGTGGCAGCGCCAGTGTCTACATTTTTCAGCTGCTCCGCTGTTTCAAACCACAGGATGTTTTTTTTACCCCCAGGTTTTTCCCGGAAGACGACTTGCGGGGCCAAAGTGATTTGATGAGGTTTACTGTCTCGTCTCGGCTATTCAGAAAAAAGTGTTCTTGCAAAAGCCGACCGTGTCTGATTGTACTGTCTTCCCTTCAGCAGAACAGCAACGATGGGTGGGGATAACCAAGGCAGTTGCTTACGGTGGGTCTTTTCGCCGGGGGGCTCTGCGTCATGAAATAGGGGTGGTACACCCTTGGAAACGCTTCCGTGGGGGGCTGCGTGTAACATCCAGGGGCCACTGTACAATGAAAAATTGACGGGAGATTTGTTTGAAAAAATGGATGTGCCTTGTGGTTTTAAAATATGTGAACAGCGCAGGCTTCCAAGGGTGGGCGGGATTGCCCCAGCTGGTTTTTGGGGCATTTGATGGAAAAAAATTTCCGGGGTCCCACCCGCCCCTTTTGGGGGGGCCTGTTTTTCCCTCATTTCCCCCATTCAGCGCTGTGTTTTTTGGGGGTGGATTTGAAAACAATGAATTTACCCGATGTCAGCAGGGAGTCCAAAAAACCCCCCCACCGAGTTCCTGTAGCTGTTTTTGGGTTCTGCTTAAAAATATATATAAAAATATATATATAAATTAATTATATATAATAAAATATATATTATATAAAAATATTTTATATATATATGTTGTGTGTGTGGGGTGTGTGGTTGGTGTGTGTGTGGGGTGCGGCTGCGTGCGTGCGTGCGTGCGTGCGTGCGTGCGTGCGTGCGGTGTGTGTATTTGTTTTTTAGATTGAATTTTGTTAAATTTGTAAGCGCCCTGACCTACTTGTTAGGATGGGCGCCTAGAAATTGTCCTGAGATATATAAAGATGATGATGATGAGATGATGAGAGATGGTTATCGGGTGAAATCAAAAAATTTTTAAAGGGGTCAGCATTGGGCCAAAAACTTGTTAAATTTGGAGAAGGGGTTGAAATTGTGATCGCTGGTGGTGGGATATAATCTTCCCGGGCGGCTATGTCATTTTTTGTTTGCTCCCAGTGTAAAAACGTTAACTTCATTTTGGTTCCTACCCTTAAACAGTTTAAAACGGTGTAAAGCTTCCCAGATTTTGGTTCTATCCTGGCAGACTAATTGTGAAAACCGTGCTCTCTCTCCTCTCTCTCTCCTCTCTCTGTTACAATGCACACACACACACACACCACACACACACACACACACACACAACACACCACACAACACTTTCTCTCTCTCTCTCTGCCCCTTCCTCTCTTTTCTCTCCTACACACACACCCACACACACCACCAACACACACACACACCGCACTGATCCACGGGGATTTTGGGTGGCTTCAAATTAAGTTCGTGTGACTTTAAATTATCTTTTTTTTTTTTCTTTTTTTTTTTTTTTTTTTAGTCATTCAGAATCACATATCGGGGAGTTGTGGGAGTAGCAGCTTTTTGCTCCAACGAATTGTCAAAGAATTGAGCACATTAATGAACGGCCTTTGAAGATAAACCAACTCTTTCAGTTCGAATCCTCCCCTGGCCTTGTGACCACTGCTGAAGACCCCTGTTAATACCTGACAGTTTTAGTTTGACCTTTGCTTTTTTCAAAGAAATTGAGTGATTTTTTGTTGTTCAAAACCGTAGTTTTGTCTGGCCTCTCCCTTTTTCAAGTCTAAAAGATTGTAGACACACACACACACATAGACACACAGACACGAACAGAGCACAGACACACACACAACACACACACTGTCATGTGACGAAAGCCTCACACAAGGCAGGGAAACGCCCTCACATGTGTTAGTGATAAAATCTTTTCCCCCGTCCCAAAAATTTAAAAGGAAAAATTCATATGCTTGACTAGGTAGCGGGCGTCCCAAAATAATTGTGAGTATACTCTTTCAAGAAACAATGGGGTCTTTGGGGTGAAAGTGCCAGAGTGATAGTTTAAAAAGGGTGGTAAGGTAAGGTCCCGGGTCAGTTTTTTTGAACACTGAGTATGCACTCACTAGAAAGGGGGGAAAGAGTCAGTTTTAACCGCAAGGGGCCAAAGGACTCAAACCCTGTCAGGACGGGGGCCCTCGTTGTGACCAGTTTTACCAGGTGAGCGATGATGTTGGGGAAAGCTACGGGGGGAAAACTTAAAGAAGGAGAAAAAAATTGTTTAATGAGAAGCGGGTTTTACTTACACAAACCCTTTATTCGTGTTTCACCCCTTCACCTTTTAAACCCTTCCCCCTCCCCTTTTTCACCTTTCCCCCCCCGTAGGTGGTTTGAAGATGGCCCTGGTGGGGGGAACACACGGTATTCCCCAGCGGGTCCCAACTCCGGGAGAGGAGTTGAAGCTGCGTTTTTCAAGAGACAGAAGAACCCGGGAAAAAAACGAGACCGAATCTCCGGGACAGGAGAATTCGAGGGGCAGAAATTTGGGTCTCAGAAGACGGGGAATTTGAGAAAGCGGGAACTTTTACTTGAGGCAGGCAGTCCTCAGTGATACGGGAGTTATTATCCCCTGGCCGATTTTTTTGGATAAGGGAATGTGAAGGCACGGCTTTATAAAAAGGGAAACTAGTAATTTTACTCTCAGTGTAGGAGAGATACAGTGGAAGACTTTTTTTTTTCTCTCATTGTAAAGAGAGATCAGGGGGAAAAAATTGATTGTCTCCCGACGGAGAGAGAACGTGGGAAATTGATTTTCCCCCACTGGGGAGGATACAGTGTCAATTTTTTTGTCTCTCAGTGGGAGAAGAACAAGAAAATCGTTTACAAGTGGATGAGTGATTTAGTAAATTGTTTTCCCTGGGGAGGGGGAGAAGAAAAAACATTGGGGATGCGCCTTTTGGTTTTTGGGAAAAAGATTGCGTGTGCGTATGGGTAAATGTGTCATAAATGGGGGTAGCAAGGTGACAGTGTGACAGGGGTGACCCCCGACTCCATTTAAACCGGCGAGCTCCCGTTTGTTTCCCCGGAAAAAAAAAAGAAAAAAATTTTTATTTGTCCCCCTTGGGGGTTTAAAAAAAAAGATTTATATTTGGCCCTCAAGGGTTTGGGGGAAGGAAAAAAGAAAGAAATTATTGATTATTGATTGGTAATATTTGCTTTGTGTTGTTTTTCTATTTCTTAGTTTTTTGGGTGGTTGACATTTTTTTTGGTTCCCCCCTTTACTCCGTTAAGGGTTTTTTTTTTTTGGTAGGATTTCTTTTCCCCTTTCCCACCTCAGGCCGATAGCCCAACCCCCTTTTGCCGCCCCGGGCAGAAAGGGGGCAGGGCTTGGGGATGTTTTCCCCCCCCTGGAAATTAAGTTTTTGCCCCCTTTTCCCCAGGACTGATAGCCCCCCCCTTTTCCTGCTTTTTCAGGGGGGACATGGCTTGGGGATCAATATTCTTTCCTTCTCAAAAAAAATCTATTTCTTTCGCTTTCCTATTGTTTCATTTTGTTTTTCCCCCCTTGCCCCCCAAGGTGGGATCAACTTTCCCCGCACGAAATAGTGAAGGTGGTGGAGTTGATTACCGCTCTGCCAAAAAACATCTTATTTTTTGATCTTTTTTTTTCTGGGTGGGGTGCGAGATTTTTTTTGAGTTTGGGTGAATGTGCTTTTTGATTGATTTTTAGTATTTTTATTATTACTGTAGTGTGGTGTAATTGTGCATGTTTTTTTTTTTTTTTCCCCCCTCTCCATTTTTCAGGGGAGCGTGACCACAGGGCTGCCCTGTGGTTTTTTGCTTTTCTTGATTTGTCCATTCCGGCCTGGTACCTTTTTATTTCCTTTTTCCCCCCCCTTTTTTAAAAATTTTTAAAACCTTCCCCTCAATAGGCTCCTACATTTTCTTTTCAACATTTTTTATCTTTTAGGTGGTTTCCCGCTATTTTGTGTTTCTTCCCTCTTTTTAATTGTTTGTGCTCCATTTGTTTTGTAAATTTATATTTATTTTTTGTATAAGGGGTACTTTTTTTTTGTAAAAACGTTTTAAATTTAAGTAAGAAAGAAAGACTGACAACAAAACTTTAAGAACTAAAACTTTATAAAGAATTATTTCAGAAAAAATTTAAATTTTGTGTATTTCCTTTTTTAAGGGGGGGAAAAGTTTTTCATTAAATTCATTTTTTTTCTAAATTCCAATTGATAAACAGTTGCAAATTATTTTTGGAAAAATACATTCCCTTTGGTTTAAATCTACCCGTTTAAGTAAGCGTTTTTTTTCCGGAAATTTAAACTGTATTTGTATATTAAAAAATTACGGTTTTGTGAAAAAAACATTATCATATACGCCTTATTTTTATTCATACTTTTTAGATTGTTTTGGGGTTTATATCTACGATTCTTTGGATATTTGAAAAATTTTTTAAACAACGAAGCTTGGGTTTTTATGGAGAAAAATTACTAAATATGTGCAACAAACAAGAAGGGCAGACAGGTAAGCAGGGAAGCGAAGAAAATAGACTAGAGAGGGAAGGGAAAAAAGACTACAGAGGGAAGTGAAGAAAATAACCAGAGGGAAGTAAAATTTAGAAAAAAATTACAGGGGGAGCTAAGCTGAAAAACGTCCCAATTTTAATTGGACATTAGAATTAAGACTGATGCGAAATTAAAAAAATACAGCATCAAGGAAAACCCCCACCAGTTTCCCCAGTCCCGGGTTCCCAGCCGCGCATCAACCAAAAGCGGGATATTTCCAAATTGCCGCCCTTTCGAGAAAAAACGGATGACATTGATAGTTTTTTTTTCCCATTTGAAAGTCACGCAACTCTTGTGGTTGGGCCAAGGGAAAAATGGAATTGTATATTGCTCGTTTTTTAAGGGGAGCGCTTTGACACTGTACCCCCACTTGCAGCGAAACAAAATTTTAAATTGGATCAGTTGAAAGAAAAACTCCTCAAAAAAATTTTAAGTTTTTTGCTGACGTTTTCACGAACGTTTCCCTTCGTGCGCCCTGAAAAAGGGAATCGTTTCCGTCTTTTTTGATCCGCATGATCATTGTTTTGGGTCGATGGATGTTTTCTAAAACGACAAAATTTTCAATCATGCAGATCTCCCTTTTAGAGAGCAACTTTTCCAGAGCGTGAGAAAATCTGGCCCCTTTCCTTAAAGAAAGGCAATTTGAAAACGTGGAAAAGTGTCAGATGGCGACAGTTGTGTCGCTCCCCGAAAGGGCTGGCTAGGGAAAAGGGGAATTTTCCCTCTTTGAGTCTCATGCGAAAGACTATCCCCCAGACAGGGAATTACGGGAAAGGGAAAGTGGGGCATTTTTGATCCTCAAGGGAAAACCAACCTTGGGAAAGACAGGGGATTTTTCCGCGGCGAGTACTTTCGTCCATACCATATCACCCGGGCCCGGGCCGACCCCTTACTTCCAGCAAACTTCCGAGGTCGTGGACAACGACCACCCGAGACCTTTTGGGCCCCGTTCGTGGCCAAACAGAAGTTTACAAAAAACATCGCTGCCGACAGACAATGCGGTTTCTTTTTTGATGGCAATTCCCTCGAAAAAGAATTGCCCTTTTAGACCCGGGGGAATTTAAAACCCATTAGTCTCCTGATTTTGAAGAAAGGGCCCTTTTTTTGGCACCAAACAAACGTTAGGACTGGTGTTAGAAAACGGAGCTATCAAATGGGTTTCGGGTTCGGTTTTGCAACACTGGGTGCACTACTGCTGGGTAGAAATCTTTTGTCCCCCAGACCAGATCTCAACACTGCCCCAAAATGTGGCTTTGGGGGCAAATTTAAACGTTTCCGTTTGGGGAAAAATTTTAGTCGAAACACCGACTACTCCGGTTTTTTACTGCCTGGTTTTTTAAAAACCCCGTCTGCGCTTGATCTTGGGGATTTGCCGTGTCGCTACAGTACATGGTGGTGCTGGAGGATCGTTTGTTCCTTGTCTTGTGATACTAGATCAAATCATAGAGCAGGAAAACACAAAGCCCCCAAAAGTCTCAAAAAAGGATGAACTCCAGATTTCCCCAAGATTTTAAAAAAAATCAGGGGAAAAAATGAGACGCGACGACAAAACTTTTTGCGCTAAACGACTGCACTGACTACAAACGGCCAAAAAAACGTACATACGGACCGACTTTCCCAAAGGTGTGTACCTGGGACAGGACAACAGACCAAAATTGTGGTTCCAAAACCCCTTAGAGAAACAGTAAATGCAACGGCCATGATGCTTGTTCGCGGTCACGCGGGAACAAAGAACATTAAAGAGAGTTTTGATTTTTTTATTGGCCAGGGGTTTACAAAAGGAAATTACGAAAAAAAGCCCCTCATGGACTTCCCAAAAGACATCTCAAAAGGTCGCGTCCCCCTGTGCCCTTGCACAAAAGCCTCTCATTTTCCGTCCTTTCGGAAGGGAGCATTGATCTTTTTGACCGCTACCACTTCTTCTTTGGGTATCGCTATTCTTGCTTTGTGGATACAGAAAAAGGGGTCCCCGAAGCATTCCACGAAAAAATTGATACAGTATCTGTCGCGAAGCCTTATTGCAAAATTTTCCGAGTGGGTCTTCCAGACGAAAATTCCCCTCGGATTGGGAACGCAATTCTTTCTGACTCAGAGAGAAATTTACAGACTGTTGTCAAACTCTTCCATTTCAAACCCCCCAATCATCCCCAATGAATGGGATGGTTGAACGTTTCAAGGAAATTAAGTCCCTGTTGGAAAAGGTTTCAAGGCAGGAAAACCCCTGAAAGGGGTCGTTTCATCCGGTTTGCTTTTTTCATACAGGGAAATGCCGAACGAAAAGCTGGGGTTCTCCCATTTGAGCTTCTTTCGAAAAAAAAAACCAAGGGGACCCAGGAGACAAAAAAAAAGGGAAAGAAAAAAAAACAAAAACGTTTTTAAAAAAAAAACTTTTAAGGGGGGCTGGACTTGTAACATACGAAAAACAATTTGGACAAAAGTCCCTTTTTGCAACAGGAAAAAAAAAAGGCACGTTTCCCTTTAGTGTAGGGGAAAAAGGTCCTTTGTATTTCCTGATGAAAATAACAATTTGGTTAGTGGAAGGGTCCTTTTCAGGGGTGAAAAAATTTTTGAAGTAAATTATAGGATCAAAATGGGAAACATGGAAGGTATTTTATGTGAACATGTTGAAAAAGTATGTTGAACTACAAATGTTCCATCACCTTTTGGTTGAGTGGGTTTAAAACCGTGTAAAAAATGATTCCATGACAGACATTTTCAGTGAAATTTTTCCCCAAAAGTACGACAGAGACAGAACAAAGGTTATGAAAAAACAAATGAGGATGTTCATCTACCTGCAGATGATGTTGTACCCCTTCCCAACTGTCTATCAAAGGGGAAACCTATGAGATGGGTTCTGTCGAATGATTTGTTACAATCAAAAGAACACCAAAGACATTTTGAAAGACTTTTAGGTGTGTTGACGGTACCCCCGGCAGTAACGGGATTGAACCCCATGTATCAGTTAACTTTTGAAATACCAGTGGGGAACCCAAACCCTACCCCCTCCCATTGCAAAAAAAAGAGGTGGTTGAGAGAGAAATCAATGTAAAACGGGAATTTAAAGGTGATAGAAACCTTTACTCCCGAAAAGCTCACCCGTTTTTATTGTGGAAAAACCGATGGACGGGGCGTTTCTCTCGATTACAGAAAATAAAAAAATCACGTGTTCGATGCCCACCTATCCCAGACATTTAAGAACTTCTGTGTCAGCTCTCGAAGGAAAGTATTTTTTAAAAGTTCTTGACTAAAGGAATTTCCCAATTTTCCATTGAACCGTTGCCCGGGCACAAAATTCATGGGAGATTTGTTTTCCCCTGCGTGATTCATGGACAAATGAACTGTCTTAAGGGAAAAACTAAACCGTTTTTTTTTTTCTTTTTTAATGATTACGGTTGATCACTTTTTCGGTCTTGTAGAATGACGATTTAAATCAATGGTTTTTGCAAAATTTGCTTATTGAATGACTAAAGTTTGCAACAAACCTACTTGGTTGAGAAAAAAAATATTTATTCTTGGTAAACAATGGAAAAAAAACAAGTACATTTATGTCAAAATTTTCTGTGAAATGAACTTTAGTATGGTTTAAGAGCAAATAACCCTTTTAGAAAAGTAATATACTTTTTGATTTTGCAAAGAGAAAACCAATTTTTTTCATTTTTCAAATTTTTCAACAATGGGAAACATTGCTTTTTTAAAGGATAAAAAATTATATGTGGGGAAAAAAAAAATTATGTTTTAAACGTTTTTTTTTTTACATGTCTATTTAAAGCGTTTAACATTGAAATATTTTTCATTTTCATGAGGGTTTTTAAACACAGGGGTGAACAAAGACAAGGGAAAAATGTGCTTCACTTTAATGTAAAACACAATTTGTACTTTTAATGTTAAAAACCCAGTTTTTTTTACCCTGTAATTTTTTTTAAATGTATTTTTTGGGTGGGGACAAATTTTGAACTTTTTTTCTTTTAAAAAGACTGAAAAATTTGAAATATCCTATTATGGTGGTCAGGATGATTGATTTATACGTTTATTATTAATTTGGTGAAACATGTGGAGTTACACATTTTTAGATTATGCTGAAGAGGTTTAAGGAAGTTTTATATCCCTTTTAAAAAAAATTTCTGGAGAAAAATTTTTTCATCCCAGGATGGGGGGGGGCATGGAAGGGCCCCACACAAAGGGATGTGACGTCCATCACATGAGTTAGGATATAATCAATTTTTCCCCTCCCAAAAATTTAAAGGGAAAAAAATTATTTGGCTTGACTAGGGGCGGGCGCCCCAAAAAAAAAATTTTGGGTATGACCATTCAAGAAACGAAATTTGGGCATTTGGGGGAAAGTGCCCCCGAGTGATTTTTTCAAGGCTGGAAGGAAGGGGGCAGTGTTTTGAACAAGGATGCACTCCTAGGAGAAGGGGGGAAAATCAGTTTAACCCAGCAAGGGGCCCAGAGACTCGAAAACCGCAGGACGGGGCCTCGTTTCGACCTTTTTTTACCAGGTGAGCGAAAGAAGTTGGGGAAAAACTACGGGGAAAACTTAAAAGAGGAAGAATTTATATGTTGAATTGAGAAGCAGGGGTTTCTTACACGAAACCTTTTTTCGTGTTTCGCCCCTTTACCTTTTTAACCCCCCGCCCTTCACCCTTCACCTTTCAACCCCGGAGGTGGTTGAAGATGGCCATGTTGGGAACACCTGGGATTCAGCCCCACATACCAATCCGGGGGAGGAGTTTAACTCGTCTTTCTCAAAGGGAAAAAGAACTCCCGGAAGAGAAATCGAATGTACTCCAGGGCGGAGAATTCGAGGGGGAGAATGTCTCAGAGAGAAGGGAATTTGGGAAAACGGAGAAGCTTTTACTTGGGCAGGGAGGTCCCCAGTGATTAGGGGGGTTTTTGTATTCCCTGTCCGGGTTTTTTTGGGTAACGGAATGTGAAGGCCCGGCTTTTTGAAGCGGAACTAGATTATTTTATCTCCGTGTGAGGGGATACATTGGAAGACTGTTTTTTTTTTTTCAGTGTAAAGAAGGGTACATTGGGGGAAATTGATTTGCCCCGACGTGAGGAAGATACATGTGGGAATTGATTTGTCTCCCGACGTGAGGAGAGATACAAAGTTGCAGATTTTTTTTGTCCTTTGGTGGAGAGAGTACAGAGGTAAAATCTGTTTACAAAATGGAATGTGATTTAGTAAATTGTTTCCCCCAAGGAGGGGGGGAGAAAAAAAACATTTGGTTGTCGCCTTTTGGTTTTTTGGAAAATTTTCGTTGCGTATGGAGTAAATGCTGTCATGAATGCGGGGGTTTCAAGAGTGACATGTGAACCAAAACCTCCCCTCTCTCTCTCTTCTCTCTCACACAAACACACCAACACACACCCCACTCTCTCTCCCTCTCCCTCTCTCTCTCCCTTTTCTTCTCTTTCAGAAGAAGAAGGGGGGAAGGGGGAGAGGGTGGAGGGGAAAACGAAAAAAGAGAAAAGAAAAGAAGGGGGACAGAAACACAAAAGACGACAGACGACAGAAGAGGAGAGAAAATTTTTAAGGAAGAGAGAGAGAGAGGAGAGAGAGGGAAAGAGAGAGAGGGTAAGGGAAAAAAAGAAAAGGAGGAAGAAGAACGAAAAGGGGGGAGGAGGAGGGAGGAGAGGAGCAGGAGGAGGAGGGGGAAATATGAAGAAAAATACAAAAAAGTTCAAATTTTAATTTAGATCAAATCCACCGGGGAACTTTAACATAATTTTTATTCAAACCAAAACCCGGGCACGGGTGTTTAAGATAAGCATATAACAAGGGTTCTTTTTATGTGCCCCGTTAGTAAAAAGTTGTACAAGCACAAAAAAAACATCACCACCTTAAAAAAAAGTAAATGTATAAACAGAGAGAGAAGAGGAGAGAGAGCAAATACGTGTATGAAATAGCTTTCCACACACACACACACACACACCAAACACACACACACACACCACACAAAAAACACTCCCCGAACGCCCCTTCCCGAAAACACACAAACGCCGCGCGCGCACCGCACACACCACCACGCGCAACACACACACCACACACCACAAACCCCACACACAACAAACACACACATGTTCATGAGAAGAGAGGGAGAAGAGAGAGAGAGAGAGAGAGGAGAGAGGCTTACGTCACCCATATAAAGGATTAAACTTGACTGACTCTGACGGGTATGTTTTTTACAACCTTACTAGATAGCATTCGATAGATAGGTTTTTTGTCACATTTTTAGTGATTCCTTATTTTTTTTTTACAGGGGGGGAAATTTTGTAACGTTGATAATAGCAGCATAAATACTTTTATTGACTGCTTACCCAAACCCCTTTTTTTATTCCTTTCCCCTTTCCCCCCTCCCCCTCCCCCTTCCCCCTCCCGGGTCCCTTTCCCCCCCCCCCTTTACCCCCCTCCTGAGCGGGTAATTGACTACAGATGCAGCCATAACACCTCAAAGTAGCATCCCCCATGGGTGTACCAGCCCGTATTTCATGACTGCAGAGCCCACCGGCGAAAAACACCACCCCCACTGCCGAGCACACCCCACAGCCCCAACCACCCCTGCCCACGGACAGATGAAGACAGTGCCACTCCAGACACAGCCAAGCTTTCGCCATACGGTCTTATGTGCCCTCAAGAGAGAATCCAAAGTTGTAGTCTTTCCCACTGTCAACAGGACTTTCCCTGTGGTCAGTGGGTCTTTCCTCACCGCCACTGGACCTTTCTCCAGGGTCAGCCTAGTTAAGGCAAAGAGAGACAGAGAGTTAAGGCTTCTCTGGGTCCTCCCCAGCACCTTCGGGTGTTTCTTTTTCTTTTTTCCTCTCTCTCTCTCTCTCAATTTATACCACAAAAATGTTTTAAGAATCCTTGTGTTTTCAAATTAGTCTTGTAATGAAGGTACTGTTGAACAATTCGCTGTTTATCTACATCAAGCATTCCAGAAGCGAAGTGTATATATTATAACATGATGAAGACTAGTGTCATTCTGCGACATGTATTACAATATGTATCCCCCCATTCTAAGAGGGATTGGGCCTTTATGAATAAATCATTTGAGTCTTGAGTCAATCTCTCTCTCTCTCTCTCTCTCTCTCTCTCTCTCTCTCTCTCTCTCTCCTATATCACCAACTCTCACTTCTTCTTATCTTCTCTCCTTCTTCCATCGTGGATGAGCCTCTCTCTCTCTCTCTTTCTCCGTCTCTCTCTCTCTCATTAACACCGACTCTCATTTCTTTTTATCTTCTCTCCTTTTTCCATCGTCGATGGGTCTCTTTCTCCTCTCTCTCTCTCTCTCTCTCTCTCTCTCTCTCTCTCTCTCTCTCTCTCTCTCTCTCTCTCTCTCTCTCTCGGTCTCTGTCTGTCTGTCTGTCTGTCTGTCTGTCTGTCTGTCTCTCTCTCTCTCTCTCTCTCTCACACACACACACACACACACACACATACACACATACACATCACCGACTCTCATTCCTTACTATCTCCTAGTACGTGGATGAGAGCCGGGGACGCAGGCCTATTCAAGGCACAGTGTGTTTGTCGGAGGTGCGACAGTGAGACCTGCAGCACGTGCGTCGTGACATTTGGTCTCCAGAAGACATCCTCCCGCTGGAAGTTTAAGCCATCCAAACAAACGAGGTGTATTGATCTCGTGTTTCTTCTACCTCCCAGGACAGGGAGGGGGCAAAAAAGCCCTGATCAATAGACACAGCGAGTTTTCTATGATAACAAGGTGCCACTGAGGGAAGTGAGGGGAGGAGGAGGAGGAGGAGGTGTGTGTGTGTGTGTGTGTGTGTGTGTGTGTGTGTGTGTGTGTGTGTGTGTGTGTGTGCGTGTGCGCGCGCGCGTGCATGTATGTGTGTGTGTGTGTGGAGGCGGGGAGTGGGGTAGCGTTGGAGAGGAAGATGGGAGGGGAAGGGAGCAATATACTCTGCAGCAGACACGTGCACATACTATAGATTTATGAGGACGGATTTTGAAACAGCCACCAGAGTCCACGCTCACAGACTGTGATGATAAACAAACCGACGAATCAGCCTATCAACACACTGACCGATCGATCAATCGGCCCCTTGAATGAACCATCAGCCAATCACTCAATCAGTATACCCGCACCAAGAACACACACCAGGATAATTTCTTTGCAAATTAAAGGGAAGACTTTTCATTCTGATCTGTGTCGGCAGGGACGGTAAAACATCCGACAATTCAGCAGTCGAAAAACAAACAGACAGGCAAACAGACAAATAAACATGATATAGCCAGCGAAATAAACTCAAAAAAAAAAAAAATGTCTATCCAAGACTTCAAGAATGTCGCTCGCCCGATGAGATTTAGGTTAGGTCAGGTTAAGCTTGATCAGGGTTAGTTTAGGTTAAGGTTAGCTGTCAGCTGACATGACGAGCCAGTGAAAAAGAAGTTTATACCTTATTCTAGGCAATTAGTCAGCCATCTATCCAAACCAGCATTTTTTTCAACATGTAAAACGCAAAGAACACGTGCAGATCTGACTCACACGCAGACTACTACAGAACACACACACCATTGTTGCAGATCCACAAAATCTCACTATAGATTAAACGATCGGAGAAGACAATTTACTGTAGTGTCGTGTCGTAGCCTGTATAACCGACTAATATCTTAGTGGTATTTCAATGTTAAAATACTGGAATGTTTACAGATTGAACAGAGGACAATGTTCACGTCTTAAGTAGATGTAAGAGTCTAGGGTTACAGCATAGATTGTGTTTTGTGCATATCCAGTCTCTCCTTGATCTCCTGCAAATCAGAGAGAGAGAGAGCGAGCGAGCGAGCGAGAGAGAGAGAGAGAGAGAGAGAGAGAGAGAGAGAGAGGAAGAGAGAGAGAGAGAGAGAGGTTGCTTTGCAGGCTACCAAAGAGAAAGTGTCAATGATGATAATTGTCAGTTGACTAGTAGGCCTCCTGCATTTTCATAGGGTTTTTAAACAACACTACACACACACGCGCGCGCGCGCACACACACACACACATACACACACACGTGCGCACGCACGCATACACACACAGAGATACACGCACACACATACACACACATGCACGCGATCATGCATATACCTATATACATACACTCATGCACGAACACGTGCGAGCGTGTGCGCGTGCACACACACACACACACACACACACACACACACACACACACACACACACACACACACACACACACACATACATAAAGAGCCCGTCAACATACGCCTATAAGATTAATACACGGAAATAACTCCTAGAATATAAGTCAATGAACTGAACCGTGGGCTACACTTGAAATAAAGCCCTTTATGCTCTCGAATAATAGACACGTTAAAACGATGGTCAGTGACTTCACTCGTGGACAGGCCGGAAAAGTTGTTGTCTTTCAGGAACTGGAGAAAAAAGGACTACAACTGCAACAAAACAAATAAAGACTGAACTGATCAAAAAACACAGGAAACGGAGACAAAAAGACTGCAACTGAAACAAAAGAAAACAAAGACTGAATTGATAAAAAGAAATCATGTCTCTCTGTTTCGCTCTTCTCTTGGTCTGTCTAGATTGTGCGTCTGTTGGTTTGTCAGACCATCTGTCCGTCTGCATGTGTGTTCGTCTGTATCTTCTGTCTGTCTTTCTGCCTGTTCTTGTGGGTAGCTTCAACCAGTCGCTAGCTGTCTATTCATTCGTCCTCTGGTGTCTGACAGTCTTTTTCTGTCTGTCTGTTTGTTTGTCTGTAAAGAGAGAGAGAGAGAGAGGAGAGAGAGAGAGAGAGAGAGAGAGAGAGAGAGAGAGAGAGAGAGAGAGAAGCGGAAGCGGAAGCGGAAGTTTATTCAGTGTAGGCCATAGCCCATTCTGAAGGGGGTACAATGTCTTGATAATACACTTTTCAATTAAACAGTTAGTTAATGACATAACATGACATGACAGCTGAGCATTGATCTATCCTTATCGCATTATCCAACACCACTTTAACAAAGTAATACAGTGCGTCTTTTAAATGCTTTGTACAAATATATGCAAACATTCTTCAATGTTATTTCATTTCGATTTGCCATGAGCAGTACGACATTAAACAGACATGGGTTTCTGAGATATTTAGGGGGGATAAAATCATTTCGCAAATCTTGGATGGCAGGACAACACAACAAAAAATGCTGTTCATCTTCCGTGGCATTCTTACACAGTGGGCACATCCTAGCATCTTCATCAGCATTAGTATACCGATACTTCTGTGTACCTATATCAGCTATTCCAAATCTCATCTTTGTCATATAATTCTTTAAGTGTCTGTCAATGTCAAGCAAAAGATATGCTTCACAATTTCTAGACGACTTAAATGTTCTATAAAATGCATACCGGTCACTGTTTTGAATGTGTTCCTCCCATTTTTGCCATCTGTTATCGATCAGCCTCTGACGAAGTTCTTTTAAAAAGACTTTGACATTTTCAACACCTTGATTAATCCAAGCAAATCCGAACCCATTTTGATACAAAAAATCGCAAATGTCAGATGCCCAACATTTCTTATTTCGTAATTCTAAACTAAGCAACATTTTGTACGCCTTATGTGGTAATCTTTCCTCATTCATACGTAAAATTTTCAACCAATAACTAATACATCGCAAACATGAGTTGATATACAAAGGATATCGGCCTGTGTCCCCATATACAAGATCATTTGGCGTTCTAGGCTGCACCCCCCAAGAATCTTTTTAAAGCAAATAGGTGAACTTTTTCTATTTCAATAACAGCTTTATCCATGCCCCATATCCCGGCTCCATCTTGTGCGATTGGCTGCACTTGAGCATCAAAAAGTTTGAGTAATACAGGTAAAGAATTATTATTTAGCATATACAGTTTTCTCAGTATACACAGTAATGCACGTTTTGCTCTGCTCGCAAGATCCTGACAGGCAGGTGTAAAACCAAGACGTGTGGTAAAACAGATGCCGAGATATTTGTAACAATTCACAACCTCCATTGCCTCACCATTCAAAGACCATCTCTCTCTTGCTGCTAAGTATCCCCCTTTTCTAAAAACCACAATACTGCTCTTTTTCATATTTACCTTGAGTTGAAGCCTTGTGGCTATACTATGGAGATTATTTAATTGGGTTTGGAGTCCAACTGGAGTTTCTGATAGCAAAGCGATATCGTCAGCCAGTAGCAAGACAAATAATTCGATGGTCTCGTGTGACAACGTCGCTCCATGTCGTCCATTCGCCATGATTTCTGATGCTAATTCGTTTATAAATAGAGAAAGCAATACAGGACTACAGGTATCT
>CM031604.1:82182955-82200455 GCA_018398815.1 Conus ventricosus
CTACCTTTATTCATAACAAATCTATTTTTTATTTTATATTATTTTATTATTATTTTATTTTTTTTATTATTTTTTATTTTTTTTAGTTTCTTTATTTATTTATTTGATTATCTAAAATGTATTTTCTAAATTGTTTCTGTATAGCTTTCGTTACTTACCTTCACTATCGTTGTTGCAGTATCATTCAGTAATGCTATTGCTTGTATTGATTCTACCACTAGCATTGACATCACAATTGCCTTCGCCTCTGGGACTGTTGCCACGGCAACCCTGCTGCTTAAGAATCCTCTAACCACTCTCCTTTCTCCCATACCCATACTTATTGACACCAAGATTGATCCTGTCTTCCCCCCCCCCCCCCCCCCCAATATTTTGACCATTATTAGTATTCCTATCAGTAATATTATTATCATCATTACGACTTTGACTCACTCACTATTTCCCTTCCAACAGCCTCGTTCTCATTCAACGCCTTCTTCCTTGTGCTGAACCCAAAGCGATCTGAAGCGATCAAAGCTAAGTGAATTTTCGTTGTTTTATTCGTTTATATATCACCTGACGAAGACCTAAGAGGTCGAAACGCGTTGTGTTTTGTCTTGTGACTCGTTTGTCCACGTTCTCTGGGCGGTTCGCTAACATTTATTTAAGATAAAGTGTAGAGTAAACGAGTAATCTCCTGATTGCAAATGAACGTCCAAAATGCACTGAAATGGAAAAAACAATCCCCTCCTTTAAATAATTGCTCAAACCGCACAGCAGCAGAAAATACCAATCACCTGATTTTATTAAATGATAGGTCAGAAAGCAAAAAAAAACAACAACAGAAAAGCAGTCTCCTGATTACCATGACTGTTTTAAAGAGCACACAAACAGAAAGAACAGTATCTTGATTTCATTTAATGATTGTTTAAAAAACCAGGTTAACACTAAGAGCAGTTGCCTAATTCCACAGATGATTCAACATACAGGGAAAGCACAGCAATCACCTGATTTCAATGAATATCTAAAAATTAAAAAAAAATTATTTTAAAAAAAAGCAGGATAACACAACAGCAATGAGTTAACTTCACCGACTGCTCAAAAAGCAGTTAACACAGAAAAAGCAGTCACCTGATTTCAATGATGTAACTGGAGATGGGGCTGTTGTTGTCGCTGTTGCTGGCAGACCACAGCATGTTCACCTGGCGAGACTGGATATCCTCCACCTGCACCTGGCCAGGAGGGTTGGGGACATCTGGAAACAGTCAGCGTTTTCTTCAAAGTTAACATCCTACATTTACTACAGTGTCACGACCGACCCTGGAGGTCTGCCCTGACAGGATCGGTCTAGGTGGGAGTGAAGGGAGTGACTGACCTCACACGCCCCGCAAGAGACCACACAATAAAGATTACGATACAACACCCATTTATTCACACCAACATACAGTCATAAATAAGCATTCCAACACACACAACATGCACAATCACAATCAAGCATTTCAACACACGACATACACACAATTAAGCATTCCAACACACGCAGCATGCACAATTATAAATAAACATTTCACCATACGACGTACACAATCACAACATTTCAACACATATGGCATATACATAATCATAAATAAACATTTCCAGCATCCATCCCTTTCCACACCATGGAGTGCCTCCACACCCTGCCTCTCCAAAGTCTACTGGGAGCACCCTGTCGCACTAGGTGCTCCAAACCGGGTCGGTCTTGAAGAGTCGTTCAAGGCCGACATCCTCGACACACACAAGCAGGCAGTGAAGAGCGCGTCCCGGGGGGGGGGGGGGGGGGGGGGGGGGGTGTGGGGGGGGGGGGGTTGGGGGGGGGGGGGAAACGTGGGTTGTTACTGGAGGTCTTGGGACGGAGATCGGGCCCGGGCCCAGTCAAGCCGGGGGCTTTTCTACCAGTCCGCGGTCCCGACCAGAGCGTGGCCTAACAGCGCGTGGCACCAACCAGTCCGCGGTCCCAACCAGAGCGTGGCCTCAACCAAGCACGTGGCACCAACCAGTCCGCGGTCCCAACAGAGCGTGGCCCCAACCAGAGCGTGGCACCAACCAGTCCAGATCGGGTGTTGAAGCCCCCGGGGGGGGGGAAAACGTAGCTGGGAGGAGAGAAGAAAGGGAGGGAAGGAAGGGTACTGGACCCCGCCGTCAGTACAATCTGAGCCATGCTGTTAAATCCTAACAGCCACTCGCATGTTTGGGCGAGGGGAGGTCTAAAACAACACAGCTCAACACGACCTGAGCATAACACAGAAAACCAATCAAATCAGGAATGTTCTTTAAACGTCTTCTCACACGAAGCAGGTAAAAGACTGCATTAAATCAACAGGCTTAAAAACCAATATGAATTATCTTCACCCTTTTTCCACTCCGTTTAACAATTTCCTTTCTTGGGAAAATTTAAACCCAAACACAGCGACCATCGCTTTATAACTCCCACCACATTTGCAAATAATAATTCAATGGCATAATTGTCACATTTTATAGCCAATTTAAAAATTTAACACAAATCCCCAAACCACGCATCCAAAACGACAAATCATGCGTACGCACGCTCGCAAAACATAAAATCGTTCTCCTTGCACGCACAAACAGCGGTGGCCGGGATAAGAGTCCGGTGAATGTGACAAGGGGCGGACGAGCGAGACCAAGAAAGGGTACCAACCTGAATCACCAGGTTCTCTCCCATCCCACCGACTACCGCATCCGAGATGCATAAACGGGAAGAAGTTTTGGATATTACTTTAGACTGGCCAGGTTAAAGATTAAATTTAAACCCAGAAAAGTGGTCTAAAAACAATATTCCTTTCATAATTTTGAAAAAAAGAAAATTTTGCGCAAAAGAGAAGAAAAAGCCGGCTAACAACAACAAACCAAAACAAACAAACCCACGAAACTGATGCTTACCAGCTACCGTGGGTGACCCCGAAGAGGCGGGTCAAACGACTCTCTCTGCCCTCTGTCCAGTCGAGAGGACAGAGGCGCAGATGCGGAAAAAGAAGAAGTGTTTGTCCCTCTCCTACAGGCCGGACTGTGGAAAATTGAAGATACGACTGTACCTTCGACGATAGGGTTTGAAAAACCCAGACCGGAGCAGGCGCTCCAGAGACATCTTCCGCTCGATTTGAAGAGCTAACCCCCCTCAGCGATGGCGGCCAAACATGCCACGCTACGTCACAGAGTGAGCATACTTCAAACTAAAAGAAATAAAGCAGTGCGACAGGTAAAAAGACAGGCGAGAGGCCGATAGACAGCAAGTTCGAGAGAAAGGTACCAGCCACCCGTTGATGCAGGATGAATAGCAGGGCAGTGGAATTTGAGAGAGAGAGAAAGCAAAACCGAACCTGAGCTAAACCCACACCAAAAGGTGCAACCCCACACCACAAGCCAATTAAGGGACGGATATACGAAACAACGACGACAATAAAAAAATTAAAACAATTCCACCATCCTAGATGGGTCAATGTCGTAGGCTGTGACAAACTGTGAAAACCCCCCCTTCTAAAAGCATCTGTTTCTCTGAGATACCAGTGCTCCTTTGAACCTTGACGCATGTGCAAATTCACACAATGGGACCGAACCAACTCTCTGTGATGGGAAGAGTACGATGAATCCAATTACAAACATTCCCGATAGAATCCCCCCGGGAATTACATAATACTACATTTATCAAACCACTAGGCAAAATTTCCAACAATGAAATAACAACCCGAACCATTGGTGTTTCACTACGTTAACATCATGAAGGGGAAAAAACTGTCATACACTTGATACGGGGGACCAAAGGGGTATAACCCGGGTTTGAGGGGAAGTGTTCCTTGACTGATTTCTCCAAGTGCTGACTACGGAGCTCGGCTGAGATTGTCAGCATTCCGTTAATTGCGGGAAAAACCTTGAAATGTGAAAATGACTCTGCAGTTCCACTGCCTAACTCATGAGTCGACGGAGGGACTGGCCGGATCCGGTCCAGGCACTGGAGAGGATGTGATCGCTCTCCAGTACAAACTTCCGGCCGTTTTTCTTCTTGGGCAGCCTGTGCGCGTGTCCAAAATCTGCCGGAGAGCTTTCAGCAATAGTAGGGGTATCGATAGTCTAAGCGGGGCAGCCTTTGGGATCGAGTCGCAGAGTCTACCGCTACCAAAATGTAGCGGTGACCGCGATCGGATGGTGGATTGAGGGTCCCACAGGTCGACCCCAACCTTGCTGAATGGCTCCCCACCAGTGGCACTGACCTAGGGGAACAGCCTCAAGCGCCCTTAGGCGTTGTCCGTTGGCAGACATCGCAACTGCGGCAGTACGGGCCAACCTGTGGAGTTCATCCCCGGCCAGAAGAAATCCGGGTTCTTACACGCTCGAGAGTCCGCTTTGAGCCCATTGACTCCCAAAATGGTTTGTGAATCATGGGCCTGCCGGAGACAGATTCTCTCCAAGCTTTGGGGGGGACGACTAGCTGCTTGGCCACCCTATCTGCCTGAGTGAAAACCTAAAGAGGATCCCCTTATGGAGTTTTAAAGCTCCCTTGGTGGGTTGGGCAGACTGAGCGGGAGATCTACCAGTTGTCGCAGGCGTTGGACATCCAAAGTCCCTGGCCCTGAAGACAAACAAGGGAAAGCAGGATCGGCCTAGCAAGAACCTCGTCGGGAGATTGGTAAAGAACGGACGCAATTTCCTGTTCCTGCTTCTTAGCTTTGGCGGTGTGGTGACTCCCACACACCCCTTTGTACGGGCAGTTCCGTTTAGACACGGACTGACTGCGTGTCCCGCGAAGGTGTTTAGTATTCCTATGATAAGGGATCAGAGGTCCGTCCACCCCCGATGGCCCTACTTCGCCACAGAAGTAGGGGGTGGAGATAGAAACGGTACTGGGGAAAGGGTGGAGGTAAAACCACCCTCCAACCCGCACACATCGTAAATGGCGCCCGCCGGGCCTTAGGGGAAACTAAATCCTTATCCACCAAAGAGTGGTGATGCCCCCGGGAATCCCTGATGGTGTCGCCAAGAGGGAACCAACACAGAGAGAAACATGGGCACTCTGAATCTCCAGAAGCTGGGATGGAACCACGTTAGCGAGGCACGGGGACTTTGGGGGAAAGGACTAGCCCCACGATACCAGGGCTTTAGGACAATCTTTCTAATGTGGCCGGGACGACCACAAGAAAACACAGTGGGGGGTGCTGAGGCCCCGATGAACTGCCTGCCTTGTTCGACCCGCTAGCAGTCTCGGGCCTTATTCCCGCTAAATCCTGTGGAGGTCTTCCTGTCCTTTATCTGGGCGGTGCCCATAACCCCTAC
The DNA here is from genome assembly GCA_018398815.1 of Conus ventricosus. Classification (NCBI taxonomy): domain Eukaryota; kingdom Metazoa; phylum Mollusca; class Gastropoda; order Neogastropoda; family Conidae; genus Conus; species Conus ventricosus. The sequence goes on from CM031604.1 coordinate 82,188,260, forward strand.
GGGCTTCAGCAAACACCTCAGCGGTATGAATCGCAGCCGCGAAACCCTGAGGTGCTGTCTCGCTATACGGACCCTCAACTCTGGGACACAGTGTTGGTGAGCTGTTCATGAGAATCAGATCCTCCAGCTCCAACTTAGCCAAACTGCGCCAGTCCCTAGCGTTTTGCGCAGCCTATCACCAAAATTGCACGAAGGTCTGTCGTTATTCTTCTTCATGGACCTGAACTTCCTCCTGTACGTTTTGGGGGAAGTGGGAAAACGCTTAGCAGAGCCAATGATGTCTTGCTTAAGAGCCCCCTTTCATTAGATGAGCACAACTCCCTTGCAGCACCAGATATCCCAGAAAAAAGGTGCATAGCCTTTTGTTCCTCAGACAATTGGTATAAACCTAGCAACCTTGTCAAAATGCTCTAAGAACCATTCATGTCCTCACTGGTTGAATCTGGAAGCTTTAACTTTGGGCCTCTAACTCTATCGCTTGCTGTCGATCAACCCCTGATTTACGATGCGGGAGACGCGAAAGAAGTTGTTCCATCTCCTCCTACGCAGAGCCTCCATCCTGTCTAGTTCTTCCCTACGGAGGGCAGCCCCTTCTCTGCGCAGAGCAGCCTCTTCCTACGCTGGGCTTTCCCCGCCTGTCTAGCTCTTCCCTACGGAGGCAGCCTCTTCCCTACGGAGGGCCTCCTGTCTGGCAGCTTTTTCCCCTCTGCGCTCTTCCCTAGCAGAGTTCTGCCTATTCTTGTCTTCCCTCGCAGGGCTTCCTGCTAGCAGCCTTCACTACGCTGCCGCTCCAGAAACATAAGGACAGAGGTGATGTCCCGGGAAGGATTCACCACTCCCGACGGGAGGATGACCCCTTGACCCGTCCTTGGGTCTCGACCTTCCCATGAGGAAAGTCCCCCGGGGCATACTCCTTACGAGGGGAGCATGGAGAAGGGGGGGCTTTGGTTTCTGCGACTAACAAGAAGCCCACAGTTGCTTCGCTATACTCTGACGCTTCCCAGCGGAAGTGCCAGTCGGGTCTCAACAGGAAGATCCCTAGCGAAGAGGTAGTGAAAGTACCCGCTGGGACTATCAGCTACAGCCGGAATAGTGGAAGTCACTGTAGTCGAAGTATGGTACTAATAGTGGGGACTCATTTAGAAGACCCCTTCTTCTTTGACGCACGCGTCGCCATACCACCAGCACGGACGTTTTCCATGACAAACAATATCCTACGGTTTTCAAATACGGGGGAAAGACGATTCCACTTGAAAAACAAATATTTTAGGGGTGTGTGTATATGTGTGTATGTGTGGTTGTGTGCGTGTGTGGGGCAAGTTCCCGGTGCTCCCACTTGGCAACACCGCGCTCCCCAGCATGAGCAAACGTGCGGTGGGGCTTTGGCCGGAAAAAAAAACAAACAAACAAAATGGCAGACGGAATCCCGGGGAGGAGGAAAAGTGACCACTAACGTCCGATACACCCCCTGTACCCAAAAACCCGGTAAAAAAAAATGGGCAAACTACAAACAGGAATGGCAGACTGGCGGCAACAGAAAGGCAAGACTTTCGGCCGTACCTGCGTAAGGCACCGGCGGAAGGAGGAGGTCTGGTCGCGGTCGACTCCCCTGGTCTCACCTCGAAATCCCGAGGGCACACCGGATGTTCCCTCGGCCCAAAAGACTCCTTCACGCTAGAGTCACCCAGCCAACCACCCACGAACAAACACGGGCAAACTGACTAAACATATACAAAACAGACAAAACTAAACAGGTACTCGCGAAACGAGAGAGACAGTCAGAGCCCTTCAATCCCGGACGAGCCCCCACAATTGTAACGACCGACCCCCGGAGGTCTGCCCTTGACAGGTCGGTCTAGGTGGGAGTGAAGGGGTGATGACCTCACAACGCCCCGCAAGAGACCACACATAATAAGATTACGTAAAAACACCCCCTTTTTTCACACCAAACATACAGTCATAAATAAGCATTCCAACACACACAACATGCACAATAAAAATCAAGCATTTCAACACACGACATACCAACATTTTAAACATTCCAACACCCCGCAGCATGCACAATTATAAATAACCTTTCACCCTACGACGTACACCCAAACACAACATTTCAACACATTGGCATATACATAATCATAAATAAACATTTCCAGCATCCATCCCTTTCCACACCATGGAGTGCCTCCACCCCTGCCCTCCAAAGTCTACTGGGAGCACCTGTCGCACTAGGTGCTCCAAACCGGGTCGGTTCTTGAAGAGTCGTTCAAGGCCGACACCCTCGACACCCACAAGCAGGCAGTGAAGAGCGCGTCCCGGGGGGGGGGGGGGGGGGGGGGGGAACGTGGCGTTGTTACTGGGGTCCTGGACGGGAGATCAGGGCCGGCCAGTCAAGCCGGCGGGCTTTTCTTACCAGTCCGCCCGGGCCCGACCAGAGCGTGGCCTCAACCCGGCGTGGCACCAACCAGGTCCGGGTTCCCCAAACCCGAGCGTGGCCTCAACCGCACGTGGCACCAACCAGTCCGCGGTCCCCAAACCAGGGTGGCCCCAACCAGAGCGTGGCACCAACCAGTCCAGACTCCGGGTGAAGCCCCCGGGAGGGGGGAAAAAAGTGGTGGGAGGAGAGAAGAAAGGGAGGGAAGGAAGGGTACTGGAACCCGCCGTCTCAGTACAATCTGAGCCATGCTGTTAAATCCCAAAAGCCACTCGCATGTGGGCGAGGGAGGTCTACTAACAACACCAGCTCAACACAGGGCCTGAGCATAAAAACAGTAAACCAATCAAATCAGGAATGTTCGTTTACGTTTTTCTCACACGAAGCAGGTAAAAGACTGCATTAAATCAACAGGCTATAAAACCAATATAATTATCTTCACCTTCTTCACTCACGTTTAACAATTTCCTTTCTTAGGAAAAATCAACACAGCGACCATCGCTTTAAAACTGCCACCACATTTGCAAATAATAATTCAATGGCATATTGTACATTTTATAGCCACATTTCAAATAACACAAATCTCCCCCCACGCATCCGAACGACAAATCATGCGTACGCACGCTGCAAACATAAAAATCGTTCTCCTTGCAGCACAAACAGACGGTGGCCGAAGGATAAGAGTCCGGTGAATGTTTACAAGGGCGGACGAGCGGGGACCAAGCAAGTACCAACCTGAATCCCAGGTTTTTCTCCCATCCCACCGACTACCGCATCACGAGATGCATAAACAGGAGAAAGAATTTTGGATATACTTTTGACTGGCCAGGTTAAAGATTGAATTAACCAGAAAGTGGTTCTCAAACAATATTCCTTTCTATTTTGAAAACAAAAGAGAATTGCGCAAAAGAGAAGAATAAGCCCGGTAACAACAACAAACCAAAAAAAAACAACCACGAAACTGATGCTTACCGCTACCCCTGGGTGACCCCGAAGAGGCGGGTCAAACGACTCTCTCTGCCCTCTGTCCAGTCGAGAGGACAGAGGCGCAGATGCGGAAAAAGAAGAAGTGATTTTTCCCTCTCCTACAGGCCGACTGTAGGAATTGAAGATACCGACTGTACCCTTTGACGATACGGTGAAGAACCAAGACCGGAGCAGGCGCTCCCAGAGACATTTTTCCGCTCGAGTGAAAAGCTAACCTCCCCCAGCGATGGCGGCCAACATGCCACGCTACGTCACAGAGTGAGCATACTTCAAACCAAAAAAAATGAAGCACGTGCGACAGGTAAAAGACAGGCGAGAGGCCGATAGATCGCAAGTTCGAGAGAAAAGGTACCAGCCACCCTGAAAACCTGCAGGATGAATAGCACGGCAGTGGAATTAGAGAGAGAGAGAGAGAGAAAGCAAAAACCCAACCTGAGCTTAAACCACACCAAGGTGCAACCAACCACAAGCCAATTAAGGGACGGAATATACGAAACAAAGACGACAATAAATAATGAACAATTCCACCATCCTAGATGGGGCAATCGTCGTAGGGGCCCCGTGACAAATCGGGGACATACAGACTGGAACTTCTTGTATTGATAGATGCATATGTCAAACCATTGTTTTTAAGACCAATGGAACTTTCATACATCTATGCTGTCACTGTATAATGGATACATTATTTATGTCAAACCATCTATTGTAAGACCAATGGAACTTTCATACATCTATGCTGTCACTGTATAATGGATACACATAATATATGTTAAACCATTATTGGTTTGTTTAAACCATCTATTGTTTAAAACCATGGAACTTTCATACATCTTGCTGTCACTGTATAATGGATTTAATATAATTTCAGTGGAGTCATCTATATGTCGGCATGCATTTATGTCGGCGTCGCTTATATGTCGGGGGACCCCTTGGACGGAATCCGTCCCTTCTTTGTATGACTAAAAACCCCGGGACGCTATTGTGGGTCTGATGGCGGCAAGCACGCTTATGTGGCGGGTTTGCTGAGATCAAGTGGCAACTTTGACAACTAATCAACCCCCCACAGTGAGTGCAGCAACGCGCGGGGAGGGTGAGTCAAGTGTTCCAGGCTAGTCCTTCACTCTACAAGTGTGAGCAGTATTCCTTGCCAAACGCTGAAACATGGCCACACAAGAAAAGATCACTCTCTGTAGCTGAAAGTGTAAAATGCTTGAAGATAAGGCGGGAGAACGTGGACAAAAAACTTGTTTCAGGATGGGGATTTCGATGAGGAACACTCGAGAGGTGTGCAAATGAGCAGAATTGTGACACCGCTGCCGCCATCCCAGGACAAGTCGGGGAAAGGAAACGACCGGCAAAAAAGAGGATGTTGAGTCGGCCTTGGCTGGGTTTTCGGCAGTTAAAACAAAAAACAGACTGTCACAGGCCCTATGCTAATGGAGAAATCTAAAGATTTTGCAGAGCGCTTGGGCTCAGACTTTACCCCAAGCACTGGCTGGTTGGCTAGATGGAAAGAACCGGATGGGCATAAAGTTTAAGCGGGCTCACGGAGAAAAAAGCTCTTCTGATGAAGCAGCTGCAGAAAACTGGTTGATGCACAAGCTTCCCCAACTCTTGGAAGAATTTCCAGAGACTGACATTTTTAATGCAGATGAGACCGGTCTTTTTTATAGAGCGACACCAGATCCCAGTCTCTGCTTTGCAACAGAGCAGCTGTCTGGGTCAAAGAAGGCACTGGACAGAATCACTGTTCTGGTTTGTGCAAACATGTCAGGCACAGAAAAGTCTTCTGTCATTCATGTTGTTGTTTTTCTCTTCTAAGTCATTTGCTGTGCACTGGTATGTTTTTCTCTTCTAAGTCATTTGCTGTGCACTGGTATGGGTTCGCGAGTTATGACGGAGTTGCTTCCCTTGACCCTGACCCCCCCCCCCCCCGACTTCACGTATATGTCGGGTCCGCTTATATGTCGGGTCAAATGGCTGGACAAACACCCGTCATATATCCGGACTCCACTGTATATGTCAAACCATCTATTGTAAGACCAATGGAACTTTCATACATCTATGCTGTCACTGTATAATGGATACACATAATATATGTTAAACCATCTATTGTATGTTAAACCATCTATTGTTAAGACCAATGGAACTTTCATACATCTATGCTGTCACTGTATAATGGATACATATAATATATGTCAAACCGTCTATTGTTAAGACCAATGGAACTTTCATACATCTATGCTGTCACTGTATAATGGATACATATAATATATGTCAAACCATCTATTGTAAGACCAATGGAACTTTCATACATCTATGCTGTCACTGTATAATGGATACATATCATATATGTCAAACCATCTATTGTAAGACCAATGGAACTTTCATACATCTATGCTGTCACTGTATAATGGATACATATAATATATATATGTCAAACCATCTATTGTTAAGACCAATGGAACTTTCATACATCTATGCTGTCACTGTATAATGGATACATATAATATATATATGTCAAACCATCTATTGTTAAGACCAATGGAACTTTCATACATCTATGCTGTCACTGTATAATGGATACATATCATATATGTCAAACCATCTATTGTTAAGACCAAGTCGAAATATTTCATGCTTCATGTCCAGCTGCATACCCCCCCCCTCCCTTCCTTCCTTCCCCTCCCTACCCCCTGCTTTCTAATATCTTCTTTTTTTTACACTTAACAGTTATGTAGTTTTTGTCATTTTTGTAGGCACTGTTGTTATCATCATTATGATACTATTATTAGTAGTGTTACTGTTGTTGTTATTTTCAGGGTGATGATAATCTCAGATTCTCCTCTTCCCTACATGCCCCCTCACCCCATTCTTCCCCCACTCACTCCCTCTTCCCCTTCTTCATTTCCTTCTTCATTAATGTGCTTACTGTTAAAAAAATGCAAAAAATGTTTCTTACCAATAAAAAAAAAAGTTGACATCCCGAGACTGTTTTCTTCACTGTTACCCATCATCCCTCTGTGTGAGTCTACGACATGTGTGAATTTTTTATGTACGAGCCTATGCACATGCATGTATGCGTGCATGTGTGTGTGTGTGTGTGAGGGGGTGGGAGGTATGTTACATATGTGTATCACTGTGTCTATGAACCTCTTGTGTATGTGTGCAAATGGGTATGTCGCATACGCAGTATGTACATACGCCTATGTGAGCGAGTGAGTCTGCACTGTTTTTGTGAGTACATGTATACCTGAAGCAACTGTGCGTGCTTCTGTATGAGCGCTTGCATTAATGCAGCATATGCAAATATAAAAATGTATGTGCATATGTGCAAGCACACGTGTTATATCATTCACTCTTCGTTTAGAAAATCTGTTCCAGACAAAGGACAGCAAAAGGAGAAACCCTCCACAACTTCCCTAGAGAGTAGCCTACGACATATCATGTTACTACACCTTAGCTGATGCTTTGGCCTTGGCATTAAAAAACAAACAAACTGTCACTAGTGTTAGTATCGGATCTGCCTCAGGTACTCATCACTGCTATCACCACCCTTCTCCATAGCTTGGATGGCACCGACTGACCATTAGTAATCATTCCTGAGGACGCTCACATTCACTGCAGATTGTTTCACGAGGTAAAAGAGAGGGAAAAAATAGTAGGAGAGTTAAGGGGAGAAGGAGGGGTGAGTTGCCAGAGAACGAAAACAGACCTGTTTACCCTGAAACGGCTATTAGTGCATTTCTTGGTTGAAATGAGTGTATCTTCCTAAAAAGTGTGTACACATCTACCAAATTTGTGAATTTCTGTAAAAGCAGGAGATCCCTCCTACAGTTCCAACGTCATCCAGATACGAGTTTGCGTGCACAATGTGCGATTTGTTACTCTTTGGTTGTAGCGCTCAAACACAATGGTTATATACCACAAGTGCCACCACCGCTCAAGAACTTATTCTAGAGATTCGTTTCGATGTATTTTTTTCTGGTTCATTGTACTCATCATATGCTCACCAAACATGTGTACAAAATACATCGAAATCGTGTAGGAAAACAGGTCTGTGAAAACAAGAGGACAGATGGTAGCAAACTTTCATACACAAACTGCAGCCACCTACCTTGCACGATGAGGCGCCAGGTGGTGGAACGGTTCTCAGTCTGCGACAGGGTGGAGTTGAGCACGAACATCTGGCAGGTGTAGTTGCTGGTGTCCCCCGCCTCCAGTCCCATCACTGTCAGGCTGTGGTCCTCCTCCAGCGTGACCTTGGCCTTCACCTCCGGGTCAGACGCGTATGTCATCTTCTTCCCCGAGTCCATCGACACCTGTTGTCAGAGCGCTGTTTTCATCAGGTAAATAGGTTTTATTGTAAAGGGTCCATGGGACAAATGTGGACATCTTTACAATTGCTACGATCGCTCGTCGTCAAGCAATAGACAATAAACTTCAAGGCCTGGGTAAGGGGTGGCCAACAGCAAGGTGACGTTATCAATGTCATGACACTTGTCACAACAGCAAGGTGACGTTATCAATGTCATGACACTTGTCACAACAGCAAGGTGACGTCATCAATGTCATGACACTTGTCACAACAGCAAGGTGACGTTATCAATGTCATGACACTTGTCACAACAGCAAGGTGACGTCATCAATGTCATGACACTTGTCACAACAGCAAGGTGACGTTATCAATGTCATGACACTTGTCACAACAGCAAGGTGAAGTCATCAATGTCATGACACTTGTCACAACAGCAAGGTGAAGTCATCAATGTCATGACACTTCAACTTGTCACAACAGCAAGGTGACGTCATCAATGTCATGACACTTGTCACAACAGCAAGGTGAAGTTATCAATGTCATGACACTTGTCACAACTGCAAGGTGAAGTTACCAATGTCATGACACTTGTCACAACAGCAAGGTGACGTCATCAATGTCATGACACTTGTCACAACAGCAGCAGCAGCACTATAATACCAACCAATGGGAAGAGAAGCACACATCACATTCACAGATAAAATATGTACAAAGAGTTGATGTTTACATGCACTTTATATAAGTCTCACCTACACAAAACACGAACGAACATAATTTCACATTTGACAAAAAACTACTGAAAACATGCACAAACACACACACACACACACACACACTAACCTTACGCATAAACAGTGCCAATCAAACAGCGGTAACTTATATATACTGCTGTCTCTTGAAGTACCCCAGAGAAACCGTCAAACACAGGCAATGGCAGACACAAGGTGACATAACTCAGATCTGATGCATCAGCGAGCAAACATGCACACAGGCCTTTGATCTCACCTGAAAGGTAGTTCCCCTGTACCACACCAGGCCATTGAACTGCTCGTCGTCCCTGATCTCGGCACAGGTAAGCGTCACATTGTCGCCCTTTCTGTGAATCAGGGTCTCACCAGCCGAGCCGTCTGAAACATTATGGCACAGTGTAAGGACATAAAGTTGAAAACATCTTTTGATCCACAAAGCAGTGTGTGAAAACTGACAGTTCTGAAGAAAGCATGCACAAACCAACATCCTCCCCTCCCTCATTACAAAACAATTACAAAAAGGTCTGAAAACTTCTTTTTTTTCCATAAACAGGAGAAGGGTTCAGGCTGGGAAAAATGGAGAGAAAAAATTTGATAAAAATGTTCTCTGAACTTTTTTTTTTTTATTTATTTTTTTTTTTTATAGTGATCAAACACCGTTCAGCCAGCCTGACTTGAATTTTGACTCCTCTGTGAGTCTAATCAGTAAACACTAGCATTAACTGTCTTCCGTGCTATCTAACAGAAACACAGTTCACAACAAAATGGTGTTCCCTGTACCACTCATAAAAATCACAATCCAATTGCCCCCTAATAACCCTGCAAGATGAGGCTAGAAGCATCAAAGGAACAGGGATATACTAGAGAGGTACTTACACCTTCTGGCTCAGTCACTCAAAACTAGGCTGGTAAAGGGGGTCAAAACATGTGAAGAGCACAACCAGTCAGTTCTACAAGCATAATGAAGCTACTTTGTGCTGACACAGAGCAACACCTCTTTTCAACAAAATGGTTGAGCTGAGAGGTGTGTCTGGCAGCAGAACAAAATACGGCATGAGGTTTATTTTTCCTTCTTCCACTTCAGTAATAATGTTAAGATGCCAAAAGTATTCTTGTCCACTGAAAGATCAGCTCATACCCTTACCCCATCTCCCAACAGATCGAAACTATGGGGAAACGAGGAATCTCTCACAGGAAAGTCTACAGCATATCAGTCAGCCTGGAAAAAACAAAACCTAGTGAAAACTGCCAGCATGATCTGCTCAGCACAGTCTGATTTCTACAAGAGTGACATCCCCTTCTTTTTTTTTTTCCTTTTCTTCTTTAACTGTTTGAATAGCAGAAGCATTTTTCTATTGTCTCTGTCATCCCCTAACCCCTTTCTTTTTGCCCTCTGTGATTCAATCACGTCTATGGATTCCCAATCCTTTCACTCAATAAGACTTCCTCGTTTTCTATTTTCTTTTAATTTTTTTTTTACTTCTCAGTCTTTTCTCTTCTTGTCTCAGTTTCAGCCAGGTTTTGACAGGTACACACAGGTGGATCCTTGCTAATGACTTCAAGAATTCAGCTCTGTCAGACTGTTCTAAGCATCTCTCTCTCTCTCTCTCTCTCTCTCTCTCTCTCTCTCTCTCTCTCTCTCACAAATACATGCACACAATCATGAAGTGGGTCCTCCTCTCCCCCCTCTCTCAATGAGACTAAAGTGGAAAAACCACAGGCTGAACAGACACAGCTAGCTCTACATCTTTAGGGCTTGTCTTGCTTGCTGGTTTAAGAGGGTGGTTTCACCTCCTATCTGGTATTCTAAAAATACATTTTCACAATTTCAAACCCTAAGGAGGTATTTCTTCATGTTCAATAGTAGCAAATAATGCAGTGATATGAAAGAATGATGTTATCAAAACTGTCACTGTTTTTTTTCCAGTATCAGTTCTGGAACTAAGAATTCATAATCCAACATAAAAATATACCAAAATGGCATCCATCCACACTTAGTCAAATAACCGCAATGACCACAAAGTTTACAGAGTCAAAATTAAACTGAAAGCATGCAAATATTTTTGTTATGCCTTCCTTCTCAAAAAAATAAAAATCAAAATCCATGCTTTGTAAAAAAAGAAAACAAGTTTGGTATGATCAAAACTGAGCAGCTGTCAAGCCTTCAAATACTGGATCATCATAAAGCTTGATTTAATGCAGGAGAAATTCATTACAAGAAGATTTTTTTTTAAGTTGTTTGGAAGGAGGACATTTCTACACAAAGACAGGTCTGTACAAGGAAGAGAACATGTTTTGTTTTTAACTTTAATGGCTAATGGGCGAGTCACTTCTGACCCTTTACTTTTCTGGAAAGTAAATGTGTTTGCCCACTTTCATTCTGTGTCATGCTTTTCTGGAACACAGTTTCAGTATGCAACAATATAAGCCTCCCTTTGTATCCCATGTCAAAGTGAAACCTTGATAACAGCAGTTAAGTGCCCATGTTGAGTGTAACAGGATCGTGTATCACACACACCAAAACACACACACACACACACACACACACACACACACACACACACAACACACACACACACACACACACTAACACAATGCATTGGGGGACCTGCTGCTCCTTAATAACAGACCAAACAGGCGACCTGCTGGTGAGAGAGTCCAGAAACAGAGAGCACTCAAACACACTCATATACAGGGAAGGAAGGGTGGAGGAAGGGATGCAGAGAGAGAGAGAGAGAGAGAGAGAGAGAGAGAGACAGACAGACAGACAGACAGACAGAGACAGATAGAAAGACAGACAGACAGAATCGGCCAGCCAGACAGACACAGCATCAGTAAGAGACAGACAGACAGAGACACAGAAGGAGAGACAGAGAGGCATGTGTGCGTGTGTGTGTGTGTGTGTGTGTGTGTGTGTGTGTGTGTGTGTGTGTGTGTGTGTGTGTGTGTGTGTGGAGAGAGAGAGAGAGAGAGAGAGAGAGAGAGAGAGAGACAGACAGACAGACAGACAGACAGACAGACAGACAGACAGACAGACAGACAGACAGAGACAGACAGACAGCGAGAGACAGAGAGAGAAACAGAAAGAGAGAGCTCTAGAGAAAGGATTTCAGATCTGTATAATCCTCTCCCCATCTCCCCTTCCACCAAGTCAGAGAGTGACAAGTTTTGAAAAAGCAGACAGAAATCAAGAAAACAAACAAAATGAAACAAAACACAAAGCAAAACTAAATCACATTGAAAAAAAAAAAAAAAAAACCTCTTAAATCAACAGCGAGCAGATTAAAATCAGAACCTGACAAATATGAATGGGTTGGTGACTAATAGTCAATGTATTTGCCACTCAGAAATCCCACAGGTCCCACTGCGAATAACTTGGCAAGTAAAGTTCCTGAGTCACTGCCAAGAAGCATGCTGCTATTCTTGCTTAATTCCAAATACAAACAAAACCCCAGGTCAACCCATGGAGAACAAAAGTGACCACGTCCCTTCACAGAATGTTACAGAACAAATCTCTTACTCTCTGAGAGGAAGACATCAGCTTCAATACTTTGTTGTTGTTGTTGTCTTTTTCTTCACAATTTCAGATTCAAGCTCACAGAATGTTACAGAACAAATCTCTTACTCTCTGTGAGGAAGACATCAGCTTCAATACTTTTGTTGTTGTTGTCTTTTTCTTCACAATTTCAGATTCAAGTTCACACCTTTAGC
>CM031604.1:82205455-82242406 GCA_018398815.1 Conus ventricosus
CACACAACACACACACACACACACACACACACACATATACACAGAGAGTCTGCACAAATTTACACACACATGTATACACACACACACACACACACACCCCAAAACCCACACACACACACCACACAAAGTGCAAAGACATACACACACAATGCACGTACTTAAAGAAAATAAACTGAACACAGTCCATACATACCCAAATATGAAGAGACAAGAAAGCCAAAGAGCAGGAGCAAATGCAATAGTTGTGGATGCATTCTTCAAATCCTGACCAAGCACCTCCCTCCAAGATTTTATACTAGTTTGTAGGTAATCTGAAATAGTAATCAGCAAAAAAAGGCAATATGTGAACAATGATTCAAAATCAATGTCTGAACTCTCTCTCTAAATTTCTGATGTCCCTCGCTATCTCACGAGATGCCTCTTTACGCATCCATCTCCCTCACTACATGTGCGTTTATCAGATGTCTGTGTGTGTGTGTGTGTGTTCTGTGAGGTGTGTCTGGGGTGTGTGCTGTGTGTGTGCGTGCTTGTGTGCATGCGTGCGTGCGTTTTCCTGTGTGTTGTGTGCATGTGTGCATGTGTTGTGTGTGTGTGTTGTGGAGAGAGAGGAGAGTGAGAGAGGAGAGAGAGAGAGAGAGAGAGAGAGAGAAAGGAGAGAGAGGAGAGAGAGTAGAGAGAGTCAGACAGAGACAGGGCAGAGAAAGAAAGAGACAGGGGTGAGAGAGACAGTGAGAGAAGACAGACAGGGGGAGAGAGGGGAGAGGGGTACGTGTGCGTGTGTGTGTGTGTGTGTGTGTGTTTTGTGTGTGTTGTGTGTTTTCTGTCTGTCTGTGTGTTTGTGTTGTGTATAATACGACAAGTGAGCACATGTGGTTGTGTGTGTGTGTGTGTGTGTGTGTGTGTGGTGTGTGTGTTGTGTGTGTGTGTGTGTGTGTGTGTGTGAGTGAGTGAGTGAGTGAGTGAGTGAGTGAATGAGTGAGTGAGAGAGAGAGTGAGTGTGTGTGTGTGTGTGTGTGTGTGTGTGTGTGTGTGTGTGTGTGTGTGTGTGTGTGTGTGTGTGTGTAACATGCCATGTATGTGAGTGTACAACTACAAGTTTGGGAGATAACCATGTTTCACAGTACTCCCATTCAATTCACCAAGCAGAAGTCTTTTGAAATATATATCTGAGCAACTTATTTTGTATGTTTAGTTACCCTCTTAGTCTTAGAAAGGCTCTCTTGTTCCATCTTTTATCTTGCAACTTAGTGGTGAATCCAAGAACTTTCAGTGTCTGAAACTGACATAGATCTATACATCTTCCTAAAAAAAAGTGACTTTTTAAAGGATTACTTTCAGATTGGTTACACTTATAAATACTAAAACATCACTGAATACACGCTTTTTAGTCTGTGCTCATCATGAACATACTGTGTTGTTGTTGTTTTTAAGTCAGTAACATGATGTTGGCATACATGCAGGCAAAACTTGCAAATGGCCTGTTACACACTTTCACAGAGCTTAATACCAGATGTTTTCAAAGCCTTGCCGACTTAATCTAAGTGTACAAGTGCCATGTTAACAATTCATTTGGGCTGGAAACTGCTTGGGAGTTCTTCATGTCAGCATTATTTCTTTTGAGAATGTCAGAGGAAAGCTGTGTACAGACTGCACACCAAAAATCAGTGCACCAAGGCTTTGCTTATGGAGCCAGGTATTTACACAGACCGGCACAATTAGGTTGTTCTGAGAATTATCATTATGTCTAAACGCTGATTCTTCTCTTTCATATATGCCTCTCAAAATACATGCTAGGCGGTTCCAAGTAGGCAGAATAAAATGAAAGGAAGTCTATTTACAGTAGACCAGCTGATAGAAGCACAAAGACAGGTTCACACACAAAAAAAACCAACCAACCTCGCATGTCAGCGCCAAGTCCTCAAAGAGAAGCTCATGTAATTCTAGATTATGACTGATGTCATCTTTAGACACACAAAAAAAAAACAAGTATGTAAATGGTGACAGAATTTGATAGTATTTAACCAAAAAACTGAGGAGAAATATAAGAGGGTGATCTCAAGTTTCAAGGCTGTCTCAAATTGAAGGCTGGGTCAGTGTGACTATTCATGAGTATGACTGAATGTTTGTGTGTGGTTATGGTTTGACGATTGTCGAGTTAATACCGACGTAACGTTGGACGGGAAAGAGGTACAACGTTTACAAACAATGAAATTCAAAATGAAATTATAAATCAAATACATACCATCCACAATATAAATTATGATTTTTCGAACGTGCCTCGTTTAGTTCGTCTCGTACCGTTTCTCCCACAGGCTGACTGGGACCCTCACACACATTGAGTCGATTGACACACAAACGATTCCACAATTCCAGCGCATATGACTTTCAGAAAAAAAATATTTGACAGAGAAAAAAGTTACATGTTTTTATACGCAACGAAGAGAGAGCAAGCAACGACAGAAAAGCATGTGCCTATCAAATTATTAATCTGGAACCACGAATAATCTAATCCGTCAGACAGCAATCACCATTTCTTTCGATAAGCACTACCTTAGCACTTTCTATCAGCATCATCTTGAAGAAATCGCTGAATGAAGGACACCTCCCAAGCATATGGAAGAAAGCCAAAGTTACACCTATCTTCAAGCAAGGGAGCCGAACTTCAGCAAATAACTACCGACCTGTCAGCTTGACAAGCATACTTTGCAAGACCACGTAGAAACAAAATAATGGAGCACATGCAAACAAACAACCTCATATGCAATGAACAACATGGCTCACTCCAGGACGCTCATGCGTAACTCAACTTCTAGACACACTGGATTGCTGGACGGAAACCTTAGACAGAGGTGGTTCCACTGACGCAATATACATGGACTTCCGCAAGGCTTTCGATTCTGTTCCACACCGCAGACTGATATTCAAAATGAAGGCTCATGGCATCGAGGGAAAAGTGCTGCAATGGACAGAAACGTTTCTCAGTGGCGGCACACAGCAGGTATTTGTCAGTGGAAGCAAATCAGAAGAGGCACGAGTCACAAGTGGTATCCCTCAAGGCAGCGTCTTAGGCCCTATACTCTTCGTCATCCACATCAACGACCTGCCACGTCAGGTACAGAGCGAGGTCCGAATCTTTGCAGACGACACCAAAACTGTTCACCCAGAGCAATGAGCAAAATGCCCGAGAGACCCTCCAGGAAGATCTGGACAGACTGCACCAGTGGTCAGTAGCCTGACTACTCAACTTCCACCCAGAAAAATGCTGTGTTCTGAAACTAGGCCACCCAGAGACTGACCAGACCTACTTCATGAAGAGCAAGGGCCCAAGCAACAACAAACATCTCCTAGCAACCACCAAAGCAGAGAAAGATCTGGGTGTGGTAGTGGACAGCCAACTGACCTTCAAGGACCATGTGTTTTCAGGCAACATCTAAGGCCAACAGAATCCTGGGCATTATACGGCGATCCTTTGATCATCTCACGGAGCATACCTTCATCCAGCTGTACAAAGCACTCGTGAGACCAGCCTTGGAGTATGGCCACTCAGTCTGGCAACCATCTCAGAAGACCCTCCAACGAGAGATAGAAGACGTTCAACGCAGAGCCACAAAACTCATTGGCAAACTGAAGGACAAACCATACCCAGAACGCCTGTCAATCCTCAAGCTGCCCAGCCTCGAACACCGTAGATGCAGGGGAGACATGATTGACCTCTACAAATACATTACTGGCATATAACACACAAGCCGGCCCAACTTGGAGCTGCATGACAGATGCAACACCAGAGGCCACAGCAGGAAGCTTGTTAAACATAGGTCCCGCCTAGAAGTGGTGTCGGCCTGGAACAGCCTACCAGAATCAGTTGTGTCCGCACCCAGCATGACCGCATTTAAAAACAGACTTGACCCCCTGGGCCAACCACCCAGCACTGAAAAACCCGACCCGGTTAAACACGACTTGGCCTAACGGCCTTCGTTCATTCGTCTTTATCGTCCTCTCTCGGGCTCGCCCTACTCTAATCTAAAGACCATCGATTCTGCTTTGGAGTAGACTGGGTCCCTCCGTGACTTTCTATCCCGTTGACTTTCTTTCCCGTTGACTTTCAACCCTCGCAGGCTGCAAGAAAATTCGACGAAATGTCGTTCGACGAAATGTCGTTCGACGAAACGTCGGACACTGAAACATTTGAGCCCCGATGCGCGATAAACTTGCGTGCCAAACGGAAACCGAAAGTAACCAAAAGTATCCGGTATCAACAAACACAAATTGTAAATGTATCGTTTATTTGGCTGACTAACCCTAACCCTAACCCCACTGTCAATAGATCTTGCAAGTGCAAGCAGCTGTAGACTGGACAACACATCGATCGGTGAACTGACGTGTAACCACGGTCTCAAACACCGACAACATCAAGTATCAAGTAAGTAAGTATTACTTCCGTCACGTGACTTCGTGCAGTCTGGGCCAGTGTGTGCATCCCGTCGAGCATGCTGCGTGCACTAGGCTACAAAAAAAATCAGACATTTCTTCCGATGTATACACTTGATTCATACATGAAAATCGTACCGAAAAAAAAATTGAGTACAAGATAAAGAAAGCACTAGTCAACTGGACCGTATTATGTTAAGAAAAAGACTCGTTTAATGATTACTGAAAATAATGGAAACCCTGACTGTAATGGTATGCCGCACACTCAATAAGGTAAAGGCGGTGCTTGATTCCAAAGATATGGACTTTATTTGCTAAGTACAACGAAGATGGTCGCCGCCATCATGCAGAGCCGAAGCTGGTATACCGTTCCGGTACAGTCCATGCTTAAAACAGCATACACTACATCTCCCCTTTTTGTAAGGCGGGAAAGTTTATCCTTCTACCGTTAAAGGTTCCTTGTCTGACGAAAACATCTTAAATGTTTTTTTTCATTATCAAATCAGTTTTCAGTCTTCCAATCATAATAAACTGTTCTTAATTACGGAATTGTGATGCAAGATTAATCTAATCTTGTAAATTTTAATTTATATCATGACTAAAATGTAAATCATTTGCACCGGGTCTTTCACCAGTGTTTATTTGCTTTTGCCTTTGTGGAAACCGGGTCTTTCACCATGTCTATTTGCTTTTGCCTTTCGTGGCACCGGGTCTTTCACCACGTCTCTTTTTGTTTTCACAACTGTTCGATGAGGCGCTGTGGCTTCTTGTGGGCCCGTGCAGATCTTCTGGGTAAGGGTTGTAGTCCCTCTGGGGATGTGGGTGTTCCTCTGGCACCCGTCTGTTGTTGGCGTAAGGGCCCCTGGCCAGGGGATGTCTCTCCAGATGTGGTCCCGTCTTCTGGGAGTTGGGTAGGAGGCACCTCTCTTCCAGGATGTGGCTGACCTGTAGAGGAGGTATGTGTGCTGGGCTGGACTGGTCTGCTGGCTGGTGGAGCTTCCTAGTCATCCGACGGTTTTCTGCGTAGGGGGGCCACCGTCAGATGTTTCGATAACCACAGATCTTGGAGCCTCATGGCATTGGATGAGTGTGCCTTCTTTCTTCAGGTCCGGGATCCAGACTGCATCACCAGGTGACAGGTTTTCTGGGTGACGACTCTGTGTCTTCTGTCGTAGCCAGTTGTCATCTTCTCACGGTACTCTCTCTCCCTCTTCTTCACCGTCATGAAATCTGGGTCTGGGGCAAGAGGGGGTTGGGATGGCATGGGACTCTGGTTTTGAGTCTGCGTCCCATGCTTAACTGGCAGGGAAAAACCATTCAGTAATGGGGTATTCCTATACATTAGGAGGCCAAGGTACTCATCATTGGTTTTCTTGATGAGACCTTTGATGGTTTGAACTTCAACCTCTCCATTAGACTGGGGATAGTGGGGTGATGATGTGACGTGGTCGAATCCCCAGGACTGTGCAAAGGACTTGAAGTCTTCTGCAGTGAACTGCGGCCCGTTGTCTGTCACGACAATGTCTGGGATGCCGTGGTGACTGAAGATCTTTTTCATTCTTGCTATTGTTTCTGCTGTTGTGACTCTACTGGAAACCAGGCCATTTCGATGTCTCTGGAGTAGTAGCAATGGCAAGCAGAAAGAGCTTGCCGTTGTACTGGAAAAAATCTGCAGCAATCCTGGACCAAAGGTCTCTCCGGAAATGGAGCCCCCTTCATGGGTTCCACCCTAGCCTTTCGATGCTTGGTGCACTCCGGACGGGTCTTCACCATCTGGTCGACATCTTGGGAGAGGCCAGGCCACCACACTGAGTTGGCAGCATTTTCCTTTGTTTTGTTGACTCCTTGATGCCCATCATGGAGGTGTCGAAGGACATCTTGCTGCACTGATAAATGGGATAACGAGCCTCTTCCCTTGGAGTAGGAGACCATCATGTACAGACATGCTGCCTCTCTCATTGAAGTAGGTCTTGAGAGGACGATTTAGGGTAGTCTTATCTGGCCAGCCAGTCTGAACATGATGCATGACCACACGCAGGATATCGTCCTTCTGTAGCTCTGACCTGATTTCTTCCAGTCTTCTGTCGCTGACTGGCATGGTCACAAGCACAGAATTGACGTATGCCTCTACATGGCCTGTCAGGTTGTTGTCCTTAGTGTCTGTCGTTGGCAAAGGGGCTCTTGACAAGGCATCTGCAGTATGAAGCTCCTTGCCCAGGACGTGGGAGATCTCGAAGGAAAACCGCATCAGTCTCATTCTGAAACGCTGGATGTGAATGGGCAGTTCGTCAATCAGCTTGGAAGAGAACAGAGGTACCAAGGGCTTGTGGTCCGTCTGTACTCGGAAGAACATGCCAATGAGCAGGTCAGACCAGTGTTCAAGACTCCAGGTAATCGCCAATGCCTCCTTCTCGATCTGGGCATACAAATGCTCTGTGGCCGTTAATGGAGCGACTTGCATAGGTGACTGGATGAAGCATGCCATTGTCCTGGCGCTGGAGAAGGACAGCCCCCAGTCCGTAGCTGCTTGAGTCAGCTGAAACTACTGTCTCACGCTCTGGGCTGTATAGAGCAAGAGTCACTGGTGACGCAAGATCTTGCTTCAGGTTTGAAGGCTTTTTGCTGATCTGGTCCCCAAGTCCATGCTGCATCTGTTCGGAGTAAGTCTCTCAGGGCTTGGTTTTCTCAGCCAGGTTGGGTACAAACTTCATGAGTTGGTTGACCATCCCCAGGAATCTTCGGATTTCTGCTACATTCTCTGGGTTTCCCTTTATACCAGCGATTGCCTTGGCTTTTGCTGGATCCCTCTTCACCCCATCTGCAATCGATTCACTTGTCCCAAGTATTCGAGGCGGGGCATGGAAAATTCAAATTTATCCAAGTTGAGGGTTACGCCGCTTTGTGACAATCGGTCAAGAACTTCCTTCAGCTTTGCATCATGGTCTACTTTGTCTTTGCCAAAGACAAGGATGTCATCTATGTGACACAGTACTCCCTCAAGCCCTTGAAGAATTTGGTCCATTTTTTTCTGAAATATTTCTGGCGCTGAAGAGATGCCGTAGGGAAGGCATTTGAACCTGTAGCGCCCAAAGGGAGTAATGAAAGTTGTAAGCTTTTGAGCTCTCTTCGTCCAGTTTGATTTGGTGAAACCCTGAGTTTGCATCAAGTTTGGAGAAAACTTTGCCATGGGCGATCTTGTTCAGCGTTTCCCCTACCGAAGGGATGGCATAGATTTCTCTTTTCACACTTGTGTTCAGCTTCGTCAGGTCCACGCAGATTCTGATGTCTCCATTTGGCTTTGGGACGACAACGATTGGGCACACCAGTCTGTTGGTGTCTCTACTGGTTCAATGACATTGCTGCTGACCATCCTGTCCAATTCTGCTTCCACTTTCTCCAACAGAGGGATGGGAACTCTTCTTGGTACGGTCTGACAAAATGGTTTGGCGTTGTCCTTGAGCTCAATATGTTGTTCATTTCGAGTTCACCCCAGTCTTCCAAAGAGTTGTGGAGATTTCATCTTCACATCTTCTTTGGACCAGAACTTCGGGGGAGGCTGATTCCCACTTTGGCGTGTCTGGTGCTTTGCTTTGCTTGGCATAGTGCGGATCACACGCACGGGGAATGCACCAGGAATGTCATGGATCAGTCCCAGTTTCTGGATTGCAGGCATACCAAGCAGTAATTTGGAGCTTTTGCCAATGTTAACTTTCTCACTTATGTGGGTCTTCCCGTGAGAAAGCTTGATGAAGGCGAAACCCTTGATCTCAAGACGCTGGTCTCCAGGTCCAAGGAGCTGACGGTCGGGATTGTGTAATTTCCCATATGCTGGTTTGAAGATGTGGTCTGGCATCACAGAAACTTGGGCTCCTGTGTCGATACACCAGATGAGTTCCTGAGATCCTATCTTCAGTCTGATGTGCCAGCCTGGATCTGATGGTGTCTTCGCCTGTACACCTCCAACAAAGTATTTTCGACTTGCTGGGTTTTTTCTTGTACCTCTCTGACTGCCAAGGAACTTCTGCAGACAATAGCGAAGTGTCCCACTTTGTTGCATTTTCTGCAGTGAGTTTTTGCAGCAGGGCAGTTTTTCTTGCCTATAGGTGTCGTCGGTTGCAGTAACCACATGTATTGGTCTTCACTGACCCTCCAGTTGGATGACTGCGTGCCGTTTGATTGTGGCCGTTTTTGTGCGACAATACCCTTTCCCCCTTTTCTGCAGCCTGCAGGGCGTCCACTGTTGCCGACTTCGTGTTTGCCAGTTCTTTCTTCGTCAGTTCTCTCATAGAAAGAGTTTCAACTGTTTTCTGAAGGGTGAGTCCAGCTCCCACGTCATAACAGCTTCATCTTTGCAATGTCGTCATGGCAAGAGAATACCAATTTGTCTCTAACCATCGTGTCGACGTTGTCAAATTTGCATGCACGAGCTTTTTTCTTTTACAGTGCGTAGCCATGCATCGAATGTCTGGGACGGTTCTCTACGCAGATTATACCAGAACTGTTCCCTCAGCATCAATTGGGGTCGCGACGGTTAAAAAATTCGTCGTACTTACGCAGGACGGTTGCGTAGTCATTTTGGGCTTCTGCTGGGAACCTTTCGTCAGCATTTTCAGGGTTGTCTCTGGCTGGTAGGTAGGCAAAATTCGAATAGATTTCGATGCCTTCATCGCCGATGTGGTTTAGGAGAAGTCCTACCTTGACGACGTTGGGCTTTGTTGTTGCGCCAGTAGCCTGAAGAAAGATGTTGAACTTCATCTTCCACTTGCTCCATTCAGCAGATAAACACGCATGTCCAGCGAGGAGGCTGCCTGGTTTTTGGAGCTCCCGTTTAAATTCATTTTACATCTTTTACGCCTTGCATCTTTACTCATACGAGTAACCGTGAATTTTAATAATCAGCACTGTTAGCTGTTGGTAGTTTAACGCTTATTTCTTTTCTTTTTTTTAACGAAATTGTGTTTTAAACCCTTTCAGGTAAGGTGAGTCTTTCTTATTTGGCTTTCAAGATGGCTACCGGCGTGTTGTTCCTCGGCTTCGTTAAAAGTTTTCTATTTTTCCTTGCTGTTACCACATGTGACAGGAACAACAATATCCCTAGCACTCAGTTTAATTTTGAAATTTTAGATGTAGACGTAGACGCCTTAGTTCCATTTTTGCAGGTTTTAAAACTTTGTGCAACCTGAACCATGTTAGTCTCCTGTGTACACCTGTGCCGAGTACTGTTCTCACGTCTATTACTAGGCCCAGATTTGAACCCCTGATTTCAATTAACATCAGAAATAGTACAGTGATAAGGAATTGTTTGAATAAAAGAGTTAGACATAGAGGAGTTAAATCATGGCTTTTAAGCCTTATCCTGCTATCGGGAGACATTGAACTCAATCCTGGTCCGTCCACCAAAGTAAAATATCCATGCGGAGTTTGCAATTTGAGAGTCACATGGAAACATAAAGCAGTTGCCTGTGACGTCTGCAATACATGGAGAGAACTAATAAATACCAATCCTAGCTCAACCGCCCTCAACCAGTTTCGGGCGGTTGCCCTAGGCTAGGTATTTATTAGTTCTCTAACTAGTAAACCCTACAAACATGCATACTGTGTAGGATTATCCGTTTTCAATACTAATTTACTAAACTTTTCAGATTTTAGTTTTTGCTTAATCCTGTGTTTTTCCTGATCATTTTCAATAACATCATTTTCACGCATACATTCATCAAATGCGTCTCTGTCTTTCATGTGAAATAAAACTACAGTCTTTAATTGTTCTCTAAAGTCTTTTAAAACTGAGTTATATTTTTGACATAAAATCCACACACTTATTCTAGCATGTCTTCCACTGAAAGCCAGTTTTGACAAAGTATTTCTTTTTTTAACTATGTCTCTTTCTGCCGAACAGTCATCTATAATAAATAGTGTCTGCGTCACTTCTTGTTTACCGACTGTGGGCCTCTGTCACTGGTAATATGAGAAGGGGTAAATGACGGGGCCCACAACCCTAATTGCTGGTGCCGACAGTAAGAACTTGTAAAGGGAGAGATAATAGCGGGCTTGCGGCGTGAACCTGACCAGGAATGTTAACGTGCGATCGGTTATTTATAGTGACAGTCAGCAAGGCTATTTTTGCCGCAGCATACGCCCCCCACCTATTTTACAGAGTTTCGCAGAGAGCGGTGCGAGAAGGTTGCAGTGGCGCGTGCAACGCAAGAGCTCTTCTAGTGAATTGTTAATCATTAGGCGACGAGCTCAGATGTCGCGCCTGCACATTCAGCCAATTGGCAGGGAGTATAACGTCATTTTGGCAGGGGAAGCTTTGTGTTAGCAACCAGACATAGCTGTCTTGCCATTCCCTTGTTGGTGTTGATCTGTGAAGACGTGCGTGTTTTCTGTGAGAAAAGTGATTGACTTTAAAACTTTGGATTGGATCGGCGTCAGCTGTAGTGTGTGGACATATTTTTGCTGTGTGTGTTAATATCTCTCAAAATGGCAAGTGACAATTCTCTCAGTTCGCATGATTTTCAGAATACGCAAGAATTAGACGAACAAATTGTAGAATGCTTGGCGCCTGCAACTGGATTGAGTCAAGAACTCGAAAATTTTACATTGCTTGAAGAGTCTCCTTTTAATGTGGAGCAACAAGAAGCTATTGACGACCATATTAAATATCATGCTGATATGATAACCTACCTCGGCATAAGAAAAACCGGCGCTGAAAAATCAATGCCAAAAAAAACAAAAAGCAGCCTGGCTTTTCTAGAATCTTCTGAAAAAGACAAAACTATCATGACAATAACCGAGCTGGATACTTTCCTTAGGGGAAAACTTGTACAAGATGATGAGACTGATGTATCAGAGGATGATGTTGAGAAATTTAATAGATGTAAAAGCGTTCATGACATGATTCCTTTTGTGAAGAAAAGCTGGAAGGTTGTGAAATTTAATCAACGAAAAACCATGCACCATTCACTGATTTTGGGTTATCAGCTTGGAAAAGCAAAACAAGTGTTTCAAAAATCAAAAACAAAGAAGCAGTCGTGGACATCCTTTGTTAAAGAAAAATGTCTCATTCATGATTCATATGCAAGAAGGATGATTCTGCTGTCAAACGCCTTTTACCACTTCCCCAAGTTTCATAAACTGGGAATGAGTTTTGATGATTTACTGAACAAACGCCATAAAATTCTAACCTACATGTCTGAGAATGAAGAATTTAGAAAGTTCTGGCAATCTGAAGTCTGATTGCTTTCAAGCTTTGGCGGACCGGTAAAACCGTTCGGATCCGAACTGTATCTAAAAATAGTTCTTACTTCACCTGCTTCAATGTCCTGCTTCGCTGTTTTGCTTCACCTGCTTCAGGCTGCCTTTTCAGGCGGCCGCCGATAGAACTTTGAAGAGATCTTGTGATTATTGATTCAGGACTCTGATAAGGGCTTTTGGCGGCTGTCTCGAATTTACGTCGTTCAAGTGTGAACCACAAAAAAGCCCCTTTCACATTCCCCCACAATCACCATCCTATCTACACTCCCTGCAACAAGTTAAGGACCGTTTACAGAAATTGCTGTTAAATGTGTTTTAATACAGACAGAGGAAAACAGTTTACTCGAATGTTTCGCCCAGTCATTCAGCCACCTGTGGCTACAATTTCAATGAAAGCCATTCACACGTCGTTGAACAATCAGTAATAAAAAAGAGACACCCCCATTTGAAAAGTCAGCAGCAGTCAATAGTGGGTGTGGCCGCCATTCTGAGCCACACATGCTCTGCACCGACGCCGCATGGAATGAACCAGGGTTGTAAGGGTCTGTTGCGGGATGGCCTGCCATTCCTGCTGCAGGAACTGGGTCAGCTGGGCCACATCAGCGGGTGGAGGGTGGTTGTCAGCAACTCGTCTACCCAGGACGTCCCACAGGTGCTCTATCGGTGCCAGGTCTGGAGAGCGCGATGGCCATTCCATGCGTTGGATCCCCTGCTGCTGGAAGAAGTCTCGTACCACGTGGGCTCGATGCGGAGGGGCGTTGTCGTCCTGGAGAGTCGCACCAGGACCCATGGCCTGGAGAGCTGGCTGCACAATGGGGCGGACGATCTCATCCCGATAACGCTGACCAGTCAAAGATCCCTGGATGACGTACAGGGGGGTTCTGCCATGGAGATGAAAACCACCCCACACCATTACCGAACCACCTCCATAACGGTCGACCTCACGAATGGTGGCGGCAGTGAATCGTTCTCCTTGTCTGCGCCAGACTCGTCTCCTGCCATCATTGAATGAGACAGTGAAACGTGACTCATCGGTAAAGAGGATCCTCGACCACTGCTGCCTGTTCCAATGCTGATGGAGGCGGCACCACGCCAGGCGGGCCTGTCGGTGACCCTGAGTCAGTGGAATTCGGATGGCTGGCCGACGAGACTGGAGGTCAAATTCATGAAGGCGGTTGCGGACAGTGGAAACGCTGACATTGACATTTGCTGCTTGCATGAGGCGACGTCTCAGCATGGTGTTGTGACTGTTCTGTCCCGTAAAGTTGACAGGTAGAGAAATCAGTCATCCCGTCGACTGGTGCAACGAGGACGTCCAGTGCGCGCCCGTTCTTCCGTCCTGCCTGTTGTCGCATAACGTTCATTGAGTCTGTGAATGACTGAGGCCGGCACCTGAAGACGTCTGCCCACCTCTCGTAAAGACACACCCTCTGCTAGCCACGCCAGAGCGCGCCCGCAGTCCACTGCACTCAGTCGTCTTCTTGGAGGCATGTCTGGTTGTGTCGTTTTTAATGCCCTTTCTGATACCCATTTTGGTGCAGTTTGTGCGGGTCAGTGTTCACAGTTGTTAGTGCTTGCACGTGCAACCTGCCGAATCGCTGCACATGCCCGGTCTGGTCAGCAGGGGCTTGTTCCACGGTCAGTGCAATTTCCTCATTTGCACGAATGTCCCGCCGCTGGCGAGGCATTGAGTGGCAGAGTGGTGAGTACAGGAATCATACCGGTGTGTCGAGCAATGTTTCAAGTACCGTTCTGCTGCATTTTTTTTTCCTAAATGGGCGGCCTGGCCTTTTTTACTCATTTCATTTAAGAAGATACAAAAAACGTAGGGCGTTCCTTAACTTGTTGCGGGGAGTATATTGTGTGAATGATTCTCATGTGTGTGCGTATGTGTGCGTGTATGCATGTGTGTGTGTGTGTGTGCGTGTGTGTGTGTGTGTGTGTGTGTGTGTGTGTGTTTTTTTTTTTCTTCAAAATTGATATGTGATGGGCGTGAGTTGTATGTGAAAAAGGGGGTTTTCGCGCAAAATAAGATGGGTGGTCTTGAGCGAACATATTTGCCTTCTCTTAAGTTCTTATTCAAGTCGTCCTCAAGTCATCCTCAAGTCATCCTCAAGTTCTTACTCAAGTCACTTCTAAGTTCTTACTCAAGTCATCCTCAAGTTATCCTCAAGTCACTTCTAAGTTCTTACTCAAGTCATCCCCAAGTAACTTCTAAGTTCTTACTCAAGTCATCCCAAGATCATAACTAAGTCATCCTCTAAGTTCTACCAAGTTCTTATTCAAGTCAACTTATAATTATTTATAAAGTTCTTAAAGTATTATTGCATTTGAAATGGATCAAAATGAACTTTTGTTGTTGGTGGTTTTGGCATGCTTTTTTGTTCGGCTTCTGTATTTAGTGGTTGAGATTTTTTTGACTGCTTTGGTTTTTGCTGGCGTTGTTTATATATTTTATAACCGTAATAACCACCCCCAACAGCAATGGCGCTCAAAGTGACAACTGTTTTAAGTTCAATATTCCATGAAGACTTTGGCGGTGTATGCAACCCTGTTGTTGTAGGTCTTGAATCATCTTGTTCTGGTGTTTTTATAGCTGGCATTGAAACAACTGGCTGCGGCTCTAGCACTTTTTCATTATGGGCTATAATCTGTGATTGTAACTGTAATTTTCTTTGTTTGTTCCACTCTGCTAATCTTTTTCCTGCTGCAACACGCCCAGGCTTTTTACTGGTCACTTTCTCCACCTGATTCAGTGTTTTCTGATTCTGATCTGCTGATTTTCTGGCTCGGTCATTTTTAGGGAAAAAAATCTATATGATTAAAAGTAATTAATCCCACGATTAGCGGGACAATAATGTTCCAAATCTGTAATATAGATCACATCCTAGAGACTCTAATGACTTTGTTAAAACTGGATCCTGCGTTAAATCATACATAAAGTCTTGTTCAGAATCAATAGGCGCAAATTTACTTACTAGTTTAGTGTACAAACTAAGAACTGTTTGTCCTACACTTTTTACCATTCTTGATCCCAGTTGCGCTTCATACCTGTTGTGATACTTTACAATGTCTTGTGGCGACATCTGTTGAATCTGTTCTATGCTGAATTCATTTCCGAGGAACTGTTTTGTTTTTCCGCATGCTGCCAAAGAATACAGTCTTTCCTTTTTGGGCATAATAGCTTGGTCATCAACTTGATCATTTGTAATCATAAGTTCAGGAAGGTTTAGTAGATCATCGCCGTTCATGTTTTTTATTAATTATAATATTTTATTTTTAAAAATGAGCACCGAAAAAACTGTTACCAACCTTGTATACCATTTTGCTGTTATTGGAGGCCTAAGTGTAAGATACACAATGCTTGGTAAAAGCCTGTTAAAAATAAAACCGGCAGATCTTGGTAAACTAGACTTTAAGGATTCAGCAAAGCTAATTGCTGTTATAACAGCTTCGTTTGCTACGAAAGATTTTCTAGTTAAGCAAGGAATAATTCCTGACAGTATCAATATGTAAAATTAAAAAAATACATTTATAAAAATGGCTTCACTCGTAATGATGATAGGCGGCGCAGTAGTGAATGCGCTTGCTTTTAGCGGAAGTAATTACGCATTTAGTAAACTGCGGGATGACGGTGAGAGAAAAAGACATAACAAAGCTATGGAGCAACTAGCAGCTGCACAAGATTACTATGAAAAGCAGAGAATTGAGCAGTTAGATTTTATTAACGACAAACTGAAAAAACAGGGACATGCAGCTTACACATTTAAAGATGTTGGTCAAGCAATAAAAGAACATTATCTTGTAACAGGCAAACCAATCGAGACATTGCCCCCACCAAAATTCAGCGACTTTTATCAACCATCAGAAAAACAAAAGATGCAAGAAATCGTGTTTATCGTCTTTGGTATGACCGTTGTGTATTTTGTTGCACATAATATTGGCTGAATAAAAATGAACAAAATCTATTATTCGTCAAAAGGATATTGGAAGGGAATTACGGCAATAAAAAAGCTAAGCCAAGCAGCGGAGTCAGTGAACAAACAGCAAAGGAATGGTTATCAAACAAGCGATTTGGCAAATTTATTTACCTGCACCTAGACGAATACAGAGACCACACTTTGTGAATACAATACCGAACGACACCCATCAAATGGACCTTCTATATTTACCCCATGATACGATTAGACGAAAAAGATTTAAGTACGCACTTACAGTCATTGACATAGCTTCAAGATACAAAGATGCAGAACCATTAACACAAAAGAGTGCTTCTGCTGTTGCTGTTGCCATACAACTGATATACCAACGAGGCCCGCTAACTTATCCTCGCATGATTCAAGTCGATGATGGAAAAGAATTTAAAGGCCAAGTGAATCAATTATTGTTAAAACATAGAGTTACCATTAAAAGAGGCATTCCAGGAGTTCACAGATCACAGGCTTTAGTTGAAAACTTTAACAAACAGTTATCTGAAAGACTTTTTTCCTACCAGTATCACAGAGAGCTGATTGACAATTCTCGCAACACAGAATGGGTTAGAAGACTGCCCTCAGTTTTGCGCGCAATGAATAATGAAGAATTTAAAGGGCTAAAACCAGTACAAGCAATCAAAAAACAAACAATAAATGTTGCTGAAGACTCCAGTACAACCAGCAAACTATTACCGTTTGGTTTAAAGTAAGGTACTTTATTTACCGGGGAAGCAGAAGGGGACACTCGCATCAGGGCAACAGATCCAGTTTGGAGTGTTGATCCATATGAAATAAAAAGAATTGTAAAAATGAATCCGCCCGTGTATTATTTACGAGAAACTGACACAACAAAACAACCAGCTCCTCAAAGATCTTTTGTGAAGGAAGAACTGCAGATAATCCCACCAGACACAGTTCCAGTTGCTTAATTAATTTACAGAAATATATTTGTGTCTAAAATGGAAGCTCAGAATGAAGCACAGAACGAAACAAGAATGATAAAGGAAGAGACCTTGGAATTGATACGGAATCATATGAACAAATTCTGTTATTAGACATACATTTACGAGGATTCATCGCACATGGCAATGCATCCAGATCGCCTACAGCCCAAAATCCCAAATTTTGATTATCAAATATGGATAAAGAATATCTTGAAATAATAAAAAAAAATTCGAGCACATCAAGCAAACATGAAAATAATTTGGCTGAATTGGATAATGATATGATTGAGCTTATAATAAAAAGTTGAGGAAAAATATAAACCCCGGTGAAGCCCCTGGTGAAGAGATATATATTATACCGTTCTCCATGTCCAATTGCATATGAAAACTCTGGATTAACAAATACTCGTTTTGTGTTGTGCTGAAAGAGTTTTTTTTTTACAACTGTTTTGATCTCTGTGATTAGATCTATTTTTTACGTTGTCATGATAAAAAAGTAGTTTTTTGAACAATCTTCTTTGTAGTTGCATGTGATATTTTTTGATCCCAAAACCCCACTTCAGATATTCCTTTGCTTTTTTTAATGGTTTTTTCCGGCTCGAAAACTGTACATTTTCGCCTTAAAACCCAATAAACTCCCTTAATCACCCCCAATAATTCATCCTTCATTTTTCCAAAAACCCTTCTTATTAACGATGAATGTAAAGGCAATTTTGGGGTAATCAATGTATCATCCATCCCCCATGCCCTTTAGCTACTTCTATTTCCTGTCTTTATAGATGTTTTCAGTAGGGGTATCATAACAAAACTATCGTTGTGTAAAGTACTCTACTCGGATCAAGGGGTTTAAAATAGTCATAAAGAAATTCTAACATCAAAAAACTTTGATAATTCAAAAAAATAAAACCCCAAAAAAAACAGGTTTGTCCAATTTTACTTTCTTTTTTTTTTTAACATTCCAAAAAACGATCATAAAACTTTTAATGTCCTGATATTAGGTTTGGGAAGTCTTTTTAATTGCTTCGTTTCTTTGGTAACCATCTGACATCTTTACGCTTGTGTGGGTTTTCCATAGTCTTTCCGAAACAGCTGTTGTTCATCAGCTTGAAAAAGTCTTTTTCTGAAGCATCTGTGGATTTAGTTCTAAGATCAGTGTTCTTCATGATGTAATGGTTTCATGACATGTTTTTGGTCAAAAGCAATTATACGATGAACTGCTGTAGCTTTAAACCATGTCTTAAATAAAATTGTAGAAGTCTGTAATGACAGACATAATTTTTTTTGTCGCGAAGATTAGGCACAAGTTTAGGCGGCTCTGTTTTTTGCCATCTTTAGACTTTCTGCTGCTAATGGGTAGTCATTATGTAGGTCTGGAGTTCATGAGGAATATTCTAAGTCAACTTCTAGAATAAAGCCTCTTTTACGATCAGCTGTAAGAGTATGCAGTTGTTCTACAAATTTTTGAATGTCTTCAAACACCTTTTGTGCACATTTTAAAGTTACGTAATGGAAGTGATTGCGCCATAGCCCAACCATACAGATTGTTTGCATCTAAATACATGAGATAGTTAGACCTTTTACTTGGATCATAATCATCTGGTATTTGTTGTTTGCTTTACAGTAATGATGCGACGCCATACTAATTCCTCCACGCAATCCGCTTTCAATCATCTGAATCATTGGTAAATCTGACAATAAATCAATCTTTTCTCCAGTAAACTTTAAGAAGCATCCCAACTCATCCCAGGTGCAGAAATGTAATGCGCGGGATCCAGGCTATAATGTTTCATGCAGGTCTTTCTTGTAATTTTCAAAAATGTCCGCCAACAAACAAACGTCACCATCAAGTATGAATCATGATAGTCTCCCATCGTTTTACACTCTAACTTCTGCCATGCTTCTTGAGCATGCTGGTAATCAGAATCACTGATGTCCTTTCCTCTAAGACTAGAAAAGAACGCGCCTTTAGGTGGAAGTGTATCTTCGTCAAACCTTTGCCAACTGTTCATGTACTCATAAGGGTAAACGCCCTTTCTAACAAGAGTTGGGTCAAATATTCTCCTGTTATTGGGCAGGACTTAAGACATAGCCAGTGACTAATGATCCCATCAGTGTTGCATAGAGTCATAAAAAGACATGTTATTTAAAGTGAAACACATGTACTTTTCTGATGACTGTGCAATGCATGTTACCCTGAAGGCGTTGGAGTCGCTGGAGTTGCTGGAGTCGCTGGAGTCGCTGCCTACTGCTTGCATTATAAGATGAGAGTCGTAACCTCGCAAGTTATGAAAGAAGATGGCAGCCTCCACTTCGCTGGGTCAAACTTAGTTGAAGATTGCAGTTGTTATGCGCTGCTCCTCTGAACTTTCCGCTAATGTGATCATGGTCTCTTACTGTTGGATTTACACTCTTGGGCGTTAGCCCTAAACCACAAATCCAACAACGTGTGGCTGAGTCATACTGTGTTGGTCTTTAGGCGTCATCTTGATTTCAGATTAAATTCAGATTAT
Source organism: Conus ventricosus (assembly GCA_018398815.1). Taxonomy (NCBI): domain Eukaryota; kingdom Metazoa; phylum Mollusca; class Gastropoda; order Neogastropoda; family Conidae; genus Conus; species Conus ventricosus. Next base: position 82,224,566 of record CM031604.1, read on the forward strand.
TAGAACAGACGTCACGCACTTGCTGCATGCGTTTTAAGAAGTATTTTGCAGCATCGGGTCCTCTATACAATTCTGGTTCCGAATGTGCGCCATCCGACCTGACAACAATGAAGGCAAATGAACAAATCTGATGATTACTCATTAAGACAGTTTTCGGAAGTTTCTGTGGGGTTGGCCCTTCATAAGGGACAATAAGCAACTCGAAGTCTGCGTAAACAACATATGGACTCGTTTGCAGCCGTTTCCAGTTCTTAAAACTAACTTTAGATCCAGGTGGGAGCGTAATTAGTTCTGTCTTACAGTCTACAGAACTTTTACAATGTTTTTTATGTTCAAGCGCGGTTTGAATGGATGGAATTCTTGTTAAACATTTTCTACAGAATTCTTGTTTGTGCCCATCTTTTGAAGTATGCTGCATTAGTCTACTCATTGTGCGTATCAATGTGTAATGTTGAGGCAACCCTGTTGGCGAAGACATTATGAGTAAGTCCACATGGCTTTTGGCCGATCGCCTATTGGTTGGCTGTCTTTAACACTCTAATAGGCACCAAATTTGTTTCCTCAGACCATGTGTATACATTAACAGTTATTGGTTTGTTTTGTTCTTCAAACAGATCAATTTTGTCCGCTAACAGGAAGGATATTCCACTAAAGTTAAGATCATTGATTAAGGTTCATACTTAGATTACTCTCTCTGCGTTTGTGCTGACAATGCAGCCTTGCAAGAACACTAACACCACATAAAACCTTTGTTGTCTGAATTCTTATGTTTTAGAACTGCCTTTTTGCGACTAATGCTGAGAGGTATGAAATGTAAGACTTTTCCCTACAATCGGCTCATACTTAGCCTTTTTAATCTGATCACTAAGACTTCGCCCTCTACCTACCAGAGCCTCCTCATTTATGGGCTCTTCAGCAGCGGCCACATCAAACTGTGTAAAGCAATTTGGTCTGCCCAACCAGGTGTTAAGTCATTATGAAGAAAAGAATAACCCTGTTTGTATAGTTGAGACCCAGCCTTCTATATTTCATCATTTATTGTTATATAGTCTGATTAAAACAGTTACATGTACTTTTTAACTGGTGGTCTGATTGTTAGTTTACCTGGAACTTGAGAAATAGCCTGAACAACACTTGCCTGAACGTTTGTTGGATCAATGACATCTAGATTAATATCTATTAAAGCTTTTGATAAACGCTCTCCCCCGACATATCCTTCAAACAATTCGTCTGGTCCGTCAATATCCTAGCCATAGTGAGTTTTCTTTTCTAACTCAAATATTTATTTAATTAACAAAATACAACGACTCCAAAAGTCCGTCTTAATCAAATCAATAATCAACGGTCTTTTTGTGCTTCGACTAATAAACTAAAGTATAAACGCCTTAGATGTATGTTAATGTGAGCTTTTAAAACAGATTTAATGTCTCGTTTTTACTTTTTTTTTAAAACCTTCCTTTTTTATCATGTTTGTGTCTGGCTGTTGAGAAAAACTTGCCCTTGCCGTTTTTTTGAAGATCCAAACTTTTCTTTTATATCATCAAAATCGCCTGTAAACGACTAAATTCTTCATCCGTGATGTTTTGAGTCAATTAGTGCATTTTTAAGGTATGTACAGTTTGAATCGAACTAAGTTTAGCTGTTATAGTTTGACCCATAGCTGTGTGCTTTTGGAGTTTAAGTTTTTAATTTTTAGCTAGCAGCACTTACAGCTAATGAACACAGGCCGAGAGGTAAAGACAAACCGCCTAGAGGTAAAGCTGCGGGGCACCTATGACCGTTGCAAAGAGGCCTACCCTTGTTCCAGCAGATAAGCACTATAGTTGATTTCCAGTATTAACCATATGTAACAGCGTTAAAGGCAAGCAGAATAACTTCGTTTGGTTTCCTGTATTTTGAAAGGTCCCCTGGCTCTTTTTGTTGCATTTGTGTAATGTTGTTTAATCAAAAAGGATTTTATGTCAGGGGTTTCTACTATCCCATCTTTTGGCGAATCTGGTGCTGTAGTCTTTTGGATAATGCTTAACAGACATGCTTTTTTAAAAATAAAAAATAATTTATATGTATATCTTTTATCTGTTATAATGAATCTTCAGCTGCGCATCATATATTAAAACACAAATGTACATTAACTGTTTAATCGCCCATCTTTTTCTTTATCAATTGAATGTTTATTCCGTCTTTAACAGTTCTCCCACTTCCATGCAACTGAATTACCCTCTGTTACCTAGGTCAAGCCCATAAACCGTATTTCGTTGTTAAATAATCATCAAGTCTAACACTGTGAAGTGTAGGATCTTTAGACACAAGGTCTACTGTTCGACTTCTCACCTCCCACCACCCAAACAATCTTTCTTATTTCGTCAAAATGCAGATGAAGGCCTAAGCTGCTAGCGTAGAATTTGGTTAGTACTACCCTCAATCGAACCATTGTACTATTGTTATTTTTAGATTAATAAACTTTCACTTCCTCTTTTGAATGGTCTTCATCTTCACACAGCAATAAAATACCTTAGCGATCTTGCTGTGGCACAAAAACTAAAATTCCATATAGTGTCTGCCCTGCTTGTTATGATATTTAGAATGATGATCACTCTTTCGTAATCTATTGCTATTTTGACTGATTATTGATGCTGGATCAGCCTTGCTAAATTAGGTTGCTAAAACGTCAAACCTAACGATATGTCAGAATGCTGTACTTTGCTTCGGTGTCTGAGTTCTATAACACGTTGGTATCATTAAAAGTAGGTTCATATGACAATCTGTCTTTTAATCTCCTTGAAAGTATGGCGCATGCCGCTTTTTAACAACTCAAATCTAAGGGAATAGAAAGCGATTTCCAAACCAAAATTTACAGCTACTACTTTTTGCCCGTCTTTTTAGCAAATCTCAGCGCCTATTCTAGGTTTTAGTGCTCTTCATTTTCCGATTCCTTGAACGCAAAGTCAACCCTTTCATTCGCGGTTAGCCATAGATTCAAAAAGGTTAAAAATATTCTGCATCGTGCAAAGAAAATATTTCCTGCCCCTCAAGTTTTAATAGAATTCTTAACGATGCCCGTTCCCAATTCTGGACAACTTCCTGTTTGGTCTGTGCTGATTCAGTTCTATTGAAAGTAAGTTGCGCAGAGCCTGGCACAATCACTTTCTCTGCTCCTAGGTCGGAAATTGACAGTAAAGAATTTGATCTGGCATCAATAGTAAAAAAAAATAGATGGATTATTTGGAACAAAAAATTCCGTTTATTTCCTTCACCAAAGGGCTCTTTCAGTCTTCTATGCGGGTCAAGATTGAACCATATGCTTGTGACATATTTATAAACCAAAATAAAAAAGTTAATTATTTAAAACATGGCAGGAATTGAAGGTGTAAGAAGATTATAATGTTTTGATCCGGAGACGACATAGTGAAATGACTCCCTTGAACACAGCATCGCTCAGCCTCCACCCTCATTTGCGCGTGAATTAACAGAAATTAAGTGTTAGATCATGTACCACGAGTTTAGGCCAAACCTCCCGAATTTATACCCCTGATGATTTTTGAATAACAATATGCCATATTTAATGTAAAAACGGATCAAGAGCACTTGTTCACTTACAACTAAACAGACCATCAAAGTTTTTAAAAAAATTACAATTAAACAAAGACACGGGATGAGCGAACAAAATCGTCTGGTGGCATATCTAAACCAAAAGGGATGCAGTTTGCTAAGACTTCAAAACACACTACAAGAACTCCCACAATAACCAAATCAAAACATGGAACTTAAAAATTAAATCAATCAGCAGGTTGAATGTAATAGAACAGAAACCAATTTTTCAGAAAAACAGCATTAAAAACTATACACGACCCACCGCTACCCATGCGAGAAATAGCGGCCCTTGATCATGCTTTGAGAGCATCAGAGGCGAATTAACAAACAATAGCAAACGGTGAACTAGATGAACATATAAAAAGAGAAAAAGAAAAACTCGTTGAGGCTGATGACGCCAACTTTAGGGCATGATATTAAAGAAAGAATAACCCAAAGACTAAAAGATCTTGAACAAGAAGATCAGCAAGACAGAAGTGTTGTCTACTAACCGAGAACAATTACGAACTCAAGTGAGCAGAATAAAGAAACCATCCAAAGAATTTTATATGAAAACACAACGCTAGCAGAAACGAATACGAACACTGTTTTAGCAGAGAGCAAGGAGTCACATTAGCTAGCTTTTCTAACGGCCTTAGGTTATGCAATAAGTACACTGGTGATGGCTATTACAGGCGGCGGTGGTCAAAGCCTAGTCCATTGTGCTCCACCGCCATCACCTCCATCCCCCACCTGATTAAACATGGTAAAAAAAAACAGCTTGATCATCTTGCGGGTTTTTTAAAAAAATTAGTCCAGTAAAGCCATGGATGCTTTACCAAGTATTATTAGGGGGTGTTGTTAGCTGGCTTTTGTCAACTGCAAGCAAAGTAGTTGCTTATGGCCGAGCACATATGGACATTAGTTCTCTTAATAGTAGGGTTAATTTTTAGTAAGATAAAGACCAAGTAATCCTAGCCAGATAATCAGAAACAAGTGCTTGTCTTTATCATAATTCATGGTCATTATTTTTTTTGACTTCAAACGTCCTTTAGCTTTGGACCACGGGGATTGTACTTATACTTGGGGGTCATCTTGTTTGTTTACCTGCTTGCCAATATTACAGCTCAGAATTTATTTCGTTTTTCCGACTTCTGTCTTGCCTGCACAAGGATTTCCATTATTGTAGTTTATAATTGTGCCTATCTGGATTCTGATTCAGAAGGCAGCATGTTAAACAAGTGCCTACAGCAAAGTCTACTTTCGATCGGCAATTGTAAAACATTTTGGTACCTTTTTATACTTGAAGTAAATCAACTGTAAGAATTAATGGCGTCCTCTAATTTGCGAAGTTAGTGTTTTTGTGCATCAAAACCAGTAGAAGGATCATTATGCTCGATCTCGTTGTGCTTCGAAACCTAGCAAACACAAACAAAGTCGAAACAGAGCTCGTTTATTCGTTCTATCCTGTTTTAGAGTTAGCCCTTAGAAGTTTCTAAGATAAATGTATCCATGCTGTTTTATGCTCTTGCTCTATGGACCCTAGGTGAACAGCTGTGCCTGAAGAGAAAGATGTGTAAGGAGGATTCCAGTCATAGTTATACTTTCTGTGCACGCCCCAAAAATAAGGGTGCCTAGACCATGATTGCGGTCCAACTTTTGTCTAAAGTCTGTCTTAACATTAATATTGAATTCGTTACAGATCCTTTCAAAAGCCTTCATGTCTATTCTGTTGCTGAATGGATTAAACGGTTTGTCATTTGGTAATGGAGCTTGCAGTTCAGTCAAAATACGTCTGAAGGTGTAATAAAAATGAAATCTGTACACTGACCTCACCAAAGGATCAGGATGATTTAAGTGATCAGCATACGACACTCCACACCCAGTTGATGCGCAAAACACAGCAAAGTTTAACTGGTTCTGAAAAAAACTGCATCGGATGACTAAACCACACTTTCGGGATGTGGTCGTTTTTAATAGGAGGGTTAAGATAGCTCTTCAATGGAGTACTAACCTTTACTTGAAAGGTGTCAGACTGAGTCACAGAAATGTCAAGAGTATCAGTTGTTATATTTTTAAGATTGTAGTGCGGCCCAACAGAATATTTTGCATCAGTATATTTAAATGCGCTCATTTTTATTTCGTTTAAAAATGTTTGTAACAATAACAACTCAAGACCGTCCTTCGTTTTTAGAACATGCTATTGATAACGATTGTGGAACCAAAATGGTTACACTCCATAAAATATTTTACAAAGTCGTATGGTTTAAAAATTACTAAACCCCAAGAAATAATAATACGATTCTAAAAGTTGACAAATCAGGGACCAAAGTTTAGCCAGTTAACAATACCGAGGTTATTACGGTTTTGCTCACTAAAAGACGCAATGAGTAACTTCAACATTACTCTCAAAACTTAACAATGCAAATCTGAAAAAAAATGTTAACATTCAACCCTTTGAAGAAGAAGTAGGTTACAAATTTTGATAAAAGCTAGCTAAAATGTTAGGCTTTGCAGCTGACAATCATAGATTTAGAGTTACAAACCCAAAAAAACTACTTATGAGGGGGAAAATCCGCTCGAATCTTGCATTAACATTCATTACTCTAGTTTCATTTGTACGAGCTGAGCACTGATGAAAACTTATATGATGGAAGACCCTCAACTGTTTTAAGAGCTCTTCCATCTGGGAACTGCATATTGCATTATGAAATTATACAATTCCCTAATTTACAGTTTAAAACGATTAGCTTGTGGAAGGGGTCAAAATCATTTAATATAAAAATTGCAGACAAAACAGGGAAAATCGTGAAATTGTGATAACCTGCACATTGTTTTGGAAAAAAAATAATAAGTTGTACTAAAAAATGTGCGTGGGCCAGAAGAATCAGGAGTTACATTAGCGCCTTTTGAGGTGTATAACTTTAGAATTAAAGACCTTGCAGACGTTGCGGACTTTGAACAGAATGGGAGATAGGCGCTTTGTATGGTTTTGAGTACACTAAAGAAGGGTTGATTATAAACGCAAAGAGGTTGGTGACAACAAAAGGTTTTCCTAAACTAGAACAACTACGCAATCTAGAAGCAAATAATGCTGGCCAGTATGAATATAAAATAGTTCGAAAACCTGACAGCAAATGGCACTTAGAACCATATTTAGAATGGGATATAAAATTTAAATTCATAAGCCCATTTACATTTTTTAGCCGTCAAAAAAGTTTCAGAAAAGCATTCAACTCTGGCCCTTTACATGTAAGTTTATGCCAGAGGACAAAGTGGGAAAGAGATTGAAATAAAGCCGATGGGAATAAACAGTACATCCTCCCACAGAAGAGAATCAGTTTTGAAAGATGCTTCTACAAAATTAACAGTTCATTCCGCAAATGAAATTAGGAGACACGTTTCACAATGATATTTGAAATTTCTGTCTTAAAAATGAGGAGAGGGATGGGTTGTGGGCGTTAGTGACATCCTTATAAAAGGAATTCTAATTAGCTGGCAAAACTGAGACGTTGAAAAACTTAAAGTTACTGTCGTCGTTTCTTAACAGCGGTGGGAGATTAGGGTCATTACAACCAGTGACAAATCAATATTAGTCTAAATAGAAGCAATCTCAGAGAACTGACTTGGATTAAAACTTACACATTTAGATCTTATAGGATTTTATTATACTGAACAAGTTTTGACAGAGAGTATGATAAACATAATAACTGGATTAGATTAAATTCTGTTATAAAACTATGGGGCAGGTAAACTTTGACAAAACTCCTCATTTTCATTGATTTGTGGACAGACTGGTTGTGGAAAAACAATAATTTGTCCTAGACCTATTACAAACAGTTTATCGCTATAATTTTGATCATATTGTGATTTTCTGTCCAACACTTAAATGGAACAAAGCATATCATATAGAAGGTTTATATGGACAGATGAAAGACAATATTTAGTTGATCCCAGCAATAAAACTGAGTGTTTAGAACACTTTTATAGACTGTTTGAAGGAACGCAGACACTATTTATATAGATGACTGTTCGGCAGAAAGAGACATAGTTAAAAAAAGAAATACTTTGTCAAAACTGGCTTTCAGTGGAAGACATGCTAGAATAAGTGTGTGGGTTTTATGTCAAAAATATAACTCAGTTTTAAAAGACTTTAGAGAACAATTAAAGAATGTAGTTTTATTTCACATGAAAGACAGAGACGCATTTTATGAATGTATTGCGTGAAAATGATGTTATTGAAAATGATCAGGAAAAACACAGGATTTAAACAAAAACTAAAATCTGAAAAGTTTAGTAAATTAGTATTGAAAACGGATAATCCACACAGTATGCAGTTTGAAAGGGGTTTTTAGTAGATGAACTAAAAAATACTAGCCTAGGGGAACCGCCCGAAACTGGGTTGAGGGCGGTTGAGCTAGGATTGGTATTTATTAGTTCTCTCATGGTAACACTAAATGTATTAAAAGAATTCAGCAGTTTTAGAAGCTTTATGCAATAGTGATATATCTTGGACTTGTTTTACCTGTGGGCTTCCAAACTTTAATTCGAGACTTTTTTGAAGATTTTATTGAAGACGCAGCTCAGAAAGCAACCGTTTTTTACCCTATCTCACCAGAAACCCATCCCCAAAAAAAACTTTAAATTTTGTCCCCAAGTTTGCATCCCCCCTGATTCAAAACTGATAAAATCCCAAATCATAAAGTGCAACTGAACCCCAAATCATTAAGGAAAAAGATAAACTTAAATGCATAGCGTAAATTTTCAATCTCTTATCAAGAAAAAGGACGAACTCAGAAATTTTAGTCACCGAAAAAAACATTGATGTTGAAATTTGGAACAGAATTTGGGGTTAGAAACTGGAACATCCAGCAGTGAACTTCTAATGGAGGATTTTGATATTTATAGAAAGGACAGACTTGGAAAAAGAGTGGGGAGTCTTGATTGCCATTGGAAGAACTTAGCCAGTGAGTTTTTATATCAAGGCAAAAATAGTGAAAGTTTATTTTGTAGGTTTAAATTTTTTAAAAGAATAAGAACCTGTCATTGTTGGATCAGTTTACAGACTCCAGACTCAGATGATAATGTATGTTTCGTCTATCTGCAGAGACATTTCTAACAAGTTTTTTGGCCAATAGGAAGGCCAAATATTATGGATTGGTGGAGACTTTAACTTACCAATATTGATTGGGGTGAAGATGCCATACTTGGAAATCAATACAGTAAAAAATTTTAATACTCAGTTTTTTGATACCACCAAAGACCTTGGATTAGGTAGTCAGTTGAAGCACCAACTCGTGGAAAGGCTTTCCCTGGATTTATTTTTACCAATTGTCCAGGCGCTTTAGGCAATCGGGAATTAATTGCAGGCCTGGGTAGATCATGACATAATTCTCTTAGAGAGCAACTTCAACCCTTTCAAAAGAAACCCCCCTAAACGTACCATCAGACTCTGGAACCAAGCAGATTTCCCAAAAATTTGGCGCAGGGATACTCATGATTTCAGTCGTCTTTTTTTTAGGTCCCATAGTGTTAAAGATAATGTCAGTGACCTTTGAAGTGAAATAAAAACTAAATTTGGAAATTTATTATGGATGACAACAAACCTACTAAAATAACTTCAAGCAAGAACCACCACCATGGATTACTACAAAAACAAACGTTTTTTTGAGAAGGAAACATCGTTTCTCTAAGAAATTGAAACTACATCCTAATTCAGAAAGATTACGGTTAGGTATAAACATATTAAGAGAAGGTGTAGAGAGAATGTAGCTTGCTCACTCCAATTATGTTAATTCGATGATTTCAGAAGGTGATCATCAAACAAGAAATTATGGTCTTACATAAGGAGTAAGAGACAGAAACAACTTTGGGATTCCAGACCTAGAAACAACCAAAAAAAAACCCTAATACGGGACCCTGAAGGAAAGCAAATTAACTAAACAAGCAGTTTGTTCATTTTTCTCAAATCCCAAACGTTTAAATTAACGTTAGACTAAAGGATGATGATAAACTCCCTGAAATGCAAAACATCAAAGTAAACAAAGCAGGAGTATTTAAGTTACTGACCAACATCAATGAAAACAAAGCTACTGGTCCCGATGGCGTTCCTGGCAAGCTCTTAAAATTATTGCCAAAAGAATTGAGTGAGGTATACCAACTATTTTACCAGCTTCCCCTGGACCGGGGAGGTAATACCTGATTAGTGGCGAGATGCGAGCATTGTTCCCTTATTCAAAAAGGGTGATAAAACAAAAGCAGAGAACTAAAGACCTGTATCTCTTACATCCATATCAGCTAAACTACTTGAACACATAAAATATAGTAGAAATAATGGACCATCTTGACAAATATGACTTCTTAAATAACGCCCAGCAGGGTTTAGACAGCGAAGGAGTTGCGAGACTCAACTTTTAACAACTCTCAATGATTTTAATAACTGTCTTAACAACAGACAGCAAATAGATGCAATTTTATTAGACTTTTTCTAAAGCCTTTGATGAGGGCCTGCTGCTTAAATTAAACACATCGGCATTGGCGGTTCTTTGCTAAAATGGGCTAGATCATTCCCCGTGGGAGAACGCAGAAAGTTGTTGTGGAAGGGTCGTCATCCCATTGTAAACCAGTCTTGTCAGGTGTACCACAGGGAACTGTTCTGGGGCCCTTGTTTTTCTTAATTTATATAAATGACATAAGTAGAAATCTCTCTCCGGAACTACTATAAGGGTTTTTGCAGATGACAGCTTAGTATATTTGAACAATCAGAAGCAAAATGATACACGCAATTCTACAAGAAGATCTAAACGCTTTACAAGAGTGGGAAAGAACTTGGAAAATGGAATTCATCCCAAAAATGCCAAGTGTTGCGTATATGTAACAAACGCTCACCAATTAGATCAGATTATTCTATCCATAATACTATTCTTTAAAAAAAACTAATGCTGCAAAATACTTAGGTTTATTATAGATAGTCGCTCAAATGGAAAGAACATTACAATTTAGTATGTAAGAAAGCAAATAACAAACTTAGCTTTCTTATACAGGAATATCAAAGACTGCCCCCAAAAGGTTAAAGACGACTGCTACAAAACACTGGTTAGACCAGTACTGGAATATGGTTTCTCAGTTTGGGATCCTTACCATCTAAAGGACATTGATAACCTCGAAAAGATTCAGAAGAGAGCAGCACGGTTCGTAACAGGGAAACCCCATCAGAGAAAAGGGGGAATACTAAGGAAGAACATGAGGAAATTAGAATGGAAACCCCTTTAAAAAGAGAAGAGCTTTTATCAAACTTAACATCTTCTTCAAAGGCAGAGCTAAAATAATTGATATTCCAATGGAACAACTAGTATTGAATAAAAGTAGCACCAGGAGTGGCGGTCAATGTTATACCATACCTGCATCAAATAATGACAGCCACTTACATTCTTTTTATCCCAGTTCTGTACGGCTGTGGAACTCACTGCCGGTGCCATCAAGATTGCCACAAAAGCAATCTCATTTAAAAAACCCAAAATTTAACGACAGTTTTGAGATCTCATATTGACGATTTTCTATTTTACTTCCCCAGATATTTTACTGTTAAACCTGGGCCTGAATTTGGCCATTTGCTTTTACTTCTTGAATATCGAGTGCGACCCCTGTTGCCAAAATTTTCTCCAGGGCCAACAGTCTGAGTCGCACTATTTTAAAGTTATTTTATTTTACTTTTTAGCATCGCGCTGGGGACCTACTCGTTTTTGAGTGAACCAGTATTTTAGAAGAAGAAGAAGAAGAAGCACTGGGGGTTTCTGCTGTTGACACAGAGCGGAACTGGTTCCTTACGATGACAGTTCTCTGCCATGGTCGTGGGTTTCTTCTCTACTTCTACACTTCTGACACATGTAAGGGGTATGCGCACATCATAAGGTAAAGGCGGTGCTTTGATTCCAAAGATATGGATTTTAAATTTGCTAAGTACACAAAAATACAGATGCGGTCGCCGCCATCATGCAGAGCCGAAGCTGGTATAACCGTTCCGGTACAGTCCATGCTTTAAAAGAGCATACACTACACTGACAATCCAAGTTTCATAGCTAGCTATAAAAATAGACCTAAATAACGACACCTCTGGCAGCCAGTTCGGGCTCCAGTTCATGAAAAGAATGTGGAAGCGAGAGAGGGGAAAATTAAGTGGGAGGGAGGTAGTTAACGGGAGAGATTCGTCGTCGTGCCGGGACTCATGAATAAAATATGTTGACCTAGTCGTTTTGGGAGCTGCAGACAGAAGCACCATTTTTAAGCGCCCAGACTGCGGGGACCCCGGCCGTGTCTATCCAGCATAGTGTAAAGTCGCCGAACTCTACCCTTATCGCAGACAGTGTTAGAACTCCCAGATAAGTTGTAGTTATTTTGAGTCATCTAATTCAATGAAATCTACTTGCCCCCCAAAAATTTTCCACAGCTTGCCCCCTGTAAGTAAGCTTAAACGGGCGGCGGTGCAGCACGTAGTCATAACAAGCAATAACAAAAAACAAAGACAACAGACATTGAATTCAATAAGGGCATGTTCTGCACTCATGTGATGAAGGCTTGACTGGGTGAGATGAATAAGGTATTAAGACATGAGAACATTATTATCAAACGTATGTAGCCTACAGAGTAGGCCTGTAAATAAAGGGTTGAACTCACCATGTGTGGAAGTGTTCAGATTCCGCCTCTCTCCCTTTTTAACCACTCACACATTTTAGATGCCCCCTCCCCTCTCTTCTCTCTCTCTCTCCTTCCCACACACATTTCATATCTCACATTTGAAAATGATAGGATTTTGATTTATCATTTCTGCACATTGACCATAAAATTTGGGATTTAGCATCCTGGCGGAAACTTTCTTGTCTGTTGTTTTAAATGGAACTCATTTGTCGCAGTTAAACAGTGCTCTGCTGGAGTTCCGTTCTATACTGTGGGGGAAAAAGACGGAGAGGGTGGAGGGATGGAGGTGGAAGTGAAAAGGGAAGTAAGTGCGATCGGTCGACATTGAGCTTGAGTTCTCTGTCAGTCATTCACTAATAACGAAAATTTGGTGCCCGTCGCCAGAGGACAGAGCAAAAAGCACTTGTGCTCCATAAGGTTCGAGTTTTTCCTGACAATCGGAGTGGTGGGGTTTCCAGCCTTGTCTGGAGTCCCCTCACCATTCGGTCAGGGAGACTGGGACAAACCACTTAGGAGAAAGGGACCACACTAGTGGCCACATTGAAGGATATCAGGGGTGGTGCGTATGTAGTCTCTGCTATGATACAGCTTAGCTGTGGTTGTTCCCTCACGGGCACTGTTTTTTGAGGGAAAGCTCGGTCTTGTGTCTGAGGGAAGTGGTGAGGAACTTTGGAGGTGCTTCATACGTTGATGGGTTTCAGGTCATGGTTTGGGGGTTTTAACCGCGTCGGGCAGTCGGCCAGAAAACCATGCGTTTGTTGAAGGTGGGTCCCGATCAAATCCATATGGACAGTATGTCCTAGCGACGCTGAAATAGCAGGATCATGACAAAAAGCTCAACGATCGGACTGACCCCACACCTTCTGTAAGGAGTTGCCGAACTTCCTCCGTACCCTTTCCTAGTGGTGGGGATATTCCAGGAGTCTGATTCGAAGAAAGTTACACATCAATCCATTCCAAAATGGCCGGGTAGGCACCAAGGACTTACTGACGGCAGTCCGCTTTTAAGTATTTTTCAAGCACTGGCTTTACCGAATGATCAGCAGCGTTTAAGGGCGACCATAAGGGCCACGAACATCTGGCAATTACTATACCACCAGGGGATCTCCGACTGTATTAGAAACAACACAAAAACAAACCAAGTCAGCAGATGCCAGACAGAGCATTCAAACCGTCATTTTTTTGTCAGTGCAGTAAGAGACTGGAACCACCTGAAGAAAAAATTGTTAGGGCACCATCCATAGAAAAATTTCAAAAGACTGACTGCACCACAACAGCAAACTATCTAGACTGCGCACAACCCCCAACCCGTCGCCTTAATGCCCTAAGATGTGGCCACAGCGACGTAACGTCCCCGATCCAGATCCAGAAGCCCGACTCAACTCTCAAAGTTGAGTGCGTTAAGCCGGGCATGTACGGAAGCAAAAGGCGGGTCAGCAGTGCGCCGTAGTTCAGCCAGCGAGAGCGTGACATTCATATGATCTTCTGAGGGTGGAATGACATTTTCCAGCTTTTTCGTCCCCGCCTCCTCCACCCCCCCCCCCCCCCCCCCCGCCTCCCAACCCCACCCCGCGCTCCCCTTCCTCACCCCCCTCACCCCCCACCCAAGATGGGCACGTTACCATATTTCCCCGGGAAACGTGCGACCGTGTTCCTCATGGAAGTCGTCTTGATCCGGCTTGGTCAAGGGGGTTTTCCATTTCTTTTATTTCCGTTTTGTCACCATGCTCTGTTATCAACAAAGAGTCTGACAATGGATGACTGTCCTGTTGGCAGATCACTTGTAATGATAGGCCTGCTGTTGCAACAGGTACGTATATGTTCGTACAGCCCTTGAGTACGCCCCTTTCTGCCCAAGCGAACTGATAAGTTAACCATTGACATCTCATCAGACTGCTTCCAGTTACTAAGTAGGCCTTCGAGTTTTTGCCACTAATTTTTAGTTGCAAAGTGAGACGACTGCAGGCGGAAACTAAACAAATCTTAAATAAATGTTAGTGAACCGCACACAGAAACGTGGACAAACGAGCCTCGTTCTCATTCAACGCCTTCCTTGCGCTGAACTCTGAAGCGATCAAAGCTAAGTGAATTTTCGTTGTCCTAATTGTTTGTTTCTTGCCTGAGAAGAACCTAAGAGGTTGAAACGCGTCGTGTTTTGTCTTGTGACTCGTTTGTCCACGTTTCTCTGGGGGGTTCGCTAACATTATTTAAGATTTGACTAAATTTTTAGTTGTAAGCTCGAACACCATTTTCCTGATTTGTTATCCACACATAATTTAGTCATACACCAGTATATTCCGTCGAAGAGTTTAACGACTAAAAAAGCAGGCACTTATGTGGACAAGTCAAGTCTACGTGCTGAAACCACCCGTCAAAAAAAAAAAAGTAAGTGCCCGATTTCCCCCCCCCCCCCACCCCCTCTCTCTCTCTCTCTCTCATTTTCTCTCTCTCCTCTCTCTCACTCTTCTCTCTCTCTCTCTCTCTCCCCTCTCTCTCTCTCTCCTCTCATCAAACGGACTTGCATTAGTATTGAACAGGCTACTACACATTTTTCTATGTTCAATATTTTCAGTGAATGTATAACGTTTTGTCTCTAACATTTAGATATTTTGTTTCATTTCGTTTGATTTATGATGGTTTAGGGTTTTGTTGTTGGTATTGTTGATTTCTTTCAGTTTATTTGAATGATTTTCTTTTTCATCCATTCTTCTTAGTACCGTAGTCCCTGTACAGGACGAGGACTGGATTGGGGAAAAAATAGTAAATGCTCATCCACTGTCCTCGAAAATAAAGAATCTCTCTCTCTCTCTCTCTCTCTCTCTCTCTCTCTCTCTCTCCTCTCCTCTCTCTCCTCTCTCTCTCCTCTCTCTCTCCGCTTTGCAAAAATGAAAAGAAGATGATGTTCATTTTGTCTTATGTTGTCCTCTTTTGAGTGACACAGTATATACCTAGTAAATTTTATGCAGATCCAAATAAATTTAGACTTGCATTGCTTATGCAACAGAGCATAAACAAACTGTGAAACAACTATCCATTTATCTTTACAAAGCATTCAAGTTTTCGTTCTGTTCTGGTTTCTTGATTAGATACTAAATATGTTGTTAATTATGCATTTGTGTATGGAAGTTAGTACCCCTTCCTATACATGAATAAACTTTCCGTTTCTCTCTCTCCTCTCTCTCCTCTCTCTCTCTCTCTCTCTCTCTCTCTCTCTCTCTCTCTCTCCTCCTCTCTCTCTCTCTCTCTCTCTCTCTCTCCAACAAACCGGCCTTGTTACAGGCCGATCACATACCGTTACTCATTCGAGCTTGTCAGTGGCGGGAAACATCTTTCTTCTGCTTTATTGTACTCCCAGATCTTATAGAACAGGGAGTACTTTAGAATGGAACGAAGAAATGCTCTGTGTGTGTGTGTGTGTGTGTGTTGTGTGGTGTGTGTGTGTGTGTGGGTGTGTGTGTGTAGTGTGTGTGTGGTGTGTGTGGTGGTGTGTGTGTGTGTGTTGTGTTCCGTGGTCAAAATGTGTTCCACTCGCTCCAGACTAAACTACTGGCCGATCTTTCTGAAAATTTGTAGGTATGTTCATTATGGGCCACGGATGATGCCCGATGTTTTAGTTTACCGCTATAGACGTTACTAACGGCCTGTAACGGTTTTTCTTCTTTACGGAATATCTCAGAAAGTACTTGGCCGATCTTTGTAAAAATGAGCAGTTACGTTCATTATGGGTCACGGATGAGACCGATGTTTTAGTTTACCTCGTTTAGCCGTTACTAACGGCTGTAACGGCCTGTAACGGTTTTTCTTCTTGATGGAATATCTCAGAAAATACTTGGCCGATCTTTCTGAAAATTTGTAGGTGTGTTCATCATGGATCACGAATAATGCCTGATGTTTAGTTTACCGTTATAACCGTTACTAACGGCTGTAACGGCCTGTAACGCTTTTTCTTCTTTTAGGGAATACGCAGAAAGTACTTGGGACGACATTTATGAAAATTTAGAGGTTGTTCATTAGGGGCAGGGATGTCCCTGTTTTTTTAGTTTGCCCGGTTAGCGTTCAACGTTGAAAGGGGTTTAAAACGGTTTTTCTTCTCTAAATTCTCAAAATTACTTGGCCGATTTATAAGGGGTTTTTGGATGATCTTGGACAAATCGGAGCCTCTTCCATTAGTAAGTATGAATGAAAAAAAGGTTAAAAACCTTTAAAAAAACCGTTTTTTCTACTGTTATTTCTTATTAAGGTGGATTTAATAAAATTTGGTATAAGAAAGGTTGTCACGAGGTTTGTCACGATTTTCATCGCAGGTTCAGGGGTGGCTGGTATCTTTTTCTTGTAGGGCTGCTCATCGGCCTCTCACCGTCTTTCCCCTGCCGCACGTGCAAGGTTTCCTCTTAGGCTTGGGTTTTCTCACCGTGACGTGCGTGGCAGTTGGCCGCCACGTTTAGGCGGGTTTTTTCTCTTCACTCGGGGGAAAGATGCCTGGGAGCGCCTGCCCCGGGTTCTTGGTTCTTCACCTTATCGTCGAAGGTACAGCGGTACCTTCATTTCCCCTACAGTGGGCCCTGTAGGAGAGGACATCATTTCATTTTTTTTCCGCATCTGCGCGCGCCTCCGACGGCAGGGGCAGAGAGAGCGTTTTGACCCGCCTTTTTTGGGTCACCCAGGGAAGCTGGAAAGCATCAGTTTTGGTGGTTTATTTTTTGGGTTTTGTGTTTTTTTTTGTACCGGCTAATTCTTCTCTTTTTCGCAAATTGTTTTGGTTTTCAAATTATAAAAGAAAAATTTTGAGACCCTTTTTTTGGTTAATTTAACTTTAACGGCCCGTCAAAAAATATCTTAAAAGTCTTTCTCCTTTTTTATCATTTTTGGGGATGGGTAGTCGGGGGGGATGGAAGAACCTGGTGTTCGGTTGGACTTTCTTGGGGGCCCTCGTCCGCCCCTTTTCACAATTGCCGGGGTCACATTTTTGGCCACCGTTTTTTGTGTGGCAAGGAGAACGATTTTATGTTCGCGAGCGTGCACGCATGAAGTCGTTTGGATGCGTGGGGGGAAATTGTGTTATTTTGAAAAATTTTCCCAAAAATGTGGGGAAATGTGCCATTGAATTATTATTATTTGCAAAGGTGGGAGATTAAAACTGGTTTTCTTTTATTTTTAATTTCCCAAGAAAGGAAATGTTAAAATGAGTGAAGAAGATGAAGTATTCATATTTTTTTTATGCCTTTAAATTTAATGCAGTCTCTTACCTGCTTGAGAGAAGACTTTAATTTAACATTCCTGATTTGTTGGTTTGCCCGTTTATGCCAGGTCTGTGTTGAGCTGATGTTGTGGGGGGTATTTTGTAACCTCCCCCCCCATCTGCGAGTGGGGTGTTAAGGTTTAACAGCGTGTCAGACAGTACTGACTGCGGGGGTTTCCCTCCCCCTTTTTTACTTTCCTCCCAGTTACCTTTTCCCCTCCCGGGGATTACCCGGACACGCACTGGTTTTGGGGGCCACGCACTGGTGGGGCCCCTGGTTGTAACGCACGCTGGTTGGGACCGCCACTGGTTGGTAACGCGCACTGGGTTGGGCCACG
>CM031604.1:82242506-82302753 GCA_018398815.1 Conus ventricosus
TGATGTTAATTTTTATAGCGCCTATTCTCTAATAATTTTATTTTTATAGCACCTATTCTCTAAAGATTAGGGCTGTAAGCGCTTTACATATAAAATAATAAACACTCTCGTTTACACAACGGGCTGCCTACTTGGGAAGTGCCGACTGAAGAGCTGCCTGCCGGCGCATCATTCAGTCGTTTCTCGTATCATCCAGTCAATATCGTGCACTCAGTTTCCTTCATTCTTTCCATTTCTCACGCAGGGTGCATGCTATGTGTAACGTGTCATCCATACCAGCGGCAAAACTGGCCTTCTTTTCCCGAAAGTTGGTGATGGGATTTTATGTGTGTGCAAGATGTTATGCGTGTGTTCACACACAGAACCTTGGTTTATAGTCTCATTCAAAGGACTGTATGGGAAATGGAGTCAGAACCAATGTTTACTCCGAGGGAAAAATATCCCTGCACAGACATGGCCCGGCGGAGATTCGAACCCGCAACCCCAGGATCACCAAGATTACGACTCCAGCGCTCTACTAACCGAGCTATTCCGGTCCCCACGTTTCATTCACTGTTCACCTTTCATTTTACGTGGCTTCCTGATCGAACACGATGAGCCACGATCCTGGCTCAGTTCAAATCTCGCGCTGATAAGAGGCTAATCGAGTGTCCAAATACGATTAACCAATCAGAAAGCTCGTAGCTGTAGTCCTTCGGCTTCCACCTTTGCAAGAAGGCCATTTTTATCGACTGATTGACGCTTTTTTATCCTCAAAATGAGTGATGTTGAGAGCCACCACGAAGATGAAAATCTTGCTCACGACACCAGTGACGAGTCTGTGTTTGACAGCGACTCTGACGGGGATTATGAAGGTAATTATGCATGTGTTTTTGTTGCAAACTGAGTGAAAGTGGTTCAAGTGCTTGATGTTGGTGATTGTGGCAGTGATGAATGGAGTGGAGGTGGGGAGAGCTGGAGTGACTGATACGAATGGTTTGTTTACATTGGTTCGCTACCACTGTGGTAGTATTTTCTCGTTGTTTTTGTACTTTTGTACCTTTGCAAACATGATCTGTTGAATGAAACTTGTGTTTATATACATAAGTCCTTTGGTTTTGCTAGTGATTTGTCGCCAGTAGTGTTTGCTACATTAGAAATTTAGGATATTTTTTAAGGGCGAGTCATATGGGCGTGGCTGTTTTGAACCAGCAAGTAAAGTCACTTTTCATTTCTCAAACCTTATTTTCAACAGAATTTAATTTATTTTTCATTAGAATTGTAGAATAAACATGAGATGATTTCCTCCCCCCCCCTCTTTTCCCATCCCCACATCCATTTTTGTGTGTGTGTGTGTGTGTGTGTGTGTGTGTGTGTGTGTGTGTGTGTGTGTGTGTGTGTGTGTGTGTGTTGATTTATGGGTTGGGTGGGTGGGTGGGGAGTAGGCTGTAAAAATGGAAACAAAACCTTTTCACTTAATTCATAATTTATAGCAGAAAACATAAATGATAATAGTGTGCTTTCCTTTTTTTGATTCCAGACCCCAGCGGTGAAGATGGAAGTGATGGTGATGCAGGTGATGGCCCTGATGTAGTGGACCTTGAAGGTGGATATTTCTTTGTTTGGGAGGGCTGCCCTGAACAGCTGCATCACATATGAGAAAAATACCACAGACCAGCCCAAACTGAGCAGATACCACTTCATGGTTCAAGTTGTGGAGTCGCTGGCAGGGAATTACTACCCTCTCAAGGTGATGAGAAGGCGGCGGACGGCGGCAGAGATCAAGGCAGCCAGGACAGACCCACCTCTGCAAGTTGCTCCAGCCCAGCCTGACCAACCTCAGCCTGGCCCTGCCCATCCTGGACATCACCTGAGGAAGCTGCCAGTTGGGCACAGAAAGAACTGTGTTGCTGGGCATGATAGGAGAGTAAGATCCTCCTACGAGTGCCCAGCATGTGATGTGGGACTGTGCCCAGGTTGTTTTTCCAGGTACCACAGGAGGTAACTGCTACCTTCTGATGGTACCTGGGATGTGTGGGAACAGTATGCTTGATATTCTGGACAGATCAGAGAAGTGTGTGGGGGATTGTAAGATTTTTCTGTGAAACATTTTTTTCTGAGTGCTTTTCATGGATCTGTGCTGGTTACTTTGCTGGACTACTTCTCTCACCATAGCCAAGGTAAGCTGTTTTCTTTGTTTTCTTTGCAAAGTTCAAGCTTTCTTCTTTCTAAAAATGTATAGGTTTCTGGGTCTAATGTTTATATAAGAGTTATGAAAAGTAAAAACAAGCACTACCCTAGACGTTTTTGCAGTCTTCAGTTTTAAGCCATTGTTGTAGAATACACATATAATTATGCAGTGTCAAGAGGGTTAATCAGTATAGAAGGGGTGAGCATGAAATTTGATTGTTGGAGACATGGTCAACCTGAGTTTCAGTCATCGTGGAAGGGACTTACTTTGCTGAGCTCTGTATTTCAGATCCATCCAGTCCCCGCATCACTCGCATCATGGGTCAGGAAGCCACCTCGTTTTACGTTCACTGGGAGCCTCCCAAGCGGCTGAGTGGGCGCCTGACAGCCTACGAGCTCCTTTGGGTATCAGACGACAACATCACCAAGACGCGCATCATTTCAGGCCACCTCACTAATCCCATGTCGGCCTTCATCACTGGCTTGCGTGAGTGCAGAGGAACTTGGGAGACTGGGGCTTTTGTTTGGTTTCACTTGTGTTTGTTTTACTGGATGTTGGAGGAAGCTGTACCTGCTGTTCTAATTTACAGTGTTCATGTGATGAACATTAGTTCTGCGTTTTTTGTGTAAACTCAGTATGACTTGCGGCAATGGCTGCAGTAAAATGTCAAAACATATTTGATAAGCACAGTTTATTTGATTGCTTACAGTCATGACAGCTCTATGGATGTGGAAGTATGATTGGTGATGATGATGAACACCGAGCAGAGAGACAGCAGAAAAAGTGATGATGGTGATGATTGTAAGAACAGAGATGACTCAGCAATTCATCTTATTCTTATAAAATGATCTGACAATAAGAGGTGTGAACTGGACAAGAAATCCTCCTGTGCAGATGAATTCACAGAGAAAGTGGAGAATGTTTTAACAGACCTGTTTACTTTACGCCTTTGGCGTAATAAATCACGATTTCAAACCTCCAATTACGCCATTACGCCTTCAAACATTAAATTCCGCCACGCGGATCGCCAAAACTACACTTTTCGAAAGCAATCATTCTCGTCGGTTCAACAACGCGATGGCCCGTTCACTCACTGTGCCGCCTACGAAAGTTACAGTGTTCAGTTATTCCTTCATATCAGTGTAACCGAAAGCCAGCATTGCAGGCAGGCATGAGGTTGAACGTTTTAGTAAGGGAGATAACTTTCGCGGGTTGACATCATTATCAAAGATGGCGTCAAAGCGTGCTCAGCATGAGACAGACGACGATTCTGATTGCCGTGTTACGGAAGAAACAGTTCCTGAGAAACCAAAAAAGGCACGAGTTACTCAAAAATACCGCCAGGTATACCATGACAAGTATAACTGTCTTTTCCCATCAAGAAAAGGGCCGGGATATGTGCATTGTAGCATATGCAAGTCGGACTTCAGCTGTGAACATGGCGGAATGTTCGATTGTAAGAGACATGTGGGCACGGCTTCTCACAAGCAGTTCATCGAAGCAGCTGGAAAGCAGAAATCTATCGCGAATTTCATGATCCAGAGCAAGCATGATGATTCTGGCTCTCTCTCTCTCTTTTTCTCTCTCTTTTTTCATGCTTGGCAGTGGGGTGAGGCACTGGCAGAGTGACTGATTGTGTATTTGTGTGAGAACATTTGCTTCCAGGATTTGTACACAAGGGGACTTTCTGAAGACTTCAGATGTGTGTGTGTGTGTTTTTTATAATTTTAAATACATTATTTATTTGGTATCCTCCAACTTGGCAGACATCCTTTGACCAAGTAAAGTGGTTCCAATGGCAGTTGGTGAGTTTTAATTTGTTTTTGTTATATTTTGAGTTGAATTTTCATGGTCATAATGATGAAATTTAACCTTAGAATGTGCACCAGAATGTGCACCAGATTGCACCATTTTGCTTCCCCCCAAAAAATTTTCCGGGGGGGCATGCCCCCGGACCCCCTAGCTATCTCGGCGCTTCGCGCCTTCGATTACACTTTTCCCCCATAAGATTACACTTTTCAGTATTGGGATTACACTTGGGTAGCCAAGGGGGTAAACAGGTCTGTTTTAAGTGTTAAAAGAGATGAGTAAAGTATTCACAGAGAAA
This sequence comes from Conus ventricosus, assembly GCA_018398815.1. NCBI lineage: Eukaryota > Metazoa > Mollusca > Gastropoda > Neogastropoda > Conidae > Conus > Conus ventricosus. The sequence goes on from CM031604.1 coordinate 82,246,784, forward strand.
ATAGAGAATGTTTTAAGTGTTAAAAGAGATGAGTAAAGTATTCATTTCATGCTGCGTCCTTTCCAGAACCCTACACAGAGTACAACATTCAGGTGGCAGCTTTCACAGGAGAGGGACGCGGGAAGTTCAGCGAGAAATACCCTGCCCTCACTGACACTGCTGGTATGTAGGAGACCTGATTGTGGCTGCTGCTTATTTGTTCTTAGCTTTGTTTTTTTCCCTGCTAATCAGATCCCAGTCTTCCACCTGACAGCATTACCTTTTAACAATTCCAATTTGTTCTTGTTAAATGAAGGGAAAAGGGTAAAGAAAGCAAAAGGAGAGAGAGAGAGAGATTTTTAGTTGAAAATGTTCATCAGGATCTTTTCACATGCCTAGTTTACTTTGTAAGCTTAACTCAAATCAGTTCGCTCTCTAGATTTCAAAGGTCTGTGTTCGATACCAGACGTTTTCATTGTTCTGTCCGTTATTGTTTGAGGAATGGCAAAAATTTTCTGAGGTCACATTCTGCAGATTTCTTTACCAGTTCAAGGCATTAAGACATGTAAAAGACTGATGACTGCAAGATCTGAACTGGTGAAATCATTACTGAAGAAAAGGTAGGAACATTGACCCCAGGGGATAGAAAACTGTGATGTTCTTCCAAGGCACAGAAATTGCGGCAATGTGTATATGATAATTTTCATGATGTACATAAAAAAGACAATCAAAACAAGGCAGTTGTGGAGGGGGGGAGGGGGGGGGGTGGTTATATATGTGAAGTGCATATATATAAAAAGGAAAAATAAGGGAGTTCAGAGGAGGAGGAATGCTTAGAGGAAGGGAGGGGTGGCATACATGTGAAGAGCTATCTATCAATCTGTCTGTCTGTATATCTATCTGTCTTATATGAAAAAAGAAGAGAACATGCAAATGTTTGTTCTTTACTCTTGTGTTATAGCTGAGCATGATCTGAAACTGTTTACCCATGTGTCAGGCTGCTGATTCACGCACAAACATTCACACATGCATGCATGAATACAGCCAAAACTCCATTACGCAACATGCATCCGACTCCAAACAAATCACAAGGCGCTAAATACCAGTTGTTAAAATTTCATTTCCCCAGTGTCTCCTCTTCTCCCATTTTCATACACAGCACTGGTGGGGTTTATTATTCCGACTGTTCACAGGTCATATTTCACTTTATAATCCTCCTGGGGTCAGTTCATCACAAATCATCACGTCCTTCATTCCTCTTCCTTGAATTACAACTGTCTCTGGTGGACATCAAACATAGGTTTCCACCTACCCTTTCCACTGGGTTTCCTCAGAGCATAATTCTATGGCGATCTCCGACTTCGCCTCTTCACGTTTGGACAGCCTACCACTATGTCTGGCTGTCTCTGGCTGTTCCTTCCAACATCTTTCTGGCAGGGGGTATGACTCCCGTAGCTCACCCGACTTTCCCTCCAGACACAGCCTTGTCTACTTCGCTACCGCTACCATAACGGCGTAGCTAGAAAACAAAATAAGCTATGATGACTATACTGCACACAGTTAGCAGCAACCCAACATAAACAGTTTAAACAAAATAATTTCGATTCCCAATTTCACGATCGACATGGATAAAATAAAAACAAAGACTGGAACTTTCATAGCTCCTTAAAGTGTGTCAAATACTTACTCTGTCTGAATCACTCCCTAGCAGAATACATGCATTAGCATGTTACAGACTCATGTCTGTATTAAATGGGCCTGACAGTCCGCGGCCTCTCTTCCATTCTATCAGCGCTGTTGGTCGAATCTCTCTCCTCACTCACTTCCAGTGTGTTTAGCTTTTTACCCATTTGTTCTTAACACATCTCACATTCAAAACAAAGGAAGTGACCTGCCCTTTAAGAACGACAATCCTACGCCGTTTCCTTTTCACACATTAACTCCCTTCGCTCGCGCTTAATCTTTCAACTACACAGGCACTTAACATTTTTCCTTCTGTGTGCCTGACACCCCCCTTCCCGGGACAAGATTTACCCTACAGGAGAAATCTTGCAGGAAATTATGCTCCAAGAAACCCAACAAAAAGATCTATGTACATGAAACACCTCAATCCTATACATTGAAGGAATCATACAAAGGAACATCATAGGTCATCAATACATTGTCAGAATAGAAACCATGAACCAAGTCATCCAAATGAGTAGTTGTAAAAACTACTGACACCCATCAGAAGCCAAAATGAAAACTGCCGTATGACATTCATATTACCACCAAGGATGACCAAAACTAAGAACATGCCAAAACCACTGCAATAGTCAAATCTTTGTTGCATTCCACACAAAAAATACATGTTACATTCACCCATCAATATCCAAACATCACACCATTAAAGATATCCATCATAATAGATTGTCTTATACAATAGCATGACATTACAAAATCTGCCAAGTCTCATGATACATTGTCAAAATAAGACAGTAGCAACCCCACAAATTACCACAGTGCAAATGCAAAATGAACTATAGCACCATAAGAACATCTGCCATGGACTCCATATAAAATTCCTCAAATTATTCCAAGCACACAAAGCAAAATCCTTTACATTTGAAAAACACCAATGCCAGAAAAACAATCCATCCAAAAGTTAAACAATACTCTTTCAATGTCTTATACAAAATATGTTGCATCTCTTTTTCTTACACAAAACAGGTAACAGCATCCTGAAAAATGTATCCATAGAATAAGAAAAAGACAACCGTACAGTAAACTATTTTCCCACATTATGTTCTGAGAAAAATACAAAACCATACAGCAAAACAACAAACAGATTTTCACTGACGTGACAACAAGTCCGCAAAAGTATTTGAACTTCCAGCGATAGGCTGCACTGAAAATTGTATTCCTGAATACTGAGAGCCCAACGCAAAAGTCTGTTGTTTTTAGTCTTTGACGCGTGTAAAAACGTAAGTGGATGATGATCCGTCTGGAGGACAAAAGTTCTCCCTGCCAGAAATCTGGAAAACTTTTCCAGTCCCCAAACCAAAGCCAAACAACTCACGCTCAATCATGGAATACTTCTCCTGTGCCTGCAAAAACCTTTTACTGGCAAACTGCACAGGATGAAGAACTCCTGCTTTGTCCTGCAAAAGACAAGCACCCATGCCTTTGCTACTAGCATCTGTGCGTAGGATGAACTCCTCAGAGAGGTTAAGTAGTAACAGAACAGGAAAACCATTCAGTATCCTCTGTACTTCATCCAAACTCTTCTGACATTCCTCAGACCAAACTACCTGACGACACTTATCTCCCTTTGTCAAATCTGTAAGAGGAGCAGTGATAGCAGTGAAATGAGGAACATAGCGACGATAGTACGACAAGAGTCCCAGCAAAGAACGAACCTGCATTTTTGTTTTAGGACGATCAATAGCAAGAATCTTCTCAACCTTCTTTGCCTCAGGCCGAATATGACCAGCATAAATCATATGACCTAAAAACTCAAGCTTTTGATATCCTGCCTGCACCTTTGAAGGTCTAGCTGTCAAGCCAAATAATCTCAGACGACTTAACAATAACCTCAAGGAACTGAGAAGTTGCTGCCAGAACTTAGCCGCCAAAAGAATGTCATAAAAAAAAACTGACTGCGGAAAACTCATGCAGCTTCAGCTTACGCATCATCCGAGCAAAAGTCGCCGGAGCATTCTGTAACCCAAAAGGCATGCGAGTCCATTGAAATAGACCAAAAGGAGTCTGAAAAGCAGTCTTAGGCTTATCCTCTGGCAACATCGAATCTGCCAGTAACCTTTTGCTAGATCCACTTTCACAAAGTACCGACCATGAGAAAGTTGACAAAGCAAATCCTCAACATCTGGAATCGGTTCAGATCAAAACCGTAACCTTGTTCAGAGCCCGATAATCTACACAAAAACGAACAGAACCATCCGGTTTTCCTACGAGGACAACTGGAGAACTGTATGGGGAAGAAGACGCTTCAATAACACCTAAGCGTAGCATGACATCAATCTTCCTCTGAACAATTTCCCTTTTAGCAAAAGGTAATGTGTAAGGTTTGATTCTGACAGGTACATCTGTAGTCAAATGTATTGAATGAGGTTCAACCTGATCAGCCTTACCAGGAGTATCTGTAAGTACATCACTGAACTCCTCCAGTACAGTTAACAACTGTGTCCGCTTAGTATCAGACAAATCAGAATTCACCTTGACATCATGAAAAGTCTCACCTTTGACTGACAAAGTTGGTAAGGTAACACCATCACCTTCCGTATCCTGCACAACACCAATGCAGCAGGATGAACAGAAGACACACTCGACTGGAGTGTCACAGGAATAACACACTTCCCTGTACATACCCTGTCTGTACCCTGACTAGGCACAACACAGTCTACAGGTAGAAAATCAGAAACACAAGATCCTGACACAATACCTGATGAAATAGAATGATCCACACTGACATTGATCGCAACATTTGTCCTGTCCACATACAACTTGAGCATGTTAATGTGGAAAACCTTGCTCTTGCCATGCATATCAATGCGGTAGTTGACTGGAGAACATTTCTCTTGAACCATAAAAGGACCTTTCCAGGCAACTTTAAGCTTATTCTGCTCATCACTCAATAGAACAAGAACTTTGTCACCAACCTTCAGAGTACAAAAAGAACTTTTCCTGTCAGCGTAAGTCTTATAAGTATGTGTCTGAGTGTCCGCCGTCTGTTGCGCTTGCGCACAACTGTCAAGTATCCTGTTGTGAAGGTCATGTACATACTGATATACATTTCTGTCCTCAGAGGAAACAGGAAAACCTGACCATCTATCCGCTAAGAGAGAAAGTGGACCATGAGGAGAATGTCCAAAAAGGAGTTCAAATGGGGAAAATCACAAAGTGGCATTCGGCAACTCCGATAAGCAAAGAGTACTGCAGGAATGTACCGATCCCAATCCTTTGGACGGTCACGACAGACTTTCCTCAACATCATCTTTAAAGTCCCGTTAAACCGCTCCACCATCCTGTTGGACTGCGGATGATAGGGAGTGGTAGTGACAGAGGAAATGGATAAAGACGGTAAATCTCCTTCATCAGATCAGACACAAACTGAGTCCACAATCAGTGAGTATCTCAGATGGTAAACCAAACCTCGAAAATATTGTCAACAAAGCCTCAGCCACACTCACAGTATCTATGTGCTTCAGTGGAACAGCCTCTGGAAACCGTGTAGCTGTGTCCACAAGAGTCACCACATACCTGTGTCCTGAAGACGAAACCTCGAAAGGGCCAACAAGATCCATAGCCACTTTCTCAAACGGAACAGAGACCAATGACATCTTATGCAAAGGCGCACATGGTACTCTGTTACGGGAAACGGTTCTCTGACAAACATCACAAGACCAACAATAGTCTGTGACAGAACGAGAAACTCCAGGCCAAAAGAACGAAACAAGAACACGCTGACGTGTGCGCTTGACACCACAGTGACCAGCGAAAATCGCATCATGCGCAGTATGAAGAACAACTGTACGCAAATCCTTCGGAACCACAACCTGACGTACAACCCCACCTTTATCAGAAAAAAAAGACACAAAACACCATTAACCAACTTGTAGGTAGGATTAGTCAGTGGGGAAGGTAAATCAGTGACAACTGAAGAGTACAGGTGTGTCAAAGTACTGTCCTTACTTTGCATAGTAGCCAGTTCTGTCGGAGTGACAGACATCAAAAATGGTCAAGTCCGGTACAGGTATGGTACTAGTGGCTGTTTGTCCTTTAGTACTTGTTGCCAAGTACTAACACCACAAGGAATAAAAGAACCACCAGTCCCTGACCTGACTGAAGCAACTCCAGGCAAGTTACCCAGGATCAAGTCTGTGACTGGATCATCAATCATACAAGCCTTGACCTGTCTTCAAAATAAGGAGTACTGACCTGAACAACCGCTAGTGGAAAAACCTCAATCTTACCACCGAACGATTGACACTGCTGCTGCTCACCAGTGAACTGGTCTGGCAACACAAATGAGCGGCGTACACCCGCTGTAGTACAACCTGTGTCTCTGAGAATAGAAGCATGGAAACCATTGACTGTCCCTGACTCAACTAACAAACCCTCAATATTTGTATGAGACACCATAGTATGTGCAGGTTTACTCTCTGTTTGGGTAGGGTTATTAGTATTGACACTAACTCCTGCAGATTCATCTGGGTACGGACAATCACGGACAAATGAAACACACAATAACACCAGTAACATCCAATCTCTGAGAGGTTAGTGTTGCTACCTTGACCACGACCACGACCGCATCCGCGCGGCAACCGTGAACGGTACTGACGATGACCGCCTCTACCACGGTTAGCACCGTCGCCCGTCTGAGCAGCCTGCTGTCCTGTAAAGGAAGCAGTCTGGTCAGCACGGTACTGAGAATTTGCGAACCTTGAGCACCTCGGTAAGTGCCACGACCACGATAAGGACGTGCGTTCGAAGATCCTCGACCTGCATTGGGATTTTGGTACGAAGGGAAATGGGTTGACACATTTGTCTCAAAGACCGAGTCAGAAGCCTTTCGACTAAAAGTCTTATCCGGATGCGCTGTTTTGTATTGTTCAGCAAGTGCGCACATTTCTTCGGCACTGGCTACTGAACGCTCTTTCAGAAAGACAGTCAAATCTTTCGAAACGCTGTGCAAAATCTGTTCTCGTAGCAACAGATCGCGAAGTGGTTCAAAGTCTTTTTGAATCTTCGAAAGCTCTATCCATCAATCCAAAAAGTGCGCAATCCTAATCAGGTAGGCGGAAAATGATTCTCCCTTTTCCGGTCTGACCGCACGAAACTTTTCCCGAAAACCGTCTGCGGTGCACTGGTACCGTTTCAGTAGTTCACTCTTGAGATCGTCCCAAGACAAAGTGTCCTTAGCGGCCAAAGAGTGGTACAACGTGAGCGCACTACCTTTAAATAAAGGCGCGACATATAATACCCATTTGTCCTTGGGCCATTCGCACGTAGTCGCATAATTTTCAAATCGGTAGAGGAATGCGTCTATCTCATCTTTTGACTCACCAAAGACCGGAAGTTTTGGTATATATGGTGTCCGTCCGGAAAAACTGTTTGGAATCACTAGAACCATGCTGGTTAGTACCATCACTCACACCAGACGCTGACACTTTCGCTAACTCTAGTTCAATTTTCTTCCTTTGCAATTCTAAATCCATAGCTTTCATATCCTTTTCATGTTGTCTCTCTTTATCTTTTTCCTCTGCTCTCTCTCTTTCTCTCTGTCTCTCTTTCTCTTTTTCCTGTCTCTCTTTCTCCTTTTCCCGTCTCTCTTTTTCTCTTTCAGTGTCCCTTTCCTTCTCCCTCTCTCTTTCTCTCGCATGCTCTTCGCGATCATTACACTGCTTAACATAGTCCACTAAGTCAGCACCATCAAGACCTAGCGTCTTACCCTGAGACAGGTAAACGTCGAATTCAGACATTTTGATGAAATGTTTAAAAAAAACAAAAAAAACCAAAACAAACAAAAACAACGATGATATTAAAGCTTTCCGATTAACATTTCTCACACTCACCACATTTACTCAAAATAATATTTATAATAAATATACACAAAGAAAAAAGTTAAGCACCCCCAATGTTTTTTAGTTTGGAGAAACTGAAATGCTTTTTTGTACTAAACTGTTTAATGTGGAACTTTTTTTCTTTTGTTTTTATTAAATAAAGATATTGACAACATGAAAACACAACAAATGATATACAAAGTCATAAACAGAATGTGGTATTGCTAAAGAAAGATCAATGACATTTCACATGAAAAAATACCCATGAAAAGTATGGTCATTACAAAATCATAGTGCTTAATCAAAGTGGCAATTTCATTTGAAAACATTGCCATGAATCTCCATAAACCAAAGAAAAATGAAAATGTTCAGTAGCGCGTGAATCCGCCCTGAGCCTGGATGACCGCCTCAACCCTGCGTCGCATCCCTCCAGTCAGTCGCCGGATCTGTTGCATCGTCAGTTGCTGCCACTCCCGATGCAGTGCAGCTTCCAGTTGATACAGATTTTGTGGAGGAGGGTCCAAGGTCTGCAAACGACGGCCAGTCATGTCCCAGATGTGCTCCAGTGGATTGAGGTCTAGTCTGGGCTCATGGCAGGTCATGGCAGGGTCTGCACTGCTTCTTGCTGGAGAAAGCCTGTTACTGCTTGAGCACGATGAGGCCTGGCGTTGTCATCCATGTACACTGGTCTGGTGGCAAGTGGGTGGTTGTCAGAATGGGGCACAACGACCGGCTCAAGGACATCTCGGATGTACCGTCCGCCTGTGAGGGTTCCTCGAATGGTAATCAAATCCAGCTTGCAGTCGTGTGAGAGGCACACCCAGACCATTATGGAACCGCCACCGTGAGGAACAGTTGCCTGTATGTTCCTGGGCGCATAGGCTGTATTTGGGCGTCTCCAAACCCTTGATCTTCCATCAGTGACGTGCAGCAGGAATCGGCTTTCGTCCGACCAGTGAATCTTTCTCCAGTTCCTCAGGTTCCACCCCCGCCGAGCGAGACACCAGTCCAAACGCCGTCTTTTGTGGTGGTCAGTCAACAGAGGGCGCTTGATAACCCTCCTCGCCTTATATCCGTGGGCTTTTAAGTGGTTCTGCACTGTTCTTGTGGAAAGTTGTCTGTTAGGCATCCACTGTCGTTTCAAGCTGGTGCTTGTGGCGAATGGCTCATGGCGTATCATGCGCAGTAGAGCCATGTCTTCGCCCTGTGACGTTGCATGTGGTCGGCCAGATCGTGGGCGGTCCTGCACATGGTTGGTTTGCTGGTGTTTCCTCACCAGCCGGCTGATGACAGTGTAGTGGAAGCCCAACTGACGCCCGATTGCTTTGAAGGACATTCCAGTGGAATGCATGCCAATAATTTGCCATCGTTTGGCCTCTGCTATCCTCCTTCGCACCATATTTCTTTGCAAAGAATATCTTTTCTTAAAACCAACTGTGATTGCTAAACTGGATGACTCACCAAACCTCAATTTTAAAAACTTCAAAAACCGTAATGCACGTGCATGCCACACCATGACTATGCTTCACATACACGCCTGACTGGTTTTATCCTTTCAATGACACACCATTCTTGACAAAATTGAAAATTTTGGGGTCATACATTGTTATTGTCAATTCTGACAGTTGAAAATATAAGGGGGTGCTTAACGTTTTTCTTTGTGTATACTATGGACTAATAAAGTACACTAAACGCAGAAAATACCGTCAAATTGAAAAATGACCCACACGGTAGAAACCAATAAATACAAGCAACAATCAATCAGTCAGCATCAAGTAATACATTAAAATAAATCAATAATAAACACCAGATAACAATCTAGATAAATAAATCAATAATTAATCACCGCCCGCATTCATTCAATACTTGCAATTCTTTAATCGGACAACCACAACTGAAAAGATAAACCATCCACTGGCATCCAGTCACATGGTATTGGAGCGAGGGAAAAACTGAACTCAAACGATAGAAAGTGAAAGAAAACTCAAAATCTACGGAAGGCACTTATATCCTTCTCCAACGCCATGTCCCTTCGCTACAGACAAGCGAAAAGAGGTTGGAGCTAGGCAGCCTATGGGATAGGGGACAATAACAACAAAAAATTCCCTACCAGAGTCAGAAATAAAGTCAAAGAGACAGGGCTCCCAATGACGCACTATGAGTGAAAAGGACGCACTAACAAAACGTGTAGCGAGTCCTGCGGGACGCACTACAAAATCAGGCAAACCCCAAAACGTGCCGCGGTCAGTGATCAAAGCTGAGCACACCACAAGCTTCGCGCGCGATTGCCTGCCGTCAAATTCAGGACAGCGTGTGCCCGCGAAAGTACAGTAAGCCGAGAAGTTGCGTAAACACTGATAGGCTCGCCTGGAGGCCCACGTCACTGAACGGTTACTCAGTCGACCGGCTGACTTATTCAGACTGTGGCGCCCGCCGCCACTAATTAACCAATTCGATGAGTCACAAGTTGTAACAATCGCGTGCACAAGCCTAGGCGAACGAAGCAGAAAGGAAGTTCACGGCTATCGCATCTCGCAAATATGTCGTTGCTTCAGTGGTTGGGCGCTCCTAAAAAAAAACGCAAAGAAACATCTTCTGAAGATGCTACAGACGGTGAATCATCGATTCCTAAAGAAATATCTACAGCAACACCACCTAACAAGAAATGTTTTTTTTTAAGAAATGTTTTCAGAGAGAGAGAGAGATTCATCAACTCTGAAATGTTCAGATTATCAAGCCGATAATTAAAAAAGCAAGAAATACTACATTTTCTGTATTGGTTAATTTTGTTCATGGGGACTCTCTATACCCCCTCTGGGACCCTCTATAGCATCAGTGAAGGAGTCCCTGGGACCCCCTGTCTGTCAGTACAAATGGTAGCCCTGAAGAGAATCACTCACCCACCAAACCTTGCACACCAAAAAAAACAAACTTAACTTAAAACATGATCAATTTAAAACAATGAAAACCTCTAAAACAACAAACCTCTAAAAGGGGGAAGGAATACATTCACTAATCAAAGACCCTACTTAAGATATGAGGATGAGTAAAGTACAAACTAGAGAGGTGCTCATGGTAAAGAGTAACTATATAGAGAGAATGAAGTTAGAAAACAGCAAAAGTAGACAGAGTGGAAAAACCAGAATAGTAAGAGAAAGTAAGACAGGAAATAAAACTGGCCGGGGGGATACACATCAATACTATAGAAAAAAAACACACCAAAAATCCACTAAAAATTCCCTTTTGGAATTTTTGGGGGGGGGGGGGGGGGGGGGGGGGGGGGAAAATGGAAAATATGAAACTGCCACCGAAAAATGGGGAAGGGAAAAAACCAAAAACAAAATTAAACATCAGTAAAAAAAAAAAAGGGGGGTTTTAAAAAAAATTTTTCCAAATAATAAAAATTTTAAAAGTGTTGGGTTTATAATTTTAAAATTTTAAAGAATGGAAGGGGATCAAGAAGAGGGGTTTCATCAAAATCTTTAAAAGAAATAAATACAAAAGACAAAAAAATAAAAAAAGTAAAAAAAATTTATCCAATAAAAAATAAAGAAGGGATTTACATAATAATCTTTTAAATTTTAAGAAACAAAAGAGGGGGGGTGTTGATGGAAATCGTCAAGGGTTTCCCCCATAAAAATAGGGATTTCAAAAACTTTTTTTTTCCCCCCCCCGAAAAGGGGTGGGGAACGATCAACCAAAGGGGGGGGGGTAGTTCAAAATCGGGGGCACCACTTGTCAGGGGTGCTGATTCACCACAAAAATTCACACACATGCAGAATACAGCCAAAACCCATTTCACAAAAAAGCTCCGACTCAAACAAATCACAAAGGGGCTAAAAAACCTTTGTTAAAATTTCATTTCCCCCAGTGTCTTCTTTTCCCATTTTCATACACAGCACTGGTGGGGTTTATTAAAACCGACTTTCCAGGTCTATTTCGCTTATAACCTCCCGGGGTCGTTCATCACTAACAGTTTCTTCCTCCCTCTTGAATTACAACTGCTTGGGGGACATCAAACAAGGTTTCCACCTACCCTTTCCACGGGTTTCCCAGGCATAAATTTTATGGCGCTCCGACTTCGCCCCCCTTTTAAGTTTGGCGCCTACCCTATGTCTGGGGCTCTGGCGTTCCTTCCGAATCTTTCTGGGGGGGGATTGGCTCCCGTGCCCCAAAACCGACTTTCCCCCGACAAGCCTCTCTCTTCGCTTCCGTACCAAAAAAAAAGGCGTAACTAAAAACAAAATGCCTTTATGACTTTCTGCACAAAGAGCACAATCCAACATAAACACTTTACAAAAAATTTCGATTCCCAATTCCCTCGATATGGAGAAAAATGAAAAGTTGCTTTTAGCCCAGCTACAAAAAGGACCTCGGGCTTTACCCCTTAAAACAACTCCCAAGTCATTAAAAAAAAAAAAAAAAAAAAAACTTTCACACATCTCTTTAAATGACATCTTCTACAAACGCACCAGAAACTTCGTTAAAAATCTTTCTTCCGTAAAATCTTAAATCAGATGAAAAATGTTAATCTCTCTCAAAAACTCAAGGATCACGTCAGGGGGACATCCCTGAACAGGATCTTCATGGACTCCGCTGTAAAATGTTTGTGTCTCACATCGTGCAAGTCCCAACACTCTAAAAGAATATGTTTCATTGTGAGTGGCGCATGACATGGAATGCACCACGGAGCTTCTTCACTCTTTAAAAGGTAAGAATGGGTAAAATACGAATGGCCGGTGTGCAGCCGGCACAGAAGTGTTTCTTCTTTACGACCACCAGACGTAGATGGGAGGAACTCCTTAAGGTTTGGCCGGATCTGAAAGAGTTTGTTATCTGTCTGCGTATTCCAATCCTCCTGCCAGAGGTCTCCCACATAATCGTTAATTTTGGGTTTCAGATCTGAGCAGGGGATATATATGTTGGACAGTTTCTCTCTTGTGGCATTCTTGGCTAAACGATCAACCATTTCGTTCCCTCCGATGCCAACATGACCAGGAACCCAAGCCAGAATAATGTTGTAACCATCCGCTTTCAACTTGCAAAAAGTTCAAAGAAATGTAAAAGTTCTGGATGCTAAAGGTTTGCGGCCAGCTATGGCCTCCAAAGCTGACAGCGAATCCGACAGAACCAGAAAGTCCCTCTTCGTAGATTGTGAGAGTATCCTCAGCGCCAGAGCCAGAGCAGTAAGTTCAGCAGAATAGACAGAAGCATCTGAATGTATATGTTCCAACAGTATCTGAGAAGGAGCCCCAGGGCAATAGGCTGCACAGGCCACTCCATCCTCAGACTTGGAACCGTCAGTGAAAATTTTCTGATAGGATGGGAATTTTGAACAGAGGTCAGCATACAAGGCCTTGTATGCCAGTGAGCTGGTAGACTCTTTGCGAAAAGCTGCAAGATCAAAACGAATCTCTGGTGTGAAAGAGGTTCACGGAGGCAGATCCGGAAACTTGGAAAAATCCGACACAACTCCTAGGTCTAGACCTGCTTTCCGCACGTGAGGCTGCATACGAAGACCAAACGGCGGAATACAGTTAGGGTTGGTTTCGAATTTGTTTTGAAACTGAGGGTCAAAGACACAGTCATAGGCAGGATTCTGCGGTTCTGAGAACAGTCTGATATAATAATTTAGAGACATTTGCAGCCTGCGGTTGGACAGTGAGGGTTCACCTGCCTCTGCGTACAGGCTGTACACAGGGGTGGTGCGGAATGCTCCAAGACAGAGACGAAGCCCTTGATGGTGGATAGGGTCCAAGAGTTTGAGGTAAGAGGGTCTTGCAGAGCCGTACACAGCACAACCATAGTCCAGTTTGGAACGGACCAAGGCTCTGTAGAGGTTCGGCAAAGTTTCTTATCAGCGCCCCAGTCAGTGTGCGCTGCGACCCGCAGAATATTCAGAGCTTTCTGGCAAGAAGTTTTGAGGTTTTTGATGTGGCTGAGAAAGTTGAGTTTTTGGTCAAAAATAACTCCCAGGAATTTGGCTTCTTTTACAGCTGGAATGGTGGACTTGTCCAGACGAATTTCAGGATCAGCAAAGAATCGACGAAAATTGTGGAAATGAATTGACTGAGTTTTGGTGCGTGAGAAGGTAAACCCGTTTTCCTTGGCCCACTGTTGAATCTTGTTGACACAAAGTTGGAGTCGACGCTGTACGGTGGCGTAAGAAGCTCCAACTGCGTACAGCGCGAAGTCGTCAACAAACAGAGAGGACTCAGAGCCCTGGCTTACCGATTGGACAATGTCATTAATTTTAATGCTGAAAAGGGCTGGAGAAAGGATGCTTCCCTGAGGTACACCCAACTCCTGCCCATGGATGTCAGAGAGTGTGGTGCCAACACGCACCTGGAACTGTCGATCAGCCAGAAAGTTTTGGATAAACAGAGGCAGGTGACCACGAAAACCGAGCTTGTGCAGGTCCATAAGGACTCCTGCTTTCCACGTGGTGTCGTACGCCTTTTCGAGGTCGAAAAAAGATAGCTACCACATGCTGCTTGTTGACAAAGGCATTGCGGATGGTGGTTTCCAGACGGATTAGATGGTCAACTGTCGAGTGGTACTTCCGGAAACCGCACTGTTCACTGGCCAAAAGGCCATCGGTTTCCAGCTTCCACATCAGACGGGAGTTGACCGTCTTTTCCATCAGCTTACAGAGGCAGCTGGTCAGAGCGATTGGGCGATAGTTGGAAGGGTTGGTAAGGTCCTTTCCAGGCTTTGGAATGGGAATGATCAGGGCTTTCCACCAGGAGGGCGGAAAGGACCCTGTGGTCCAGATATGGTTATAGACTTGGAGAAGAGTCTGGAGACAGCTTTCTGGAAAATGTTTCAAAACCTGATAATGAATGTCATCCAGACCAGGGGCAGAATCAGTGCAGGTTTGCAAAGCTAATTTTAGTTCAGTGATTGAAAAAGGAAGATTATAGGTTTCAGAGTTGTCTGATGTGAAATTGTATGAAGATTTCTCTCTAATCTCTTTGTTTCTTAAAAAGGCTGCAGATTTATTTGAAGATGAGGAGTTCTGTTGGATGGTGGAGGCCAACAGATTGGCAACAGCTTGTTTGTCAGTGATCAGAGCATCCGGCAAGTTTCAAGTGATGAATGGAGGGGTTGGTGTTCTTCCCTTTGATTTTTCTAATGATGTTCCAAACTTTTTTCTTTGAAGTTTTAGATGTCAGCCTGGAGCAGAAGTTTCTCCAAGACCGACGTTTACTGATTTTGAAAGTGTGTCTCGATTTGGCACGGAGTTTATGATGGGCTCGAGCGTTGGGACCTGAAGGTCGTTGGTATACCCGACGCTGAGCCCGTTTGCGAACTTTTGAAATTTGTTGGCAGTCTGAATTAAACCAGGGTGTTTTTGGCATTTGGAGTTTGTCGGAAGACACTGGAATACTGGTTTTAGCACAGTTTATCACAGTATTGGTCAGAGATTCTGCTGGGTCTGGACTCTGAAGAAAATCAGTGTCCTGGAATTCTTTTGAAATATTGGTTACAAAAAGATCCAGTTTGCCTTCTTATAAAAAATCAGTGTCCTGGAATTCTTTTGAAATATTGGTTACAAAAAGATCCCAGTTTGCCTTCTTATAATTAAGATGTTGCGAGACAGAGACGTTTTCAGTTAATACGGGTTGTAAAAGAACAGGGAAATGGTCACTTCCATGCAGATCGTCATGGACAGACCACTCATAGTCCAGGACCAGCGAGGGGTCACAAATCGACAAATCTAAACACGAAAGTGAACCTGTGGATGAGTGGAGGTAAGTTGGAGATCCGTCGTTCAGACAACACAAATCAAAGTCCGAAAGGACATCCTCAAGAAGCAGACCTCTGGATGACGAACTGACACTACCCCAAAGAGGATTGTGACCATTAAAGTCACCCAACAGCAAAAAAGGTCGAGGAAGTTCTCCTATCAGACTGACAAGGTCCTGACGACAAACCGGGACAGAAGGTGGAAGATAAAGGGAACAGATTGTCACAGTCTTGTGGAGAGTGACTCTCGCAGCTACAGCCTGAAGGGAGGTAGTCAGAGCGACAGGACTAAACAGCAGAGTTTTATGTAAAAGAAGGGCAACACCGCCCGACAGTCCCAATGTGGATGGTTGTGCAGGTTTAGAAAGAATATTAAAGCCAGAAAGAGTGAAGGTCTTCTGGCTTTGAATTTGAGTTTCCTGAAGAGCCACGACGGAAGGTTTGATAGTTTGACACAGAAGCTGCAGCTCCTCAAAGTTTGAATTTAGTCCACGGATATTCCAATGGATTACTTTACTATCCATGGTGCAGAGGGCGAATAGGAGAGAAATCAGATCATCTCCTCTTCAATGTCTGCTTCCAATTGAGTGAATTTATTGGATAGTTGCACCGGACTGTTTGGGTCTTCAGACCTGCTGCAGACTTGTTTGGAGATGGTGGAGGTTTCTTTCTCATCTCCACCATCTCCACACTCGGTTGAACTCCCCAGCCTGCACGAGCACTGCTCAAGGAAGGTCGAGGTGGGAGGGCTGGCTTTTTGATCTGCCCAGCAGCAGATGGAGTAGACTGCTGGGCAGTCTGGGGGATGGCAGATTTTTTGCCCCCACCAGGGGCACCTACTTTGGGTTGGGAGGTGGTGGACTTGCTTCCACCAAAGCTTAACGGTCTTCCTTGTAATGTCTTGGAGAAAGTAAAATCGTCAGTCTGGCAGCAGACTGAACGTGTCAAAACTTTCTTTACCGCCGAAGCATATGAAGACGCTGTTGGCGTCTGACTGCCAACAACCTGTTTGCGGGCCTCAAAAAACGAAATCTTCTTTTCTGTTTTAACCTTTTGGATGTTTGACTCCTGAATCCAGACAGGGCAGTTGCGTGAAGAGGAGGGGTGGTCGCCACCGCAGTTCGCACAATGCGCCGGGTCTTTACACGGCCCATCATGGGTTGCCTTGCAACAAACCCCACACACCTCCTGCCCAGAACAGCGGTCTCTGACATGTCCAAACTTCTGGCACTTGAAACAACGCATTGGAGACGGAACATACATTTGTACACAGACATTTAAGTATCCTACTTTGATGACAGGAGGTAGCACAGGGTTGCAGAATGTCAGAAAGAGGGTGTTGGTGGGCACTCTTTCTGCACCTTTTTTAACTGTCACCCTATGCACCTCTGTCACACCCTGGGATGCAAGTTCCGCCTTGATCTCTGCCTCTGAGACACCTCTAAGATCTGGGCATCGAATGACTCCCTTAGATGAATTCAGCTGTTTATGGGGAGTCACCCGGATCTCTCGGTCTACCAGCTTTGTAGCTTTCAGCAGCTGCTCTGATTGTTTCTTAGTTTTGCACTGGATAAGAAATGTACCATTTCGGAGTCGCTTAATTGACTGTGGGTCTCGTGCAATACCTTGGAAGCCCTTCTGTATTGCAAACGGGCTTAGTGCAGAAAGTGGTTTGTCCTGCTCCTTGCTTTCCATTATTAGCCAAGAGGAACAAAATCCTGACATCTGCCTTGTTTCAATATTGGAATCAGAGTCTCCATCAGACTCCTGTGACAACCTTTGAGAAATTAAATGCACTTTTCTTTTTTTTGGGGGGACGATTTTTTGTTGAAGCCATATTTATAAGGGGAAAATTTCATCTCTCCTTTACCCACCCACCATGGGGTCCAACTAAGGGGCCAGGGCCAAGAAATCATTGTCTTGACCCCTTCCAGGTTTCAGGAGAGACATACAACAGACAAAAACCTACCAACCCTATCCCCCCTGATCATGCCCAACTCCCGGGAACAGAGAGCTGAGCACTGCAGGGGTTACCTTGGCCAGCTGGAGAACTGCCTGTTTTGACCCAGCTCCATGAAGGGGAAGCCGATTGACACACCCGGGCCAAAGTGTACCCCCTGTCTAGGAAGGTCCGAGCCAAAGTGATGTATTGAGGGCGCTGGCCCTCTCAATCACCAGGATCTCATTCCCCTCCATCACAGGTCGCACCGCACGGCAAACGCAGCGGATCTTAAGAAGACCACAGAGAAAAAAAGGAGTGTGGAACAGAAGGCTTGAAGGGGAGGCGAAGAAAGAAAAGATCCGTTAAGAAAGGCAGAAGACAGAATAGGAAAAAGGTGGGTTACTATTTGTCTGGGCCCTCACTCTTAACCTTTCTGACATGGGAGACCCTACCAGGGGCATCAATTTCTTCCACGTAATGCTTGGCCAGTCAGCAACTTGGCTATACAGGCCTAGAAGCATTCACAACAACTAACCATCTAGCCTAGTATTGATGCCCCCATCAGCAAAGCCTAAAAGATCACTGGACCGCGCAAGCCCTCCGACCACGGCAAGGTTGCAACCCCCGGAGGGACGATCGATATGGATAAAATAAAAACAAAGACTGAAACTTTCATAGCTCCTTAAAGTGGTATCAAATACTTACTCTGTCTGAATCACTCCCTAGCAAAATACATGCGTTAGCATGTTACAGACTCATGTCTGTATTAAATGGGCCTGACAGTCGGCGGCCTCTCTTCCATTCTATCAGCTCTGTTGCTCGAACCTCTCTCCTCACTCACTTCCAGTGTGTTTAGCTTTTTACCCATTTTTTCTTAACACATCTCACATTCAAAACAAAGGAAGTGACCTGCCCTTTAAGAACGACAATCCTACGCCGTTTCCTTTTCACACATTTAACTCCCTTCGCTCGCGCTTAATCTTTCAACTACACAGGCACTTAACATTTTTCTTTCCGTGTGCCTGACACCATGCATCGGTCTTCAACGTTTCAGCACCCAGTGCCCCGTACATCCGCAACGTGACGGTGCTGTCACCCACTAGTGTGTTTCTGCAGTGGGACCCCCCTGCAGTGTTTTACCGCCGTGTGGACAAGTACGTCCTCAAGTGGTGGGACACCAGGAGCAACGACCATGACACTATAGTGCCTGGCAGTCAGACACAGGTGAGTTCAATTTTCCTTCTTTTTTTTTTTTTTTTTTTTTTTTTTACATATACAACATTTGCATGTGAGTACAGCAGCAATCTTGGATACCCAAAGTGAAGCATGGATACCGAAGTTTAAATGCAACATCCTTGAATATTTGAGGTGGTGTGCATGATAAAGCTGTGTATGTCACAATGTATTTGTACAGTCAGACCTCAGACTTAGAAATTTTGATATTAGGGGAAAAAAGGGACCTTGATGTGGTTGGTTCTGCAGATAACAGCAAAGCTATGATCAGGAGATAATTAACTAGAATGAAAAAAATACCACACTATTGAAATGAAAACACCAAACACTTTCTTGTTATCATTTTATAAAATGAACTTTAATGGTCACTAAAGGACACAGCAAATTATTTGAACATAACTGTTGTGTGTCTGGGGCTTGGTGGTGAATGGTGTTAAATATTGATGAAGTTCTAGAACAAAAATGTTACATGCATGACTATTTGAAAAAAAAAAAATTAAGTAAACTGACAATGTCGTTAGGGTCTTTTCTTGATCACAGAGAACGCATTTTGACACCTCTTTACTTCATAGATAAACACCTTTGAGATTTCCAAGGCTTTCATTAAAGTCAAGAAACTTGATGAGAACAGACAGGGGTCAGCGTCAAAGGAAAAACTCTTCATATTCTGAACATCATCACTGCTCGATGGAATGAAAAAAAAGAAAAAAGAATACTGTTCCATTTTAAAGATTTTTGATGTTTTTCTGGACATGCCTTTTTTTCTTTAAAAGAAAATGACCCAAATTATCTGTATTGTAGTTTTTTAGCTTTACATTTAGGCAAGAGTCATTAAACCGACGCAAGACTGGGTCTGCACCCACATGTAAACAAAATGTGGCTAATGACTGGAGTCAGTTGTAAATAAACCTTGTCACTTTCTTTGTTTTCTGGGGCAGCTGGTATTGCCGGGTCTGTGTGAATCAGGGCAGGAAGATAAGAAATCCTTCCATAGCATGTGAGCTATGATGGCTTTACCTCTTCTTTTACCTCAAAATAAAATCCCCCATATGAGTGCAGATGCAGACTTTTTAACTCTTTGCACTCTAAAATTATTTACCCTTGTATTCTCAAGCAGCAGTTAGTCGTTGAATGGTACATGGACAAATCTGATGGACATGCTCATGATTTGGTGGTGGTGTTTGTGTAACATAACAAACTTGTACAGGTACTTTGTCTCATAAGATGATACTGTAAAAGATGGAAACCATGTCATGTGCCACTTGTATGAAAACAGCAGGTCTGCACTGAATGAATCAGAAAAAAGGAAGTCCATGGATACTGCATATGAGATTTAAAAAGAACATGTCTGTAAATTCTACTTCTTTTTTTTTTAAAAGTTTGTTTCTCATTGACATATTCTCTGCATTGGTTCGCATGTTGGTACTTACTTTCACTGTGTGTTGTCTGGTTTTGTGTGTTAATTTTGTGTACTGATGAACTCTGGTGTTGATGTGTGTGTGTGTGTGTCTGTGTGCAGCATGTCCTGAGAACCTGCAGACCAACATGCGCTATGAAGTGAAGTTGGCGGGCATGACGCAAGCAAATTTTTAGCAAGCAGTTTCTCGTGGGGAAATTCACGGAGCCTGTGTCTTTCATGTTGGAGGGTAGGTTTTTTCTTCACCCAAAGACTTTTTTCCCCTGTCATCTTGGGACATTATCTGTCTGGTTTTATCCTTGTCTCCTTTTTGCTGCTCCTTTTCATGATTCTCTTTCTCCTTTCTTTTGAACTCTGTACTTGTGGACTTGATAATTATCATCAGTTTTAAAAAACATGGCTGGTTTTTCATGCATTTATGTATACTAGAATTATGGTGATGTGTATTTCATTTGAAATGTGGTCCACAAAGGTATAAAATGAATATTTGTGTGAAATCATATTTGTGTAGATGGGATTATTCCTTCAATCCATCCTAGCCGCTAGTGTGATTTTTGTTGCAGTTTTGTTCAGTGCGAAGGCAGTGATTTATTGTTTAGTTCCTTTGTCCTCGAATCTTTCCTGCCCTACTCTCCCCTTTCGTCTAAAAAAAAAAAAAGAAAAAAAAAAAAAAGATAAAAATACGAAAAGAAGGCAGATTGTCTTGTTTTCTTCACCACTTTCTCTTTTGATGGTAAGAGTTCAGTTTTCCTTCACTGAATTTCCCCTTGTTCTGATAGTCCACTTGTCTGTTTCATTTTGTTTCCTCTCTCTCTACCTTTTCCCCCAGTGTGTTATGATTTTGGAAGCAAGCAGTTTTTAAGAGAACTGTGGTGTTGTACACTTGTCATATGATTTATGCATGGATGAGAGCTGACTGAATCATGAACGTGGGGGGGAAACGATTTCATGTTGTTTTGAATTTACCCTATAATGTCATTATCATTCTGTAAGTATGTTTTGATGATAGCAGTGTAGTTAGCTGTGTAAAAGCATGAGAGAAAAAAAAAGAAGAAAGAAAACAAATCACATTCCTTTGTTGTCTGTTGATGAGATGTTTAGATGAATCCCACGTCATTTGTATTGACATGATCGTTCATGCCCAAACACTTTGCACACCAGAGGAGGGATGCAATCAGTCAAGTGGTAGGTATAGTCGATGTCGGTGGCTGGTTGTTACATGTTTGGCTTTGAGTATGAAACTCCTATGATTGTTTCCAACATGTAGGAAACAACTCTTCATTATTGTGTGTGTGTATGTGTGTTTGCGTGCGCGCACGTGTGTATGTTCAAGAAAAGTAAGTATCAAAAGGCAGAACTTCATTTCTTCGTGTGTGTGTCTCTGTTTGTGAAAGAATTTAAAGGGGCACTGAACATTGAACATTCATTTCTCCTGTTAATGTGATCTTGAAAGGGCATTGATGGCCAAAATGTTTGCACACAAATTTTGCTTAATAAGTACGCCAAAATGTTTGCACACAAATTTTGCCTTATTAGTAAAGTGTGAAAGCAGTTCATTCTGTCATTCGCTGATGAATGAAGAACCGTAGCAGATTCATAAGCTTGAAAGATTTCAGTGTTGTGGGTCCATCTCAGCATGCACATACTTGTATGTAAACTTGCATACATGTGCAGACACATGCAAGCATGCCTGCTTGAATTCATACATAATTGTGCATACACATACATACTCGTTTATACAGGTACTCACATGCTAGCCCTTCTCTGTACACCATACACACACACACACACACACACACACACACACACACACACACACACACACCTCTGAACATGAACACTATGAAATCACTGTTTACAGATTGATCACTGTCTGTTATTCCTCTGAACGTGAAGACTACTGTAAAAATCACTGTTTACAGATTGATCACTGTCTGTTATTCCTTTGAACATGAACACTGTGAAGTCAACTGTTTACAGATTGATCACTGTCTGTTATTCCTTAACATGAAGACTTTGAAATCGCTGTTTACAGATTGATCACTGTCTGTTATTCCTCAACATGAAGACTGTGAAGTCAACTGTTTACAGATTGATCACTGTCTGTTATTCCCATGAACATGAACACTGTGAAGTCACTGTTTACAGATTGATCACTGTCTGTTATTCCTCTGAACATGAACACTGTGATGTCACTGTTTACAGATTGATCACTGTCTGTTATTCCTCTGAACATGAACACTGTGATGTCACTGTTTACAGATTGATCACTGTCTGTTATTCCTCTGAACATGAACACTATGATGTCACTGTTTACAGATTGATCACTGTCTGTTATTCCTCTGAACATGAACACTATGATGTCACTGTTTACAGATTGATCACTGTCTGTTATTACCCTGAACATGAACACTGTGATGTCACTGTTTACAGATTGATCACTGTGTTATTCCTCTGAGCATGAACACTGTGATGTCACTGTTTACAGATTGATCACTGTCTGTTATTCCTCTGAACATGAACACTATGAAGTCACTGTTTACAGATTGATCACTGTCTGTTATTCCTCTGAACATGAACACTATGAAGTCACTGTTTACAGATTGATCGCTGTCTGTTATTCCTCTGAACGTGAACACTGTGAAGTCACTGTTTACAGATTGATCACTGTCTGTTATTCCTCTGAACATGAACACTGTGAAGTCACTGTTTACAGATTGATCACTGTCTGTTATTCCTCTGAACATGAACACTATGAAGTCACTGTTTACAGATTGATCACTGTCTGTTATTCCTCTGAACATGAACACTGTGATGTCACTGTTTACAGATTGATCACTGTCTGTTATTCCTCTGAACATGAACACTGTGATGTCACTGTTTACAGATTGATCACTGTCTGTTATACCTCTGAACATGAACACTGTGAAGTCACTGTTTACAGATTGATCACTGTCTGTTATTCCCATGAACACTATGATGTCACTGTTTACAGATTGATCACTGTCTGTTATACCTCTGAACGTGAACACTGTGAAGTCACTGTTTACAGATTGATCACTGTCTGTTATTCCTCTGAACATGAACACTATGAAGTCACTGTTTACAGATTGATCACTGTCTGTTATTCCCATGAACATGAACACTGTGTAGTCACTGTTTACAGATTGATCACTGTCTGTTATTCCTCTGAACGTGAACACTGTGAAGTCACTGTTTACAGATTGATCACTGTCTGTTATTCCTCCGAACAAGATCACTGTGAAGTCAACTGTTCAGAAACTGATAGCTGTTTATTAAGTAATACGTTTTCATGGAATGTTGAAACTTTCCAGTGATATAACATTGACATTTCATATTTTCCATTGGAAGTGACATTTGCAGTCCCAAGGCAGAAAGTAATTTTGTGTACTCTGGAATTGACGTAAAGGATCAACAAGTGCTCTTGTAGCTGATGAAGATGGAGTTCTAATGGAGATCAAAATGGGTGAATGTTGAAATTGCTCCAATTTTCTTCAACGTGTGTGGCCGAATTCATTTCTGTCATTTGGAAGGTGGAGGGTTACATTTGTGCACTGACTTTTCTAAAATTGACTGTAAGATAGTCATGTTTCACATAGATTTGGTGTGAAATTTAATGTAGGTGTTCGCCTTTCTTTTTGTTCCTTTTTTTTTTCTTTGCAGTTTTATAAAATTTGTTTTTACTTTGCTTAGATGATTAAGTTATTTTCATCAGTGAGAAATTTCACATGTGTCTATTCACAAAGACATACATGCAGATACGGATAAAAACCATGCACACGTCTTTGCATGCTTCCTTTATATGCATGCATGTGTATGCATTATACACACAAATGGACATTGACACAAGCTTTGCCCCCCTTCACTGCCTGTCTCTCTAAGTGCACTACAGATCCCCCCCCTCTTCTCTCTCTCTCTCTCTCTCTCTCTCTCTCTCTCTCTCTCTCCCCCCATTCCTCTCGCTGTCTTTCACTCATAAACAAGACTACTGATCAAGAAGTTTTTATGTTTCTGATTTCGTTATTTGTTTAGGTCCACAAATTTGAGATAAAAAAAAAGAAAGATGAACTGTTTCTAAGTGTTTTTACTTGGTGTACATGTATTGTTTTATTTTGTCTAAATCTGGCATTATTTTAGTGTTGCCTTGTGCTTATCAAGCAGAAGAAATGGATTTTGATTCTCTATATTCATTTGCTTTGTAGCTTTTTGCCCCCTTCTTTATATGTAAAGAAAAATGTTCATGTTCCCCCCCCCCCCCCCCCCCCCCCCCCCTTTTTTTTTAAATGGCTCTCAGATGTTGAAAAACTTTTAAAGCAATTATTTAATATATTTTTTTGTTTTTAAGTGTTTTTCCTTTTTTAAGTCATTGGTATAAATCTGCTAACATTTGACAAATTTTCTGTTTGTATTGTTTTGTTTGCCTATTTGTTAGTATGTTTCTTTATTAAAAAAAAAAGGGGTGGTTTATATATGATGATTTGGTGACATCAAATGATCATCATCATCATCATCATCATTCTCTCCATCATTCAGTCAAGTGATTATTTAGACTGGAATAAATGTATGTACAGATATTGTACTTTCTTACTGTCCGCCAGTTTATCTTTTGTTACCTTTTTTACATTGTGTGTGTGTGTGTGTGTGTGTGTGTGTGTGTGTGTGTGCATGCATGTTTTTGTGTCTGTGTTTGTATGTGCAAGTATGTGTGGACATCCTCATATACATCTGTGACATATCTTGAACATGCTTGATTGATTTGATATAATTTGACTTGGAGAAGAAATGTATTTTGTCTTTGCCCAAGAGTTGCCTTGATGCAAGAAAGAGAGAGGCGCATCAGTTATGCATGGAAGATGGGGCCTGCACGAGTGTGTGTGCACATGTGTTTGTGTATTCTTAAATGAACAAAGCATAGCGAGAGAGAGAGGAAGTAAGAGAGAGAGGAAGCAAGAGAAACTATCATTTCCTTCATTATTTGTCATGGCTTGACAATAGTTGCTCATCTCATTGTCTTTGCAGTGGAAAGCTTGGACGAGTAATATTATCCGCGATCATTTGGGTACTCAGAACCATGGTAATACTTCAGAGTGCATTCCTTTCTCTTTTGGTGTTGTGCTAAACCCTTCAGAGTGCAAGTTCAGGAAAGAAAATACTCTGTCCAGCAGGAAAGATGAAAATGTGATGAAAATATCACAGAATATTTTTTCTAACTTTTCCATGAAATCAATTTGATGTTGGCCACAAGTGTGTGTGTGTGTGTGTGTGTGTGTGTGTGTGTGTGTGTGTGTGTGTGTGTAGTGTGAATGTGTGTAAAGAAGTACAGGTAAACAGATTTGACAAAGCTCAGCAACTCTTGTATACATGTACACCAACAATTTTTGGTATATAAAGCAGAGTGTTGCATGAACTCAACTTGCACTTTGATTGAATTGTTTTTTGTTTATTTTTCGTTGTGACTGCATGTGAGTTAACCTTTTGATCACCGGTTCATGTTTGTCTGTCATCTGACCATGGTCAGCGCCACCTGCCAGGTGTTGTAAATAAAACACAAAATACTGCAGCAACTACCCCCACTGCCTGCATTTTTGCTGTCGTTGGAAGCCCCCCCCCCTCCCCCCCCCCCCCATCACCACAGGCATTACCAGCACCACTCTAAACAAAGGAGAAAAATGAAGAAATGAGGGAAAGTTAAGTGTAAATGATAGCCTGCTTATAGTGTATTCCAAATAAACAGGTGCAAACGAACAGGTGTTGGTGTTTTTTTTACTCTTCTGCATACACATTCACAGCCAAGGAATGTTGTTAGGGTTGTCGTAGTGATGGTGGTGGTCGTGGTGTCGTCTTTATCGTTAACACCATTATCGTCATAATTGTTGTCATCGACATTATCATTGTCGTCGGCGTCATCATCTTTTATCATTATTATCATCATTGTTGTCGTAAAGATGGTGGTGGTGTCGTCTTTGTCGTTAACATCATTATTATGATCAGTGTTGTCATCGACATAATCATCATCGTCGGCATCATCATCATTCATCATCATCATCATTGTCGTAGTGGTGGTCGTGGTGTTGTCTTTGTTATTAACATCATTATCATTGTCATTGTTGTCATCGACATTATCATCATCATCGGCGTCATCATCTTTTATCACCATCATCGTTGTCATCGACATTATCATCATCGTCGGCTTCATCATCTTTTATCACCATCATCATTGTCGTAGTGGTGGTGGTGGTGTTGTCTTTGTCATTAAGATCATCATGGTAATCATGTTTTGTCATCAACATTATCATCATCGTCGGCGTCTTCATCTTTTATCATTATCATCATCGTTGTCGTAGTGATGGTGGTGGTGGTGGTGTTGTCTTTGTCGTTAAACTCATTACTGTCATCATTGTTGTCATCAGCATTATTATCATCTCGACGCAATCATGTTTATCATTATCACTGTTGTTGTGTCATGGTGATGTTGTCACTGGCATCAACATCGTTGTCGTCTCAATCATCACCACTGTCGTCGAGGCGACAGCTCTGACAAAGTTTACTGTGGACCTCCTTTGGCTTGTTTTAGCCCTGTTAGTCAAGACTATGTCAAAAAACTTTGTTTGCGATGCAGCCCTAAATCATGTGAACTTGATGCCATTCCCACTAACTTGCTCTTTCAGTGCATTGATGACGTCCTACCCCATATTACTCATGTTATCAATACCTCTTTGTCCTCTGGTCACGTTCCTGAAATCTTCCGGTCCGCAGTGGTATGTCCATTGATCAAGAAACCTTCTTTAGATAATAATGTTTTAAAGAATTATCGGCCTGTATCAAATTTGTCATTTCTATCAAAATTATTGGAGAAGATCGTTTTGGAACAAATTCTGAAACATCTCGAAAAGAATCACCTTTTGAATCCTCATCAGTCTGCTCACAGACAAGGCCATAGTTGTGAGACAGCACTCCTCCGTATAGTCAATGACCTCCTCTGCGGGCTTGACGATGGGAATGTTTCCTTATTAGCGATGTTAGACCTCTCCGCAGCATTTGACACGATCAATCATATTTTGTTCTCACGGCTTAAAACTTCCTTTGGATTCAAAGACACAGCTCTCGACTGGATTATCTCTTACTTGACTGGACGGACTCAGACAGTGTGTGTACAGGGCAGATACTCAGACAGTTCTCCTCTTAGGTACGGCGTGCCTCAGGGTTCTGTACTGGGGCCAGTCCTTTTTGTGCTGTATGCTAGTCCTGTGTCTGACGTCATCAGTGGTCATGCCATGTCGCATGAGAGCTTTGCTGATGATACTCACCTTCATCAGTCGGCTCCCATTGCTGAAATTGAGACACTGATTTCTCGGACGCGGGGCTGCATTGCAGACCTGAAGGACTGGATGACAACCAAAAAACTACAACTGAACTATGACAAGACGTAACTCGTGCTCGTGACAAAACAGCCTAACCATCCTTCTCTGCCTTCAGCTGTCACTATCAATGACTGTACTGTCTCTGTCTCCACCTCTGTCCACAGTCTAGGGGTCATTCTTGACCAATCCCTCTCCTTTGAGAAACAGGTTTCAAATATTTGCAAGATTGCCTATTTAGAACTAAGAAGAATCAGCTCCGTACGTCACCTTCTCTCTACAGATGCTACAAAAACTCTCATTTGTGCATTTGTCTTATCTAGAATAGATTACTGCAACTCACTTTTGGCCGGCCTTCAAAAATACCTGACAGATTACAACGAATCCAAAATCATGCAGCCCGTGTCATCTGTAGAGCAGGAAAATATGATCACATTTCGCCTCTACTTCACTCTCTTCACTGGCTATCTGTCTCAAACCATATCTCGTACAAAATCTCAACTCTCACTTTCTCTGCTGTCTTTTAAAATGGACCTTCTTATCTCACAGATCTCCTTAAAATCTACACCCCCTCTCGACAACTACGCTCCTGTGCTGACGACCACCTACTATGAATGACTCGCTTCGGGACTACTACTGGTGAAAGATTTTTCTCTTTTCAAGCTCCAGCGACGTGGAACAGACTGCCAGACTCTCTCAGACATTCAGATTCTATCTCTTCTTTCAAGTCTAAACTTAAAACCCATCTATTTTCTCATAATTAGTCAATGCTGTGGGGGTGGGGGAGGGGGGGTACAACCTAACTCATAGCCATCTGGGCCTCTTCAAATGTAGTGTTTGTGTATGTTCTCCATTACATGACTATTTGTTGTATGACTGAACGTTATAGGATTAAGTGTTTGTAGTGATACTTAATAAATAAGTGAATGTCACACTCATAGGATTAGGATTTGTTAGTTATTGTAGTAACAGTATTTGTAGCTGGGTGTAAAGTGTACTATTGTATATGAGAAGGGTGAATGTAGTATGACTTTGTAAAGCGCTTAGAGAAATTTGTTTGATTAAGCGCTATATAAGAAACCATTATTATTATTATTATGTGCAACTCACCATCGTCACTCATATCCTCTCTGTCCGATTCGTCAAGTTCGGAAAACAGTTCGGAAAAGTTCAACAAGTTTGGAAAACAGTTCCAGTTCTTCATTTGATCGTTCTTCCATTATTCTTTCAATTAATTCTTGATATAAGATGTTTCTGTTTGCTACCACTCGCTGACGCTTCGGTGCCAACAACATGATGAACACAGGCAGCCAGAGTTATCTCCAGCTATCCCATAATATGAGCAAAAAAGTGGAATTAAACGCCAGATATACACCAAGGGAGAGTACCACCTAATAGAGGACATCCTCAGCTTTCTATAGATACCAGGATTGTTTCCCTTAGACCACACAGTTACATGTGAAAATTCGAGTAAATCGTCGATCACCTGGCGGGCAACACGTCAGTGTCAAGCACTCTACCCGTTGTCCGCCAGGTGATCAACAAAGTGGCAATGAGTTAATCAGTATAGAAGGGGTGAACATGAATTTTGATTGTTAGAGACATGGTCAACCTGAGTTTCAGTCATCGTGGAAGGGACTTGCTTTGCTGAGCTCTGTATTTCAGATCCATCCAGTCCCCGCATCACTCACATCACGGGTCGGGAAGCCACCTCGTTTTACGTTCACTGGGAGCCTCCCAAGCGGCTGAGTGGGCGCCTGACAGCCTACGAGCTCCACTGGATATCAGACGACAACATCACCAAGACGCGCATCATTTCGGGCCACCTCACTAATCCCATGTCGGCCTTCATCACTGGCTTGCGTGAGTGCAGAGGAACTTGGGAGACTGGGGCTTTTGTTTGGTTTCACTTGTGTTTGTTTTACTGGATGTTGGAGGAAGCTGTACCTACTGTTCTAATTTACAGTGTTCTTGCGATGAACATTAGTTATGCGTTTTTTATGTAAACACAGTATGACTTGCCACAGTGGCTGCAGTAAAATGTCATAACATATTTAATAAGCACAGTTTATTTGATTGCTGGCAGTCATGATAGCTCTATGGATGTGGAAGTATGATTGGTGATGATGATGAACACCTAGCAGAGAGACAGCAGAAAAAGTGATGATGATAAGAACAGAGATGACTCAGCAATTCA
The DNA here is from genome assembly GCA_018398815.1 of Conus ventricosus. NCBI lineage: Eukaryota > Metazoa > Mollusca > Gastropoda > Neogastropoda > Conidae > Conus > Conus ventricosus. Next base: position 82,276,242 of record CM031604.1, read on the forward strand.
TCTTATTCTTATAAAATGATTTGACAATAAGAGGTGTGAACTGGACAAGAAATCCTCCTGTGCAGATGAATTCATAGAGAAAATGGAGAATGTTTTAAGTGTTAAAAGAGATGAGTAAAGTATTCATTTCATGCTGTGTCCTTTCCAGAACCCTACACAGAGTACAAAATTCAGGTGGCAGCTTTCACACGAGAGGGACGCGGGAAGTTCAGTGAGAAATACCCTGCCCTCACTGACACTGCTGGTATGTAGGAGACCTGATTGTGGCTGCTGCTTATTTGTTCTTAGCTTTGTTTTTTTCCCTGCTAATCAGATCCCAGTCTTCCACCTGACAGCATTACCTTTTAACAGTTCAAATTTGTTCTTGTTAAATGAAGGGAAAAGGGTAAAGAAAGCAAAAGGAGAGAGAGAGAGAGATTTTTAGTTGAAAATGTTCATCAGGATCTTTTCACATGCCTAGTTTACTTTGGAAGCTTAACTCAAATCAGTTCGCTCTCTAGATTTCAAAGGTCTGTGTTCGATACCAGACGTTTTCGTTGTTCTGTCGTTATTGTTTGAGGAATGGCAAAATTTTCTGAGGTCACATTCTGCAGATTTCTTTACCAGTTCAAGGCATTAAGACATTTAAAAGACTGATGACTGCAAGATCTGAACTGGTGAAATCAGTACTGAAGAAAAGGTAGGAACATTGACCCCAGGGGATAGAAAACTGTGATGTTCTTCAAGGGCACAGAAATTGCTGCAGTGTGTATATGATAATTTTCATGATCTACGTAAAAAAGACAATCAAAACAAGGCAGTTCTAGAGGGGGGCAGGGGGGGGGGGGGGGGTTTATATATGTGAAATGCATATATATAAAAAGGAAATATAAGGGAGTTCAGAGGAAGAGGAATGCTCAGAGGAAGGGAGGGGTAGCATACACATGAAGAGCTATCTATCAATCTGTCTGCCTGTATATCTGTCTTTCTGTCTGTCGTACATGAAAAAAAGAAGAGAACATGCAAATTTTTGTTCATCACTCTTGTGTCATAGCCGAGCATGATCTGAAACTGTTTACCCATGTATCGGTCTTCAACGTTTCAGCACCCAGCGCCCCGTACATCCGCAACGTGACGGTGCTGTCGCCCACTAGCGTGTTTCTGCAGTGGGACCCCCTGCAGTGTTTTACCGCCGTGTGGACAAGTACGTCCTCAAGTGGTGGGACACCAGGGGCAACAACCCTGACACTATGGTGCCTGGCAGTCAGACACAGGCGAGTTCAATTTTCCTTTTTTTTTTTTTTTTTTTTTTTTACATGTACAACATTTGCATGCGAGTACAGCAGCAATCTTGGATACCCAAAGTGAAGCATGGATACCGAAGACTTTAAATGCAGCACATTGAATAATTGAAGTGATGTGCATGATAAAGCTGTGTATGTCACAATGTATTTGTACAGTCAGACCTCAGACTTAGAAATTTTGATATCAGGGGAAAAAAAGGACCTTGATATGGTTGGTTCTGCAGATAACATCAAAGCTATGATCAGGAGATAATTAACTAGAATCAAAAAAATATCACACTATTGAAATGAAAACACCAAACACTTTCTTGTTATCATTTTAATGGTCACTAAAGGACATGGCAAATTATTTGAACATAACTGTTGTGTGTCTGGGCTTGGTGTTGAATGGTGTTAAATATTGATGAAGTTCTAGAAAAAAATGTTACATGCATGACTATTTGGAAAAAAAAGAAAGTAAACTGATGATGTCGTTAGGGTCTTTTCTTGATCACAGAGACGCATTTTGACACCTTTTTACTTCATAAATAAACACCTTTGAGATTTCCAAGGCTTTCAGCAAAGTCAAGAAACTTGATGAGAACAGACTGGGGTCAGCGTCAAAGGAAAAACTCTTCATATTTGAACCTCATCACTGCTCGATGGAATGAAGTAAAAAAAAAAAAAAAGGATACTGTTCAATTTTTAAGATTCTTGATTTTTTCTGGACGTGCCTTTTTTTCTTTAAAAGAAAATGACCCAAATTATCTGTATTGTAGGTTTTTAGCTTTACATTTAGGCAAGAGTCATTAAACCGACGCAAGACTGGGTCTGCACCCACGTGTAAACAAAATGTGGTTAATGACCAGAGTCAGTTGTAAATAAACCTAGTCATTTTCTTTATTTTCTGGGGCGGCTGGTATTGTTGGATCTGTGTGAATCAGGGCAGGAAGATAAGAAATCCTTCCATAGCACATGAGCTGTGATGGCTTTACCTCTTCTTTTACCTTAAAATAACATTCCCCCATAGGAGTGCAGATGCAGACTTTTTAACTCTTTGCACTCTAAAATTATTTACCCTTGTATTCTCAAGCAGCAGTTAGGTGTTGAATGGTACATGAACAAATCTGATGGACATGCTCATGATCTGGTAGTGGTGTATGTGTAACATAACAAACTTGTACAGGTACTTAGTCTCATAACATGAAACTGTAAAAGATGGAAGCCATGTCATGTGCCACTTGTATGAAAACAGCAGGTCTGCATTGAATGAATTAGAAAAAGGAAGTCCATGGATACTGCGTGTGAGATTTAAAAAGAACATGTCTGTAAATTTATACTTCTTTTTTTTTTAAAGTTCGTGTCTCATTGACATATTTCTCTGCATTGGTTCGCATGTTGGTACTTCCTTTCAGTGTGTGTTGTCTGGTTTTGTGTGTTAATTTTGTGTACTGATGAACTCTGGTGTTGATGCGTGCGTGTCTGTGTGCAGCATGTCCTGAAGAACCTGCAGACCAACATGCGCTATGAAGTGAAGTTGGCGGGCATGACGCAAGCTATTTTTAGCAAGCAGTTTCTCGTGGGGAAATTCACGGAGCCTGTGTCTTTCATGCTGGGGGGTAGGTTTCTCTTCACCCAAAGAGTTTTTGCCCCTGTCATCTTGGGACATTATCTGTCTGGTTTTATCCTTGTCTTTTTCCTACTCCTTTTCATGATTATCTTTTCTCCTTTCTTTTGAACTCTGTACTTGTGGACTTGATAATTATCATCAGTTTAAAAAAACATGGCTGTTTTTTCATGCATTTTTGTATACTAGTATTATGGTGATGTGTATTTCATTTGAAATGTGGTCCACAAAGGTATGAAAAGAATATTTAGCTGCATTGCGGAGAAACATGCAAGGTCACAGCTGATGTAGCTGCATCGAGTATAAAAAAATATAGGGCACAGCTAATATAGCTGCATTGCTGAGAAACATGCAAGGTCACCGTTGAGGTAGTAGCATTGAGTATCAAACGATATAGGACACAGCTAATATAGCTGCATTGCTGAGAAACATGCAAGAGCACAGCTGATGTAGCTGCACTGAGTATAAAACAATATTGGGCACAGCTAATATAGCTGCATTGCTGAGAAACATGCAAGAGCACAGCTGATGTCGCTGCATCAAGTTGAAGAAAGCATCGTCACAGCTAATATAGCCGCATTGCTGAGAAAAAACATGTAAGGTCACAGCTGATGTAGCTGCACTGGGTATAAAACAATATAGGGCATGGCCAATATAGCTGCATTGCGGAGAAACATGCAAGAGCACAGCTGATGTCGCTGCATTGCATAGAAGAAAAACGTGGGTCACAGCTAATGTAGCTGCATTGCTGAGAAACATGCAAGATCACAGCTGATGTGGCTGCATTGAGTAGAAGAAAACAGGGTAGAAAACATGGGTCAACCACGGGTCACAGTTAATATAGCTGCATTGCTGAGAAACATGCAAGATCACCGCTGGTGTAGCTGCAATGAGTAGAAAATATGCTGCATTAAGTCAAAAACATGGGTCAAGGTCACGGCTAACCTAGCCGCATTGCTGCAAAACATATCACGGATCATATCATGGCAGTATCATGGCCACCTTGCTGAAAAACATGCACTGACGAACAAAACAAGAGGGACATGAAATAGCTACTTCTTGTAATCTGTAGTAATAGGACATCCTGGTCAAACCGATGAAGCACATAATAAAACGGGCAACCGAAATAAAAAATCAGAGTCTGCCGTGAAAGTTCTAAGCGCACAGAAAATGGCCTGCCGTGTTAACAGATGACGCATCCATCCTTCGCCCCAAATTTTAATTTTTTTTAATTAAAAAAAAAAATGATCTGGTTGTTGCAGTCTGGTTCAACTGTGTGCTGAGTAAGCAAAATAGTAAAAGCATGACCGAAAAGGGGAACAACAGCAAGCAACATCACATAATGCTTAGTGTGAACACATCACTGCCCTGTGTAACTACTACTTTGTGTGCATTCAGTTTTTACCTTGTACTTTGTTGCATGCTACTATCAAGGCTCGTCTGATTGATTTGTAGAACTTGAATTCCCTGATTTGACAGATGCACGCCGTCACTCAGGAACAAGTGTCTTTTGGAGCTTCTGAGAGAAAAATATTCGTCGTGGTTCCATGATGTGATGTATGGGATTCCTTTAAATGCCGCGTGTTGCTGGTGGAGTACTTGTTGCGCGCATGTGTTGAATTATGTTGCTTCTCGCTGTGATGAAAACCACATTTTCCGGATCGTTCAGCTTTGAATCTTGGCAACAACTGTCCGAACATGACGTGTTCCACCCCGAATCTAACTTTCAATAGAGAGGCCAAGATATCCATAGCTAAGTCATCATGTCTTGTCCCAAGCCAGAAATCATTGCCTCCTATCTGAAGAAAGATGATGTTGGGTCGTTGTTTAAGCTCATTCATTATGCCTGGGAGAGTTTGGTTATCGCGCAGAAGACCGTGTACCATTAGTCCGGCTCTGCCGACTATCTCCACAGAGCAAGTGTCTTGCAACTTAATATTTGCGTTCCAACGCACATCATCTGCATCACGAATATGCTGAGCAAAACGTTTGATGATGGAATGACCAAGTAACAAGGCATGAGGCATGTTAGACACCGTGTAGACTGCATGGATGAGGATCTTACCTTGAAACTTATTTGAGAGAGCAGAGAATTTTTTCGGAGAGCAGAGAGTGCGTCTTCACTGCTAGCATGTTACTTCGAAAAGGAAGCGCTTTTGGGCATGCCCGACCTGCATTAAGAATTTTGTCTTACCGGAAAATACCGGAATGATTTTTACGCATGCCTGGCCTGCTTTAAGAATTTTGTCTTACCGGAAAATATCGGAATAATTGCACTCGCCACAAATTCCCTTATGTCCCATAAGAATTTAGTCCACGGATATTCCAATGGAATACTGTACTATCCATGGTGCAGAGGGCGAAAAGGAGAGAGATCAGGTCATCTCCTCATCAACGTCTGCTTCTAATGGTGTAAATTTATTTGAAAGTTGTACCGGACTGTTTGCATCTTCAGACCTGCTGGCAGACTGCCAACAAGTGAAGAAGGCCTGGATTTGGGAGACGGTGGAGGTTTCTTCCTCATCTCCACCATCTCCACACTGGATTGAACTCCCTTGCCCGCACGGGCACTGTACAGAGGACTTCGGGGCGGGAGAGCTGGTTTTTTAATCTGCCCAGCAGCAGATGTTGTAGACTGCTGGGCACTCTGAGGGGTGGCGGATTTTTTTGCCTCCACCAGGGGCATTAACTTTGGGTTGGGAGGTGGTGGACCTGCTTCCACCAGAGCTTACAATTCTTCCTTGCAGTGTTTTTGAAAAGATAAATTCATCAGTCTGGCAGCAGACTGACCGAGTGGCAACTTTCTTTACGGCCAAAGCATATGAGGATGCTGTTGGCGTCTGACTGCCAACAACCTGTTTCCGGGCCTTAAAAAAGATTTTCTTTTCAGTTTTTATTCTTTGTATTGTGGATTCCTGAATCCAAAGAGGGCAGTTTCGTGAAGAGGAGGGATGGTCGCCACCGCAGTTTGCACAATGTGCCGGATCTTTACACGGCCCATCATGGGTTGCCTTGCAGCAAACACCGCACACCTCCTGCCCAGAACAGCGGTCTCTGACATGGCCAAACCTCTGGCATCTGAAGCACCTCAACGGGGACGGAACATATAACTGAACTCGAACATTCAAGTAACCGACTTTGATGACCGGAGGCAGCACAGGGTTGCAGAATGTCAGAAAGAGGGTGTTGGTGGCCACTCTTTCTGCACCTTTTTTTACCGTCACCCTATGCACCTCCGTCACACCCTGGGACGCCAGTTCCGTCTTGATCTCCACCGAGACACCTGTCAAATCTCGGCATCGAATCACCCCTTTGGACGAGTTCAATCGTTTATGGGGTCACTCGGATCTCTCTATTAGCTTTGTTGCCCTCAGCAGCTGTTCCGATTGTTTTTTGGATCTGCATTGAACAAGAAATGAACCAGTCCGTAACCTTTTGATGGACTGAAGGTCACCTGCTAAACCTTGGAAGCCCTTCTGTATGGCGAAAGGACTCAGAGCTGAAATGGGTTTTTCCTGCTCCGTCCCTTCCACCACGAGCCAGGAAGCCCAGAAGCCTGTCCTCTGTCTTACCTCAATATCTGAATCACTATCTGAATAGAGATCCCCTGAAATAGGGGTTGCTGCCTTCCTCTTCTTTTTTTTTTTTTGGGGGGGGGGGGGGGGATATTTTTTGAAAAAGCCATGATTTATGTTATTACAGTTCATCTTCCCTTACCCACCCACCTTGGAGTCCAACTAAGGGGCCAGGGCCAAGAAACCACTGTCTTGACCCCTTCCAGGCTTCAGGAGAGACATACAACAGACAGAAACCACCAACCCTATCCCCCCTGATCATGCTCAACTCCCGGGAACAGAGAGCTGAGCACTGCAGGGGTTCACTTGGCCAGCCGGAGAAATGCCTGTTTTGACCCAGCCCCAAGAAGGGGAGCCGATTAGTACACCCGGGCCAGAGTGTACTCCCTGTCTAGGAGAGGTCCGAGCCAAAGTGATGTGTTGAGAGCACTGGTCGAGAGCACTGGCCCTCTCAATCACCAGGATCCCATCCCCCTCCAACACAGGTCGCACCGCACGGCAAACACGGCGGATCTTAAGGAGACCACAGAGAGAAAAGGAGTGTGGAAAAGAAGACTTGAAGGGGAGACGAAGATAGAAAAGGGCCAAATAAGAAAGGCAGAAAACAAGAAAAGGAGAAAGGCGGGTTACTCTTAGTCAGGATCCTTACCCTTAGCCTATCTGACATGGGAAGCCCTACCAGGGGCATCAACTCCTTACCATGTTACGCTTGGGCCAGACAGCATCTTCACCTCTCAGGCCTAGAAGCAGTTTGAAAAAACCAGCCTATATCCAAGTATTGATGCTCCTGCCAGCAAAGCCTAAGGGATCACTGGACCGCGCAAGCCCTCCGACCACGTCAAGGTTGCAACCCCGGAGGGATTTGTTTAGGTCCAGAAATTCGAGATGAAAGAAAGATGAACTGTTTCTAAGTGTGTTACTTGGTGTACATGCATTGTTTTATTTTGTCTAAATCTGGCATTATTTTAGCTTCGCCTTGTGCTTATCAAGCAGAAGAAATGGGTTTTGATTCTCTATATTCATGTGCTTTGTAGCTTTTTGCCCCCTGTCTTTTTTGCCCCTGTCTTTATATGTAAAGAACAATGTTCATGTCCCCCCCCCCCCCCCCCCTTTTTTTAAATGGCTCTCAGATGTTGAAAAACTTTTAAAGCAATTATTTAATATATTTTTTGTTTTTAAGTGTTTTTCCTTTTCATTGGTATCATCTGCTAACATTTGACAAATTTTCTGTTTGTATTGTTTTGTTTGCCTATTTGTTAGTATGTTTCTTTATAAAAAAAAAAAAAAATGGTGGTTTAGATATGATGAAGATTTGGTGACATCATCATCCTCCTCCTCCTCTCCATCATTCAGTCAAGTGATTATTTAGACTGGAATAAATGTATGTACAGATATTGTACTTCTTAACTGTCCGTCAGTTCATCTTTTGTTACCTTTTTCACATTTTGTGTGTGTTGTGTGTGTGGTGTGTGTGTGTGTGTGTGTGTGTGTGTGCATGTTTTTGTGTCTGTGTGTGTATGTGCAAGTATGTGTGGACATCCTCATATACATCTGCGACATATCTTGAACATGCTTGATTGATTTGATATAATTTGACTTGGAGAAGAAATGTATTTTGTCTTTGCCCAAGAGTTGCCTTGATGCAAGAAAGAGAGAGGTGCATCAGTTATGCATGGAAGAGGGGGCCTGCATGAGTGTGTGTGCACATGCGTTTGTGTATGCTTAGATGAACAAAGCATAGCGAGAGAGAGAGAGAGAGAGGGGAAGCAAGAGAAACTATCATTTCCTTCATTATTTGTCATGGTTTGACAATAGTTGCTGATATCATTGTCTTTGCAGTGGAAACTTGGACGAGAGTAATATTATCCACGATCATTTGGGTACTCAGAACCATGGTAATACTTCAGAGTGCATTTCTTTCTCTTTTGGTGTTGTGCTAAACCCTTCAAACTGCAAGTTCAGGAAAGAAAATACTCTGTCCAGCAGGAAAGATGAAAATGTGATGAAAATATCACAGAATATTTTTTCTAACTTTTCCATGAAATCAGTTTGATGTTGGCCACAAGTGTGTGTGTGTGTGTGTGTGTGTGTGTGTGTGTGTGTGCGTGTGTGTGTGTTTGTGCATGTGTAGTGTGAATGTGTGTAAAGAAGTACAGGTAAACAGATTTGACAAAGCTCAGCAACTCTTGTATACATGTACACCAACAATTTTCGGTATAAAGCAGAGTATTGCATGAACTCAGCTTGCACTTTGAATTCTTTTTTATTTTTTCGTTGTGACTGCATGTGAGTTAACCTTTTGATCACCGGTTCATGTTTGTCTGTCATCTGACCATGGTTAGCGCCACCTGCCAGGTGTTGTAAATAAAACACAAAATACTGCAGCGACTACCCCCACTGCCTGCATTTTTGCTGTCGTTGGAAGCCCCCCCTGCCTGCATTTTTGCTGTCGTTGGAAGCCCCCATCCCCCCCCCCCCCCTGATCACCACAGGCATTACCAGCACCACTCTAAACAAAGGAGAAAAATTGAGAGAAAAATGAAGAAATGAGGGAAAGTTCAGTGGAAATGATAGCCTGCTTATGGTTTTTTTTCCAAACAAACAGGCGTTTTATTTTTATTTTATTTATTTATTTATTTATTTTTTTTTTTTGGGGGGGGGGGGGGGTTCAGTGTAAATGATAGCCTGCTTATGGTTTTTTCCAAACAGGTGTTTATTTTATTTTTTTTGGGGGGGGGGGGGGGGGGGGGTTAAGTGTAAATGATAGCCTGCTTATGGTTTATTCCAAACAGGCGTTTTTTTTTTGTTTTTTTTTTGGGGGGGGAGGGGGGGGGGGGGGAGTTCAGTGTAAATGATAGCCTGCTTATGGTTTATTCCAAACGAACAGGTGGTAACAAACAGGTGTGGGTTTTTTTATTTTTTTAACTCTTCTGCATACACATTCAGAGCCAAGGAATGTTGTTAGGGTTGTTGTAGTGATGGTGGTGGTCGTGGTGTCGTCTTTGTCATTAACATCATTATTGTCGTCATTGTTGTCATCGACATTATCATCATCGTCGGCGTTATCATCTTTTATCACCATCATCGTTGTCATAGTGGTGGTGGTGGTGTCGTCTTTGTCGTAAAGATCATCATCGTCATCATTTTTTGTCATCAACATTATCATCATCGTCAGCGTCTTCATCTTTCATCATCATCATCATTGTTGTCGTAGTGATGGTGGTGGTTGTGTCTTTGTCGTTAAACTCATTACTGTCATCATTGTTGTCATCAACATTATCATCGTCTCGACACAATCATGTTTATCATTATCACTGTTGTTGTGTCGTGGTGATGTTGTCACTGGCATCAGCATCGTTGTCGTCTCAATCATCACCACTGTCGAGGCGACAGCTCTGATGTGCTCCCACCTACCCCCCATCCCACGTCGTTGGCTTGGCTATAAGCAACTTGAACTGAATTGTGTTGTTATTGTCATCGTTACCAGTTTCATCATCGTCATCATCATTGCCATCTTCGTTAACCATTTCATCATCGTCGTTGTGGTCATCTACATCACAAATTTTGTTGGTCTGCATGTTTTCACACACGTTTCTCTCCCTTTCCGCATCCGCTCTTTCTGTACGCGCACATCTGCGTAGACGTGCAAACACATAACACATGCGCGCGCGCATACACACACACACACACACTGACGCATGCATGCATGCACACGTACAAACACACACATATGCAAACACACAGACACACATGAAAGTACGCTCGTGCACACACATGCATGCACGCACCCTTCCCCACCTCACCCCCACACACATGTAGGCCTACATACAACACACACACACACACACACACATGTAGGCCTACATACATACTAGTTGTTTTCCTCTTCCTGTACAAAACTCTTGTAGCAGATTCTTCCCTTCCAGGCCATAACCATGACCCTGTTCGAGAAGGATTTTGCAGAAAAAATTTATTTCGGACTCTTGGAATAAATTACTGCCTCTTCATCGACTCCTTGGCCAGATCAGGTCAGAGAAGGACTAAAACCTACCAGCAACGACTCGTCCTGCTTTATTTGGCAGGCCTGCTTCTTTCCCTGTCATATGCTCCAGAACCCAACCCTGCTCCTGCTCCCAGTGAGTCCAGCCAGCAGTGGCAGTGTGGTACCTGTGATGTTACTGTTACGAGGGAGGATAGAGGGATTGAGTGCAAAACCTGTGGGCAGTGGTTTCACGCCCACTGTCAGAGCGTCCACACTCCCACGTATGACCAACTCAATGAGGATGGATCAACAGCACACTGGTACTGTACAATTTGCGGGAACCCTAACAGTCACACGGTCTTTGATCTGCATGGAGTGGACTGGTCACTTGCAACACATACCGACTTCCCAGCCGCGTTATTGCGACTCCCCAGTGGAAGCAACATTTAAACCCTGCCATACTTCAACACCCACTCGAGCAGGTCGGCAGAACAAGAGGGCCAATAGACCGCTTCGAGTGCTCAACATGAACTTTTGCTCAGTGACTGGCAGGAAGGCTGAGCTCGCTTGCCTTTTGGACAGCACAAAGCCAGATGTCATTCTTGGCTCAGAAACATGGTGACACCCTACCATTGGTGATGCTGAAATCTTTCCACCTGGCTTCAGCGACTCCTATAAGATCTACAGGAAGGACAGAAACTGAAGGGGTGGTGGAGTATTGGTAGCTGTGAGAACTATGTTTGACAGTTGTGCAGTCCCCGAGCTTGAAACAGACTGTGAGATTGTTTGGGTCCAGCTGAAACTCAAGGGAAAAAGATCTCTTTATCTCTGTTCTTACTACAGGCCACATGTTACTGACAGGGAGTCATTATTTCAATTCGAATCGTTGTTGATCAGGTCAGCTATGATCCCCAATGCGCATTTCCTTATTGGAGGGGACTTAAACTTTCCAGGATGGGACTGGCCTGCGATGACGCTGAAACCTCAGTCTCCCTGTCTAGACCTCCATCATAAGCTTGCCAGCATCATCCATGACCATGGCCTCGAGCAGATGGTGATGGAACCAACAAGAGAGGAGAACATCCTAGACCTCATCTTCACCAACTGTCCTCAGCTTGTTCCCAGAGTGGACGTTATTCCAGGCCTCTCTGATCACAGCATAGTGTATGCCGAGTTCATCATTTCCCCACTGAAGAAAAAGCCAGTAGAAAGAACCATCTTACTCTACAAGAAGGCAGACTGGAAAGGGCTAAGGGAGGCGATGAGGAACCTGGCTGCAGATGTTGTAGAAAGGAGAGAAATGATGAACGCTGAGGAAATCTGGAGTCTATTTAAAGCTACACTCCACCAAGCCATCCACACCTTCATTCCAACCAAACTACCAGGAACCAGGAGATTTTCTACCATGGATATCCTCCGAGTTAAAGCACCTCATCAATAAGAGAAATAGAGCCTACAAAAAAATGGAAGAAAAAGGGTACCGAAGAACTGAGGGTGAAGGCACGAGAACTCAGAAGAGAAGCTCAGCGGAAAATATGTAGGGTTATACTGGGAATACCTCAGCAGCACCCTGATTGGAGAAGACTCCGAGCACGCTGGCAAGTACAAACGCTTCTGGACATACATCAAGCACCAGAGGTCGACCAATGCTGGAGTTGCTTCTCTCAAGATGAACGGAACCCTGCTATCTGACCCAAAAGAAAAGCAGAGGCCCTCAATCAACAATTTCAATCAGTGTTCAGTGATGGCAGAAATTTACTCCCACGACGAGTTTTTGGAGAAGTGTAGTATGGCAGACAAGGCTTACTCACAGCTGAACACTATCACGGTCACTGAGGAAGGAGTCAAACGACTGTTGAAAGAACTAGACCCTCATAAAGCCAGTGGTCCCGATGGAGTCAGCTCAAGAGTCTTAAGTGAAATCGCGGAGGAAATAGCCCCCATACTCACTGCCATCTTTCAGTCATCCCTCACTACTGGTCAAGTTCCATCTGACCCGAGGGATGCGCTCGTCGTACCAATCTACAAAAAGGGGGAGTATTGTGACCCAGCAAATTACAGGCCTGACTCCTTGACCTGCATCTCTTGCAAACTGCTGGAGCACACCATCGTGAGCTCTGTGATGGAGCATCTAGAGCGGAACGACATCCTCTATGCCCGGCAGCACGGGTTCAGGAGACAGCGATCCTGTGAGACCCAGCTCCTGGAGTTCATTGATGAGTTGGTAGACAGCACGGAAGAGGGACGACAGACTGACATCCTTGTCATGGATTTCGCTAAAGCATTCGACAAGGTAAATCACAGTCTCCTCTTACACAAGCTTCACCACTACGGCATCGGGAATGAGGTCAACCGCTGGATCAAGGGATTTCTGTCAAACCGACGTCAAGCAGTTGTAGTGGAGGGAGCCCAATCAGAATATGTCAGGGTGAGGTCAGGTGTACACAAGGATCAGTTTTGGGACCTTGCTTGTTCCTTGTATACATCAATGATCTCCCCGAGAGCCTGACTTCACCTTGTAGGCTGTTCGCTGATGACACTGCAGCTTATAGAGTAGTCACATCCCAGCGAGACCAAGACCAGCTACAGAAGACCTCCATCGCCTTGGAGAATGGGAGAAGAGCTGGGACATGGTCTTTCATCCAGGGAAGTGTACTGTTCTTTCAGTGACCAGAAGTCGGCGACCCCTTAACTACCAGTACAAGCTGCATGGACACACACTCGACACTGTGTCATCAGTCAAGTATCTCGGCGTCACCATAGAGAAGAACATCAGCTGGGATACTCACATTGATGCCATCACTTTGAGAGCAAGCAGGATGTTGGGATTCCTTCGTAGGAACTTGAAAGCTGCCCCCACAGAGCTGAGAGAGAGGGCTTACCTGACATTTGTCAGGCCCCTTTTGGAATAAGCCAGCTCTGTGTGGGACCCCCATACACAGAGGAATGTGGACAGAATAGAAGCAATACAGAGAAGGCGGCTCGCTTCGTATTGAACCGCTACCACAACACCTCAAGTGTAAATAGCATGATTTCTCGACTGGGATGGCCCTCCCTTCAGCAACGCCGGCAGATGGCACGCCTGACGATGCTGTGTAAGATTCAAAATAACATGGTCGCAGTCAGCCACAGCAAATTACATCCAGCTCCGGTCCGCCAAAGAAGAGAACATGACAAACAGTACTCTGCTATCCAGTGCGGCACACAGTATCGGCAGAACTCATTCTTTGCTAGAACAATTAGAGATTGGAATGAGTTGCCAGCAGAGCCTGTGACCGCCCCCACTCTTGACACCTTCCTGTCAAGGGTGCAACTACTGCTCTGATTCTCTCTCTCTTTTTTTTTCCCCCTCATCCTGAAAGTGTCAAAAAAATCAAATTGTTGATTGTGGACACTCAAAGGAAGAACACACACACATACATACACACGTGCGCGTGTGCTCTCGCAAACACACATACACACACACTGCAGACTTGGTGCAAGACTTGAAATGACGGTCCGTGTGCTAGTCTTTCGGAACAGATGATAATCTAAAGATCCCGTTTGCTGTGTGTGCTTAGCGCATGCGAAACAAACCACTGCAAAGGGATTAACTGTAGGAATAAGCACTGATGGGTCAACAGAAGCATAAGCAGACTACGAAAGTAAGAGGGCTGTGGTGGGGGTGGGGTGTGTGTGTGTGTGGTTCTTAACCATGGCGATGCGATGTACCCTCCACACAAACAAGTCAGTTTAGACAGTCAGGTGTTACCATAAAACGCAATACAAAACCTTATATATGATAGCACAATCTAACAACACCTTGATCTTTAAAAAAAAAGATAAAACGTATGTTGACAGCTACCAGCCAGCCAGAAACCACTACCACCACCTCGCCAAAGACCCAGACCTCCACCAGACGTGAAGATTCAACCAGATCTTCCTCAAAATGGATAACGACAAGTCGCTCGGTGCAGCACGAACTGACGGCGTCATGGGAGTCAACCACGGGCGACAACATGATGGTGATGACGCAGGTTTCGCGGAGCGGCGCGGACAGAACGGTGTTCCGTGGGCCGACCACTGCGTGGGGAGCTGTTCTCTGCCTGTCCCTGATGCATCTTGTGGGACTGGTTGCCTTTCCCTGATACATCTTGTGGGACTGGTTGTCTTTTCCTGATACTTCTTGTTTGGGGTGGGTTTCCTTTTCCCCCCAAAAAACCCAGAGGGGTTGGTTGCCTTTCCCGAAAATCTTGGGGACTGGTTCCCTTTCCCCCGAAAATCTTTAAGGATTTTGGGTTTCCTTTCCCCCGATAAATCTTTTGGGGTTGGTTGCCTTTTTCCCCGAAAAACTTTTGGGACTGGTTTTTCCTTTTCCCCGAAAACCCTTTGGGGTGGTTTCTTTTTTTTTTTTTGATAAATTTGTGGGGGTGGTTTTCCTTTCCCTAATACTACTTGTGGGGGCTGGGGGGCCCTTTCCCCAGAAAAACCCCTTTAGGGTTGGTTGCCTTTCCCTGAACAGCTTGTGGGGCTGGTCGTCTTTCCCCGATACATCTTGGGGGGAAATGGTTATCTTTCATGTGACGTAGCCTCACATCCCAAAGGGATGGACCTCCATCGCATGTAGTTAGTGATATGAATCATTTTTCCCTCCAAAAACTAAGGAAGGGAAAATTCATATGGCTTGCTAGTGTAACGGGCGACCCCCAAAAAAATGTGGTATGACTATTCAAGAAAAAGAATTTTGGGGCATTGGTGGGAAAATTACCACTGATTTATAGTTTTCACCAGGGCTGGTAAGGTAAAGGGGCTGGTCATGTGTTTTGAAAACCTTTGGGTTTCCCTCACTAGGGGGAAGGGGGGGTAAAGGAAATCCGTTTTAAACCCGCAATGGCCTTTGAGACTTAAAACCCGTCAGGGCGGTGGTCCTCGTTGCTGACCTTAAATTTCCATTTAGGGGTAGAATATTGGGGGAAAGCTACAGGGGGGGAAAACCCTTTAAAAAAAGAGAAAAAAGAAAAATCAAATTTTTGAATTAAAAAAGGGGTTTCTTACAAAGAACCTTATTCGTGTTTCAGCCCCCTTTACCCTTTTTCCCTTCGCCCTTCACCCTTCATTTTTTTCACCCCGTGAGGTGGTTGAAGAGGCCATTTTGGTTTTGGGGAAAACCCCCTGGTAGTTTAGCCCCCGCCAAGTACCAAAACCCCCGGGAGAGGAGTTGAAATCGCGTTTTTTTCGAAAAGACAGAAGAACCCAGAAAAAGAAGTCCCAGACTCGAAACTCCCGGACAGGAGAAATTTGCGGGGGGGGGTATATTGTCCCGAGAGCCCGGGGAATTTAGAAAAACAGGGGGGCTTTTTTCTTGAGGCAGGCATTTTCCCCATGATTAAAGGGGGTTAAAAAAAATTTTCCCCCGGGTTTCCGGTTTTTTTTGGAAAAAACGGAAAAGTTTAAGGCCATGTTTTTAAAAAGCGGGAAAAAAACTAATTTTTTTCCCCCGTGGAAAAGAGAAAATACAAGTTGAAAATATTTTACTCGGGGTGAGGGAAGATACAGGGGTGAAGATGTTTGTCTCTCGGAGTGAGGAGAGATACGTGTTTGAAGATTGATTTGTTTTCCCACTGGGAGAGATACTGGTGCGGAAATTTTTTTGCTCTCATGCGGGGAGAGATACAGGTGTAAAATCGTTTACAAGTTGTTGGTTTTTGATTAGTAAAGTGTTTTTCCCCGAAGGGAGGGGGGGGAAGAAAAAACATTCGGTTTTGTGCCCCCTTTTGGGGGAAAATTTGGGAAAAAATTTCGTGGTTTCGGATTTGGGGGTAAATGCTTTCATGAATGCGGGGATGCAAGAGTGACGGGGGGGTGACAGTGGTGACCCCCACCCCCGATTTTACCGGGGGTTGCGGGCCCTTTGTTTCTCCGGGAAAAAAAAAAAAAAAAAAAAGAAAGAAATTTTTTTTTTGTGCCCTTGGGGGTTTAAAAAAAGAAATTGGTAACCCCAGGGTTTTAGGAAAAAAAAAAGGAAATTTCCCAATTTGGGACCCCAAGGGGATTGGGAAGAAAGAAAAAAGGAAAGGTTTTTAAATTTTTTCCCTCGGAATTTCTATTTTGTGCCCTCAAAAGGGTTTTTAGGGGGAAAAAAAAAAAAAAAGAAGAAATTTTAATTTTTTATTGTGAAAAATAATTTTCATTTGTTGTTGTTTTTTTCTTTTTTATTGGTTTGGGGGGTTGACATTTCTTTTGGTTGTTCTAAATCTGTTAAGGGTTTTTTTTTTTTTGGTAGGAAATTTCCCTTTTTTACCCTTTTTTCCCCCCCCTCAGGACCGATACCTCAAACCCTTTTCTTGCTCGAACCTGGCGAAGGGGGGGGGCGTTGAGGAATCGCTGTCCCTTTCCCCCCCGAGGTTTAGAATTTTTGTCCCCCTTTCCCCGGGGGCTGATTTGCCCCAACCCCCCCTTCCTGGTTTAGCAGGGGGACATGGGGTTGGGGAGTCAATAGTTTTCCCTTCTGGGTTAATATCCTTTCTTTCGTTTCCCATTGTTTCAGTTTGATTTTTCCCCTTTCCCCTCAGAGTGTGGGGTCAAATTTTCCTCCGTCCCGTAAAGTGTAGGTTGGGGGGAGTTGATTACCGCTCGCCCAAAAAAACATCTTTATCTTTTTTATTTTTTTTTTTCTGGGTGTTTGTGCGAGATTTTTTTTTTGGGGTTTTGGGGGAAAGTGCATTTTTTGATTGATTTTTTTGAATTTTTGTATTATTACTGTGTGTGTGTTAAAAATTTTGGGGGATTTTTTTTTTTCCCCTCTCCAATTTTTACGGGGACAGGACCATAGGGTGCTGTCCCGTGGGGTTCTTTTGCTTTTTCTTGATTTTGCTCACTATTTTCCCGGGCCCTGTGTATCCTTTTATTTCCTTTTCACCCCCCTTTTTCAAAATCTCTTAAACCTTTTCCCCAATAAGCTCCTATCTAGTTTTTTGGTTAACATTTTTTATATTTTGGTAGGATTTTCCCCCAAATTTTGTTTCTTTTCCCCTTTTTAAAATTTTTTGTTTATTTCCCCTTTTTTTTTGTAAAATTTTATTATTTTTTGTTTTAAAGGGGGGCATTTGTTTTTTTAAAATTTGTTTGAAATTTTAAATAAGAAAAAAGGGCTGACAACCCAAAAACATTTGAGAAATTTAAAACTTTATAAAGAATTTTTCAGAAAACTTTTATTGTGTTTAAATTTTTTTTTCTTTTCTTAGGGAAAACCCGTTTTGAATTAAACCCTTTATTTTTTTTTGTTTAAAATTCCCCAAAATTTTTAACCCGTTGCAAATTATTTTTGGGGAAAAAAACATTCCTTGAATTTTCATATCTACCCTTTTTTTAAGTAAGTGTTTTTGTTTTTAAAAAAACCGGAAATTGAATTCTGTATTTTAAAATTTTCTTAAAAAATTACGGTTTTTGTTTTAAACATAAAAATTTTATTTATATAACGCCTTTAAATTTTTTTTTCATACTTTGGATTTTTTTGGGTGTTTAAAAATGCCCCTTCCCTTTGGTTTTTTTTAAATATGTTTTTAAAAAAGCGGAACCCCCTTGGGGTTTTGAGGGAGAAAAAAATTTAAAATAACTTTGTGCAAAACCCTGCACAGATGGGGGAGACCAGGCTAAGGGGAAACGAAAGAAAAAAAATTTCAGAGGGAAGCTGAAGCTGAAGAAAAAATAAACTACAGAAAGGGGGGGAAAAAAATAAAAACAGAGGGAAGCTGAAAAAAAAAAGAAAAAAATTAAAGAGGGGAACTGAAGCTGAAGAAAAAAAAAACTACCCCAAAGGGGAAACTGAAATTGAAAAAAAAGATTACGGGGAAAATGAAAAATGAAGAACGTCAATTTTTGTTGAGGCAGTTAGAATTAAAAGATGAACTTTAAATTGGGAAGGGAAAACAGGCCATCCCCGGGGAAAACCCCCACCAGCGGTTTCCCGCCAAGCCTCAACCAAAAACGGCATATATTCCAAAGTTGCCCCCCTTTTGAAAAAAAAAAAAAGGATGAATTTATATTTTTTTTTTTTCCCATTTTTAAAAATCCGCAACGTCTTGGGTTTGGGCCCCCGAACTGGGCTTGGGATATTGCGTGTTGTTTAAGGGTTATCGCTTTGCCCCGTACCCCCACCTCGCAGGGGAAAAAAAATTTAACTTTTGGGGAATCATTGAAAAAAAGAAACCCCTTTAAAGAAATTTTAAAAAAAAAATTCCTGCAGGGTCGTTTTCCCCGAACGTTTCCGGGTTTTGTTGGGGCCCCGAAAAAGGGAAGAATCGTTTTTCCTCGTTTTTGAATCCCGGGAAATAGTCCCGGGTTTTGGGTCGAAGGTTTATTTGTTCCCAAAACGAAACAAAATTTTCCAAAACAAATGGGGAGATTCCTTCTTTAGGGGAACAAATTTTCCAGAGCGGGGCAAAGATCTGGGCCCCTTTCCTTAAAAAGAAAGGCAATTTTAAAACGTGGGGGGGAAATTTTTGTCAGATGGTGATCAGTTTTAAACGCTCACCCAGATAAGGGCGGGGTAGGGGAAAAGGGGAAAAAATTTCCTCTTTGAGTTCAAAGGGCAAGTAAATTTCCCCCCCGGGGCAGGGAAAAGTTCAGGAAAAAGGGAAAACGGGGTCATTTTTGAAATCCCCCAAGGAAATTTCCCATCCCCAAGGTAACGGCCCCGGATCTTCCGCGGTTCGAGTGACTTTCCCTTTAAAACCAAAAACCCCCCCGGAAAGAACGTTACCCCTCAGCAAAACGTTCCGAGGTTTGTGGCCCGGCAAACCCCGTGGGCCTTTTTTGGGGCCGTTCGTTTGGGCCCCAAAAAACAGAAGTTTCAAAATCAGTCGGGTGCCGGATCCAACCAAACTATGTTTCCTTTTGGATGGCCCAAAATTTCCCTTTGGGTAAAAAATTTTCCCTTTCAAACCAAATGATTCCCCAAAACCCCCAAATTTGTTCCAATGATTGTGAAGAAGGGGCCCTTTTTTTGGCAAAAAGAACCCAAATTTTTGATGGACTGGATTTAGAAAAACGGAGCCAACAATGGTTTGCCCGGTTCGGGTTTTTTTCCCAAAACATGGGTTTCAAAACGCTGGTGTACGGAAATCTTACTGCCTTTAAAACCAGGAAACCCCAAAACTGTCCCCAAAATGTAGGTCCCTTTTAAAAAAAGAAAAGAAACGTTTCCCCGCTGGCGGTAAAAATTTTAGGTCGATACCAACCCAAAAACTTTTGGTTTAAAACTTACCGCCTGTTATTGGAAAAACCCCCCTGCGGGCGAACTTTTGGGCCCAAATTTGCCCCCTTGGGCCGCTACCGGGAAAATGGTGGTGCTGGAGGAACGTTTGTTCCTTGTTTGTGAGTAATTTGTCAAACGTCAAAACGCAAGGAAAAGGGGTTTCAAAGCCGCCCCAAAAATCTCAAAACGGAAAGAACCCCGATTAACCCCCCGATTTATTTTAAAAGAAATGCAGGGGAAAAGCCCAGACTCACGATTTTAAAACCCTTTTTGCGCTAAACCGACTGGCACTGACGAAAAAACGGCCCAAACCAACGTACATACGGACTCTGACATTCCCCTAAAGGGTTACCCGGACCGGGCAACCGACAAGTGTTTTGGGTTTCCCAAAAACCCCTTAGAGAAACAGAATTGCACAGCTCATGATGCATTTGTTCGTGGGCACTGCGAAAACAAAAGAACCTTTAAAAAGAAATTCTTGTTCTTTTTTTTTGGCCCGGGTGTCCCCAAAGGAAGTTTAGAAAAAACTGCCCCCAAGGGGACATCTGCCAAAAAACATTCCCCCGATAAAAGGGCGGTTTTTATTTTCAAAACCCTTTTACAAAAATTTTTTCTCATTTTCCCCTTCCATTTTTGGAAGGTTCTATTGATTTTTGTTGGGGCCGCTTAACCCCCTGTTTTTCTTCGGGAATTATCGCTATATCTTACTTTGGGGATTTTCCCCGCAAACAAGGTATCCCGAAGCGATTACTGAAGGAAAAAATTTCAACCCGTATCTGTCGCTGAAGCCCCCTTAAATTTTTTTTCCCCGAAAAAGGGGGTTCCCCCAAGCGAAATTCTCTGGGTTGTGGGAAAGCAATTCCCTTTTCTGATCCCCATGAAGGAAATTTAACAGGGTGTTGTCAATCTTTTTCCAAATTTAAAAAACGCCCTATCATCCCCCCCAATTTGAATGGGGAAATGGTTTAACCCTTTTAAAGGGGAAAGTTAAAAACCCCCCCGTTATGAAAAGGGGCAAGGCAAGGCCCCCCGGAAAAGGATCGGTTTCGTAACCGGGTTTGCTTTTTGGGAAACGGGGAAAGCCCCAAAGAAACCCCGGGATTCTCCCATTTGAGCTTTTTTTTTGGGCACTCCCAAGGGGTCCTTTTTGGGTCTAAAGGGTGGGAACAATGGACGGAAAGGACGGACAAAACCCGACAGAAAAAAAGTTTACCAAAAACGTTTATGAAAATCCAAAATCGTTTGAAAGGGTGCATGTGAGCTTTCTCCCAAAAGTCAGCCCGAAAGGAAAAAAAAGATTGAAAAAGGTCCTTTTGCCCGACAGAAAAGCAAAAAGGCCCCCTTCCTTTATTTGGGGATAAAGCCTTGTGTACTAACGAATTTAAAAAATAACCCCGCTTCGTGTTATTGGGAAGGGGCCTTTCAGGTGGTCCAAAACTTTTCCTGAAGTAAAATTAAAAAATCAAAAAGGGAAACCCCTGAGAAGGTAATTTCATGTGAACAAGTTGAAGAAGTTTTGTTGAACCCAAAAAATGTTGCCATCAAACAGTCGGTTGAGGGATATGTCCTGTGTCCCAAAATATGAAAACATGGACAGCCTTTTTCAGTGAAGAAAATTTTACCCAAAGGACGTACCGGGACAGATCAAAGGGTTTTTTTAAAAACAGCAATGTAGGAGTGTTTTAAAATCTACCGTGCAGGGTGAAGCTGTAACCCCCTTTTATTCTGTCCCTATCAAAAAGGGGAAAAGAGGGGGTGGGTTCTGGCGAATGATTTTATACAAGTCAAACAAACACCAAAGAAAATTTTGAAAGGGCTTTAGGATGTGTTTTCCGGGATACCCCAGGTAAAAGAAACCCGGTATTTTAAAACCCCTAGTATTCGTTAAAATTTTGAAATACCATTGCGAACCAGCCCCTAAACCCCCCCCATTTGGGAAAAAAAAGAGGTGGTTTAGAGAGAAATAAAAGTAATGCGGGTTTAAAAGGGGACAGGAAAACCCTTTACCTTCCCTACCCTCACCAGTTTTATTGGGGACAAACCCGATGGATCGGAGGCCCTTTCCTGCACGATTAAAAAAAGTAAAAAAAGGACCCCCTTTTTCCCCCCCCTGGGCCCCCCCACCCCCCCACCCCCCCCGGAAAACCCCCCCCTTAAAACCCCCCCCCTTTTGTGTCAAACTCTCCAAAAAGGGAAAATATTTTGTGCAAGTATACTTGATTGCGGGGAAATTCCCCTTTACCCATAGAACCAAAAGGCCCGGGAAACAAAAAATCATGGGAGATTTTTGTCACGTGTATTAATTTTTCCTGGAAAATGAACTTTTCAAGGGAAAACTATTCCCGTTTTTGTCTTTCTTAATGAAAACGGATTTGATCCCTTGTGCAGTGCCCTTTTTGGATGCTACTGACGATTTAAATTTAAGGGGGTAATTAAGCAAAAATTTGCTTATTGAAGGACTAAAAATTTTTTCAAGCCAAAAAACCAAAATTTATGTTTATGTAAAACCCCTTTTTTCTTTTGGGAAAAAATGGGAAAAAAACAAGTACTATTTATGGGCTTTTTAAAATTTTCCTTTTTGAAAATGAAACTAAAATGTATGTGTGATGAGCAAAAAACCGGGTTTGAAAATTTTTAAAAAAACCCCTGTTTTTATTGGCAATGAGACAAACCCAAATTTTTTTCATTTCACTGTCAACAAAGGGGAAAAACAGGGTGACTTTTCAATGGACTATAAAAACAAAATGGGGAAAAAGAAACTATGTTTTTAAAAATTTTTTATTTTGGGTTTCATTCTTTTTGAGAAAAATTTACAAATTTGGGGGAAAATTCTCATTTTTATGAGGGTTTTTAAACAAAATGATGGAACAAAGTTTAAGGGAAAAAGTGTTTCAAATCTTAATGTAGAACACAAATTTTTGCTTTTGAAAAATTGAAAAACCCAATTTTTTTATCCAAGAAAATTTTTGAAAAGTATCTTTTGGAATATTTTGGGGATCAATTTTTGAATGGTTTTTTTTTTTAAAAAAAATTTAAAGTTTTTTAAATATGCTATTTTGGTGGGTCATGGTGATTGAATTCTATACTTTTAAAATTTTTAAAAATTTGGGGAAAACTTGTGTGTGTTTTTCGCATATTGAGGGGAACCCGCTGAAAATTTTTGGTTTTAAAGTATGAAATTTTTTATTTTCTTTTAAAAAAAATTTTTTTTTAGAAAATTTTTTTTCCCCCCAGGATTGGGGGGGTGTAAGTGACGTTGCCTTTACATCAAAGGGAATTTCGCCCCCGCATGTAGTTTAGTGTATGGAAACATTCCCCCCCGCCCCAACAAAAGGGAAAAATATCCCAAAGGGTTGTGGTAAACGGGCGTTCCCCCAAAAAAAAATGTGGTAAAAACTCATTTTAAGAAACGAAAAGTGGTCATTGGGGGGAAAGTTCCCCCAAAGAGTGATAGTTTTAAAGGGGGTGTAAAAGGTAAAGGGGCTGGTCTGTGTTTTGAAAAACGAGTTGCATCACTAGGAGAAGGGGGGGAAAATAGGCAAAAATAATTTTAAACCCGCAGAGGGGCCAAAAGACTCGAACCGCAGACGGTGGGCCCCCTTGCTGACCAGAATTTTCCAAAAGGGGAGCGATGGGAAAATTGGGGGAAAACCCAAAAGGGGGAAAAAATTAAAGAAGAAGAAAGAATCATATGTTAAAATTAAGAAGGTTAAATTCACGAACCTTAAATTTTGGTTTCGCCCCTTTACCCTTTTTCCCTTCCCCTTCACCCTTTATCTTTCACCCCGGGGGGTGGTTGAAGAAGGCCATGGGGTGGGGAACACACTGGTAAATTCAGCCCCCGCAAAATACCAATCCAGGGGAGGGGTTTAAGCTCGGGGTTTCTCGAGAACAGAAGAACTCCAGGAGAGAAGTCGGACCGTTTCTCCGGCCGGAAAAATTCGGGGGGCAGTTTTAAATTGTCTCAGAGAGGCCGGTATTGAGAAAGCAGGGGACTTTTCTTGAGGCAGGGAGGTTTCCCAGTGAAAAGGGGGTTATGTATTCTCCGGGGGCCCGGGTTTTTTTGGATAAGGAATGTTAAGGCCCTAGCTTTAAAAGAAGGGGGAACTGATATTTCTTTTCTCAGTGTAAAGAGAGATTTTCAAGTGTGAAAACCTTTTATCTCTCGGTTTTGAGGAGAGATACATTGGGAAGATTTATTTTCTATTCCCGGGAGTGAGGAGGAACCTTTTGTGGAATTTATTGGGCCCCCCGACGTGAGGAAGAAACATGTGTGCGGGTTTTTTTTGTCTCTCAGTGCGGGGGAAAATACAGGGTAAAAATTTTTTAAAAAGTTGGGTTGTGATTAGTTTAAAAAGGTTTTCCCCGAAGGGGAAGGGGGGAAAAAAAAAACATTTTGGTAGTGCTCCTTTTGGGGGATTGGAAAGATTTGGGGTGCTTTAAAAAAGGTAAAAGCTGTCATGAATGCGGGTATGCAAGAGGTGACCGTGGAAAATTATCTTTCCCTTTATACATCTTATGAGCCAACCCTTTCCCTTTTCCCGAAAACTTCTTGTGGGGTTTTTGGTCGGCAGCGCTCGACTGGATGTGAAAACGAACCAAAAAAAGACACCGAAACAATTTGAATTTTGCATTTTACCGAAATTTTAAGCCGTTAGTTGGGACTTTTGTGAGTTTTCGTCAGTGTAAATGACTCCATTTCTTTCCCCCACTAAACCCAAATGAAAGGGCAAACGATAACCCGATCATGAAAACAAAGGAAATTTTCGTTTTCCCCCCTTGGGCCTTTTTTTCAAAACCCCCGCCCCCCCCCCCCCCCCCCCCCCAACACACACACCAGCCCCTCCCCCCCCCCTTTTCCCCACCCCCCTTTTTCCCCACCTCTAAACCTCTTTTTGCTCATGTGTTTTTTTCTGACAGCCCGTCAGTGGCCCAAAGGTGTAAGGTGGCGCCCCAAACGGGGTTCCCAGCCCAGGGGGGGAGAATGAAAAATTGTCAACAGCTTCCTCCCCCCAGGACGGGGCGTTACGTTGTTTTTTTACTTCGGGGGGGAAAGGGGGGAGAAAGGGGGGGTGGGGTTGGGGGTGGGGAAAAAAAAGTTGGAAGATAATTTTAGGGGTTGACCCCCGCTGACCCCTTTTTTACAAAACAAGGGACTTTGTTTTCTTAAATTTTAACACCGAGTTAAAAAAAAAAAAAAAAAAAACGGCAGGGAGCTGAATGTGTAACCATGAAACGTCGTCTTCGTCCCCCCCCCCCCCCCTTTCCCCCCTGATTGCTATTCATAAACAAATAAATGAACAAATCTATGTGTATTGTAGACTGTGGCACATCTCCATTGATGGCAAGGGAGCAAAGACACAATCAGCCGTGCTTTCTTGACGAGTCCGATCCAGCTTCCGAAAGGCCTCGGAGCAGGCTGTAATGAATGGATCTGCCTTGAAGATGGGTTACAACAGTTCCCTATCTGCTGTAGAGAATAATCTTATATTTATCATATATTTCATGATTTTTCATTCTGAATTTTTTCTCCCTTCCACTTTTTTTTTTTTTTTTTTTTAAATCTTTGCCAAGTCAGACAGAGGAATTGTTAGCCTGCACTTGTTTTCCCCCACTATTTGCGATTGGAACCAAGTACTGTCAGCATTCATCTGCTGGGCCAGCGTCCTGACAGGCGCAGCATGGAGCTGCATCTGCTGTGTTTCTAAGGCTGTCAACGCCAGTGCCAGACCTGAAAAGCGACGTCACCACCCCCTTCCTACCTGTCCTCCCTCCTCCTTTCTTATGGTGGCATAGTGTGGCGAAGAAGGCGCAAAAATCAGATATACACAGATTCAGGATCATGTGATCCGTATAAACTTTTTTTTTTTTTTTTTTAGATGGAGACGTCGCATCTCAAGCTAAGCAGTGTAGGATCCTTTGAGAGGAGATGGGGCTACGCCAGCATCCCGTACAGTCTAAAAACTGACGAGATGGAGGGAGAGCGCCGACCTGACCGTCGCACGTTGTGGGTGCGGACCCGCGGGAAAAAAAAAGGAAGGGGGGGGGGGGGGAGAGTAATCTTTACTGCTCAATATGAACGTGTTGTCGTCTGGTGTATCGGTGTAGAGCACCATAGGTCCACAACCTTTCCTTTTCTTTTCTGCCGAAATGGTTATATCCGATCCGCTACGTCCCCTCGCCCTCACCGCCCCAAAATTGATGAGTGTGGACGTTAACACCTTAATCAGTGAATAGGGGGGGGTGGGGGGGGGGGATACGATAATAACCGACATCTGCGTTACTCTTCGCCTTCCTCTTGATGACGACTCTGCCCCCGTATGACCTCAGCGGTCGGCTTGGCACAACACAGTAACCGAACTGGACTCCTTCACCGACTGTCGGAAGTTGTACAGTCTGTCTATAAAGCATTGTTCTGTATGCCTCCCTCCTCCCCTCCTCCTGCAGTCCCTTCCTACCTCTCTGGACTGGTCAGCATGGGTCACCACGAGGAGGGTGTCTCTGCTGTAAGGCAACCTTATGCCATAAACGATACCAGTGGCGTTGTGCCACAGCCTCCTCAAAATGGTCAGCCACAGGCTGGCGATAATGCAGCCCTCCCTTTACTGCTATTCCAAAATATCCATTGTACCCATTTCCTTTCCTTATCCAAGGTACGCGATCCCAAATCCTACCCTAGAGGCCAAATCCATGCACCTACCCCCCCCCCCTCCCCCATGTGCCCCAACAGAGTGAGACACTGCTCAGAGAAAAGGACGGTTTCCTCTTGGGTAGGTCCCCGGCTCTTTAACCCCATGTCACAGGGCAAAAAACCCCAATTTTTCGTCTGGC
>CM031604.1:82302853-82317350 GCA_018398815.1 Conus ventricosus
ATCTCAAAACCGTATTTCGTTGTTAATAATCATCAAGTCTAACACTGTGAAGGTGTAGATCTTTAGACACAAGTCTACTGTTGACTTCTACAACTCCCACCCCCCCCAAAACAATTTTCTTATTTCGTCAAAATGCGATAAGGCCTAAGCTGCTAGCGTAGATTTGGTTAGGACTACCCTCAATCGAACATTGTACTTTTGTTATTTTAGGATTAATAAACTTTTCACTTCCTCTTTTGAATGGTTCTTCATCTTCACACAGCAAATAAAATCTTTAAGCGATCTTGCGTGGCACTAAAACTAAAATTCCATATAGTGTTCTGCCCTGCTTTTATGATATATTAGAATGATGAAATCACTCTTTCGTAATATATTGGCTAATTTTGACTGATATTGTTTGCTGGATCAGCCTTGCTAAATTAGGGTTGCTAACAACGTCAAACTCTAACGAGATGTCAAAATGCTGTACTTTGCTTCGGTGTCTGATGTTCTGATAACACGTTTGTATTCATTAAAAGTTAGTGTCATATGAAAATCTGTCTTTTAATGACTCCTTGAAAGTATGGCGACATGCGTTTTACAACTCAAAATTAAGGGAATAGAAAAGCGATTTCCATAGCAAAATTTAACAGCTACATACTTTTTGCCGTCTTTAGCATCTTCAGCGCCTATTCTATGTTTTAGTGCTTCTTCATTTTCGATTCCTTGAAACGCAAAGTCAGCCCTTCATTCGCGGTTAGCCATAGATCAGAATAGGTTAAAAATATGTCTGCATCGTGCAAAAAATATTTCCTGCCCCTCAAGTTTTATAGAAATTTTCTTAACGATTGCCCGTCCCAGATTCTGGACAACTGTCCTGTTTGGGTCTGTTGCTGATTCGAGTTCTATTTTGAAAGTAAGTTGCGCAGAGCCTGGCACAATCACTTCATCTGCTCCTAGGTCTGGAAATTTGACAGTAAGAATTTGATCTGCATCAATAGTAGATGGATTATTTGGAACAGTAATATTCCGTTTATTTCCCTTCACGCCAAAGGGCTCTTCAGTCTTCTATGCGGTCAAGAATTGAACCATATGCTTGTGACATTTTTATAAAACAAAATAAAAAGTTAATTATTTAAAACATGGCAGGAATTGAAGTGAAGAAGATTATAATGTTTTTGATCCTGGAGACGACATGAGTGAAATGACTCCTTTGACACAGCATCGCTCAGCACCCTCATTGCGGCGTGAATTAACAGAAATTAAGGTTAGATCATTGTACCAAAGTTTAGGTCAAGAACCTCCCGAATTTATACCCCCTGATGATTTTGAAGTAACAGATGATGGCCATTTGTATGTGAAAAACGATCAAGGACAACTTGTTCAGCTTACAACTAAACCAGACCCATCAAAGTTTTTAAAAAAGATTACAATTAAACAAAGACTCGGGTGAGCGAACAAAATCGTCTTGGCATTTCTAAACCAAAAAGGGATGCAGTTGCTAAACTTCAATTTCAAACACACTACAAGAACTCCCAACAGATAACCAAATGCAAAACATGAACTTAAAGAATTAAATCAATCAGCAGGTGAATGTAATAGAAGCAGAAACCAGTTTTTCAGAAGAAACAGCATTAAAAACTATACACGACCCACCGCTACCCATGCGAGAAATAGCGGCCCTTGATCATGCTTTGAGAAGCATCAGAGGCGAATTAACAAACAATTTAGCAAAACTGGGTGAACTAGATGAGCATATAAAAAGAGAAAAAGAAAAACTCGTTGAGGCTGATGACGCCAACTTAGGCATGATATAAAGAAAGAATAACCCAAAGACTAAAAGATCTGAACAAGAAAGATCAGCAAGACTAGAAGTGTTGTCTACTAACCGAGAACATTACGAACTCAAGTGAGCAGAATAAGAGAAACCATCCAAAGAATTTTATATGAAAACACAACGCTAGCAGAACGAATACGAACACTGTTTAGAGAGCAAGGAGTCACATTAGTAAGCGTTATAACGGCCTTAGGTTTTGCAATAAGTACACTGTGATGGCTATTACAGGCGGCGGTGGTCAAAGCCCAGTGCCCACCGCCAACACCTCCATCACACCTGATTAATCATGGTAAAAAAAACAGCTTGATCATCTTGCGGGTTTTTAAAAAAATTAGCCAGTAAAGCCATGGATGCTTTACCAAGTATATTAGGGGGTGTTGTTAGCTGGCTTTTGTCTACTGCAAGCAAAGTAGTTGGCTTTATGGCCGAGCACTTATGGACATTAGTTCTCTTAATAGTTGGGTTAATTTTTAGTAAGATAAAGACCAAGTAATCCTAGGCCAGTTAATCCAGAAACAAGTGCTGTCTTTTCATATTCATGGTCATTATTTTTTTTGACTTCAACGGTCTTTGGCTTTGGACCACGGGGATTGGATGACTTATTCTTGGGGGGTCATCTTGTTTGTTTACTGCTTGCAATATTACTGGCTCAGAATTTATTCGTTTTTTCCGACCTTCTGTTCATTGCCTGCCACAAGGATTTCATTATTGTAGTTTATTATTGTGCTATCTGGAGTCTGAGGTCAGAAGGCAGCATGTATAAACCAGTGCCAACAGCAAAGTCTACTTTCGATCTTGCAAATTGTAAAACATTTTGGTACCTTTTTATACTGAAGGTAAATCACTGTAGAATTAATGGCGCCTCTAAATTTGCTAAGTATTGTTTTTTGTGCATCAAAACCAGTAGAAGGATCAGTTATGCTCGATCTCGTTTGTGCTTGCGAACCTAGCAAACACCAAACATAAGTACGAACAGAGTCGTTTATTCGTTCTATTCCTGCTTTAGTTAGGCCCTTAGAAGTGTCTAAGATAAATGTTATCCATGCTGTTTTATGCTCTTGCTCTATGGACCCTAGGTGAACAGCTGTGCCTGAAGAGAAAGATGTGTAAGGAGGATTCCAGTCATAGTTATACTTTCTGTGCACGCCCCAAAATAAGGGGTGCCTAGACCATGATTGCGGTCCAACTTTTGTCTAAAGTCTGTCTTAACATTAATATTGAATTCGTTACAGATCCTTTCAAAAGCCTTCATGTCTATTCTGTTGCTGAATGGAATTAAACGGTTTGTCATTTGGTAATGGAGCTTGCAGTTCAGTCAAAATACGTCGAAGGTGTAATAAAAATGAAATCTGTACACTGACCTCACCAAGGATCAGGATGATTTAAGTGATCAGCATACGACACTCCACACCCAGTTGATGCGCAAAACACAGCAAAGTTTAACTGGTTCTGATAAAACTGCATCGGATGACTAAACCACACTTTCGGGATGTGGTCGTTTTTAATAGGAGGGTTAAGATAGCTCTTCAATGGAGTACTAACCTTTACTTGAAAGGTGTCAGACTGAGTCACAGAAATGTCAAGAGTATCAGTTGTTATATTTTTAAGATTGTAGTGCGGCCCAACAGAATATTTTGCATCAGTATATTTAAATGCGCTCATTTTATTTCGTTTAAAAAATGTTTGTAACAATAACAACTCAAGACCGTCCTTCGTTTTTAGAACATGCTATTGATAACGATTGTGGAACCAAAATGGTTACACTCCATAAAATATTTTACAAATCGTATGGTTTAATATTACTAAATCCAAGAATATAATACGATTCTAAAAGTTGACAAATCAGGGACCAAAGTTAGCCAGTTAACAATACCTGATGGTTATTACGGGTTTTGCTCACTAAAAGACGCAATGAGTAACTTCAACATTACTCTCAAACTTAACAATGCAAATCTGAAAACAATGTTAACATTCAAGCCTGAAGAAGAAGTAGGTTACTATTTTGATAAAGAGCTAGCTAAAATGTTAGGCTTTGCAGCTGACAATCATAGATTTAGAGTTACACCAGACAAAACTACTTATGAGGGGGAAAATCCGCTCGATCTTGCATTACATTCATTACTCTATGTTCATTTGGACGAGCTGAGCACTGATGAAAACTTATATGATGGAAGACCCTCAACTGTTTTAAGAGCTCTTCCATCTGGGAAGCTGCATATTGCGATTATGAAATTATACAATTCCCTAATTTACAGTTTAAACGATTAGCTTGTGGAAGGGTCAGATCATTTAATATAAAAATTGCAGACAAAACAGGGAAAGTCGTGAAATGTGATAACCTGCACATTGTTTTGGAAATAAAATAATAAGTTTGTACTAAAAAATGTCGCTGGGCCAGAAGAATCAGGAGTTACATTAGCGCCTGTGAGGTGTATAACTTTAGAATTAAAAGACCTTGCAGACGTTGCGGACTTTGAACAGAATGGTGAGATAGGCGCTTTGTATGGTTTTTGAGTACACTAAAGATGGTGATATAAACGCAAAGAGGTTGGTGACAACAAAAGGTTTCCTAAACTAGAACAACTACGCAATCTAGAAGCAAATAATGCTGGCCAGTATGAATATAAAATAGTTCGAAAACCTGACAGCAAATGGCACTTAGAACCATATTTAGAAGGGATATAAAATTTGAATTCATAAGCCCATTTACATTTTTAGCCGTCAAAAAAGTTTCAGAAAAGCATTCAACTCTGGCCCTTTACATGTAGTCTTATGCCAGAGGACAATAGTCGGAAAGAGATTGAAATAAAGCCGTATGGGAATAAACAGTACATCCTCCACAGAAGAGAATCAGTTTTGAAAGATGCTTCTACAAAATTACAGTTCATTCCGCAAATGAAATTAGGAGACACTTCACAATGATATTTGAAATTTCTGTCTTAAAAGATGAGGAGAGGATGGGGTTGTGGGCGTTAGTGACATCCTTATAAAAGGAATTCTAATTAGCTGGCAAAACTGAGACGTTGAAAAACTTAAAGTTTACTGTCGTCGTTCTTAACAGCGGTGGGGAGATTAGGGTCATTACAACCAGTGACAAAATCAATATTAGTCTAAATAGAAGCAATCTCAGAGAACTGACTTGGATTAATCTTACACATTTAGATCTTATAGGATTTTATTATACTGAACAAGTTTTGACAGAGAGTATGATAAACATAATAACTGGATTAGATTAAATCTGTTATAAAACTATGGTGCAGGTAAACTTTGACAAAAACCCTCATTGTTCATTGATTTGTGGACAGACTGTTGTGGAAAAACAATATTTGTCCTAGACCTATTACAAACAGTTTATCGCTATAATTTTGATCATATTGTGATTTTCTGTCCAACACTTAAATGGAACAAAGCATATCATGATAGAAGGTTTATATGGACAGATGATGACATATATTTAGTTGATCCTAGCAATAAACTGAGTGAGTGTTTAGAACACTTTTATAGACTGTTTGAAGGAACGCAGACACTATTATTATAGATGACTGTTCGGCAGAAAGAGACATAGTTAAAAAAAGAAATACTTTGTCAAAACTGGCTTTCAGTGGAAGACATGCTAGAATAAGTGTGTGGATTTTTATGTCAAAAATATAACTCAGTTTTAAAAGACTTTAGAGAACAATTAAAGACTGTAGTTTTATTTCACATGAAAGACAGAGACGCATTTGATGAATGTATGCGTGAAAATGATGTTATGAAAATGATCAGGAAAAACACAGGATTAAGCAAAACTAAAATCTGAAAAGTTTAGTAAATTAGTATTGAAAACGGATAATCCTACACAGTATGCATGTTTGTAGGGTTTACTAGTTAGAGAACTAATAAATACCTACCTAGGGCAACCGCCCGAAACTGGTTTGAGGGCGGTTGAGCTAGGATTGGTATTTATTAGTTCTCTCATGGTATCCACACTAAATGTATGTTAATGAATTCAGCAGTTTATGAAGCTTTATGCAATAGTGATATATCTTGGACTTGTTTACCTGTGGGCTTCCAAACTTTAATTCGAGACTTTTTGAAGATTCTATTGAAGACTGCGCTCAGAAAGCAACCGTTTTGACCCTATCTCACCAGACCGATCCCCAAAAGAAAACTGAAATTTTGTCCTAAGTTTGCATCCACCCCTGATTCTAAAACTGATAAAATCCCAAATCATAAAGTGCAACTGAACCCCAAATCATTAAGAGAAAAAGATAAACCCTTTAAATTGCATAGTCGTAAATTTTCAATCTCTTATCAAAAAAGGACGAACTCGTAATTTAGTCACCGAAAAAAAAAATGATTTGTAATTGGAACAGAAACTTGGTTAGAAACTGGAACATCCAGCAGTGAAACTTCTAATGGAGGATTTTGATATTTAAGAAAGGACAGATTTGGGAAAAAGAGGTGGGGGAGTCTTGATTGCCATTAGGAAGAACTTAGCCATGATTTTTTTAAAATCAAGGCAAAATAGTGAAAGTTTTTTTTGTGGATTAATTTTAAGAATAAGAGACCTGTCATTGTTGGATCAGTTTACAGACCTCCAGACTCGATGATAATGTATGTTCGTCTATCTGCAGGACATTTCTAACATTGTTTGGCCAATAGGAAGGCAATATTATGGATTGTGGGAGACTTTAACTTACCAATATTGATTGGGGTGAAGATGCCATACTTGGTAATCAATACAGTAAAAATATTAATACTCAGTTTTTTGATACCACCAAAGACCTTGGATTAGGGGTAGCCCAGTTGAAGCACCAACTCGTGGTAAGGCAATTCCTGGATTATTTTTTACCAATTGTCCAGGCGCTTTAGGCAATCAGGAATTAATTGCAGGCCTGGGTGATCTGACATAATTCTCTTAGGAGCAACTTTCAACCCTTTCGAAGAAACCCCCCTAAACGTACCATCAGACTCTGGGAACCAAGCAGATTTACCAAAATTGCGCAGGATACTCATGATTTCAGTCTTTCTTTTTTTTAGGTCCCATAGTGTTAAGATAATGTCAGTGACCTTTGGAAGTGTATTAAAAATAACTTGAATTTATTATGGATGAAAAACAACCTACTAAAATAACTCAAGCAGAACCCACCAGCCATGGATTACTACAAAAACTAAACGTTTTGTTGAAAAGGAAACTTTCGTTTCTCTAAGAAATTGAAACTACATCCTAATTCAAAAGATTACTGGTTAGGTATAAACATATTAAGAGAAGGTGTCAGAGAGAATGTAGGCTTGCTCACTCCAATTATGTTAATTCGATGATTTCAAAGGTGATCATCAAAACAAGAAATTTATGGTCTTACATAAGGAGTAAGAGACAGTACAACATTGGGATTCCAGACCTGAAAAACAACCAGAATACCAATACGGGACCCGAAGGGAAAGCAAATTATAAACAAGCAGTTTTGTTCATTTTTCTCAAATCCCAAACGTTTAATTAACGTTAGACTAAAGGATGATGATAAACTCCCTGAAATGCAAAACATCAAAGTAAACAAAGCAGGAGTATTTAAGTTACTGACCAACATAAATGAAAAAAATAGCTACTGGTCCGAGGCGTTCCTGGCAAGCTCTTAAAATTATGTGCCAATGAATTGAGTGAGGTATACCAACTACTTTACCAAGCTTCATGGACCGGGGTGTAATACCTGTTGATTTGGCGATATGCAGCATTGTTCCTTTTTCAAAAAGGGTGATAAAA
Organism: Conus ventricosus; assembly: GCA_018398815.1. Taxonomy (NCBI): domain Eukaryota; kingdom Metazoa; phylum Mollusca; class Gastropoda; order Neogastropoda; family Conidae; genus Conus; species Conus ventricosus. Next base: position 82,310,413 of record CM031604.1, read on the forward strand.
CAAAAGCAGAGAACTATAGACCTTTCTTTACATCCATATCGCAAACTACTTGAACACATAATATATAGTAGCATAAGGGACCATCTTGACAAATATGACTTCTTAAAAACGCCCAGCATGGTTTTTTAGACAGCAAGGATTGCAAAGACTCAACTTAAAACAACTCTCAATGATTTTAATACTGTCTTAACAACAGACAGCAAATAGATGCAATTTTATTAGACTTTTCTAAAGCCTTTTGATGAGGCCTGCTGCTTAAATTAGAACACTTCGGCATTGGCGGTTCTTTGCTAAAATGGCTAGATCATTCCTCGTTGGGAGAACGCAGAAAGTTGTTGGGAAGGTCGTCATCCCATTGTAAACCAGTCTTGTCAGGTGTACCACAGGGAACTGTTCTGGGCCCTGTTTTTCTTATTTATAAAAATGACAAAAGTAGAAATCTCTCTCCTGGAACTACTATAAGGCTTTTTTTGCAGATGACAGTTAGTAATAGAAAAATCAGAAGCAAGAATGATACACCATTCTACAAGAAGTTCTAACGTTTTACAAGAGTGGAAAGAACTTGGAAAATGGAATTTCATCCCCAAAGTGCCAAGTGTTGCGTATAGTAAAAAACGCTCACCAATTAGATCAGATTATTCTATCCATAATACTATTCTTAAAGAAACTAATGCTGCAAAATACTTGGGCGTGATTATAGATAGTCGTCTCAAATGGAAAGAACATTACAATTTAGTAGTAAGAAAGCAAATAACATCTTAGCTTTCTTATACAGGAATATCAATGACTGCCCCCCAAAAGGTTAAAGACGACTGCTACAAAACACTGGTTAGACCAGTACTGGAATTTTTGGTTGTCAGTTTGGGATCTTACCATCTAAAGGACATTGATAACCTCGAAAAGATCAGAAGAGAGCAGCACGGTTCGTAAAAGGAACCACATCAGAGAAAAGGGGAATACTAGGAAGAACATGAGGAAATTAGAATGGAAACCCTTAGAAGAGAGAAGAGCTTTTTTCAAAATTAACTCTTTTTCAAAGGCAGACTAAAGTATTGATATTCCAAAGGAACAACTATATGAATAAAAAATAGCACCAGGATGGCGGTCAAGTTATACCCTACCGCATCAAAATTGACAGCCACTTACCCTTCTTTTATCCCATTCTGTACGGCTGTGGAACTCACTGCCGGGTGCCATCAAGATTGCCACAAATGCAATCTCATTTTAAAAAACAAATTGATCGACAGTTTTGAGATCTGCATATTGACGATTTCTATTTTTACTTCCCCAATATTTTACTGTTCCTGGGCCGAATTTGGCCATTGCTTTTAACTTCTTGAATATCGAGTGCGACCCCTTTTTGCCAAATTTGCTCCAGGGGCCAACGTCTAGTCGCACTATTTTATGTTATTTTATTTTTACTTTTTTTGCATGCGCGCTGGTGACCTACTCGTTTTTGAGGGGGAACCAGTATTTTTTGGAAGAAGAAGAAGAAGAAGCACTGGGGTTGCTGCTGTTGACACAGAGCGGATTTTGGTGTCCTTACGATGACAGTCTCTGCCATGGTCGTGGGTTTCTTCTCTACTTCTACACTTCTGACACCATGTAATGGTATGCCGCACACTCATAAGGTAAAGCGGTGCTTGATTCCAAAGGATATGGACTTTATTTGCTAAGTACACAAAAATACAGATGCGGGCGCCGCCATCATGCAGAGCCGAAGCTGGTATACCGTTCCGGGACAGTCCATGCTTAAAAGAGCATACACTACACTGACAATCCAAGTTTCAATAGCTAGCTTAATATAGACCTAAATAACGACACCTCGGCAGCCAGTTCGGGCTCCAGTTCACTGAAAGAATGTGGAGAGCGAGAGAGAGGAATTAATGGAGGGAGGTAGTTAACGGGAGAGATTCGTCAGTCGTGCCGGGACTCATGAATAAAATATGTTGACCTATGGCTGTTTTGTGGAGCTGCAGACAGAAGCACCACTTTTAAGCGCCCAGACTGCGGGGACCCCGGGCCGTGTTCTATCCAAGCATAGTGTAGAAGTCGCCGAACTTACCTTATCGCAGACAGTGTTAGAACTTCCCAGATAAGTTGTAGTTATCTTGGAAATATCTACATTCAATGAAACTACTTGCCCTCCAAATTCCAGCTTGCCCCCTGTAAGTAAGCTTAAACAGGCGGCGGTGCAGCACTAGTCATAACAAGCAATAACAAAAACAAAGACAACAGACATTGAATTCAATAAAGGGCATGTTCGCACTCATGTGATGAAGGCTTGACTGGGTGAGATGAATAAGGTTTAAGACATGAAACATTTTTTTATCTATCGTATGTAGCCCACAGAGTAGGCCTGTAAATAAATGGTTAACTCACCATGTGTGGAAGTGTTCAGATTCTCGCCTTCTCCCCTTTTTTCCACTCACACATTTTGGATGCCCCTCTCTCTCTCTCTCTCTCTCTCTCTCCTCACCACACACATTTCTATCTGCAAAATTTGAAAATGATAGGAGTTTATTTATCATTTCGGGACTTTTACCATACAATTGATTTTGCATCCCGCGGAAACTTTCTTTTCTGTTTTTTTAAATGGAAATCAGCTTGTCGCAGTTAAACAGTGCTCTGCTGGAGTTCCGTTCTATACTGTGGGGGGAAAAAACGGAGAGGGTGGAGGGATGGAGGTGTGGAAGTGAAAAGGGAAGTAAGTGCGATCGGTCGACATTGAGCTTGAGTTCTCTGTCATCATTCACTAATAATCGAAAAATTTGGTTGCCCGTCGCCAGAGGACAGAGCAAATGCACTTGTGCTCCATAAGGTTTCGAGTTGTTCCTGACAATCGGAGTGGGGGGGTTTCCCGCTTGTCATGGATTCCCCCCCACCATTCGGTCAGGGAGACTGGGGGCAAACCACTTAGGAGAAGAGGACCACACTTAGTGGGGCCCCATTGAAGGATATCAGGGGTGGTGCGTATGTAGTCTCTGCTATGATACAGCTTGCTTGTGGTTGTTCCTCACGGGCAATGTTTTTTTGAGGTAAAGCTCGGTCTTGTGTCCCGAGGGGGGAAATGGTGAGGAACTTTGGAGGTGCTTCATACGTTGATGGGTTTCAGGGCATGGTGGGGTTTTAACCGCGTCGGGCAGTCGGCCAGAAGAACCATGCCCGTTTGTTGAAGGGGGGGTCAGATCAAATCCATTTTGGACAGTATGTCCTAGCGACGCTGAAATAGCAGGATCATGACAAAAAGCTCAACGATCGATGACCCCACACCTTCTGTAAGGATTGCCGAACTTCCTCCGTAAACCCTTTCCTAGTGGTGGGATATTCCAGGGGGTCTGATTCGAAGGAAAGTTACATCAATCCATTCCAAAATGGCCGAGGTAGGCACCAGAGGACTTTACTGACGGCAGTCCGCTTCAAGTATTTCTCAAGCACTGCTGACCGATGATCAGCAGCGTTAAGGACGACTCATAAGGCCACGAACTCTGGCAATTACTATACCCCCAGTGCGATCTCCGACTGTATTAAAAAACACAAGACATTCAAGTCAGCAGAGCCGACAGAGCAGTTCAAACGTCATTTTTTTGTCGTGCAGTAAGATGAACCACCTTAAGAAATATGTTGGCACCTCCATAGAAACTTTCAAAAAACTGATGCCACAACAGCAAACTATCTAATGCGCACACCCCCAACCCCTGCCTTATGCCTAGAGTGGCCACAGCACGTAACGTCCGTCAATCCAGAAGCCGACTCACCATTAGATCAGATTATTCTATCCATTAATACTATTCATAAAAGAAACTAATCTGCAAAATACATAGGCGTTGTTATCGATATTCTCTCAAATGAAAGAACATTACAATTTAGTATGTAAGAAAAGCAAATAACCATCTACTTTCTTATAACAGGAATATCAATGACTGCCCCCAAAAGATAAAGACACTGCTACAAAACACAGGTTAGACCAGCTGTAATATGTTGCTCAGTTTGGGATCACTACCATCCTAAAGTACATTGAAACCCTCTGAAAAGATCAGAGAGAGCCACGTTCGTAATACAGGGAACCCAACATCAAGAAAAGTGTATACTAGGCAAACATGAGGAAATAGAATGGAAACCCTTAGAAGAGAGAAGAGCTTTTATCAAACTTAACATCTTCTGCAAAGGCAGAGCTAAAGTAATTGATATTCAATGGAACAACTATTATTGAATAAAAGTAGCACAAGAGTGGCGGACATGTTATACTTACAGCAGCATCAAATATTGACAGCCACTTTACATTCCTTTTAATCCCAGTTCTGTACGTGCTGTGGAACTCACTAGCCGGTGCCATCAAGATTGCCACAAATGCAATCTCATTTAAAAAACAAATTGATACGACATTATTTGGGAATCGAGTAGGTCATTTTCTATTTTGACTTCCCATATATTTTACTGTTACCTTTGCCGAATTTGGGGCCATTGGCTTTTAACTTCATGAATACGAGTGCACCCCTTGTTGCCAACATTGCTCCAGGGGCCAACAGTCTGAGTCGCACTATTTTATGTTTATTTTAATTACTTTTTAGCATGCGCGCTGTGACCTACTCGTTTATGAGTGACCGTATTTTTAGGAAGAAGAAAAAGAAGAAGCACCTGGGGTTGCTGCTGTTTGACACAAAGCGTAACTGGTGTCTTACGATTACAGTCTCTGCCATGGTCTTGGTTTCTCACTACTTCTCACTCTGACCACCATGTAAATGTATGCCGCACACTCAATAAGTAAAAGCGGTGCTTGATTCCAAAGATAAGGACTTTATTTGCTACGTACAACAAAAAAACAGATGCGGTCGCCCCATCATGCAGAGCCGAAGCTGGTAATACCGTTTACCGGTACGCTTACCCAGCTTATGAAAGAGCATACACTACACCTGACAATCTCAAGTTTTCATAGCTAGCTATAATATAGACCAAAAATAAACGACACCTCTGGCAGCCAGTTCGGCTCCAGTTCACTGAAAAGAATGTGAGAGCGAGAGAGAGGAATTAAGTGGGAGGGAGAGTAGTTAACGGTATAATTCGTCCAGTCGTGCCGGGACCCATGAATAAAATATGTAGAACCTACTAATGGCTGTTATTGTGAGCTGCAGACAAAGCCACCACTAATAAAGCGCCAGACTGCGGGACCCCCGGCCGGTTGTCTATCCAAGCATAGTGTAAAGGTCCGCCGACTCTACTTATCGCAGACAGTGTTAGAACTTCCCAAATAAGTTGTAGTTATCTTGGAGTCATCTACATTCAATAGAAATCTACTATGCCCTCCCAAAATTCCCCAGCTTGCCCCCTGTAAGTAAGCTTAAACAGGCGGCGGTGCAGCACGTATCATAACAACAATAACAAAAAACAAGACAACAACATGAATTCAATAAGGAAGGGCATGTTCTGCACTCATGTGATGCAGGCTATGACTGGTTGGGATGAATAAGGTATTAAGACATGAGAACATTTATTAATCCATCGTATGTAGCCTACAGAGTATGCCTGTAATAAATGGGTTGAACTCCCATGTGTGGAAGTGTTCAATTCTCGCCCTCTCCCTTTTTACCACTCACAACATTTTAGGAATCCCCTCTCTCTCTCTCTCTCTCTCTCTCTCCTCACCACAACACATTTCATATCTGCACATATTGTAAAAGGATAGTGAGTTGATTATCATTCTGCACATTGACCCATACAATAGATTTTCCATACTGCGGCAAACTTTCTTGTCTGATGTTTTAAATGTAACTCAGCTTGTCGCAGTTAAACATGCTCTGCTGAGTTTCCGTTCTATAACTGTGGTGGAAAAAGACGGAGAGGGTGAGGTATGGAGGTGAGAAGTGAAAGGGAATTAAGTGCGATCGACGACATTGACTTAGTTCTCTGTCAGTCCGTTTCACTAATAATCGAAAATTTGGTTGCCGTGCCATATTACAGAGCAAATGCACTTGTGCCCCCTTCACCCATAAGGTTTCGAGTTGTTCCTGACAATCGGAGTGGTGGGGTTTTCCAGCATTGCATGGAGTCCCCCTACCATTCGGTCAGGGAGACAGGGACAAAACCACGTAGAGAAGAGGACCACACTTAGGGGCCACATTGAAGGATATCAGGGTGTGCGTAGTATCTCTGCTATGAATACAGCAAGCTAAGCTTGTGGTTTTCCTCACGGGCACTGTTCTTTGAGGTAAAGCACGGTCTTGTTTCTGAGGGGGAAGTGGTGAGGAACTTTGGAGGTGCTTCATACGTTGATGGGTTTCAGGTCATGGTGGGGTTTTAACCGCGTCGGGCAGTCGGCCAGAAGAACCATGCTGTTTGTTGAAGGGTGGGTCAGATCAAATCCATATGGACAGTATGTCCTAGCGACGCTGAAATAGCAGGATCATGACAAAAAGCTCAACGATCGGACTGACCCCACACCTTCTGTAAGGAGTTGCCGAACTTCCTCCGTACCCTTTCCTAGTGGTGGGGATATTCCAGGGAGTCTGATTCGAAGAAAGTTACACATCAATCCATTCCAAAATGGCCGAGGTAGGCACCAGAGGACTTTACTGACGGCAGTCCGCTTCAAGTATTTCTCAAGCACTGGCTGACCGATGATCAGCAGCGTTAAGGACGACTCATAAGGCCACGAACATCTGGCAATTACTATACCACCAGTGCGATCTCCGACTGTATTAGAAACAACACAAGAACATTCCAAGTCAGCAGATGCCAGACAGAGCAGTTCAAACCGTCATTTTTTTGTCAGTGCAGTAAGAGACTGGAACCACCTTGAAGAAAATATTGTTAGGGCACCATCCATAGAAACTTTCAAAAGACTGACTGCACCACAACAGCAAACTATCTAGACTGCGCACACCCCCAACCCGTCGCCTTAATGCCCTAAGATGTGGCCACAGCGACGTAACGTCCAGATC
>CM031604.1:82317450-82334950 GCA_018398815.1 Conus ventricosus
CAGATCCAGAAGCCGACTCAACTCTCAAAGTTGAGTGCGTTAAGCCGGTCATGTACGGAAGCTAACGGCGGTGTCAGCAGTGCGCCGTAGTTCAGCCAGCGAGAGCGTGACACGTTCATATGATCTTCTGAGGGTGGAATGACATTTTCCAGCTTTTTCGGTCCCCGCCTCCTCCACCCCCCCCCCCCCCCCCCCCCGCCTCCCAACCCCACCCCGCGCTCCCCTTCCTCACCCCCCTCACCCCCCACCCAAGATGGGCACGTTTACCATATTCCCTGGAAACGTGCGACCGTGTCCTCATGGAAGTCGTCTTGATCCGGCTTGGTCAAGGGGTTCTCCATTTCTTTATTTCCGTTTTGTCACATGCTCTGTTATCAACAAAGAGTCTGACAATGGATGACTGTCCTGTTGGCAGATCACTTGTAATGATAGGCCTGCTGTTGCAACAGGATACGTATATGTTCGTACAGCCCTTGAGTACGCCCCTTTCTGCCCAAGCGAACTGATATGTTAACCATTGACATCTCATCAGACTGCTTCCAGTTACTAAGTAGGCCTTCGAGTTTTTGCCACTAAATTTTTAGTTGCAAAGTGAGACGACTGCAGGCGGAAAACTAAACAAATCTTAAATAAATGTTAGTGAACCGCACACAGAAACGTGGACAAACGAGCCTCGTTCTCATTCAACGCCTTCCTTGCGCTGAACTCTGAAGCGATCAAAGCTAAGTGAATTTTCGTTGTCCTATTTGTTTGTTTCTTGCCTGAAGAAGACCTAAGAGGTTGAAACGCGTCGTGTTTTGTCTTGTGACTCGTTTGTCCACGTTTCTCTGGGCGGTTCGCTAACATTTATTTAAGATTTGACTAAATTTTTAGTTGTAAGCTCGAACACCATTTTCCTGATTTGTTATCCACACATAATTTAGTCATACACCAGTATATTCCGTCGAAGAGTTTAACGACTAAAAAAGCAGGCACTTATGTGGACAAGTCAAGTCTACGTGCTGAAACACACCCGTCAAAAAAAAAAAGTAAGTGCCCGATTTCCCCCCCCCCCCCACCCCTCTCTCTCTCTCTCCTCTCTCTCTCTCTCTCTCTCTCTCTCTCTCTCCTCTCTCTCTCTCTCTCTCTCTCTCTCTCTCTCTCTCTCATCAAAACGGACTTTGCATTTAGTATTGAACAGGCTACTACACATTTTTCTATGTTCAATATTTTCAGTGAATGTATAACGTTTTGTCTCTAACATTTAGATATTTTGTTTCATTTCGTTTGATTTATGATGGTTTAGGGTTTTGTTGTTGGTATTGTTGATTTCTTTCAGTTTATTTGAATGATTTTCTTTTTCATCCATTCTTCTTAGTACCGTAGTCCTGTACAGGACGAGGACTGGATTGGGGAAAAAATATGTAAATGCTCATCCACTGTCCTCGAAAATAAAGAATCTCTCTCTCTCTCTCTCTCTCTCTCTCTCTCTCTCTCTCTCTCTCTCTCTCTCTCTCTCTCTCTCTCTCCGCTTTGCAAAAATGAAAAAGAAGATGATGTTCATTTTGTCTTATGTTGTCCTCTTTTGAGTGACACAGTATATACCTAGTAAATTTTATGCAGATCCAAATAAATTTAGACTTGCATTGCTTATGGCAACAGAGCATAAACAAACTGTGAAACAACTATCCATTTATCTTTACAAAGCATTCAAGTTGCGTTCTGTTCTGGTTTCTTGATTAGATACTAAATATGTTGTTAATTATGCATTTGTGTATGGAAGTTATGTACCCCTTCCTATACATGAATAAACTTTCCGTTTCTCTCTCTCTCTCTCTCTCCTCTCTCTCTCTCTCTCTCTCTCTCTCTCTCTCTCTCTCTCTCTCTCTCTCTCTCTCTCTCTCTCTCTCCAACAAACCGGCCTTGTTACAGGCCGATCACATACCGTTACTCAGTTCGAGCTTGTCAGTGGCGGCAAACATCTTTCTTCTGCTTTATTGTACTCCCAGATCTTATAGAACAGGGAGTACTTTAGAATGGGAACGAAGAAATGCTCTGTGTGTGTGTGTGTGTGTGTGTGTGTGTGTGTGTGTGTGTGTGTGTGTGTGTGTGTTGTTGTTGTGTGTGTGTGTGTGTGAGTGTGTGTGTGTGTGTGTGTGTGTGTGTCCGTGGTCAAAATGTGTTCCACTCGCTCCAGACTAAACTACTGGGCCGATCTTTCTGAAAATTTGTAGGTATGTTCATTATGGGCCACGGATGATGCCCGATGTTTTTAGTTTACCGCTATAGACGTTACTAACGGCCTGTAACGGTTTTTCTTCTTTACGGAATATCTCAGAAAGTACTTGGCCGATCTTTGTAAAAATGAGCAGTTACGTTCATTATGGGTCACGGATGATGACCGATGTTTTAGTTTACCTCGTTATAGCCGTTACTAACGCTGTAACGGCCTGTAACGGTTTTTCTTCTTGATGGAATATCTCAGAAAATACTTGGCCGATCTTTCTGAAAATTTGTAGGTGTGTTCATCATGGATCACGAATAATGCCTGATGTTTTAGTTTACCGTTATAACCGTTACTAACGGCTGTAACGGCCTGTAAACGCTTTTTCTTCTTTATGGAATATCGCAGAAAGTACTTGGACGACATTTATGAAAATTAGCAGGTATGTTCATTATGGGTCACGGATGATGCCTGATGTTTTTAGTTTGCCCCGTTATAGGCGTTACTAACGGTTGTAAAGGCCTGTAACGGTTTTTCTTCTCTACGGAATATCTCAGAAAGTACTTGGCCGATTTATAAGCGGTTTGGATGATCTTGTGACAAATCGGAGCCTCAGTCCATTATGTAAGTGATGTAATGCTGAAAATGGATTAAACAACCGTTAAAAAAACCGTTTTTTCTACTGTTATTTCTTATATATAGGTGGATTTTAATGAAATTTGGTATATAGAAAGGTTGTCACGAGGTTGTCACGAGTTTGTTCATCCTGCAGGTTCACGGGTGGCTGGTATCTTTTTCTTGTACTGGCTGTCTCTATCGGCCTCTCACCTGTCTTTCCACCTGCCGCACGTGCAAGGTTCCTCTTAGGCTTGAGGTATTCTCACCGTGACGTAGCGTGGCATGTTGGCCGCCATCGTTTAGGCAGGTTTTCTCTTCACTCGAGCGGAAGATGTCTCTGGGAGCGCCTGCTCCGGTCTTGGTTCTTCACCTTATCGTCGAAGGTACAGTCGGTACCTTCATTTCCTACAGTCGGCCTGTAGGAGAGAGACATCACTTCATCTTTTTCCGCATCTGCGCTGCTGTCCTCTCGACTGGACAGAGGCAGAGAGAGTCGTTTGACCCGCCTCTTTTGGGTCACCCACGGGTAGCTGGTAAGCATCAGTTTTGGTGGTTTATTTGTTGTTGTGTGTTTTTTTATGTTAGCCGGCTAATTCTTCTCTTTGCGCAATTTGTTTTTGGTTTTCAAAATTATAAAAGAAATATTGTTTGAGACCACTTTTTCCTGGTTAATTCAATCTTTAACCTGGCCAGTCAAATTATATCTTAAAAGTCTTTCTCCTTTTTATGCATTTGGTGAGCGGGAGTCGGGCGGGGATGAGGAGAGAACCATGGTATTCAGGGTGTACTTGCTTGGTCTCGCTCGTCCGCCCCTTCGACAATTGCCGGCACAACATTCTTCGGCCACCGGGTCTGTTTGTGTGTGCAAGGAGAACGATTGTTAATGTTCGCGACTGCGGACGCATGATTTGTCGTTTGGATGCGGGTTGTAAATTGGTGTTATTTGGAAATTTGCCATAAAATTGTGGGGATAATTGTGCCATTGAATGATTATTATTTTGCAAATGTGGGCATATGTAAACAGGGTTGCTTTATTAAGTCAATTCCTAAGAAAGAAAATGTTAACTAGGAAGAAGAGAAGATAATTCTTATTTGTTTTATAGCCTGTTAATTTAATGCAGTCCTCTTACCTGCTTGTAGGAGAAGACTTTAATGAACATTCCTTATTTGTTTGGTTTGCCGCTTAATGCTCAGGGTCTGGGTTGAGCTATGTTGTGGTGGATATAGAGACCTCCCCTCCCCATCATTGGCGAGTGGCCCTTGTTAAGTTTAACAGCATGTTGTCAGACAGTACTGACTGCGGGTTCCAGTGCCCGTCTTTCTAACTGTTCCTCCCAGGTTCCTTGTCCCTCCTGCCCAGACTTCACACCGGAGCACGGCACGGTTTGGGGCCACGCACTGGTTGGATTGCCCACTGGTTGGTAATCGCACGGCTGGTTGGGAACCGCGCACTTGGTGTGGTAACGCGCCAACTGGTTGGGCCACGCACTGGTGGGGACCACGCACTGGTTGAGGCCACGTACTGGTGGAATACCAGTGACTGTGGCTGACGGTTCCTGATCCCCGTTCGAGACCGCCGCAACAACGCCCCGTCCGCCCGAGACCGCGCTCTCCACCGTCGGTTTTGTTGCGGGTCAAGGTGTCGGCCTTGAACAACTCTCTCAAGAACCGAACTGGTTTGGCACCCAGTGCGACAGTGTTTCCAGTAGACTTTGAAGAGGCGAGGATGTGAGGGCAACTGCATACAGGAAAGGATGGGTGCTGGAATATTTATTATGATTATGAATGTGTATGTCATGTATTGAAGATGCATATTGTGAGTGGGGGGGTGGGGCATGTTGGTCGTGTTCGAATGCATTGATTTGTGGGATTAGCATGGGGGCGTGCGGTGAAATATTTTTTGTAGTGCGTTTGTTGATGTGAATAAAGGGGTGTGTATCGGAGATCCTTCGGTGTGTCCCCTCTTGCGAGGCCGTGTGGAGGTCCAGGCACTCCCCCTTCACTTCCCATCGAGAACCGATCCGTCAAAGGGGCAACCGCCAGGGGTGTCGGTCGTGACTATTGTTGGGGGCTCGTCCGGGATGTGAAAGGCGCTGCTGTCTCCTATGATCGCAAGGAGTACCTGTTTCAGTCTGTTGTTTTGTTATATGTTTAGTCATTGTTCGTGTTTGTTCTGGGGTTGTGGGTGTCCTAGGTGAAGGAGTCTCTGGGGCCTGAAGGAACACCGGTGGAACTGGAGTCCGAGGTGAGACCAGGGGAATCGAACCGCTCCATACCTCCTTTCCGCGGGGGCCTTACGCAGGTACGGCCGTAATCTTGCCTTTCAGTTGCCGCCTCAGTCGGCCATTGCGGTTTTGTAGTTAGCCAGCTTTTTTTGTAACCGGTTATTGAGTCCGGTAGGTGTATCGGACGTTATGTCACTTTTTTTTTCTCTGCTCCGGAATTCCGTCCGGCCATCTGTTTGTTTTTTTTTCCGGGCCAGCCCCAACCGCATGTGCTCGTCTGTGGATCGCGGTGGTTGCCAGAGTGGGGTGTACAGCGTACATAGTTTTTTTTGTTTGTGTGTTTTTCGGTGAGCCCCACCGCACTGTTGCTCGTGCTGTGGACGCGGTGTGGCCAGAGTGGAGCTGCCGAAACTTGTCCCCACACACACACACACACACCCACCACCACACACACACACATACACACTCCCCCTAAAATATCTTTGTTCAAGAATTGGTCTTTCCCCTTTTTTGAGAAACCGGAGATAAGTTTGCATGGCAACGTCCGTGCTGGTGGATGCGACGCGTGCGTCGAAAAAAGAAGAAGTGTTCAAAATGAGTCCCTACTATTAGTACCAGTAACTTCGTCTATGTGACTTCCACTTATTCCCGGGCTCTAGCCATGTAGTCCAGTGAGGTACTTTCACTACTTCTTCGCTAGGGGACTTCCTGCTGAGACCCCCACTGGCACGTGCCGCGCGGAGCGTCAGAGTATAAGCGAAGCCACGTGGGCGTCTGTTTAGTCACTTGAAAATCAAAAACCCTACTTTTTCTCCATGCTTCCCCTCGTAAGGGCATGCCCGGGAACTTTCCCATGGAAAGTCCGAACCCAAACGGCCAAGACGGGTCAGCCGCCGTGCGGATGGTGGAATCCCGCCCAGGACTCACCCCGTCCTGATGGTTCTGGAGCGGCAGCGTAGTAAGAGGCCTGCCTAGGCAGGAAGCTCTTCGGATGGGAAGAGCTGCTAGCAGGAAGCTCTTCGTAGAAGGAGGCTGCTAGGCAGGAACCCTGCGTCGGGAAAGGCAACGCTCCGTAGTGGAAAGATTTGGATAGGAATGGAGGGCGCTGCAGCAGAAGGGAGACTGACAGACAGGAGAGTCGCATAGGGACGAGGCTATGCGCATAGAGAGGAGGCCGCCCGACAGAAAACTGCGTAGGAAGAGGGCTGCCAGGAGAGTAGCCCGCCGTCGGGAGGAGTTGATCACGTAGAAGAGTGCGGCCAGACATGACGCTCGGCGTAGGGAAAGAGCTGAAACAACTTCTTTCGCGCTCCCGCAACTGTAAATCACAGGGGTTATTCACCCAGGCAGGTGATAGAGTAAGAGCCCAAAATTAAGCTCAGAAGTTCAGACCTGTGAGGACATTGATATGTACTTAACATGTTGACAAATTGCTTGTTTCATACCAATTGTCTGAGGAACATAAGGCATGCACCTTTTTCTGGATGTGAGCGGACTGCAAGGGAGTTGGGCTTCACACTAAATGAAGCGAGTCTTATCAGACATCAGTTGGCTCTGCGTAAGCGATTCCACCTTACTCCCAAAACGTACAGGAGGAAGTTTAGATCCTGAAAAAAACAACGAGAACCTTCTGCAGTTTGGAGTTAAGGCTGCGCAAAACGCTAGGGTACTGCGTCATTGGCGAAGCTGGAGCTGGAGATTCGAGTCTCATCGAACAGCGTACCAACAAACCGTGTCCCCAAGTTGAGATCCGTAAAGCGAGACGCACCTCAGAATTTCACGGCTGCGATTCAAACCGTGAGTTGTCTGAGCTCGAAGCTTATGGACAGCGATCAGACACGGACAGGAACGCCTCCACAGGATTTTTAGTGCAATAACGCCGACAAACCGCTAGCGAGGTGAAAAAGGCAGCATTCATCGGTATTGCACACCCCGGTTTTTGTTGTTCTGTGTGGTCGCCCCGCCACATTAGGAAGATTGCCCTAAAGCCCCGGGATTATGGGCTATTCCTTCCAGCGACCTCTAGTCTACGCTAACGTGGTCCTGCCCAGCGTCTGTGGTACAGAGTGCCCCGGTGTTTCTTTCTGTTGTTGGGTCTTCCTTGGTCGCCACCATCAGGGATCGGGAGCAGTCAACGCTCTTTGTGGATAGGATTTGGTTTCCCCTAAGGCCCGCGGGGCTCTAAGTTATGATGGGTGCGGGTTGGAGGGCGGGTTGTTACCTCGCCACCCGTCCTTCTGTACTCTTCCTATCTCCACCCCCGACCTTCTGTGGCGAAGTGTGTGCCATCGCGGGTGAGCGCCTCTGTAATCCCTTCTCATAGGGATAACTATCAACCTTTGCGACGGACGCAGTTCAGTCCGTGTCTATGGATCCTGGCTGTACTGGCGTGTGGTGAGTTGACCACCACGCCCCAAAGTCTAAAAGTCAAGGAGCAAGAATATGAGGCCCGTTCTAATCAGCCCATCTCTGACAGGGTTCGTGGGGGCGAGAGTCTGATCCTCTACCATAGCCTAGTCAGGCCAGGGCTTGATGTCAACGCCGGCGACAACTGGTGGATCTACGTCCCTCAGTCGCCCGACAACGCCAAGGTGAGCTTCAAGCTCAACAAGGGGACCACGTTTAGGGTTGTCCACTCGGCAGATCGGGTGGCCAAGCACTATCGTTCCCCAAGGCTGAGAGAATCTGTTTCACACCAGGCCCACGAGTTTCCCCATGCAGTCATACGGCTCAAAACGGACTCTCCCGAGCGTAGACAAGATTCTTTTGGCCAGGGCTGAACTCACAGTTAGGCAGTACTCCGCAGTTGCTGAGGTTCTGCCAACCGGACAACGCCTAAGGTCCGTGAAGCGGGTTCCCTTCAAGGGTCATTGCCACGGTTGGGGACCCATTCAGCAAGTCGGTGGTCGACTGGGTGGGACCCATTAATCCCACCATCCATCGCGGTCCACCCGACATTCGGGTAGCGGTAGACTAGGCGACTCGATGCCCAGAGCTTTGCCCCGCTTAGACTAACGAGACCCCTACTATTGCCGTGAAGCTCTCCGGCAGATTTGGACGCGCACAAGGCGTGCCAAGAGAAAGTACGGCCGGAATTTGTACTGAGAGCATCATCATCCTCTCCAGGCCTGACCAGATCCGCCAGTCATGGCTCGAATGCATGATAGGCAATGGAACTGCAAGTCCTTGCCTTCACATTTTCGCCAATCCAAGGGTTCCAGCAATACGATGCTGAATATCTCAGCCGAGCTCCGTAGTCACACATTGGGAGAAATCAACAGAGGGAGCACGTTCCCGTCACTATTATGTCCCCTTTTGGTCTCTGTGTCAGGGACATTTTTTTCACTTCAGTTGTTTACGGGAGTGAATCACCACTTTGGTTCATTGTACTTTTATTGTTAAGGTTAGCTTAGTTTGTGTTTGATAAAGTATATTATTTAGCTCCCCTGGATTTTATCGGGAATTTTGTAGTGGATTCAGCGTACTCTTCGATCACAGAGGGTTGGTTCCGGTCCCATTGTTGTGAATTTGCACATGCTCAAGGTTCAAGGAGCACTGAGTATCTCAAGAAACTGATGCTTTTGAAAGGGGGGTTTGTCACGAGTTTGTCACGAGGCCTCACGATTGACCCCAATCTAGATGAGGAATCTGTTCATGTTGTTGTTGTCCGTCGTTATTGTCGTATATCCTCCCGTAAATTGGCTTGTGGTGTTTGCAACCTTTGGGCATTCAGCTCAGGTTAGGTTTTACTTTCCTCTCTCTCTCCTCCTCTCTAATTTCCACTGCCCGTGCAATTATCCTGCAAGGTTCACACGGTGGCTGGGTATCTTTTCTTGTACGGGATGTCTCTATCGGCCTCTCACCTGTCTTTCCACCTGCCGCACGTGCAGGTTCCTCTTAGGCTTGAGGTACTCGCACCGTGCACGTTACGTGCATGTTGGCCGCCTCGTTTAGGCAGGTTTTTCCTTCACTTCGAGCGGAAGATGGTCTCTGGGGACGCCTGCTCCGGGCTTGCTCTTCACCTTATCGTCGAAGGTACAGTCGGATACCTTCAATTCCTACATCGCCCTTAAGAGAGAGGACATCACTTTCATCTTTTTTCCGCATCTGCGCTGCTGTCCTCTCGACTGGACAGAGGCAGAGAGATCGGTTGAACCCGCCTCTTTAGGGTCAAACCCACGGTAGCTGGTAAGCATCAGTTTCGTGGTTTAATTTGTTGTTGTGTTTTGGTTTTGAGGTTACCAGCTAATCTCTCTTTTGCCATTGTTTGTGTATTCTGCTTCAAAATTAGAAAAGAAAGATTGGTTTTTGAGACCACTTGTTTCTGGTTAAGTCAAGCTTTAACACTGCCAGTCCAAAATTATATCTAAAAGTCTTTCTCTTTTTTTGCATATGGTGATGCGGTATCGGCGGGATGGAAGAACCTGGTGATTCAGGGTGGAACTTGCTGTCGCGGCGCGTCGCCCCTGTCACAATTGCCGCTCACATTCTCGCCCACCGTCCTGTTGTGTGTGCAAGGAGAACGAGTTTATGTTCCGAGCGTGCGTACGCATGATTAGTCGTCTGATGCGTGTGGGAAATTTGTGGTATTGTGAAATGTTCCATAAAAATGTGGGGGGGAACAAAAAAAAAAAAAAAAAAAAAAAATTGTGCCATTGAATTAATAGTATTTGCAAATTGTGGTGGCAGATGTAAAAGCCATGTTGCTTTATTAGTTGCAATTCCTAAAAAGGAAAATGTTAAACGTAGTGAGAGAAGATGAAGATATTTCAATATTGTTTTTTATAGCCGGTAATATTAATCATCCTCTTACCTGCTTCGTATAAAGACTTAACGAACTTCCTTATTTGGTTGGTTTGCCGCGTTATGCGCAGGGTCTGTGTTGAGAGCTGAGTGGGGGTGTATTGTAGTAACTCCCCTCGCCCATCATCGAGTGGCTGTTAAGTGTAACACATGGTAGGACAGTACGACTGCGGGTTCCAGTGGCCCGTCTGCACGTTCCTCCCATTACCTTGGGTCCGATCCTCCCCGTAACTTCAACCGAGCACCCACGGTTGGGGCCACGCACTGTTGGAGGCCACTGTGTAACCACCTGGTTGGGACCGCGCACTGGTGGTTAAGCGCAACGTTGGCAACGTCACAGGGTGGGACCACGCAACTGGTTAGGCCACGACTGGGTGGAAAAGCCCGGGTCTGGGCTGGACGTCCCCTGATCCCGCGCTAGACCTCCGGCAACCAAACCCCCGTCCCCCAGACCCTCTCCACCGTCTGTTTGTTGGCGTGTCCAAGGGTGTCGGCCTTGAACAAACTCTCTTCAAGAACGCGAACCGTTTGGGCACCCATGCGACAGTGGGTCCCAGTAGACCCTTTGCGAAGAGGCAGGAGTTGAGGGCACTGGCATAAAGGAAAGGATGGGTGCTGGAATATTTATTTATGAACTATGATTGTGTATGTCAGAGGTATTGAGATGCTTGATTGTGAGTGTGCAATTGGCGTGTTCGAATGCTTGATTGTGATTATGCATGGTGCTGCGTTGAAATCTTTATTTGTGATTGCGTGGTTGAGTGAATAAATGGGGTGTTGTATCTAATCCTTCGGTATGTGGTCCTCTTCGAGGCGGGGTAGTCAGGTCACTCCCTTCACTCCCATCTAGACCGATCCTGTCAGGCAAAGACCTCCAGGGCGGTCGTGACAATTTATCACACACAATGGCATTTCGATATAGGTTCAAATTTGACCGTTCAAAACGTTAGTCTTGGACATATTATCCAATGGGGAATGAATTGATATACACCCTTTAGCCAGTGAGGACTAAACATACCGGTTTTCAAAAAGTGTATATCGGTTATAGATGCGTTATAACCGATATTTTGGGCCGTTATTTTTCATATAGGGGTGGTGTTTAATGATTTTTGGATACAAAAGGCATCACACTCAAAAGCACTTCCATTAAGTTTCAAAATCGACCGGTAAAAACCGTTATCGTGACATATTGTCCGATTTGGATGAAATTTGGTATGTACACAGGCTTTAGCCCAGTGGGGACTAAAATACCGTTTCAAAGTGTACATCGGTTATATAAGCGTTAAACCGTTATTTTGCCGTTATTTTTTTATATATTGGGGTTTTAATGCAATGTTGTATATAAAGGTCATCACACACAAATGCACTTCCATGTAGTGTTTCAAATCTGACCGTTAAAAACCGTTATTCTTGACATATTGTCCGATTTAGATGAAATTTGTATGTACACGGGCTTTAGCCCAGTGAGGACTAAAATACCAGTTTCAAAAGTGTACATGGGTTAAATAACCGTTAAAACCGTTATTTTGCCTTTATTTCTTATCTCACAAAGCACTTCGCCAATTTATAAGCGGTTTGGAAAACTGGAGTACGTTTATATGCTTCGCATCTTGTTTTCTTAACCACTTCTTCGAAAAGAAGAGACACCACAAGTTATAGAGAGCACTTCGACTTTCTTTTTTTCGTTTTTTTGTACTCCCCATTCTAAAGAACAGGAGTACTTTAGAATGGAACGAAGAAATGCAGTGTGTTGTGTTGGTGTGTGTGGTGTGGTGTTTTGTGTGTGTTTTGGTGTGTGTGTGGGGTGTGTGTGTCCGGGGTCAAAATGTGTTCCACTCGCCCAGACAGAACTACGGGGTCGATCTTTCTGAAAATTTGTAGGTATGTTCATTATGGCATATGGTCAAAGATGATGCCCGACGTTTTAGTTTACCGTTACAGCCTTCTTTTTCTTCTTTGTGGAATATCTCCGAAAGTACCTGGCCGATCTTTGTGAAAATTAGCAGGTATGTTCATTAGGGGTCACGGAAATGCTGATGTTTTAGTTTACCGTTATAGCCGTTACTAACGCTGTAACAGCCTGTAACGGTTTTTCTTCTTTTTAGAATATATTAAAAAGTATTTGGGCCGATCTTCCTGAAAATTTTGCAGTATGTTCATTATGAGTCACAGATGATGCTCGATGTTTTAGTTTACCGTTACAGCCGTTACTAACGGCTGTAACGCTTTTTCTTCTTTATGGAATATCTCAGAAAGTACTTGGCCGATCTTTGTGAAATTTAGCAGTATGTTCATTATGGGTCTCGATGATGCCCGATGTTTTAGTTTACCCCCGTTATAGCCGTTACTAACGGCTGTAACAGCCTGTAACGGTTTTCTTCTTTATAGAATATCTCAGAAAGTACTTGGCCGATCTTTCAGAAAAATTGTAGTATGTTCATTATGGGTCAAGAATAATGCCTGATGTTTTAGTTTACCGTTATAGCCGTTACTAACGGCTGTAACGGCCTGTAAACGCTTTTTCTTCTTTATAGAATATCTCAGAAAGCACTTGGCCGATCTTTCGAAAATTTGTAGGAATGTTCGTTATGGGTCACAAATAATGTCCGATGTTTTAGTTTACCGTTATTTCTGTACTAACGGCTGTAACAGCCTGTAACGCCTTTTTTCTTCATGGAATATCTCCGAAAGTACTTGCCGATCTTGTGAAAATTACAGTATGTTCATTATGGATCAAGGATGATGCGTGATGTTTTAGTGTACCGTTATAGCATTACTAATGGCTGTAACGGCCTGTAACGGTGTTTTTTTCTTTTCTTTATGAATATCTCAGAAGCAATTGGCCGATCTTTGTGAACATTAGCAGGTTCAACGCCTTCTTCCTTGCGCTCAACCCTAAGCGATCTGAAGTGATCAAAGCTAAGTGAATTTTCGTTGTTTTATTCGTTTACGTCTCACCTGAGGAAGACCTAAGAGGTCGAAACGCGTTGTGTTTTGTCTTGTGACTCATTGTCCACGTTCTCTGGCGGTTCGTAACATTTATGTAAGATTTTTTCTTTTCACTAAATGTGATATTAGACAAGGTGTGTGTGTGTGTGTGTGTGTGTGTGTGTGTGGTGTGTGTGTGTGTGTGTGTGTGTGTGTGTGTGTGTGTGTTTGAGTGTGTGCCGTGCAGCGTGCGTACGTGTGCGCGCCCGTGCGTGTGCGTGTGTGCGTGTATGTGTGATGAGGAGAAACTCTAAGTAAGAAACTGTAAAAACAAAAACAAAAAACATCAAAAGTAAAAACAAACAACTGTACAAAATAAGATCATGAAACAGCACATTACAGGATTGAGCCAACTGGGCTTAACATAAGAATTCGTACAAAATTTTAGAGATACATGGTATCCTGGAATATGCGCTTTGAAGCATCCTTTCTAAATTCGGAACAAATCGGAATCAAAGTAGGGGCAAAAGTATAGAACGTGTGTTGTTTGTACAATTATCAAGGGCGCCACAAGCACATTGAATATTCTTGACATATTTGTTCTGAATGCATTTATTTTTAACCAAAATAATAAGGAGAGAAGTTGTTTACTGTGTCTTGGATATAATCCTATGTTTGTATTACGGTTTACTGAGGAAGCCCTTTTAAAAGATTATTTGCTCGAGAGTTCGTACAACAAAGTATAGAAGAGTCGGTTTGTGTATTCGGGGGAGAATATTTCCTTTGTAGTATTCCTCAAATTTTCAAAAGAGGCTCTTTGTAAGAGAGAATATCCTTCATGTAAGCTCAAGGGAATATGAATAGTAGCCGTATCGTCAGAATTGTTGCACCCTGCTCGAGCAATCCTGTCAGTCCATTCATTTCCGATATGAAGCATGGGAAGGAACCCAGCAAAAATTACTGTTTATACCTCTTGACATAAGGTTGTGAATAGTATTTTAGTTGCTGATATGATTTCAGCACGATTTTTTGAATTTGTAGATTCTAAAGCTTGAAGAACTGACTTAGAATCTACACAGAAGAGAATACCATAAAAGTCAAATGATAAATCATTTATGTACTCTACGGCCATAATATGCTATTAAATTCGACTGTAAAATAACAGATTTGCCCCAGATGAAAGGACTTCTCAATTTTAAAAATGGAATGACAAAGCCACAACCAGCATTATTGTTTAATAGAGACCCATCAGTATAGACTTTTATGAAGCGACGATAAAAATCATTGATATATGATTTTGCTTCACAAGCTAGAATATTAATGTTATCAGTTTTAGATATAGTAGTATAGTTATAATCAAATTTTGGTTTGAAGAGCTCCCAGTTTGGTACGGGACTTATGGAAAACGCACAGCAAGCTTTTTATGATTGATACCTGAATTTGTCAACAAGTGAGAAGAAATATGTAAGTATCGTTTCAGTGGCTCGTATGTTTTTAGCACGTTTAGGAAAGTCTACATCAGACCTCATATCCAGTTCCGTTTGGTTAGCACTTTGAATAGTTGACAGCGAAGAATGTACTTAGCACAGGCTAGTTCACGATGGTCATCAAGAGGTAAGACACCAGCTTCATGGTATGTTCCTAAAGCTGAAGCATGAAATGGAACACCAAGGGCTAATCTGAATGCCTTAGAGTCTATACACTGAAGTGTAGCTCAATGTAGTATTATGTACTTTGAAGTTAGGAGTATTGTGAGCAGACCCACCTGCATCAAATAACATCATACGGATTTTTCAGCCGACAGGCATAAGCCATTATCAGACATGTAGTTCGCAATGTTGTCTAACTCTTTTTGATATATTCTTCTAATGTAATTAACAGATTTTTTATGTGTTCTTTTTTAATGTGGCGTTCAACCATAAGCAGATATCATCCGCATATTGAATTATGTTAAAGTTTTAGAAATGTATTTAGGTAAATCATCAGTTAAAATATTAAAGAAAGAGGGCGATCACAGAGCCTTGAGGGATACCCATATCTAGTAATCTTTTGATGAATAAGTATTACCAATTCTTGTCTGAATACTACTGTTGGTTAGGAATGTTTTAACAAATTTATAAATATGACCAGAGAGACCTATAGTTTTAATTATTTATAAAAAGCCTATCATGCCAAACTTGATCAAATGCCTTGTTGATATCGAAAAATGGTGCGAGAACGTGTTTAATTTGCGTAGTTAGCTTGACAAGATGATCAATAGTAGACCTGCCCTTTCTAAAACCAGCCTGGTTTGCGGGATAATGCCAGTTTTTCACAATAGTATGTCAATCTGTTTAGAACAATTATCTCCATTAGTTTACAGACATGAGATGTAAGAGCTATAGGTCGATAGCTATTTGTGTTTTGTCATTGATTTTCCATCTTTAAAACGGGAACAATAATTGAGTCTCTTCACAGTAAGCATGTTCCCTTAAATCCAACATTTATTAATAATTCATGTAGGAGTAAAACAAAATTTTGTGGTTTATGTTTTAACATTTCATTAGAAACGCATCTAAACCAACAGACGTTTCTTATTAGACAATGAAGAAATAGCAGAGTGTAATTCCTGAAAAATAATATCAGCATTTAGATAATGATCATTATTTTCGTCAGGTCAGCGTACATTTCTTCGTTAGATTGGTTTTCCCTCATAGCTCTGCAGTTGTCTGATAAACTACAGAAGGAGCTGTTTTTTGGAAAAATATATCAGCAAATGATTCTGTTTTTTGATATGCCGAAGGAAATTTTTCAGCACCTGTTATGATTGGATATGCAGGTAAATGGATCCCGTTTTTCATTTCATGGATCTTTTTCCAAATTTTATTGATATCTTTATGTTCACTTATTTCATTAAAACAAAATGATGACCAGTACTCGCGTTTAGCATTTTCAATTACTTTATTAGGAATCCACAGTTTGTGTTTGATCTTCTCCACATTCAGCTTGGTGACTCATTAGCATACCAGGCAGGTCAAGAGAAAATCACTGTTGTGCTAAGAAAGTCGCTTTCAAGGTCAATGTGACCATATCCTATCGAAGCGAAGTGATGTGGGGATTCGAAGTGAGTCAAACACGCCTCGCCGTTGGGGTGCGTACAGAATAAAAAAAATACCGTGCTTACTGTCAGCAGGAAGAGCTTAGTTTGAAGAGGTTTAGACTGGAAGATCTGAAGGTCCCCGGTGAAATCCAGAGTTTGGACACTTTTCTCCTTTTTTTCTTTCTTTCCTTCTTTCTTTCTTTCTTTCCTTTCTGTTTTTCTTTCTTTCTTTCTTTTCTTTCCCTCTCTCTCTCTCATTCTTTTGTTAATCAAAGGATTCGTTCGAAGCCGGTTAAGACAAAGGGAGAGAGAGGATACAAGAAGAACGAAGGTTGGGGGGGGGGGGAGACTGGATGGGGGTTAGGGGAATGGGGAAAGGGAATGAGAGCCAGGGGAGGGGAAGGAGGAAGAGACAGACAGGGAGGCAAGAAGGGAAAGGGGACGGTAAATGTGTGCGTGCGCGCGCGCGCGCGCGCGTGTGTGTATGTGTGTGTGTGTGTGTGTGTGTGTGTGTGTGTGTGTGTGTGTGTGTGTGTGTGTGTGTGTGTTCTTTTCTTTCTTTCTTTTTTGTTTTGTTTGTTTTTGTTTCTACAAACTGATCCAATTCCAAACATCTTTAAAAGTCACTTAATCAGTGGGCGTTATCTCACCTTTTTCTGTTTTTTTTCTTTTTTCGTTTTTCTCTCCCTTTGTCTTGTGGAATGAACTTCCGAGTGTAGTTTATTTCCTGCTTTTAAATCCAGACATAAAAAGGGAGAAAATCGATTCAAAATCTTCCCGTGTTCTTGACATATTTTGGGCTATTTTCTGCTTCAGAATATGTTGTATTAATCTTTCTGCTGCTACGTTGTTGGAGTATAATGACAGCGCGTTTCTACAGAACAAAATGATTTGAGCTTCTGCCCTGTCTTGCTACTGTGGATTGTGGTCGATCGGGCTCTGAGTAACAGGACCTAGGTTGACATTGTGTGTGTAGGCTGTGTGTGTGTGTGTGTGTGTGTGTGTGTGTGTGTGTGTGTGTGCAGGAGTGAAGGAAGGATCATGTGAACTGACGGATGTAGTGACATGTTCCGTCCGTGTGTGTAGGTGACAGCTGACAATTTAAAGTTGACCTGATATGCGGCTACATTTGGTCATAGGCTATACAAGCTGGTGTCGACAAGCTAAACTCCAACATTGTTATCATACCAGGTGCTATCGATACAAATCTAAATGATGATCAGCATTGGTGGCCTAAGTTTTGTTATATTTTGGACTAAGTTGAAATTGCGATCGCTGGTGGTAGGATTTAGAATCTTGCCGGTGGCTATGTCAGTTTTGATTACCCCCCGTGTTGGTAGGATTTAGAATCTTGTCGGCGGCTATGTCAGTTTTGATTACTATCAGTGTAAAATCGTTAAACTTCAGTTTGGATTTCTAGCCGTTTCAGTTTAAAACAGTGTAAGTCTCTACCAGATTTTGAGTTCTACCTTGGCATGCACAAAATTGTGACAGCCGTGCTCTCTCTCTCTCTCTCCTCTCTCTCTCTCCTCTCTCCTCTCTCTCTCTCTCTCTCTCTGTTACAATGCACACACACACACACACACACACACACACACACACACACACACACACACACACACACACCACATCGCACACACACAC
>CM031604.1:82339950-82379950 GCA_018398815.1 Conus ventricosus
ACTCTGCTGTCTCATTGACAATCTCCTTCCTGCTTCAGTTTGTACCCTGTGATGTGGCCACCACAGTGTTCGGGTGGGCAGCTTGTACCCTGTGATGTGGCCACCACAGTGTTCGGGTGGTTGTACCCTGTGATGTGGCCACCACAGTGTTCAGGTGGGCAGCTTGTACCCTGTGATGTGGCCACCACAGTGTTCGGGTGGTTGTACCCTGTGATGTGGCCACCACAGTGTTCGGGTGGGCAGCTTGTACCCTGTGATGTGGCCACCACAGTGTTCGGGTGGGCAGCTTGTACCCTGTGATGTGGCCACCACAGTGTTCGGGTGGTTGTACCCTGTGATGTGGCCACCACAGTGTTCGGGTGGTTGTACCCTGTGATGTGGCCACCACAGTGTTCGGGTGGTTGTACCCTGTGATGTGGCCATCACAGTGTTCGAGTGGGCAGCTTGTACCCTGTGATGTGGCCACCACAGTGTTCGGATAGTTGTACCCTGTGATGTGGCCACCACAGTGTTCGGGTGGTTGTACCCTGTGATGTGGCCACCACAGTGTTCGGGTGGTTGTACCCTGTGATGTGGCCATCACAGTGTTCGGGTGGTTGTATCCTGTGATGTGGCCATCACAGTGTTCGGGTGGTTGTACCCTGTGATGTGGCCACCAGTGTTCGGGTGGTTGTACCCTGTGATGTGGCCATCACAGTGTTCGGGTGGGCAGCTTGTACCCTGTGATGTGACCACCACAGTGTTCGGGTGGTTGTACCCCGTGATGTGGCCATCACAGTGTTCGGGTGGGCTAAGGGTGAAAAAGATCAACGCTCATCAGATGTTGTCCTGTGAGATTGAAAGAGAAGATTCAGAATGGAAATGACTGATCGAGCCCGGCTTCTGGATTTCTTTGCTGTTTCTGTGCCACTCGTGGCTAGGTACTGAGATTTCTTAGTGTGGCCGAGCAGACGACAGGGAATTGAAGGAGAAAGTGTGACTACTCTGCTTGTGATTGGCAACGCCAGCACACACACACACACACACACACGCACGCACGCACGCACGCACGCACGCACGCACGCACGCACGCACGCACGCACGCACGCACACACACACACACACACACACACACAAACGTACACACACAACACACACACACACACACACACACACACACACACACACACACACACACACACACACACACACGTATGAACGCACGCAAAGAGCGTCATGGTAAATTTACCGAATCATCATAATAAACCTTCTCACGCGTTCACTCCTATTGATGAAAAACGCCTACCTTTACAGTGGGCACCTATTGATGAAAAACGCCTACCTCTACAGTGGGCACCTATTGATTGAAAACGCCTACCTTTACAGTGGGCACCTATTGATGAAAAACGCCTACCTTTACAGTGGCAAGGAAAACTTGAATGGAGAAGCTCCTCGTCTCTGTAATCACCTGAAAATGACGTAACAGAACACGTGACCATCTGCACAAGTCACTGTCAGTACTGATCACTCTATGGAAAAGGCAACCCGAAGCGGTGTGAACGTGTGACAAGATGAAGCGGACTCTTTAAAACCTTCCTTCAACGGACAGGGCAGTTGAACCCGGAGATCAAATGGACAGAGAAAGCGGAGGACAGACAAACAATACTGATGAGTGGATGACCGGCAAAAGCTGTGCTACAAACGAATTCAGAATTTATGTCTGATGGAAAGCAATCCTTTTTTCGAAGGAAAATTATCTGTTGGAGTGCTGAATAGGCTGAACGGCGAGGAAGGGATTAAGTGGGAGAAGGGGAGGGGAAGTGCGGAGGGGAAGGGGGGGGGGGGGTGGCACTAAACTCCTGCAGTATTGCCCAGAGCGCAACCCAACCCAGCCCAACCCAACGCAACCCGACCCGACCCACCCAACCCCAACAACCCCAAACAAACCTAACCCAACCCAACCCAACCCACCCAACCCAACCCAACCCGACCCGCCCCGACCCACCCCAAGCCCAACAAACCTAACCAACCCAGCCAAACCCGACCCAACCCACTCCACCCTAACGAAACCCAACCCAACCCAACTCAACCCAACCCAGCACAACCCCAACCCCACCTCAACCCACCCCACGCCACCCCACCTCAACCCACCCTACCCAACCCAACCCAATCCGACCCAACCCACCCCACTCTACCTCAACCCAACCCCACCCCACCCCATCCCACCCCACCCCACCTCAACCCACCTACCCAACCCAACCCAATCCGACCAAACCCACCCCACCCTACCTCAACCCAACCCAACCCAAGCCCAAACCCACCCCACCCTATTCAACCCAACCCAACCCACCCCACCCCACCCTACCTCAACCCACCCCATCCCATCCCACCCCACCTCAACCCAACCCCACCCCATCCCACCCCACCTCCACCCACCCCACCCCACCCCCCCAATCCAGCCTAACCCCCAGTACCTGCTACAAGACTTTGACGCCCACAGAATCCACATAGCTCATAGCCGTGCAGTCTATGACGATGAAGTAGACGTCGGTGACGGTGGGCAGGGCGATGGTGACGTCGTTGGGTCTGGTGCCGCCGGAGGTTCTGGAAGACCTCCTGGATCCGCCCACAGCCTCGCTGGCAGTGTCAGTGGACTGCGGGTCGTCACCCCCGTGGATAATATGGACATCTCCGTGGTAGTAGTGACGGCTTGTCTTCGGGGTCGTCTGGTATGGCGGGTTTTTCTTTGTTGTTCTCGTCGAAGGTTTTGGGCTGAAAAGATGGATGGAGAGAGAGAGAGAGAGGAGAGAGAGAGACCTGTTGTTTTTAAAGCAAGGAGTGGAGGTTGAAGGGAGCAGTGGGAGGGGAAGAGGAGGAGGTGCGCGCGCGCGCGCGCGCGCGTGTGTGTGTGTGTGTGTGTGTGTGTGTGTGTATGACTTCACCTCATCTTTGTCTTTCAGCCTACAGGTTCCGAGACACGTATTTCAGCAGTTCTTTGTCACATTAGTGATCGAATTGAGGCAGAGGGGGCGAGAAGGAAGTGCGTGACAGGGGTGGGCGTATTGGACAGAATGGGCGCGGACGAAGAGCGTGACGTGGTTGTCTTGAGGCAGAGGTGCAAATACAGGGCATGACATGGGGGGGGGGGGGGGGGGGGAGAGGGGGGTGGGGGGGGGGGGGCGACGCAGGGTGTGACATTGGTGTGAGCACAAGGAATGCAGATTTGGGGGCTTCCCATAGATGGGGGTGGGGAGCGCGGATTTCTGTTCATGATATAGGTTAGGGTGCGGTGGGAGGCGGTGGTCGCGTCAGTTTTAGGGCATACCATGGATTTGATTGGAGGGATGGGGTTTTCAGAGCCTGACATGAGTGGGGTAGTGGAGGGATGGGGGAAAGCCGTTTTCAGGGCGTGGCATGGAATGGGGGTATGGGAAGCGCGAATCAAGTTGGCGAACAGGAATTGACAATCCAAGGCCAGATACGTGTGGACGTAGTGGAAAGGGGAGGGGAGGGGGAGGTTTCGATGCAGGGTGTGACATGGGTGGGCGTACATGGGAAGAGAGGGTGCAGATGAAGAGCGCTACGTGGGTGGGCGTATTGGGGCAGAGTGGAAATGAATGCAGGGTGTTTGTGATACGGGTGGGGGTATTGGGACAGAGTGGAAATGAATGCAGGGTGTTTGTGATACGGGTGGGGGTATTGGGACAGAGTGGAAATGAATGCAGGGTGTTTGTGATACGGGTGGGGGTAATTGGGACAGAGTGGAAATGAATGCAGGGTGTTTGTGATACGGGTGGGGGTATTGGGACAGAGTGGAAATGAATGCAGGGTGTTTGTGATACGGGTGGGGGTATTGGGACAGAGTGGAAATGAATGCAGGTGTTTGTGATACGGGTGGGGGTATTGGGACAGAGTGGAAATGAATGCAGGGTGTTTGTGATACGGGTGGGGGTATTGGGACAGAGTGGAAATGAATGCAGGTGTTTGTGATACGGGTGGGGGTATTGGGACAGAGTGGAAATGAATGCAGGGTGTTTGTGATACGGGTGGGGGTATTGGGACAGAGTGGAAATGAATGCAGGGTGTTTGTGATACGGGTGGGCGTATTGGGGCAAAGAGGGCGCGGATGAAGGGTATGACATGGGTGCTTTATTGGCGCAGAGAGGGGGGCGGATGAAAGGGCGTGACGTAGATGTCTTATCGGGGCAGAGGGCGAATTAAGGGCGTAAAGTAGTCGGTTTTGTTCCAAGAGCAAGGGGGCACGGATGAAGGGTGTGACATGGGCGTTCATTGGCGCAGAGCTGCACGGACGTAAGGCGTGACATGACATGGGTTGGTGTGTTGGGGCTGAGAGGACGCGGTTGAAGGGCATGACATGTTGGGCGTATTGAGGAAGAAGGGGGCGCAGATGAAGGGTGTGACATGTTTGGCGTATTGAGGAAGAAGGGGGCGCAGATGAAGGGTGTGACATGTTGGGCGTATTGAGGAAGAAGGGGGCGCAGATGAAGGGTGTGACATGTTGGGCGTATTGAGGAAGAAGGGGGCGCAGATGAAGGGTGTGACATGTTGGGCGTATTGAGGAAGAAGGGGGCGCAGATGAAGGGTGTGACATGTTTGGCGTATTGAGGAAGAAGGGGGCGCAGATGAAGGGTGTGACATGGTCGGCGTATTGGGGCAGAGGGGGTGGCGATGACGTGGGTATTTTATCGGGGCAGAGGGGGTGGAGATGCAGGGCGTGACATGGGTGAGCCTAATGGAGGGGTGAAGGTGGGAAAGGATGGAGCAAGTGAAATGGATGGGCTTAAGAGGCGGGGGAGAAGATAGCATGGATACACATGAGTGGGCGTAATGGGGAGGAGGGAGCGTGTGGGCTAGGCGTGACATGGGTGGGTGAGGGGGGGGGGGGGGGCACAGATGCATGTAACGAGGGTGGACGAAGGGAAGGAGGGGTATAGGCATTTGCATATGTTGGAGAATATGCCATGGGCATGACGGTGTGGATGTCGGATGTGACTTGATTGGGGATAAGGGGGTCACGGGCGTAACATGGGTGGGGGGACTGGAGGAGGGGAGGTGCAAATACAGGGCATGAGATGGGAGAGCCTGGATGCTAGGCGTAACATGGGTGGGGGTGCAGGGGGCGTGGATGCAGGGTGAGACATTAGTGCGAGTCCAGGAAGTGCAGATTTGGGGGCTTCACTTTGGTGGGGATAGGGGGCGCGAATTTCAGAACATGATATAGGTTAGTGTACGAGTAAGGTGGGGGGGGGGGGGGGGGGGGGGGGGGGGGGGGGGGGGAGGGGGGGGGGGGGTTCGCGTCGATTTTGGGGCGTGCCATGGTGGATTTTCAGCGTCTCGCATGAATGGGTCAGCGAAAGGGTGGGGTGAGGCCGTATTCAGGGCGTGACATGGAATTGGGTACGAGGGCCATGGATCTTGGACAATGACAAAGACAGGGGTAGGGTAGGGAGGATGCAGGGCCGTAACATAGGTGGTCGTACAGGATGCATAGATTTCAGGGTGTGACATGGGTGAGGGTATGGGACATGGTATGATTTGGGGAACAGGAAGTGACGATTCCGAGCCTGAAATGTGTCGGCGTATTGGGGGGGGGGGGGGGGGGCGTCAATGCAGGGTGTGACATGAGTAGGCGTACTTGGGAAGAGGGAGCACAGATGAAGGGTGTGACGTGGGTGGGGTATTGGGGCAGAGGGGATGGATGAAGGGCATGACGCAGTGTGTGTATTGGGCAGAGGGGTGCGGATGAAGGGTGTGATTTGGGGCAGAGGAGGCGCAGATGATTCAGTGTCTGATGTGTGGGCGTAAGGGAAAGGGCGTCGATGCAGGGTATGACGTGAGCGGGCGAACTTGGCAAAGGGAGCACAGTTGAAGGGTGTGACGTGGGTGGGGTATTGGGGCAGAGGGGGTGGATGAAGGACATGACGCGGTGTGTGTATTGGGCAGAGGGGGTGCGGATGAAGGGTGTGAGATGAAAGGGTGTACTGGGGCAGAAGGGACGCGGATAAAGAGCGTGGCATGGTGCGTGTATTGGGGTAAAGGGGCGCAGGGTTTGACATGAGTGGGTGAGAAGGGTGGGCGCAGATGCAGGGCGTGGCATGGCTGGGTGAACAGGAGAGGGGAGGGGTAACGGATGCAGCGCGTGAATCGGGTGCTCGTCGTGGATGCAGGGTGTGACTTGAATGGGGGTATGGGATTGCGGACGCAGTGTATGACATATTAGCGGGTATGGAGGACGCGGATACAGCTATGACATTGGTGGAGGTACGACGGTTGTGGATGCAGGACCTGACATGGGTGGGGGAAAAGGGGAAAGGTGAGGTGCAAATACAGGGCATGACTCGGTTGGGAGAACATGGGGGGGGGGGGGGGGGGGGGGGGCGTGGATCCTGGGCCTAACATGGGTGGGGGCGCAGATGCAGGATGTGATATTGGTGGGGTGACAGAGAGTGTAGATTTTTGGGCTTCACATGGTGGGGTACAGATTTCAGATAGTGATGTGGGTTGGAGTAGGGAAAGAGTGGGAGGGGGAGGGTTGTCGTCAATTTCAGGGTGAAACGGGTGGGACTATGGAGGTGGGGAGGGAGGGGAGGGAGGTCAGCACCTGACGTGGGTGGGGTAGCAGAAGGATGGGTGGAGGCTGATTTCAGGGTGTGACATGGATTTGAGTATCAGGAGCGCGGATTTTTTACCGTGGCATAGATTAGGGTAAGACAGGGAGGATGTAGAGCGTGACATGGATAGGCGTACAGGATGCCCAGATTTCAGGGTGTGACGTGGGTGAGGGTATAGGACATGACTTGAGTGGGAGAACAGATTCGGAGCCAAATACGTGTGGGCACATAGAGGGCATCGATGTAGGGTGTGACGTAGGTTAGCGTACATAGGAAGAGGGGGCGGGGATGAGGGGCGTGACGTTGGTGGGGGTATTGGGCAGAGGTGGTGGATGGAGGGCTTGACATCATGGTGGGTGTATTGGGCAGAGGGGGCGCGGATTAAGGGCATAACATGGGTGGGGGTATTGGGGCAGAGGGGCAGAGGGGACTTAAAGAAACGGCGTGACCTGATGGGTGTATTGGGCAGACAGGGTGCAGGTGAAGGGCGTGACTTTTATGATTTAACTGGGCAGAGGGTAGCAGGATGAAGGGCATGATATGGGGGTGTTGGGGGGCAGAGGGTAGCAGGGATGAAGGGCATGATATGGGTGGGTGTTGGGGGGCAGAGGGTAGCAGGGATGAAGGGCATGATATGGGTGGGTGTTGGGGGACAGAGGGTAGCAGGGATGAAGGGCATGATATGGGTGGGTGTTGGGGGCAGAGGATTAGGGTGGGCACAGACGTATCGCATGATATTGCTGGGCGAACTGAAGAGGGGGAGGGGGCAGATGCAGCGCGTGAAATGGATGGGCTTAAAGGGGAGGGGGGGGGGGGGAGAGCGTGGATATACATGTATGGGCGTAATGGAGAGTAGGGAGCATATAGGAAGAACACGACATAGGTGGGTGTAGGACAGGGAAGGTGCGGTGTGACATGGGTAGGCGTACGGGATGCAAAGACTTCAAGGCTGACATGGATGAGTGTATAACATCAGTGGGAGAACAGGAAGTGAACATTCAGGGCCTGACATGTTTGGGCGTATGGAGGGCATCGATGCAGGGTGTGACATGGTGCGGCATACACGGAAAGAGGGGATGCGGATAAAGGGCATGACGTGGTGGGTATATTGGGGCAGTTTGGGCGCGGATGAAGGGCGCGACATTTTCGGCATACTGGGGCACAGGGGGCGTGGATGAAGGGTGTGACTCGGGGGGTGTATTTGGGTAGAGCGGGCGTGGGTGTGGGTGTAGGACGTGACGCGGGTGGTCGTATTGGGGCAAATGGGGCGCGGATAAAGGGCGTGACGTGGTGGGCGTATTGGGGCAGTAAGGGCGTGGATGAAGGGCGTAACGCGATGGAGGTACTGGGGCAAAGGGGGCGTGAATGAAGGGCGTAACATGATGGGCAACTTGAGGCCGAAGGGGCACAGATGCAGGGATTGAAATGGCTGGGCAAACAGGAGGGGGAGGGGCAAAGCATGCAGCGTGTGAAATGAATGGGTGCAAGGAGATTAATGAGGGAGCGTGGATGCATATTGGTGGGCGTATTCGGGAAAAGGGAGCGTGTAAGCAGGGAGTGACATGGGTGGATGTAAAGAGGGGAGGTGGAAGCATAATGTGTACAGCGACGATGTGGGATGTTACTTGGATAACGGTAATGGTGGACGTGGATACAGGGTGTGACATTGGTTGGGGTCGGGCGGTCCAGGATCCAGGACGAGACATGGGTGGGGGACGAGGGAAGGTGAGGTGCAAATACAGGGCATAACATGGATGGGGGTGTTGGGGGCGCAGATTCAGGGTGTGACATTGGTGGGGAGTACAGATTTGGGGGCTTCACATGGGTGAGGGTAGAAGGCGTGGATTTCAGATCATGATGTAGGTTGGGGTACGGAAAAAAAGGGGGGGGGGGGGGTAGAATTTCGTCAATTTCAGGGTGAGACATGGGGGGGACTGTGGGGAGTGGGTTTTCAGCGTCTGACATGGGTGAGGTAGCAGAAGGGTGGGGAAGACTTTTCAGGGCGTGATATGGATTTGAGTATGGGGGGGGGTGAGGATTTTTAGAGAATGACATAGATGGGGTAGGATAGGGAAGATGTAGGGCGTGACGTGGGTGGGCGTACAGGATGCACAGATTTCAGGGCATGACATGGATAAGGGTTTATTGCATGACATGAGTGAGAGAACAGGTAGTGAAGATTCAGGGCCTGATAGGTGTGAGTGTATGGGGGGGGGGGGGGGGTCGATGCAGGGTGTGACATGGGAGGGCGTAAATGGAAAGAGGGAGTGCGGATACACATTGTGAGCATATTGGGGCAGAGAGGATGCGGATGAAGGCGTGACGTGGGTGGGTGTTTTGGGGCAGAGGGGCCGCGGATGAAGGGTGCGACTTCGTGGACGTACTGAGGCAGGTGGGACGCGGATGAAAGGCAGGTTGTGGGTGGGTTGAGTGTATTTGGGCAGAGGGGTCGTAGATGGACGTGACGGGATGGGTGTATTTGGACAGAGGAGGTACGGATGATGTGCGTGATGTGGTGGGCGTGTTGGGGCAGAGGGGGCGCGGATGAAGGGGGGGGGGATGTGGTGGGCGTACTGGGGCAGAGGGAATATTGGAAAAGATAGGGGACATTTGTAAAGGTAGCGGAAAGCAGGAACATGTTGAAGAAACCGGGAGAAGGTAGTGAAAGTAGGAAAAGTTGGAGTAAGTAGAAAAAGAAATGGGGGGGGGGGGGGAGCTGGGAAAGTAGGGAACGGTAGAGAGAAGTGAGAAAATTTAAGGAAAAGTAGGGTAGGTATGAAAGGAAACGGAAGGTAGGAAAGCAGTAGGGGAAATAGGAAAAGAAATGGAAAATAAATGACGGGGAAAGTAGGAAAAGAAAAGTAGGAAAAGAAAGGGAAAATAGGAAATGACAGTAAAGTGGGAACAGGTGGAGTAAGCAGAAAAAGAAGGGGAAAATAAGAAAAGGTAGGGGAAGTAAGAAGGAAAAAGAAGTGGGAAAAGGAAGAGTAAGTAGGAAAATGTAGGGTAAGTAGGAAAAGTCAGGAAGGAAAGTAGGAAACAATCGGATAAATACGATAACAAGTAGATGTCTAGAGTAAGTAGGATAGATATGGAGATGAGGAAAAGATGAAGACAGAGAGAAAAGAGGAATAGGTGGGGGAAGTAGTAAAAGGTATTGGAAGCAGAGAATGGTATGAAAACTAGGAAACGGTTCAAAAAGACGAAAAAGACAGGGAAAGTAGAAACTTGTTGGAGAGTAAGAAGAGGTAAGGAAAGTAGAAAATGGTATTAAAGGATAGGCGGGAGAAAAGAAAGAAAACGAGAAAATGGCGTTTGAAAGAAGGGAGAAACGGTAGCAAAACTAATAAATCCTGGCAAAAATGAGAAAGTAAGAATAACACTTTCTCCAAGGTTCGAAAAAATGTGGGTAAATTGAACACAAATACTGAAAAGGCACGAAAAACTTCAGGATTAAGAAAAAGAAGAAAACATATTGGAAAGAATGGGGAAAATTAGTGAGCAAAAGGTCTTACTATGAAAAGGAAAGTTTGGAAAACTGTTGAAAATGGGAATAAGAGAAAAAAAAATATAAATAAAGGCAAGAATAGGTAAGACAAGGAAGAACGAATCTGGAAAACAGAAAAAAAAAATGTGAGGCGGGAGGGTGGGGCGATTTGAAGGAGACAGGGAAAGGGTTAAGAAAAGATCGCAAAAAGACCAGAAAAAAAAGGTCCGAACTAGTCAAAGGGAGGGGAAAGACACAATATATTTATATATATATATATATATATATATATATATATATTATATATATATATATATATATATAAGCGATTCCGAACCCACAGGAAGGGAGGCAAGTGAAACAAATGTGATTGTTGAAAGATGTTCTCTCCCTTTGTCCAGACTTTGTAATCGGATGCATAAGTATTGATTGGCGAGGAGTACCTTGGTGCGCACACACACACACACACACACACATGCACACTCACACACATGCACACTCACACACATGCACGCACGCACACGCGCATATACGCTCTATCTCTCTCTCTCTCACACGCACGCACACACACACACGCATGCACACACATTTTTTGCGTGGTATTAGGGTATTGTGGGTCTGTTTTCAGTTAATTGTGTGAACTGTTTTTGTTTGTTTGTTTTGTTTGTTACTTTTCCGGCCTATTCTTTGTTGTCGCCATGCTTGTGGTGAATGTTAGTTTTAATTTTTTTATAACCTAAAATTAGAGTTTAAAAATGTAAATCGAAACACGCCACACACACTCCCCCCCCCCCCCCCCCCCCCCCCCCCCCCCCCCCCCCCCCCCCACCCCCCCCCCCCCCCCACACACACACACACGAGCGAAGCCAATATGTTGTACTTGGAGATCTTTTAATGCAATATAATATAAAAACGGCAAAAACAGCACAGAGTAAGAAGGGGATGGGAGGGGGGGGGGGGGGGGCTAAGACGACGTGCGCTGGACAGAGAGGTAGGAAGGGACTGCAGGAGGAGGGGGCGGGTTTGGGGGGGGGGGGGGGGAGGAGGGAGGCATACAGAACAACGCTTATAGACAGACTGTACAAAACTTCCTACAGTCGGTGAAGGAGTCAAGTTCGGTTACTGTGTTGTGCCAAGCCGACCGCTGAGGTCATACGATGGCAGAGTCGTCATCAAGAGGAAGGCGAAGAGTAAGGCAGATGTCAGTTATCGTACCCCCCCCCCCCTTCCATATTTACTGATTAAGGTGTAACGTCCACACTCATCAATTTTGGGGCGGTGAGGGTGGGGGGTCCCCCACCCTCGGAGAGATCCCCCCCCCTTTTTTTTTTCCTGCGGGTCCGCACCCACAACGTGTGACAGTCAGGTCGGCGCTCTCCGTCCAACTCGTCAGTTTATTGGACTGTACGGGAATGCTGACGAAGCCTATCTCCTCTCATAGGATCCCACACTGCTTGGCTTGAGATGCCGACGTCTCCATTGAAAAAAAAAAGTTTATATGGATTGCATGATTGCGCCTTCTTCGTCATACTACGCCACCATAAGAAAGGAGGAGGGAGGACAGGAGGGAAGCGGGGGGGGGGGGGGGAGTGGCTTTCTGGTCTGGCACTGGCGTTGACAGCCTAAGGAACGAGGCAGATGCAGCTCCATGCTGCGCCTGTCAGGACGCTGGCCCAGCAGATGAATGCTGACAGTACTTGGTTCCAATCGCAAGGCAGTTAAGATATTAAAAAAATAATAAAAACGGAAGAAAGAAAGAATAGTGGAGGGGAAGAAAAAACTCAGAATGAAAATATATGATAGATATAAGATCCTTCTCTGGCAGCATATAGGGACTGTCGTAACCCATCTTGAAGGCAGATCCATTCATACAGCCTGCTCCGAGGCCTTTCGGAAGCTGGATCGGACTCGTCAAGAACGCACGGCTGATTGTGTCTTTGCTCCCTTGGCATCAAATGGAGATGTGCCACAGTCTACAATACACATAGATTTGTTCATTTATTTGTTTTTTGAATAGCAATCGGGAGGGGGGGGGGGGGGGGGACGAAGACAACGTGTCATGGTTACACATTCAGCTCCCTGCCGTTTTAAAAAAAATTTTTTTTCTAAAAGTCGGTGTTCAGTACAAAACAAAGTACACGTTTTGTCTAAAAGGGCCAGACGGGGGTCAACTAGACAATTATCTTCAATTGTTTTGCCCCCACCCCCACCCCACCCTCCTCTCTCCCCCTTCCCCCCCAAGTATAAACAACGGGAACGTCCCGTCACTGGTGGAGGAAGCTGTTGACAGTTTCATTCTCGCCTGGGCTCGAACCCGAGAGGGCGACCTCCTAACCATTGGGCCACTGACAGCTGTCAAAACCACACACTGAGCGGAAGAGGATAGAGGTGAGGGAAGCGGGTGAGGAAAGGGGGGGGGGGCTGGTGGGGGGGGGGGGTGAACACAGGTCATGGTAAACGAAAACTCCTTTGTTTTATGATTATGTTCATCGCTTTTTCTCATTTAGTTAGTGAGCGAAAGTAAATGGAGTCAGATTAAACTGACGAAAACTCACACAAGTCACCAACTCACTAACAGCATGAATCAGTATAATGCATAATCAATATGAAGAAAAACAGCGTGTAGTTCGAAATTTGGACAGCTCTTTAGGTATGTAGCTACATGTATATGAATATATGGATATATTATGTCAATTTCTATTTTGGACAGGTACCAATCAAATTCTCTCTCTCTCTCTCTCTCTCTCTCTCTCTCTCTCTCTCTCAACGACATTCAAATCACAAAAATAATCATATTCAAATCACGAATTTGTGCGAAATCGAGCATCGAGCAATGTATGTGATAACTGCACCCGTTGTCAAAGCCTCACGGGTAGTTGGTCATCGTTTGTGCGGTTAGAACCTTCTTTTACAACATTTATCCACCATTATGATCTTCGATGAAAAAGAGAGAGAGAGGTACGCAGAGATGGACACACACACACACCACACACACACACACACACACACACACACACATACACACACACACACACACACACATACACACACACAACACGCACACACACACACACACACACACACACACACACACACACACACCACACACACACAGAGGAAACAGACAGAGAGCGAGCGAGTGAGTTCTTTAAGAGTCTGTTCACACTTGGTGAAATTAGACTTAAAAAAAAAACAACAACAAAGGAGCGAGTGGAAGGGGAGGGTCTAAAAGAACCTATTAATTTAATGCATGGAAAGCATTTTTGCTGTTTGCACAGTTTCTGGTTCGTGGGTTACTGTTTTGATAGAATCATGTGCAGTCACATCCACGTTCGATTCTTTCTGTAATGAAGTTAATATTGAACAATGAAAAAGAACATGGTCCACTGATAGAAGATTTGAACAATCGCATGCTCTATTTGGGGAAAATTTGGTTTTCCACGAATTCAGTCGAAGCTTGTATGTTAAAGATGACAAATATCGTGGGCATGGTAAGATTTCACACTTCTCTGGAAGGTGTTCGCTGTTCATGCTTTTTTTCTAATAACGAATTCGCTTCTTGAACATCAAGTTTTAAATTACTGTCGGGTGTTTTTCTTGACGCACCAACTCTAGCTAATTTATCTGCTGTTTCAGTACCAGATATAAGCAAACTTCCATTTAAAGAGGCCAGTCTTGGACCGTTTCACCAAGATCCACCACATGCCAGTAGTCAGGCAGGTCACATGAAAAACACTCACTGACTTTACAGAAATCAGTGTACAACAGCTTGTTGACAGAAGAGTTGAGATGAGACCGTACAATCTGAGTAAGATCACATGAAAAACACTCAATGATTTTACAGAAATCAGTGTACAACAGCTTGTTGACAGAAGAGTTGAGATGAGACTGTACAATCTGAGTAAGGTCACATGAAAAATACTCATTGACTTCACAGAAAAATCAATGTACAACAGCTTGTTGATAGAAGAGTTGAGATGAGACTACAATATGAGTAAGGTCACATGAAAAATACTCATTGACTTCACAAAAAAATCAATGTACAACAGCTTGTTGATAGAAGAGTTGAGATGAGACTGTACAATATGAGTAAGGTCACATGAAAAATAGTGACTGACCTCATAACAATCAATGTACAACAGCTTGTTGAAAGAAGAGTTGAGGTGATACTGGATAATAAGAGTAAAAAGAACGTCGTTACACTAAATGTCACTGAAAATGTGTATCTGCTTATCTAGTAAAATGATATACAATACACATTTGTAACTGCCCACGTTGTACCCTTAGCATTTATAGAATACTACTGGACCATGAAAAAAAACATCTGGTGAATCAGCATCAAGACACGGGCATGAACGCAGCGTGTCTTTGAATTGCTTTTCATGAATTCTGCGTGCGGTTGTAATGCGTGTTCAGAAACGTCTGGACCTTGGAAGCGGCCGTCGTGTGTAGTCTCAGGCCAGCGCGGAGGAGCATGGAAGATCATTATCATCAAGTCTTGAATTCGGTGGTCCTTCCAGACCTGCTCTCGTGGTGTCCTCAGCTTCGATTTCCTCAAATTTTAAAAGGATTTTGTAGTAAATCCGCCAGTGGCAAAGTGATACGACTGCAGGTGGAAATACATGTTAGCGGACCGCCAAGAGTAACGCGGACAAATGAGTCACAAGACAAAAAAAGTGTTTTGTCTTGTGACTCGTTTGTCCACGTTTCTCTTGGCGGTTCGCTAACATTTGTTTTAAATCCTCCAGTTAACATGGACAAACAAATAACTAGACAAAACACGACATGTTTCGACCTCTTAGCTATTCAACTTGTTTGTCCATACTAACTGGCGGATTTGCTTTCAAATCCCATAGAAATCACTTTCAATTTCCGCCTGCAGCCACTTAACTTTGAAACTGACTTCGATGTCCTCGTCACACCCAAAGCCGTGGTACGGTCATGTCAAAGTGGCCAAGTTCATCGGGACTGGCGTTGGACGGATGTGCTGGAGCTAGCGTTGTTCGTGAGGAGGGGTACGATCGCTCATGCAGACAAAGGAGTAACAGTCAATAACAAAGCTTTGTTGGCAGTGTTCTGATCACGTCGGGCCGGAACACGCACCACTGGGATTACCGCCAAAGTGATTCGGCAGCAGTGCAGTGACCCCTCTTGTGGGTTTCCTCATCATGACCCTTTGATGGACAGTTCCCGCGGGCTGCTTGCTGCCAGCTCTGGGAATGCAACTGAACGAGTGTGGTTGAGCGGCGATGGCGAGAGAAGGATGTCACTGGGGCGGAGGGGGGGGGGGGGGGCGGGCACGGTAGATAGGACACAACAACAACAATAATAATGATGATGATGATGATGATGACAGTAATGATAATAATAAGTTTGAAGTCCCATAGCCTGAACGACCATGGGAGCAGTGAACTCCCAGCACAGGTGCGCAAAGCAATATGGAAGGTGGGGCCCATGTCTTTCCTTCCGCCGCCTTAACCTTCACTGATCTCAATCAAGTACCCGTTAACTGCTGGATGGGTTTCAAGCCGTTACAATGCGATTCCTCGAATGATTCGAACTCTGGACTATCCGCTCTGTGATAAGAGAGAGAGAGAGAGAGAGAGAGAGAGAGAGAGAGGAGAGAGAGAGGAGAGAGAGAGAGAGAGAGAGAGTCAGTCAACGGGCTGCTCATAATGACTATGATAATGATAATAATGAGGTCAGTAATGATGATAACAACAGTAGTAGTAATGATGATATTATCAATAAAAGTCATAACAAAAACAATCGAAATGACAATAATAATAATCATTATCATTATTATCATTGTTACTATTATTATTGATGATGATGATGATGATGATGATGATGATGATGATGATGATGATGATACTCCATTACATACTCATCATACAGCAAAAAAAAAAAAAATCTGAAGGCAAACAAACAAACAAAAGGTGAATGTGGTCAAAACTGTCGAAGCAGACGGAAAATGAACGAGGATCGACCTGGCGATGGAAATGATGAGAAAGAAGGGTGAAGATGGTGTATGTGGAGGGGTATGGGGCGGGGAGGGGGAACCCAGATCAATGAGGACGATGGCATGACAAAAGACCGGTACATACCTAAGTCAGGCATTTGTTGTTGGCTAACCGAGTACACAAAGGATATGCAGGCAATCATATCATCATCATCATCATCATCATCATCATCATCATCATCATCTTATCAAGCTCTGCCAACTGAAAGGAAAACCAGACAGGTAGAGAGCCACCGTCATTACCGTCACTGTCGTCGTCGTCATGATCATCATTATCCAACCAAATCTTG
Organism: Conus ventricosus; assembly: GCA_018398815.1. NCBI lineage: Eukaryota > Metazoa > Mollusca > Gastropoda > Neogastropoda > Conidae > Conus > Conus ventricosus. The sequence continues at coordinate 82,356,361 of CM031604.1, forward strand.
CTAATCAGTCACACCAGATGTAACGAGGGCAGGCAGAGTCATAGTCATCGTCATCATCATCACCACCACCATCATCATCTTCATTATCATTAAACGTTGCCAGCCAATCCTTCAATCTGCAGCAGAAGCGGGTAAATATCCATCCCCACGATCATCATCATCATCGTCATCATCATCATCATCATCAAACTTGCAAACCGATTCCTCAACTTGCGGCAGAAGTGGGTAAAGATCCACGACCACGATCATCATCATCGTCACCGTCCTCATCATCATCACCATCACCGTCGTTGTTCTCGTCATCATCATCGTCATCGTGTCGTTATCATCATCCAGTCGAGCGCTGCCGACCAGTCCCACAAGAAGTATCAGGCAAAGGCAAGTAGTCCTATAAGATGTATCAGGGAAAGACAACCAGTCCCACAAGATGCATCAGGGAAAGACAACCAGTCCCACAAGATGCATCAGGGAAAGACAACCAGTCCCACAAGATGCATCAGGGAAAGGCAACCAGTCCCACAAGATGCATCAGGGAAAGGCAACCAGTCCCACAAGAAGTATTAGGGAAAGACAACCAGTCCCACAAGATGCATCAAGGAAAGGTAACCAGTCCCTCAAGAAGTATTAGGGAAAGGCAACCAGTCCCACAAGATGTATCAGGGAAAGACAACCAGTCCCACAAGATGTATCAGGAAAAGGCAACCAGTCCCTCAAGATGTATCAGGGAAAGGCAACCAGTCCCACAAGATTTATCAGGGAAAGGCAACCAATCCCTCAAGATGTATCGGGTAAAGGCAACCAGTTCCACAAGATTTATCAGAGAAAGGCAACCAGTCCCTCAAGATTTATCAGGGAAAGGCAACCAATCCTCAAGAAGTATCAGGGAAAGACAACCAGTCCCACAAGATGTATCAGGGAAAGACAACCAGTCCCTCAAGATGTATCAGGGAAAGGCAACCAGTCTCACAAGATTTATCAGCGAAAGGCAACCAGTCCCACAAGATGCATCAGGAAAAGGCAACCAGTCTCACAAGATGCATCAGGGAAAGGCAACCAGTCCCACAAGATGCATCAGGGAAAGACAACCAGTCCCACAAGATGTATCAGGGAAAGACAACCAGTTCCACAAGATGTATCAGGGAAAGACAACCAGTCCCACAAGATGTATCAGGGAAAGACAACCAGTCCCACAAGATGCATCAGGGAAAGACAACCAGTCCCACAAGATGCATCAGGGAAAGACAACCAGTCCCACAAGATGCATCAGGGAAAGACAACCAGTCCCACGAGATGCATCAGGGAAAGGCAACCAGTCCCACGAGATGCATCAGGGAAAGACAACCAGTCCCACAAGATGCATCAGGGAAAGGCAACCAGTCCCACAAGATGCATCAGGGAAAGGCAACAAGTCCCACAAGATGCATCAGGGACAGGCAGAGAACAGCTCCCCACGCAGTGGTCGGCCCACGGAACACCGTTCTGTCCGCGCCGCTCCGCGAAGCCTGCGTCATCACCATCATGTTGTCGCCCGTGGTGGACTCTGATGACGCCGTCGGTTCTTGCTGCACCGAGCGACTTGTCGTTGTTGTCATCGATTTTGAGGAAGATCTGGTTGAAGCTTCACGTCTGGTGGAGGTCTGGGTCTTTGGTGAGGTGGTGGTGGTGGTGGTGGTGGTGGTGGTTGTGGTTGTGGTGGTGGTGGTGGTAGTGGTTTCTGGCTGGCTGGTAGCTGTCAACATACGTTTTATCTTTTTTTTAAAGATCAAGGTGGTGTTAGATTGTGCTATCATACTATAAGCTTTTGTGTTGCGTTGTATGGTAACACCTGACTTGTTTGTGTGGAGGGTACATCGCATCGCCATGGTAAAGAACCACACATCCCCCCACCACCACAGCCCTCTTACTTTCGTAGTCTGCTTATGCTTCTGTTGACCCATCAGTGGTTATACCTATAGTTACGTCCCTTTGCAGTGGTTTGTTTCGCGTGCGCTAAGCACACACAGCAAACTGGAACTTTAGATTATCATCTGTTCCGAAAGACTAGCACACGGACCGTCATTTCACGTCTCGCACCAAGTCTGCAGTGTGTGTGTGTGTGTGTGTGTGTGTGTGTGTGTGTGTGTGTGTGTGTGTGTGTGTGTGTGAGAGAGAGAGAGAGAGAGAGAGAGAGAGAGAGAGAGAGCGCGCACGCGCGCGTGTGTATGTGTGTGTGTCTGTGTGTGTGTGTGTGTGTGTGTGTGTGTGTGTGTGTGTGTGTGTAGGCCTACATGTGTGTGGGGGTGAGGTGGGGAAGGGTGCGTGCATGCATGTGTGGGCACGAGCGTACTTTCATGTGTGTCTGTGTGTTTGCATATGTGTGTATTTGTACGTGTGCATGCATGCGTGCGTCAGTGTGTGTGTGTGTGTGCGCGCGAGTGTGTGTGTGTGTGTGTGTGTGTGTGTGTGTGTGTGTGTGTGTGTGTGTGTGTGTGTGTGTGTGTGGTGGGTGGGTTTGCACGTCTACGCAGGCGCGCGCGTACAGAAAGAGCGGATGCGGAAAGGGCGAGAATAACGTGTGTGAAAACATGCAGACCAACAAAATTTGTGATGTGGATGACCACAACGACGATGATGAAAATGGTTAACGAAGATGGCAATGATGATGACGATGATGAAACTTGTAACGATGACGATGACAACACAATTCAGTTCAAGTTGCTTATAGCCAAGCCAACGACGTGGGGAGGGGGGGGGGGGGCACATCAGAGCTGTCATCTCGACGACAGTGGTGATGATTGAGACAACGATGTAGAGAACGGGGAAAAGCTCATTCTAGCTCAACCACCCTCAAACCAGTTTTCGGGTGGTTGACCCTAGAATGAGCTTTTCCCCGTTCTCTGACAAGTAAGACTTTAATAACGAATTAAAAATGATAATCCATCACACGTTTTCAATAACCAAAAATAACGATTTTTACAAACAAACATACTGTGTAGGGTTATTTGTTTTCAATACTAATTTACAAAAGTTTTCAGATTTTAATTTTTGTTTAATTCTATGTTTTTCCTGATCATTTTCAATAACATCATTTTCGCGCAAACATTCATCAAATGAGTCTCTGTCTTTCATGTGAAATAAAACTACAGTCTTTAACTGTTCTCTAAAGTCTTTTAAAACTGAGTTATATTTTTGACATAAAATCCACACACTTATCCCAGCATGTCTTCCACTGAAAGCCAGTTTTGACAAAGTGTTTCTCTTTTTAACTATGTCTCTTTCTGCCGAACAGTCATCTATAATAAATAGTGTCTGCGTTCCTTCAAACAGTTTATAAAAGTGTTCTAAACACTCACTCAGTTTATTGCTAGGATCAACTAAATATATTTCATCATCTGTCCATATAAACCTTCTATCATGATATGCTTTGTTCCATTTAAGTGTTGGGCAGAAAATCACAATATAATCAAAATTATAGCGATAAACTGTTTGTAATAGGTCGAGGACAAATATTGTTTTTCCACAACCAGTCTGTCCACAAATCAGTGAACAATGAGGGGTTTTTATCATAAAGTTTAACTGCTCCATAGTTTTATAACAGAATTTAATCTAATCCAGTTATTGTTTTTATCATACTCTCTGTCAAAACTTCTTCAGTGTAATAAAACCCTATAAGGCCTAAATGAGTAAGATTAATCCAATTTAGTTCTGTAAGATTGTTTCTGTTTAGACTAATATTGATTTTGTCACTGGTTGTAATGACCTTAATCCCCCACCGTCGTAAAGAACGACGACAGTAACTTTAAGTTTTTCAACGTCTAAGTTTTGCCAGCTAATTAGAATTCCTTTTAAAAGGACGTCACTAACGCCCACAACCCCATTCCTCCCCTCATCTTTTAAGACAGAAATTTCAAATATCATTGTGAACGTGTCTCCTAATTTCATTTGCGGAATGAACTGTAATTTTGTAGAAGCATCTTTCAAAACTGATTCTCTTCTGTGGAGGATGTACTGTTTATTCCCATACGGCTTTATTTCAATCTCTTTCCGACTATTGTCCTCTGGCATAAGACTTACATGTAAAGGGCCAGAATTGAATGCTTTTCTGAAACTTTTTTGGCGGCTAAAAAATGTAAATGGGCTTATGAATTCAAATTTTATGTCCCATTCTAAATATGGCTCTAAGTGCCATTTGCTGTCAGGTTTTCGAACTATTTTATATTCATACTGGCCAGCATTATTTGCCTCTACATTGCGCAGTTGCTCTAGTTTAGGAAACTTTTTGTTGTCGCCAACCTCTTTGCGTTTATAATCACCATCTTTAGTGTACTCAAAACCATACAAAGCGCCTATCTCACCATTCTGTTCAAAGTCCGCAACGTCTGCAAGGTCTTTTAATTCTAAAGTTATACACCTCACAGGCGCTAATGTAACTCCTGGTTCTTCTGGTCCCCGCGACATTTTTTAGTACAACTTATTATTTTATTTCTAAAACAATGTGCAGGTTATCACATTTCACGACTTTTCCTGCTTTGTCTGCGATTTTTATATTAAATGATCCGACCCTCCCACAAACTAATCTTTTAAACTGTAAATTAGGGAATTGTATAATTTCATAATCGCAATATGCAGCTTTCCCAGATGGAAGAGCTCTTAAAACAGTTGAGGGCCTTCCATCATATAAGTTTTCATCAGTGCTCAGCTCATCCAAATGAACATAAAGTAATGAATGTAATCCAAGATCGAGCGGATTTTCCCCCTCATAAGTAGTTTTGTTTGGTGTAACTCTAAATCTATGATTGTCAGCTGCAAAGCCTAACATTTTAGCTAGCTCTTTATCAAAATAGTAACCTGCTTCTTCTTCAGACTTGAATGTTAACATTGTTTTTAGATTTGCATTGTTAAGTTTGAGGGTAATGTCGAAGTTACTCATTGCTTCTTTTAGTGAGCAAAACCCGTAATAACCATCAGGTATTGTTAACTGGCTAACTTTGGCCCTGTTTTGTCAACTTTTAGAATCTTATTATTATTCTTGGATTTAGTAATATTAAACCATACAACTTTGTAAAAAATTTCATGAAGTGCAACCATTTTGGCTCCGCAATTGTTATCAATAGCATGTTCTAAAAACGAAGGACGGTCTTGAGTTGTTATTGTTACAAACATTTTTTAAACGAAATAAAAATGATCGCATTTAAATATACTGATGTAAAATATTCTGTTGGGCCGCACTACAATCTTAAAAATATAACAACTGATACTCTTGACATTTCTGTGACCCAGACTGACGCCTTTCAAGTAAAGGTGAGTACGCCATTAAACAGATATCTTAACCCCCTATTAAAAAAGACTACATCCCAAAAGTGTGGTTTAGTCATCCGATGCAGTTTTACCAGAACCAGTTAAACTTTGCTGTGTTTTGTGCATCAACTGGGTGTGGAGTGTCGTATGCTGATCACTTAAATCATCCCGATCCTTTGGTGAGGTCAGTGCACAGATTTCATTTTTATTACACCTTCAGACGTATTTTGACTGAACTGCAAGCGCCATTGCCAAATGACAAACCGTTTAATCCATTCAGCAACAGAATAGACATGAAGGCTTTTGAAAGGATCTGTAACGAATTCAATATTAAGGTTAAGACAGACTTTAGACAAAAGTTGGATCTTAATCATGGTTTAGGCACCCCTTATTTTTGGGGCGTGCACAGAAAGTATAACTATGCTGGAATCCTCCTTACACATCTTTCTCTTCAGGCACAGCTGTTCACCTCGGGTCCATAGAGCAAGAGCATAAAACAGCATGGACAACATTTATCTTAGACACTTCTAAGGGCCTAACTAAAGCAGGAATAGAACGAATAAACGACTCTGTTCGTACTTATGTTTGGTGTTTGCTAGGTTCGCAAGCACAAACGAGATCGAGCATAACTGATCCTTCTACTGGTTTTGATGCACAAAAACAATACTTAGCAAATTTAGAGGACGCCATAAATTTACCTTCAAGTATTAAAAGATACCAAAATGTTTTACAATACGCAAGATCGAAAGTAGACTTTGCTGTTGGTACTGGTTTATACATGCTGCCTTCTGACCTCAGGCTCCAGATAGGTACAATAATAAACTACAATAATGAAATCCTTGTGGCTGGCAATGAACAGAAGGTCGGAAAAAACGAAATAAATTCTGAGCCAGTAATATTGCAAGCAGTAAACAAACAAGTCGACCCCCCAAGAATAAGCCATCCAATCCCGTGGTCCAAAGCCCAGAGACCGTTGAAGTCAAAAAAAATAATGACCACGAATATGAAAAGACAGCACTTGTTTTTGGATTAACTGGCCTAGGATTACTTGGTCTTTATCTTACTAAAAATTAACCCAACTATTAAGAGAACTAATGTCCATAAGTGCTCGGCCATAAAGCCAACTACTTTGCTTGCAGTAGACAAAAGCCAGCTAACAACACCCCCTAATATACCCGGTAAAGCGTCCACGGCTTTACTGGCTAATTTTTTAATAAACCCGCAAGATGATCAAGCTGTTTTTTTACCCATGATTTATCAGGCGGTGATGGAGGTGATGGCGGTGGAGGCACTGACCGGGACCACCACCGCCCGTAATAGCCATCACCAGTGTACTTATTGCAAAACCTAAGGCCGTTATAACGCTTACTAATGTGACTCCTTGCTCGCTAAACAACGTTCGTATTCGTTCTGCTAGTGTTGTGTCTTCATATAATTTTTTTTGGATAGTTTCTGTTATTCTGGTCGCTTGAGATCGTAATTGTTCTTGGTAAGTAGACAACTCTTTTAGTATTGCTGATCTTTGTGTTTTAAGTTCTTTTTAGTCTTTGGGTTATTCTTTCTTTAATATCACGCCCTAAGTTGGCGTCATCAGCCTCAACGAGTTTTTCTTCTTCTTTTTTTATACGCTCATCTAGTTCATCCACTTTTGCTAACTTTTTTTAAAAATTCGTCTCTGATGGTTCTCAAAGAATGATGAAGGGCCACTAGGTCTTGCTCGGGTATCGGCGGGTCGTGGATAGTTTTTAATGCTGTTTCTTCTGAAAAACTGGTTTCTGCTTGCATTATTTTGTCCGCTGTTTGACTTAAATCTTTAAGTTCCATGTTTTGTATTTGGCTATCTGTTGGGAGTTCTTGTAGTGTGTTTTGAAGTTTAGCAACTGCCTCCCCCCTTAATTTTGGTTTAGTAATGCCAAGGCGATTTCGTTCGCTCACCTTAAGTCTTTGTTTAATTGTACTTATGCCTACAAACTTTGATGGGTCTCGTTTATCTGTAAGCGGAACACGCTGTCCTTGATCGTTGTTCACATACAAATGGCCGCCTTTTACTTCAAAATCATCAGGGGCTATAAATTCGGGAGGTTCTAGGCCTAAACTTCTGTAAAATGATATGACCTTAGGTTCTGTTAATTCATGCCACATTGAGGCCGTTGAGCGATGCTGTATCAAAGAAGTCATTTTACTCATGTCGTCTCCAGGATCAGGAACATCATAATCTTCATCTTCAATGCCTGCCATGTTTTAAATAATTAACTTTTTATTTTGTTTTATAAAAATGTCACAAGCATATGGTTCAATTCTTGACCCGCATAGAAGACTGAAAGAGCCCTTTGGCGTGAAGGGAAATAAACGGAATATTACTGTTCCAAATAATCCATCTACTATTGATGCAGATCAAATTCTTACTGTCAAATTTCCAGACCTGGGAGCAGATGAAGTGATTGTGCCAGGCTCTGCGCAACTTACTTTCAAATAGAACTCACATCAGCAACAGACACAAACAGGACAGTTGTGCAGAATCTGGGACGGGCAAACGTTAAGAAAATTTCTATAAAACTTGAGGGGCAAGAAATATTTTCTTTACACAATGCAGACATATTTTTAACCTATTCTGATCTATGGCTAACCGCGAATGAAAGGGCTGACTTTGCGTTTCAAGGAATCGAAAATGAAGAAGCACTAAAACATAGAATAGGCGCCGCAGATGTTAAAGACGGCAAAAAGTATGTAGCTGTAAATTTGCGTATGGAAATCGCTTTTCTATTCCCTTAGATTTTGAGTTGTTAAAAGCGCATGCGCCATACTTTCAAGGAGCATTAAAAGACAGATTGTCATATGAACTAACTTTTAATGAATACAAACGTGTTATCAAATCATCAGACACCGAAGCAAAGTACAGCATTTCTCACATCTCGTTAGAGTTTGACGTTGTTAGCAACCCTAATTTAGCAAGGCTGATTGAGCAGCAATATCAGTCAAAATTAGCAATATATTACGAAAGAGTGATTCATCATACAACATATCCCAGAAGCAGGGCAGACACTATATGGAATTTTAGTTTTAGTGCCGCAGCAAGATCGCTTAAAGGTATTTTATTGCTGTGTGAAGATGAAGAACCATTCAAAAGAGGAAGTGAAAAGTTTATTAATCCTAAAATAACGAAAGTACAATGTTCGATTGAGGGTAGTCCTAACCAAATCTACGCTAGCGGGCTTAGACCTTATCAGCATTTTGACGAAATAAGAAAATTGTTTGGGGGTGGGAGATGTAGAAATCCAACAGCAGACCTTGTGTCTAAAGATCTACACCTTCACAGTGTTAGGCTTGATGATTATTTAACAACAAAATACGGTTTATGGATTGACCTAAGGTCAACAGAGGATAATCAGTTGCATGGAAGTGGGAGAACTGTTAAAGACGGAATAAACATTCAAATTGATAAAGAAAAAGATGGCGATAAACCAGTTAATGTACATTTGTTTTTAATATATGATGCGCCAGCTGAATATTCAAGATAACAGATTAAAAGATATACAATACTAAATTTTTTTTTTTTTTTTTTAAAGCATATGTCTGTTCAGGTTTATCCAAATGCGCCTACAGCACCAGAGTCGCCAAGAGAAGGGATAGTAGAAACCCCTAACATAAAAACCTTTAGATTAACAAACATTACACAAATGCAACAAAAACTAGAGCAAGACCTTTCAAAATACAGCAAAAACCAAACGAAGGTATTCTGCTGCCTTTAATGCTGTTACATATGTTAATACTGGAGCATCGGCTTTGAGTGGTCTATCAGCAGGGACAAGTGTTGGTCTCTTAGCAACAGGTGTTGGTGCGCCCGCAGCTTTACCTCTAGGCGGTTTGTCTTTAGCTCTCGGTTTGTGTTCATTAGCTGTAAGTGCTGCTAACAAAAATTAAAAACTAAACTCCAAAAGCACACAGCTATGGTACAACTAATAACAGCTAAACTTAGTTCGTTCAAACTGACAATAATAAAGCACTAGTTGACTCAAACATCACGGATGAAGAATTTAGTCGTTTACAGGCCGATTTTGATGACTATAAAAGACAAAAGTTTGATCTTCAAAAAAGGCAAGGGCAAGTTTTTCTCAACAGCCAGACACCGAGCAGATAAAAAAGGAATGTTTAAAAAAAGTAAACGAGACATTAAACTCTGTTCTAAAACAGCTCACATTAACAACATCAAAGGGCGTTTATACTTTAGATTATGAGGCCAAGCACAAAAAGACCGTTGATATTGATTCTGATTAATTATTTTTTTTTAATTTAAAAATATATTTTGAGTTAAAAAGAAAACTCAACATGGCTAAGATATATGAAGGACCGGATGAATTGTTTGAAGGAATGCTCGAGGGAGAGCGTTTATCAAGAGCTTTAAATGATATTAATCTAGAAGTCATTGATCCGACAAACGTACAGGCAAGTGTTGTTCATGCTATTTCTCAAGTTCCAGGTAAACTAACAATAGACCCGCCAGTTAAAGTAATGTTAGCTGTTTTAATCGACTATATAACAATAAATGAAGAAAATCTAGAAGTCTGGGTCTCAACTAAACAACAGGTTATTCTTTCTCATAATGACTTAACACTGGTTGGGCAGACCAACTGCTTACACAGTTTGATGTGGCCGCTGAAGAAGCCAAAATGAGAGGCTCTGGTTGGTCAGAGGGCGAAGTCCTAGAGATCAGATTAAAACAGGCTAAGTATGCACCGATTGTTGGCAAGTCTTACTTTCCACTACCTCCAGCATTAGTCGCAAAAAGAGCAGTTCTAAACATAAAGAATTCGGACGACAAATATTTTATGTGGTGTGTTCTTGCAAGGCTTCATTATGTCCGCAAAAACGCAGAGAAAGTGGCTAACTATCGGCCTTACATCAATGATCTTAACTTTAGTGGAATATCCTTTCCTGTTAGCGTGGACAAAATTGATCAGTTTGAAGAACAAAACAACCCAATAACTGTTAATGTATACACATGGTCTGAGAAAACAAATTTGGTGCCTATTAGAGTGTCTAAAGACAGCCCAACAATAGGTGATCCAGACAAAAGTCATGTGGACTTACTCCTAATGTTTTCACCAGCAGGGCTACACATTACACATTGATACGAACAATGAGTAGACTAATGCAACATACTTCAAAACAAAGGCGCAAACAAGAATTCTGTAGAAAATGTTTAACAAGAATTCCATCCATTCCAGCCGTGCTTGAACATATAAAAACATTGTAAAAGTTCTGTAGACTGTAATACAGAACTAATTACGCCCCCACCTGGATCAAAAGTTAGTTTTAAGAACTGGAAACGACTGCAAACAAGTCCATACGTAGTTTACGCAGACTTCGAGTCGCTTATTGTTCCCTATGAAGGGCCAACCCCACAGAAACTTCCGAAAACTGTCCTAATGAGCAATCACCAGATTTGTTCATTTGCTTTCATTGTTGTCAGGTCGGATGGCGCCCATTCGGAACCAGAATTATATAGAGGACCAGATGCTGCAAAATACTTCTTAGAACGCATGCAGCAATTGCGTAACGCCTGTTCTAATAATCTAAACTTATCTGAAATCATAATGACGTCCGAAGACCAAGAACAGTATAAATCAGCCACACATTGTTGGATTTGCGGTTTAGGCCTCTCATCAGACGCAGAGAATCCGACAGTAAGAGACCATGATCACATTAGCGGAAAGTTCAGAGGAGCAGCGCACAACAACTGCAATCTTCAACTAAACTTTAATCCTAAGACATGGAAGCTGCCCATCTTCTTTCATAACTTGCGAGGTTACGACTCTCATCTTATAATGAAAGCAGTAACCAGCGACTTCAGGGTAACATGCATTGCACAGTCATCAGAAAAGTACATGTGTTTCACTTTAAATAACATGTCTTTTTATGACTCTATGCAACACCTGATGGGTTCATTAGAGTCACTGGCTATGTCCTTAAAGTCCTGCCCAATAACAGAAGAATATTTTGACCCAACTCTTGTTAGAAAGGGCGTTTACTCTTATGAGTACATGAACAGTTGGGAAAGGTTTGACGAAGATACACTTCCGCCTAAAGACGTGTTCTTTTCTAGTCTCAGAGGAAAAGGCATTAGTGATTCTGATTACCAGCATGCTCAAGAAGCATGGAAGAAGTTAGAGTGTAAAACGATGGGAGACTATCATGATGCATACTTGATGGCTGATGTATGTTTGCTGGCGGACGTCTTTGAAAATTACAGAAAGACCTGCATGAAACATTATAGCCTGGATCCCGCGCATTACATTTCTGCGCCCGGGATGAGCTGGGACGCTTTCTTAAAGTTTACTGGAGTACAGATTGATTTATTGTCAGATTTACCAATGATTCAGATGATAGAAAACGGATTGCGTGGAGGAATTAGTATGGCGTCGCATCATTACTGTAAAGCAAACAACAAATACCTAGATGATTATGATCCAAGTAAAAGGTCTAACTATCTCATGTATTTAGATGCAAACAATCTGTATGCTTGGGCTATGGCGCAATCACTTCCATTACGCAACTTTAAAATGTACACAGACGGCGGTACGAATAATATTCAAGGAGCATTAAAGTGGTTGAGCAGTTTGACGCCAGATCAACAGCGTGGATACATTTTAGAAGTTGACTTAAAATATCCACATGAACTCCATGACCTACATAATGACTACCCATTAGCAGCAGAAAGGCTAAAGATGGCAAAAACAGAGCCGCCTAAACTTGTGCCTAATCTTCGAGGCAAAAAAAAATTATGTCTGTCATTACAGACTTCTACAATTTTATTTAAGACATGGTTTAAAGTTGAGAGCAGTTCATCGCATAATTGCTTTTGATCAAGAACAGTTCATGAAACCATACATCATGAAGAACACTGATCTTAGAACTAAATCCACAGATGCTTCGGAAAAAGACTTTTTCAAGCTGATGAACAACAGCTGTTTCGGAAAGACTATGGAAAATCCACACAAGCGTAAAGATGTCAGATTGGTCACCAAAGAGAACGAAGCAATTAAGCTGACTTCAAAACCTAATTATCAGGACTTTAGAAGATTTCATGATGGGCTTTTTGGCATAATGATGAAAAAAAGAAAGTCAAATTGGACAAACCTGTTTTTATTGGGTTTACTGTTTTAGAATTATCAAAGCTTTTGATGTTAGAATTTCTTTATGACTACTTTAAACCCTCGTATCCCGAGTCCAGAGTACTTTACACAGATACAGACAGTTTTGTTATAGATATCCCTACTGAAGACATCTATAAAGACATGGAATTAGAAGTAGCTAAAGGGCATGCGGGATGGTACGACACATCTGATTATCCTAAAGATTCACCTTTGCATTCAACTGTTAACAAGAAGGTTTTAGGAAAGATGAAGGATGAATTATCTGGAGGGGTGATCAAGGATGTTTGTTGGTTTAAGGTCGAAAATGTACAGTATTTTGAGCCAGGAGAAAACCATTAAGAAAGCAAAAGGAATATCTCGCAGTGTTGTGCAGTCAAACATATCACATGACAACTACAAAGAAGCATTGTTCAATAAACATACTTTTCATCATGACAACGTAAAACTACGATCTAATCTACATGAGATCAACACAACAGTTGTAACAAAAAAAGTCATTAGATAGAACAAACACAAAACGAGTATTTGTTAATCCAGAGTTTTCATATGCAATTGGGCACTGGAGAACGGCATAATTATATATCTTCTTTGCCTCGGGTATGTATTTTTCCTTAAATTTATCTAGAAAATCAATCATATCATCTTCCAATTCATCCAAATTTTTTCTCATGTTTGCTTGACGTGCTCGAATTTTTTTTATTATTTCAAGATATTCTTTTTCCCATTTTTGATAGTCAAAATTTGGGATTTTGGGCTGTAAGTGATCTGGATGCAGTGCCATGTGCCGATGAATCCTCGTAATTGTTTCTTTAACAGCAGAATACGTATCATATGATTCTCGTATTAATTCCTTAATAGCAGAACACACATCATATGATTCTCGTATTAATTCCAAGTTCTCTTCATTTATCATTCTTGCTTCCGTTCCATGTTCTTTCTTTGGGGCTTCCATTTTAACACAAATATATTTTACGTAAATCAGTTAAAGCGGAACTGTATCTTGCGGGATTATCTGCAGTTCTTCCTTTACAAAAGATCTTTGAGGAGCCGGTTGTTTTGTTGTGTCAGTTTCTCGTAAATAATACACGGGCGGATTCATTTTTACAATTCTTTTTATTTCATATGGATCAACACTCCAAACTGGATCTGTTGCCCTGATGCGAGTGTCCCCTTCTGCTTCCCCGGTAAATAAAGGTACCTTACTTTTAAACCAAATGGTAATAGTTTGCTGGTTGTACTGGAGTCTTCAGCAACATTTATTGTTTGTTTTTTTATTGCTTGTACTGGTTTTAGCCCTTTAAATTCTTCATTATTCATTGCGCGCAAAACTGAGGGCAGTCTTCTAACCCATTCTGTGTTGCGAGAATTGTCAATCAGCTCTCTGTGATACTGGTAGGAAAAAAGTCTTTCAGATAACTGTTTGTTAAAGTTTTCAACTAAAGCCTGTGATCTGTGAACTCCTGGGATGCCTCTTTTAATGGTAACTCTATGTTTTAACAATAATTGATTCACTTGGCCTTTAAATTCTTTTCCATCATCGACTTGAATCATGCGAGGATAAGTTAGCGGGCCTCGCTGGTATATTAGTTGTATGGCAACAGCAACAGCAGAAGCACTCTTTTGTGTTAATGGTTCCGCATCTTTGTATCTTGAAGCTATGTCAATGACTGTGAGTGCGTACTTAAATCTTTTTCGTCTAATCGTATCATGGGGTAAATATAGAAGGTCCATTTGATGGGTGTCGTTCGGTATTGTATTCACAAAGTGTGGTCTCTGTATTCGTCTAGGTGCAGGTAAATAAATTTGCCAAATCGCTTGTTTTGATAACCATTCCTTCGCTGTTTGTTCACTGACTCCCGCTGCTTGGCTTAGCTTTTTTATTGCCGTGATTCCCTTCCAATATCCTTTTGGCGAATAATAGATTTTGTTCATTTTTATTCAGCCAATATTATGTGCAACAAAATACACAACGGTCATACCAAAGACAATAAACACGATTTCTTGCATCTTTTGTTTTTCTGATGGTTGATAAAAGTCACTGAATTTTGGTGGGGGCAATGTCTCTATTGGTTTGCCTGTTACAAGAAAATATTCTTTTATTGCTTGATCAACGTCTTTAAATGTGTAAGCTGCATGCCCCTGTTTTTTCAGTTTGTTGTTAATAAAATCTAACTGCTCAATTATCTGCTTTTCATAGTTATCTTGTGCAGCTGCTAGTTGCTCCATAGCTTTGTTATGTCTTTTTCTCTCGCCGTCATCCCGCAGTTTACTAAATGCGTAATTACTTCCGCTAAAAGCAAGCGCATTCACTACAGCGCCGCCTATCATCATTACGAATGAAGCCATTTTTATAAATGTATTTTTTTAATTTTACATATTGATACTGTCAGGAATTTTCCTTGCTTAACTAGAAAATCTTTCGTAGCAAATGAAGCTGTAATAACAGCAATTAGCTTTGCTGAATCCTCAAAGTCTAGTTTGCCAAGATCTGCTGGTTTTTTTTTTTAACAGGCTTTTACCAAGCATTGTGTATCCTACGCTTAGGCCTCCAATAACAGCAGAATGGTATACAAGGATGGTAACAGTTTTTTCGGTGCTCATTTTAAAAAAAATAAAATAATTATAATTAATAAAAAACATGAACAGTGACGATCTACTGCAGCTACAGGGCAGCCTAAACCTTCCTGAACTTATGATTACAAATGATCAAGTTGATGACCAAGCTATTATGCCCAAAAAGGAAAGACTGTATTCTTGGCAGCATGCGGAAAAAACAAAACAGTTCCTCGGAAATGAATTCAGCATAGAACAGATTCAACAGATGTCGCCACAAGACATTGTAAAGTATCATAACAGGTATGAAGCGCAACTAGGATCAAGAATGGTAAAAAGTGTAGGGCAAACGGCTCTTAGTTTGTACACTAAACTAGTAAGTAAATTTGCGCCTATTGATTCTGAACAAGACTTTATGTATGATTTAACGCAGGATCCAGTTTTAACAAAGTCATTAGAGTCTCTAGGATGTGATCTGTATTACAGATTTGGAACATTATTGTCGCCGCTAATCATGGGATTAATTACTTTTAATCATATAGATTTTGTTTCCTTAAAAATGACCGAGCCAGAAAATCAGCAGAATCAGAAAACATTGAATCCGGTGGAGAAAGTGACCAGTAAAAAGCCTCCTCATCTGGGCGCGTTGCGGCAGGAAAAAGATTAGCAGGTGGAACAAAAAAACAAAATTAAAATTACATAATATAAACTCATAATGAAAAAGTGCTAGAGCCGCAGCCAGTTGTTTCAACACCAGCTATAAAAACACCAGAACAAGATGATTCAAGACCTACGTCGCCAAAGTCTTCATGGAATATTGTACTTAAAGCAATTGTCATTTTTGGCGGCATTGCTGCTGGGGGTGGTTATTACGGTTATAAAATATATAAACAACGACAGCAAAAACCGCAGTCAAAAAAATCTCAACCACTAAATACAGAAGCCGAACACAAAAGCATGCCAAACCCCACCAACAACAAAAGTTCATTTTGATCCATTTCAGATGCAATAATACTTTAAGAACTTAATAAATAATTATAAGTTAACTTGAATAAGAACTTAGTAGAACTTAGAGAATAACTTAATTACAATCTTGAGGCGACTTAAGTTAAGAACTTAGAAGTTACTTGGGGTGACTTGAGTAAGAACTTGATTAAGAACTTGGGGTAACTTAATTAAAAACTTTATTAAGAACTTAATTAAGAACTTGGAGTAACTTAGGGGTGACTTAATTAAGAACTTTATTAAGAACTTGGGGTGACTTGATTAAGAACTTAATTAAGAACTTGGGGTGACTTGGGGCGACTTAGGGTGAAGGTGTCAAGTGTTTCAAAGCTTGGCTACAGCAGGAGGAGTGCGTGCATGTGTGTGGGCGTGAGAAGGGGGAGGGAGTGTGTGTGTGGTGTACACAGAGCTTTATTATTCGTTATGTGTAACACCACTTGGTGCAAGACGGCGCTTGCGTTTTTGTAATTCATTGGCTCTTTTGTCGCAAGTTCAAAGCAGCCACCAGGTGCATTTAACAAAAGCCTGATTGAATAAACAAGACAATTGTATAAAGTACACCTGGCGGCCGCCTGAAGGCAGCCTAAAAGTTTGTAACAGGGCGTGGAAGCAGGACGTTGAAGCAGGTGAAGCAAACGGTGTAGTAGGGCGTTGAAGCAAAACACAAACACGAAGCACAAACAATAACACAGCCGAAGCAGGCAGGCGCAAATGTCATAGGGCAGCAAACCGTACATGCATGATCGTTACTATATTTAGAGTCACGTCATTTACTATTTTTGAAACCGTTCATGCATGATCGTTACTATATTTAGAGCCATGTCATTTACTATTTTTGAAACCGTTCATGCATGATCGTTACTATATTTAGAGCCACGTCATTTACTATTTTTGAAACCGTTCATGCATGATCGTTACTATATTTAGAGCCACGTCATTTACTATTTTTGAAACCGTTCATGCATGATCGTTACTATTTTTAAACACTTGTCTAACAGTACACACACACACAGTGTGATACTTCTGTTGTTACGCACAAACAAGCACTGTATGTCTAAGACTGCGACTGTTGGCGCTCTGATGTGAGAGGAATATGCGGCGCTTCTGACCAGTACTTTTTGTACTCTTCGATCTGAAGCATCTCTTCAATTTGCTTCAGTTTGCTCATGATAAAACTGATTGGCAAACCAACTGTGTTAAATCGCGGAAATGCATAAAGCGATTTGGCAACGGCACGTAGTTTACGCGCATGAACATCCAGAATAGCCAGTTTTTTCTTCTAGCCACTGAGCCCACGTTTTTGTGATCTTTCCTTCTTTTCTTTGTGCCTCTGCCATTGTTTGCATGAAATCAAAAACTGACCAAACTGAATGTAAATTAAGATTTGTTGTGCGTTCTGCCTTTTGAGATTTCTCACCCCTTTTTGTAGTATTTCTACAATGTCTTGTTCATTTACTGCTTGTGCAAAATAATCATTTGTGAAAGCTTCTGTGGATATAGCATGTCTAACATCTGCTTGGTTTGAAACAAGATAGTGATGTAAATCACTTGGCGTTGTGGTTCTACTCTCTTTTTCTTTCCACCTTTTTCTTTGAACAAATCTTCCATCTTCCTTTTTGGTTTTTTTAGGTAGTCTCATTGGCCCTTCTGTTTTAGCCTTAACTGCTATTAAGGCCATCTGCTCAAAATATATTCTATTCTCTTCTAGTACATGCCGTTCTTCTTCTGTCCATAACAGAGTAGCTTGCTCTTGTTGATACATGCCTTCTGGAAGAATTAAAGGAGTTTTTTGTTGAGAAAAATCTAACAGTTTTTGATTAGCTGCTTGCGCTTCAAAAATTTCCTGATTTAATTCTTGTGAAGAAGGACTACCAAATAGTTCTGCTTCTGAAGAAACACTACCTAATAGTTCTGCTTCTGAAGAAACACTATCACCCGACATGAAATCTTTTTACAAACACCTTTTTTCACTGAAAAACACCGCGTCTTTCCACCACAGTCCCAGTATGTAAAGCTCAGCACTTGATTCAACAAGATGTAGTATCTTCGCGTTCAAGAATGTTCTTTTCTAATTGCACCATAATGTTGCAACTAGTCCGTCTGCATTGAAGCCATGGCTAAACTGAGAGGCGCTAGTGGGGGGCGTTGGTTCAAGATCGTCATGTCCGGTCACGTGGTATTGCCCCTCGCCAAGTCATAAGACCCAACAATCCCAAATTAAGTAATCAGGTTTCAGCCTAATAACAGGCCTCTGTATTTCCATGTCTGTGCAGTACCAACTGTGTGTCTCTGTCACTGGTAATATAAGAAAGGTAAATGACGGGGTCCCACAGCCCTAATTGCTGGTGCCGACAGTAAGAACTTGTAAAGGGAGAAATAATAGCAGGCTTTGCGGCGTACATGGTGTGATCGGGTCAGCCTTAGTGTTTGTCTGCCTCTCTGTCTATCTACTTCGTTTCATAAGATTTATCATGCAAGGATAAGTGTGTGGATTTTCAAAGACTTTAAAGAACAATTAAAGACAGAGGCGCATTTGATGAATGTTTGCGTGAAAATGATGTTATTGAAAATGATCAGGAAAAACACAGAATTAAGCAAAAACTAAAATCTGAAAAGTTTAGTAAATTAGTATTGAAAACGGATAATCCTACACAGTATGTTTGTTTGTAAGGTTTACTTGTCAGAGAACAGTAAAACACGGGGTCTAGGGTCAACCGCTCGAAACTGGTTGAGAGCGGTTGAGCTAGACCCCGTGTTTTACTGTTCTCTGATGTTGATGCCAGTGACAATATCACCACAACACAACAACAGTGATAATGATAAACATGATTGCGTCGAGATGATGATAATGTTGATGACAATAATGATGGCAGTAATGAGTTTAACGACAAAGACAACACCACCACCACCACCATCACTACGACAACGATGATGACGATGATAAAAGATGAAGACGCCGACGAGGATGATAATGTTGATGACAAAAAATGATGACGATGATGATCTTAACGACAAAGACGACACCACCACCACCACTACGACAACGATGATGGTGATAAAAGATGACGCCGACGATGATGATAATGTCGATGACAACAATAATGACGACGATAATGATGTTAACGACAAAGACGACACCACGACCACCACCATCACTACGACACGATGATGTTGATGAATGATGATGATGCCGACGATGTTGATAATGTCGATGACAACACTGATCACAATAATGATGTTAACGACAAAGACGACACCACCACCACCACCACCATCACTACGACAACGATGATAATAATAATGATAAAAGATGATGACGCCGACGACGATGATAATGTCGATGACAACAAAGATGACGATAATGGTGTTAACGACAAAGACGACACCACGACCACCACCATCACTACGACAACAATGATGATGAAAGATGGTGACGCCGACGACGATGATAACGTCGATGACAACAAAGATGACGATAATGATGTTAACGACAAAGACGACACCACGACCACCACCATCACTACGACAACAATGATGATGAAAGATGGTGACGCCGACGATGATGATAATGTCGATGACAACAATGATGACGATAATGATGTTAACGACAAGGACGACACCCCACCACCACTATGACAACGATGATGATAAAAGATGATGACGCCGACGATGGTGGTGATGTCGATGACGACAACAACCTGACCGACAAGAAGCTCACTCAGTTCGTGGCATGGGGGCTTCATGACCAGCCCGTAGTCGTTGTGGTTGGTGATGACCATGGCGGTCAGCACGCGTCGCTCTGTCTCCCCACAGTGAGGCACCGTCGTGACGTTGTTGATGGCGCAGTGGACGAACTCCTTGTGTCCGCTGCCATCATCATCATCATCATCATCATCATCATCATCATCATCATCATCGTCGTCGTCGTCATCATCATCAATCATCATCATCATCATCATCATCATCATCATCATCATCATCATCATCATCACCATCTTTGTCATCATCATCGTCATTATCATCATCACAACCATCACCACCACCACCACCACCACCACAATCATTCATCATCATCATTATCATCATTGTCATCATCATCAGTAAATGATAACAACAACAATATCAGTAATAATAGTGATGATAATCATCATCATCATAGCAATAATAATAATATAAAAATAATAGTAGTAGTGGTTGTAGCAATCGTAGCAGCAGTAGCAGTAAGGGGTGTGGGTGTGGGTGTGGGGTTGTGTGTGTGTGTGTGTGTGTGTGTGTGTGTGTGTGTGTGTGTGTGTGTGTATGTGTGTGTTGTGTGTGTGTGTGTGTGTGTGTGTGTGTGTGTGTGTGTGTTCTAATTACGATTGGTGTTGAACAATTGTACGGTGATCCATTGTATTGTGTTGCATTATATAACTTCAATGTCGCAACTGTGTTTTGTTTTGTTTTTGTCGGTATGAAATTCGGATTGCTCGCCCCCCCCCCCCCCCTTTTTTCCCCATCTCTGTTCCCTCTCCTCTCTCTTCTACCCCCTACCCCAACCCCCTCCTCCCCTCTGTTACAAGGAGAAGAAGGCGCCAGTAATTTGTAGAGGTATATCTTAACAGATAGCTTAAAAAGAAAATAAAAATCTCGTGCTCTAGTTAAGTACTTCTTCAAATGCCAGACTGCATCGCCCCGCACAGCGCCACACGTACACTACACTACACTGCACTGCACTATACTACATTATACTACACTGCACTGCACTATACCACAATACACTACACTATACTACACTACACTTCACTATACTGCACTGCACTGCACTATACTGCACTATATTACACTACACTTCACTATACTACACTGCACTGCGCTATACTACAAGACACTGCACTGTACTACACTGCACTGCACTACACTGCGTTACATTACACTACACTACACTGCACTACATTACACTACACTGCAAAACACTACACTGCACTACACTACACTTCACTGCACTGCACTGCACCGCACTACACCGCTCTGTACTGCACTGCACTGCAAAGCACTGCACTACACTGCTCTGTACTACACTGCACTGCACTGCACTGCACTACACTGCTCTGTACTACACTGCTCTGTACTACACTGCAAAGCACTGCACTGCACTGCTCTGTACTACACTGCACTGCACTGCACTGCACTACACTACATTGCACTACACTACACTGCACTACACTACACTGCACCGCACTACACTACACTACACTACACTGCTCTGTACTACACTGCACTGCACTGCACTGCACTACACTGCACTACACTACACTACACTGCTCTGTACTACACTGCACTGCACCGCACTACACTAACTACAGCACTACACTGCACTGCACTGTACTACACTGCGCTACACTCACTGTACTGAACTACACTACAGAACACTGCACTACACTGCCCCACACTACACTACATTACACTGCACTGCACTACACTGCACTACACAGCACTACACTACACTACACAGCACTACACTACACAGCACTACACTACACAGCATTACACGACACTACACTACACAGAACTACACTGCACTGCACTGCACTGCACTACACTACACTACACAGCACTACACTACACTACATTGCTCTACACAGCACTACACTACACTACACTACACTGTACTACACTGCACTACACTCCACTGCACTACACTGCACTGCACTGCACTACACTACACTACACTGCACTACACTGCACTGCACTGCACTACACTACACTACACTACACTGCACTGCACTGCACTACACTACACTACACTACACCCACTGTACTGCACTACACTGCACTGTACTACACTGCGCTACACTGCACTACACTACACTACACTGCACTGCACTGCACTGCACTGCACTGTACTACACTGCGCTACACTCACTGTACTGAACTACACTACAGAACACTGCACTACACTGCCCCACACTACACTACATTACACTGCACTGCACTGCACTACACAGCACTACACTACACTACACAGCACTACACTACACAGCACTACACGACACTACACTACACAGCACTACACTGCACTGCACTACACTACACTACACTACACAGCACTACACTACACTGCACTACACTACACTACACTACACTGCACTACGCTACACTACACTACACAGCACTACACTACGCTACGGTACGCTACGCTACACTACACTACACTACACCGCACCGCACCACACCACACCGCACTACACTACACTACACAGCACTACACTACACAGCACTACACTACACTGCACTACACGACACTACACTACACAGCACTACACTGCACTGCACTACACTACACTACACTACACAGCACTACACTGCACTACACTACACTACACTGCACTACACGACACTACACTACACTGCACTACACTGCACTACACAGCACTACACAGCACTACACTACACTACACAGCACTACACTACACAGCACTACACTACACTGCACTACACTCCACTGCACTACACTGCACTGCACTACACGACACTACACTATACAGCACTACACTGCACTGCACTGCACTACACTACACTGCACTACACTACACTGCACTGCACTGCACTGCACTACACTACACTGCACTACACTGCACTGCACTGCACTACACAGCACTACACTACACTACACTACACTACACTACACTGCACTACACTACACTACACTACTCTACACTACACTGCACTGCACTGCACTACACAGCACTGCACTACACTACACAGCACTACACTACACAGCACTACACAGCACTGCACTACACTGCACTACACTACACTACACAGCACTACACTACACTGCACTACACGATACTACACTACACAGCACTACACTGCACTGCACTACACTACACTACACTACACTACACTACAGTAAAGATCAAACCACACGCAGCATACCCACCTGCAGTAGTCTGCTCTGATGGCGCCACTGTGCAGAATATAGCACCTTTTCAACATGCCCTCAAGATCCCTCGACTTCCAACACTCACGTCCAGAGAGATATTCTACCGACAGACATGACAAATGTTACGTTTAGAGAGCGTATAGCGCGCGAGCGTTCGCGCGCGCGCGCACACACACACACACACACACACACACACACACACACACACACACACACACACACACATGCAGACGCGCGCGCACGCCTTTTGACCCACATCCACAAAAGGAAATAAACGACAACGAAATGCTCCGGCCAGCATGTAATTGAGGGATTTCTGTTTGTTTGTTTGTTTGTTTTTCTCCAAACAAAATAGGTCGTATTTCCGCGTCTCTTGAAAGCAACATCCCTGCATTAGTCAGTCTCTCCTTTCTAGGAAAGAAAAACACATCCGTTCATTACTATAATCAGTCGGTGCTATCTGCAGGTGGTCACAGCTGTCGGTTTGTCGCTGCACAGGAATCACTATCCTTGAAAGGCGACAGTCCTGAATTGGGCCTATGTGGTCGGCTGGGCTACAATTCTAAATGAAGAACTGTTCCTGCGTCATTTCAGTGTGCAATCAGTCGTGTTTACTCGTCTCCTCCTCGCTGTAGAATGGAATTTTTTTTTTCAACGTGTCAATTGTAGAACG
>CM031604.1:82384950-82407450 GCA_018398815.1 Conus ventricosus
CCCAGGTGGCCAATTTGGCGTCTTAAGCTGATCATTGGCGTCAGGGGTCATGACTATCGAATGGGTCTTTATTCTCGTGATTCTTTACTTTGCTGCAGGGAGAGAGAGAGAGAGAGGAGAGATGGATAGAGAGAGAGAGAGATAGAGAGAGAGAGAGAGACAGACGACAGACAGACAGAAAGACAGAGACAGAGAGAGACAGGTGGCACATCACGATACAACATTTGAGGTGACTGTGTCAAACCGTTGGGTCTTGGGACAAACAATTGATGCACCCCTCAATTTTGAGAGTCTGACGTTGTCTGTGACCTTTATCTTGACCTTAATTGCTTTGACATATTTGGAGAGCAATAAACCAAACAACCTTCATACCAAGTTTCAGCTTCCTATGTTGACCGCTGCCCGAGATAAGGCTAAAAATAGATTTCGGTTTTGAAGGTCACACGTCAAGGTCATAAACTTATCCTTAAAATTTGGAAAAGGTGTATTTAAGCCACCCCCTCCTGTTTTCTTGCTTCTTAATGTATTGCAGTATCGCCTTTTCAGTGTAGTAGGGCTGTCTATCATCTACCTTTTGAGCTAAAAGTTGTTCTTGAATGATAATTCAAAACATCGAAACTTCGATTTATTTGACATAACACACCCCCGCCTCCCCCCCCCCCTCCCCACACACACACCCATATAGAGCTGACCCACTTCACTGACAGTCATGATAATAGCACTGTGTAATGGTCGATTTCCGCCTAAAAAAACATGTTGGGATTTATCCTTACTGATCCACAAAATGTGGGTGACGTCACCCTATACTTGAATGTGGGTGGGATAAAACATTACGCTAAGTGAACTCAGCAAGCCTAATAAAAATTTTTAGCATGAACTGGCACACCCATAACAAGCTACGCCGACAGCTGCAACACCGCACGGAATTTTTTCTTTCCCCCCCCCCCCCCCCCCCCCCCCCCCCCCCCAACCCCCCCCCCCCCCCCCCCCCCCCCCCCCCCCCCCCCCCCCCCCCCCCCCCCCCCCCCCCCCCCCCCCCCCCCCCCCCCCCCCCCCCCCCCCCCACACCCCCCCCCCCAAGCCCTCCCCCCCCCCCCCCCCGCCCCCACTGACATTTATTCAATAACTGCTTTTTCTTTTACACTGTAAAACATTGAAAGTACTTTCTCACTTTTGGATACACCACCAACACACACACCGGACGCACGCACGCCGTACGCCGCACACCCACCCACCAAATACATACGTGCCAGTCGCGCGCCCACACCAAAAACACACACACACCCCACCCACACACCACAAACCCCACACCTGAGTGTTGCACACATTGACATTTACAGTACAAGAAGTTTTAGATTCTCTCTCTCTCTCTCTCTTCCTCTCTCTCCTTTCTCTGTGTCCTCTGTCTTGTCTGTCCTTTTTCTGGTGTTTTCTGTTTTCTTCTGTTGTTTTTCTCTATCTTCTCTCTCTCTCTCTCTTCTCTCTTCTTCTCCCACACACAACACACCCCAAACACACACACACACACACAACACACACACAACATCTTTTTCCAATCTCTTGCCATTCATGGGCACACCACCACACAAAATTTTTACGCGACTCCCCTTTCCGTTTGGAAAAATATCCTTGCGCGACAGAAAAACAAACAAACAAACAAAACACAACACCACACACCACACACACCACACACAACACACAACAACACAAACAAAAAAAAAAAACCCCCAACGCAAAAGAATTTAACTTTTTGCCGTGGAACTGGGCAAAAACAATTAAAAAAATATCGGAAAAACGGGCCGCTTCATAGAGGGTGTGTAATTACGTCGCCATAAAATGTGTGCAGCGAATATTTCCCCCGGGGAAATACTGAAGGGTTTTTGAAAAATTATTGCTGAGCGAATTAATTCATAAAAATTGGTTTTGCGCGACAGGATTTTACGAAAATGTCCATAAAATCGTGTCGCTCCAAAAATAAAATCATGTGCAGCGACAGCTTTCATGAAAAAAATTTTGCCGTAAAAAAGTTGTCGCTCTGAGACAGTATTTTTCGTAAAAATACTACGTCGAAGACATGTTCGTTCTCTGCCCCAACTCTGCCCCCACCTCCCTCTCTCATGGTTTTACGTATCATTTTGCCCCATTGTCTTTCTGTCTATATTTTATTTGTGTCTGCTTGACTGTCGGTCTATCTTTCTGTCTCTATTTATTTTTCTCGCTCATTCTCTCTATGTATCGCCCTCCCTCTATCTGATTTACTCTCTTTAGTTTCACTCTGTCCATCAAACTGTCAGTTGGTCTCTGCCTTTCCCGCCCCCCCCCCCCCCCCCTCTTTGTGTGTCTCTCTCTCTCTCTCTCTCTCTCCTCTCTCTCTCTCTCTCTCTCTCTCTGGACGTGCAAGCAAGTGTGCGTGTATGTGGAGAGAGCGTGACAGTGTGTGTGTGTGTGTGTGTGTGTGTGTGTGTGTGTGTGTGTGTGTGTGTGTGTGTGTGTGTGTTTGGAGCCTGAAACAACTGCATTCATGCTCAAATATAGTTGTGATTCATTTGTCCATAAACACGCAATCTCTCTCTCCCTCCCTCCCCCCCCCCTCTCTCTCTCTCTCTCCCTTCCTCTCCCTCCTCCCTCTCTCTCTTTCATTCTCTGTCTCTCTCTCCCTCCCCCCTTTCTCTCATTCTCTCTCTCTATCCCTCCCTCTTTCTCTCTCATATTCTCTCTCTCTCTCTCTCTCTCTACTCTCTCTCTCTCTCTCTCTCCTCTCTCTCTCTCTCTCTCTCCTAGGATACCCCAGCTATCACTTTACATTCCCCGCCCACTCTGAACATCTTCTCGTGGGACGATACTCTTTCCCCTAGACAATTGAATAGAACCCTTAAGACTTCTCCCCCACAATCCTGCAAGTTACGCAACAATGTCTTTGCAGATATGTTTATGCGTGATTGAGTTTGTTGGTGTATTCCCGCGCATGCGCGTTTACGTGTTCCACGTGTGTGTGTGTGTGTGTGTGTGTGTGTGTGTGTGTGTGTGTGTGTGTGTGTGTGTGTGTGGAGAGAGAGAGAGAGAGAGAGAGAGAGAGAGAGAGACGAGCAGAGAGGAGAGAGAGAGAGAAAGAGAGAGAGAGAGAAGAGAGAGAGAGAGAAAGAGAGAAGAAAGAGAGATAACTACGCACACACGCATGTACATACGCATGCCTGGGCACACACGCACACAAACACACACACACATACATTTCCTCACTCATGCACTCCCTTACAGTACAGGAGGGACACAAACCGTTGAAGGAGGTATGATAGGTCAGAGATACAGGAGGGACACAAACCCGTTGAAGGAGGTATGATAGGTCAGAGGTGGATGGGGCAGAGGGAGGTCAAAGCCGAGGGAACAAATCATATAATTATCCCCATAATATTACATAATAGGGTAACAGGGCTATGTGAATGTTAATACGGAAAATGATGGGAAGACATATGGATAGTCATGGGAAGAAAACGAGAGACACAAAATCGTATAATAGCCGCATTCTTATATTATGGATATCCTAATTCATTACATGCTACACCCAACTCTAAAACTCCTTTCCTTCTACCTCAAATATCTTCGAATTTCTTATTTGAATCTTATTTTAAAGAAGAAAACAAAAAAAAAAAAATTATATGTAGTATGTTCCATGGCATTATAGTATACTTATTACAAGTTGCAGCTTTTTGGACTGCTCATTATTAATAGGCCTAAATAGTGTAGACGAAACAAAGAGAAATAATTATGACAATGATATTTGATAAATTTTCGTCATTAGCTATTTAACCGCTTCGACCTTATTGGAATGTGCCCTTTTTTACTTCTTAACTTCGCGGCATCACAAAACGAACACATGTCTTTCATCTTGGTCAAAAGGAACTTCATCTTTTGAAAATTTCGGTTCGGTCTTCTACCGCAAGACTTCAGAGGTTCAAGATCCAGCTTTGTCGGCAGTGTGTTGTGTGTGTGTGTGGTGTGTGTGTGTGTGTGTGTGTGTGTGTGTGTGTGTGTGCGTGCGTGCGTGCGTGCGTGCGTGCGTGCGTGCGTGCGTGCGTGCGTGCGTGCGTGCGTGCGTGCGTGCGTGCGTGCGTGCGTGCGTGCGTGCGTGCGTGGTGCGTGTGTATGTGTGTGCTGGCTGAATCATAAAATCACAGATCGCAGAGCATCTTGTTATTTGTGATGATGATGATGATGATGATGATGATGATGATTCACAAAGGGCTAATTGTGACTCATTTAAAAGGGCCCTACACAGTTTTCCTTTCTATGAAAGAGTAAGTAAAAATGATCAATGCAGAGGCTCTACTCACTCTTTCATAAGTAAGCAGAAATGGACCCCTTGTAAAAAAAAAAAGTACAACCAACTAGGCTGCAATAAACAATTCTCCAATGAAAGATGTTTTTAGCCTTCAGTTAGAAGTAATGTGTCTTGTCCAGAAATGTGGGACCTACTTGAAAGGTTAGTTACTTTCGTTTGTTACCCTGTAAGGGAAGATTGGTTAATGCGGGCCAGTAGATAAATTGGGCTGGTGCTAATTTGAGAAAACTATGACGAGATAAGTTCAGATCTTTTGTGTGCTACATTGTCAGCATGCATAACTTCCTCTGCTAGAAAACCATGGCCTGTCGCGGGAAAGGATACCAACAGTAAGCATTAGAAACATTTTGTACTAATTCTTTACCTCTATGGTTCTGTTAAATCAAAGACATGGCTAAAACAATAGGAATTGTTTGCTTTCTGTTTCAACGAATTCAAACATATTATAAACGCCCTTGAAACAAACATCAGAGTAATATTTTGATGTGCTGTCATGGTAGAGGATTTTTAATGACCATGGTTAAAATGGATAAGATGAACTCCCCCTGATGGGCTAAGTTGGGCCAGTAGCTCAATTTAGCCTACTGTGATCAGTTTTATACCCACTTCATTAGACGTTGATAGCGGTTGTTTTTTCTCAGTGATCAGTAATTATTGATAGAGCCTGATGTGTGTGTGTGTGTGTGTTGCGTGCGTGCGTGCGTGCGTGCGTGCGTGCGTGCGTGCGTGCGTGCGTGCGTGCGTGCGTGTGTGTGTGTGGTGTGTGTGTGTGTGTGTGTGTGCGTGCGCATGCATGCATGCATGCACGTATGAGGCATCCACATATTTAGAAGAAACACATCCAAATATTGACGGTGCTTTGAATGTTTCTTTTTGTTTTCGAACATTAATTCGTTTGTCTTCTTTCAAAGAAGCCATCCAAAACAAAAGATACTTTATATAAATGTGTTATGTTTCACATTTTGAGCATGATATATTTAGGCCTTAGGTGCCTTAAAACGAGCGTAATGAAAGAAAACCCATTTTGAACGTCACGTTCTGCATTTTCTTCTGCGTTGTTTGTTTCATTAAACTAGATAAAAGCTTTAGAAAAGAAATGGATTATCCTTTCCCAAACCAAATACTATGTTAATTGATTTCAATCACGGTTTCCTTGGAGCTTTGAATGCCTTGAAAGGACTGCAGTAAAAACAAAGCCAAATGATGCCTGAAGCTCTGCATTATGGCGTCTGATAACTTTTGGGTTACTTGTGACTAAAATGGGTAACTTTGACTCGTTTGTAAATTCATGATTTTAAGTGCCTAGAAGCACTGCAATTAAAGCAAGACAGCTGAAAGTATCTGTTCTGCGATTTGGTCTTGTATTAGCTTTTAGACTCTATTATGTTTGTGTTTCTGTTCTGACAATTAAGGATAATCATTTTTTTTAAAGTTTAGTTTATGAATGTGTTGAGACCGTAGGTGTCTTTAAATGGGTTATCGAACAAGCTCACACATCTTATTATGGCCAACAGACAAACAATATTGGTTTGGGTTTATGACTAATGCGTGTCGGTTGATATAGGCCCGTGGCCCAATATTTACCACACCCTGGTCCATTTAACCCGAAATGATGTCTAAAGTGGGCTTCCTTTTCTTTTAAGAATTTTAAATTTTTTCTTATACAGAAATTTTTAAATAAAGATAGCCATATCATGGCTGTACTATATGAATCTCTTATGGTAATCTTTACAAATAATTAACCTTGAGTGAAGTGAAATTAGTGAAGGAGGTAGGGCTGCATTTCTTAGGGGTTCTAACTTACCCAATCTTCCCCTACTTTCGTTGTGCTGAATGTCCTAGGTCTACGATATTGATAAGAACATCACATTCACAGCACACACACACACACACACACACACACACACACACACACACACACCCCACACACACGTGTGCGCGCGTGCGCGCGCGCGCGCGTTCACAAACGCATACACACACACACACACACACACACACACACACACACACCACACACACACACACGAATGGAAATTGACTTTCGTCGAAAACATTTATGATAAAAAAATCACTTGCGACAATTTTTTTTTATTTTATTATGGCAGGCTGCATTATTTTCTGTGATATTTTGACGCTTAACCGCGGCGACGTTTTTTTCACTTTGCAGAAAAATTCATCGCTGTGAAATATTAACGCTGCGACATTATGTCACAGGAAACGTTAACTCCAGCAGTAAGATTTCACGTGAAAATGTGTCACAAGCGACAGTATTCACTAACTACAATATTTCACAGTGTCCTGTCGCAAAAAGCTGTCGCAAAAATTTCGAGCGACAGTATTTTATGGGCAGCTACAATATTCTATAGGACATTTTTTCGTGAAAATTGTCGCGCGACAATTTTTTTCCAGCAAATATTGTCGCTGCAACAATATTTCACGTGAAATGCTGTCGCTGCGATTTCAATTCCACGGCGACAGTATTATATACGACACCGGCCGTTTTGTCCAACCAGCCGTTTTGTCCGACAAAAAATTGAAAGTCGGACAAAACAGCCGGGTTTTAGCCGGCCGTTTTGTCCGACCCGGCCGTTTTGTCCAACCTCGGACAAAACGGCCGGGTCGGACAAAACGGCCGGCTCAGGTACAAAGAACAAATGTAAGCTATAGGGTATTATAAACAAGGAAGTGTTTTAGTTTCAAAGAGAGGTGACTGCAGGCGGAAATTAAAACCAGTTTTGAAAGGAACTTAAAGTAAAGCCTGTTAACATGGACAAACAAATTACGAGACAAAATACGACGCGTTTCGACCTCTTAGGTCTTCTTCAGGCAAGGTAAACAACCTTCAGGACGACGAAAACGACGAACAAGCAATCACTTGTCTTCTCAGTTTGGCGTAAGATGGGCGTTGAATGAGAAGTGTTTAAGGTACGATCCAAGAGACTAAGGGCAAAATGTTTTATCAATATTTAAACACCATATCTACGTTTCTGACATTTTAAAATGGTAAGAAAAACGTAAGGTTATACAGCTCCCATTACAACTATCACTGTCATTACTGCCCCATTACAATTATCACAGTCAATACCTACCCAGTTACAACTATCACTGTCAATACTTCCCCATGACTGTCAATTACTGCCCCCATAAAACCACTACTGTCAATACTGTCCCCATTACAACCATCACTGTCAATACTATCACAAACATAACTATCACTGTCAATACTGTCCCCATTACAACTATCGCTGTCGATACTGTCCCCCTTACAACCATCACTGTCAATACTGCCCCCATTACATCTATCACTGTCAATACTGCCCCTTTACAACCATCACTGTCAATAATGTCCCCATTACAACGATCACTGTCAATACTGCCCCCATTACATCTATCACTGTCAATACTGCCCCTTTACAACCATCACTGTCAATACTGTCCCCATTACAACTATCGCTGTCGATACTGTCCGCTTACAACCATCACTGTCAATACTGCCCCCATTACATCTATCACTGTCAATACTGCCCTTTACAACCATCACTGTCAATAATGTCCCCATTACAACGATCACTGTCAAGACTGTCCCCATTACAACTATCACTGTCAATACTATCCCCATTCAACTATCACTGTCAATACTGCCCCTTTACAACCATCACTGTCAATACTGTCCCCATTACAACGATCACTGTCAATACTGTCCCCATTACAACTATCACTGTCAATACTGCCCCCATTACAACTATCACTGTCAATACTGTCCCCATTACAACTATCACTGTCAATACTGCCCCCATTACAACTATCACTGTCAATACTGCCCCCATTACAACTATCGCTGTCAATACTGTCCCCTTTGTAAATATCACTGTCAATACTGTCCTATTTATGAATATCACTGTCAATACTGTCCCTTTTATGAATATTACTGTCAACACTGTCCCCATTATAAATATCACTGTCAATACTGTCCCCTTTATGGTACCATTGCCAACACTGTCCCCTTTAGAAATATCACTGTCAATACTGTCCCCTTTATGAATATCAATTTCTTATGAATATCTGTCAATACTGTCCCCTTTGTAAACATCACTGTCAGTACTGTCTCCAATACTATTACTGTCAATCCTACCCCCCTTGCAAAATCACTGCCAATACTGTCCTCATTACAACCATTACTGTCAATACCGTTCCCAATACAACTTATGACTGTCAGTATTGTTCCCATTACAACTATCACTGTCAGTACTGTCCCCATTACAAATATCACTTTCAATACTGTCCCCATTATACCTGTCACTGTCAGTACTGTCCCCAGTTAAACTGTCCCTGTCAAGACTCCTCATTACAACTATCACTGTCAGTATTGTTCTCATTACAAACATGGCTGTCAATAATGTCCCTTTGATAAATATCACTGTCAGTACTGTCTCCAGTAGAACTATCACTATCAATACTGTCCTCATTACATGCGACTGTCAAAACCCTCCTCATTACAACTATCGCTGTCAGGGCAGCGCCTATTAAAAATATCACTGTCAATACTGTCCCCATAATAAATATCACTGTCACTACTATCCTCATGACACAATCAATGTCAATTCTCACCTCATTACAACAATCACTGTCAATACTCTCCCCATTACAACAATCAATGTCAATTCTGTCCCCATTCTGAATATTACTGTCACTACTATCCTCATGACACAATCACTGTCAATACTCACCTCATTACAGCAATCACTGTCAATACTCTCCCCATTACAACAATCAATGTCAATACTATCCTCATTACAAACATCACGTCAGTACTATCCCCATACAAATATCGCTGTCAATATTACCCGCATTACAACTATAATTGTCACTATTATCCCCATTACTAATATCATTGTCACTAATATCCCGTTACAAATATCACTGTCAATACTATCCCCATTACAAATATCACTGTAACTATTGTCCCCATTACAACTGTCACTGTCAATATTGCCCCCATCACAACTACCATTGTCAATACTGTTCCCATTACAACTATCACTGTCAATACTGTCCCCATTACAACTATCACTGTCAATTCTGTTCCCATTACAACTATCACTGTCAATACCGTTCCCGTTACAACTATCACTGTCAATATTGCCCCCAATTAGAACTATCACTGTCAATACTGTTCCCATTACAACTATCACTGTCAATACTGTCCCCATTACAACAATCGCTGTCAATACTATTCCCATTACAACTATCACTGTCAATACTGTTCCCATTACAACTGTCACTGTCAATACTATCCCCATTACAACTATCACTGTCAATACTGTCCCCATTACAACTATCACTGTCAATGCTGATCCCATTACAACTATCACTGTCAATACTGCCCCCAATTACAACTTTCACTGTCAATACTGTTCCCGTTACAACTATCACTGTCAATACTATCCCCATTACAACTATCACTGTCAATACTGTCCCCATTGCAACAATCGCTGTCAATACTGTCCCAATTACAACTATCACTGTCAATACTGCCCCCAATTACAACTATCACTGTCAATAGTGCCCCCATTGTGACTGTCACTGTCAAGGTGCCCGCATTACAACCATCACTGTCAATACTGTCCCCATTACATACTATCCCCCATTACAACTATCATTGTGAATACTGCCCCATTACGACTATCACAGTCAGCACTTCCCTATTACAAATATCACTGTCAATGTTACCCCCATTACAACTATAACGTCACTACTATCCCATTACAAATATCACTGTCAATAGTATCCCTATCACAATACCCCTGTCAATACTATCCCAGTTACAAAGATCACTGTCAATATTATCCCCGTCACAAATGGCCCTGTCAATATTATCCCTGTTGCAAAGATCACTGTCAATATTACCCCCATCACAAAAATCACTGTCAGTACTATTTCGATTACAAATATCGCTGTCGAACAAACCTCCGACATCATCCTGTTCAAACTGTCCCCATTGCAATCAAAATTCCACACGAGTGAAGGTAACAGTAGCAGAAAAGGGAAAGAAAATGTAAAATTGCATTAACTGTCTTACCTAACAAAACGTTAGTATACATTACAATATCTGTATTAAATGTTATCTTGTCGTTTTGCTTTGTTTCGTACATAACACTGAATTAACTGCAAGCTGTATGAAGACAAGCCCGGTCCATTATCGACATATTTAATACTCAGCAAAGTTCTTGTTACGGTGATAAAAAAAAACAAGATGCAAAGAATATAAACGTACTCCCAGTTTATCCTGAATACGCGTGAGATATTCCATAAAGAGAAAAAAATATTGGGCTGTGTAACCGTTAGTAATGGCTATTCTGGTAAACATCAGCTATCGTCTGTGACCTAAAAATTAATGAACATACTTACAAATTTTCAGAAAGATCGGCCAAGAATTTTCTGAGATTTTCCATAAAGAAGAAAACCATTATGGGCCGTTAGTAACGGCTCTAACGGTAAACTTAAACATCGGGCATCATCCGTGACCCATAATGAACATATCTACAAATTTTCAGAAATATCAGCCACGTACTTTCTGAGATATTCCACGAAGAAGAAAAGGCGTTACAGGCCGTTACAGCCGTTAGTAACAGTATAATGGTAAACTAAAACATCGGACATTATTTGTGACCCATAATGAACATACCTACAAATTTCAGAAAGATCGGCCAAGTGCTTTCTGAGATATTCTTTAAAGAAGAAAAACTGTTACAGCCGTTACAGCCGTTAGTAACGGCTATAACGGGGTAAACTGAAACGTCGGGCATCATTCGTGACCCATAATGAACATACCTGCTAATTTTCACAAAGATCAGCCAAGTACTTTCTTCTGAGATATTCCATAAAGAAGAAAAAAGGGTTACAGGCCGTTACAGCCGTTAGTAACGGCTGTAACGGTACACTAAAACATCAGGCATCATCTGTGACCAATAATGAACATTTCTACAAATTTTCAGGAAGATCGGCCAAGTACTTTTTAATATATTCTAAAAAGAAGAAAAACCGTTACAGGCTGTTACAGCCGTAAGTAACGGCTGTATCGGGGTAAACTAAAACATCGGCATCATCCGTGACCCATAATGAACATACCTGCTAATTTTCACAAAGATCGGCCAAGTACTTTCGGAGATATTCCATAAAGAAAAAAAGCGTTACAGGCCGTTACAGCCGTTAGTAACGGCTGTAACGGTAAACTATAACGTCGGGCATCATCCTTGACCCATAATGAACATACCTACAAATTTTCAGAAAGATCGACCCAGTAGTTTTGTCTGGAGCGAGTGGAACACATTTTGACCACGGACACACAGACAGACACGCACGCACGCACGCACGCACGCACGCACGCACGCACGCACGCACGCACGCACGCGCACACACACACACACACACACACACACACACACACACACACACACACACACACACACACAGAGCATTTCTTCTGTT
The DNA here is from genome assembly GCA_018398815.1 of Conus ventricosus. Classification (NCBI taxonomy): domain Eukaryota; kingdom Metazoa; phylum Mollusca; class Gastropoda; order Neogastropoda; family Conidae; genus Conus; species Conus ventricosus. The sequence goes on from CM031604.1 coordinate 82,396,775, forward strand.
CTTTAAGAACTGGGAGTACAAAAAACAAAGTTCATTACAGTGGCTCATCAACATTCCTCGAAAACAATTGAGCAAAACTAAGTCCAGGGCATACTTTCTACATTCATGTCTCAACGGAACAGGTGAAAAAATACAAGGAGGAGGAAGGGGAGGAGGAGGAGCGGGGAAGAAGGAGAAGAAGAACGAGGAGGAGGAGGAGGATGGTAGGAGGAGAGGAAGAAGAAGGAGGAGGAGGAGGAGGAGGAGGAGGAGGAGAGAAGGAGGAGGAGGAGGAAAGAAGAAGAAGAGGAGGAGGAGGAGGAGGAGGAGGGGAGGAGGAGGAGGAGGTGGTGGAGGAGGAGGGAAGAAGAAGGAGGAGGAGAAGGAGAAGGAAAAAGAAGCAAGGAAAGGGAAACGAATTGACAGAAAGTCCTGTACAAGGTTACCATTACACTTTTTTGTTTTCTGGTGCATCTCCCCATCTCTTTATCCTGTCTTCGCAGAAGAAAATACAAATTACACCATAAGTCTAGAAATGCAAAGTTACCAAGAACCTGGTCACAGTGTACAGGTGAGTCAGTAGTAATAATAATAATGAATACTTACATAGCGCCTATTCTCGGCTAGAGACCAAGCTCTAAGCGCTTTACAATCAACACTCGTTTACACAACGGGCTGCCAACATGGGTAGTGCCGACTGAAGAGCTGCCAGCTGGCGCTTCATTCAGTCGTTTCCCGTGTCATCCAGTCAATATCGTTCAATATTGATCACTCATTTTCCTTACTTCCTTCATTCTTTCCATTTCTCACGCATGGTGCATGCTATGTGTAACGTGTCATCCATACCAACGGCCAAACTGGTCTACTCTTCCGAAAGTTGGTGATGGGATTTTACGTCTGTGCAAAATGTTATGCGTGCGTTCACACACGGAACCTCGGTTTATAGTCTCATTCGAAGGACTGTATGGGAAATGGAGTCAAAACCAATGTTAACTCCGAGGGAAAAATCCCCCTGTACCGAAACGCCCCGGCGGAGGTTCGAACCCGCAACCCCAGGATCACCAAGATTACGAGTCCGGCGCTCTACCAACTGAGCTATTCCGGCTCCCAGTAAGTGGAGGAGAGCACCTTTACACAGGCAAAAAAGACAGTTCATCATCACTTTCTATAAAAACAAGATGCGTGTTGCCAGCGGGTATAAGTATCTCGGCACAATCATTGACGACAAGGTGAAGTGGCCTGCGAATATCAGTGTCTGCTACAAAACAAGACAAATCAAAGACTGTTCTCTGTGAGAAAACTGCGAAGTCTTCAAGTCGTCAGCACCGCCCGTTTCCGTAAGTACCAAGCCTCTGTGACGATGGGTCTGGCATCAAAGTATCAACCTCTGCTTCCTGCTTTACAATACCCAATCAGAAGGGATGAGTGCACATCCACCCTGGAAAGTGACATACAATTTGTGACCAACAAAAAATTTCCTCAGCACAAGGAGCTCAGACTTCAACACTGTATTATTAACGTATCCACACACACACACACACACACACACACACACCGTGCACACTTACTGAAGAGTCACACACACATATCTGCGCGCGCACTCGCACGCAAACACCACACACACACACACACACACACACACACACACACACACACACACAGAGTGAGTCCACTTCTCCCCTCGCCTCCCTCCACCCCCACCCCCACTCCGTCTCAAATGCAAACACACACACTTGATACACAGGCAGAGACAATGTTGTTTTCAGGTTCAACACAGTCACTGTCGATGACAGTTAATCAGTCTGACAGCTGTGGAGTCTGTAGCGGTTGTCCAGAGAAGACGACCGTTGGGCATATTCTTGGTATCCACTGACCCATCGCTAGAAGGACGGTGATGGGTGTCGTCGCTCATGATCTTGGTCATCTTCGTCAAGCAGCCCTTCCGCGTAGTGGCTTGGAGGCTGGGGTGATGGTCTTTTAGACAATCTTTTTTTTTTTTTTTTTTTGCGGCTGTCATTTTGCTGCTGCTGTTTGTTGTTGTTGTTGTTGTCGTTTTTAATGTTGTTGTAAAGACAGACTTGGTTTAAAGAGCAAGGCTTGGGACTGTGGCCTGATAGGTATTGAAAGGGATGGTGTTGCTGACGGTCTGAACACTTCCCAATTTTTCTCAGAGAACAGCCTTTGATTTGCTTTTTTTTTTCTTGCAACAGACACTGATGTTCGCAGGCCACTTTGCCTTGTCGTCAGTGACTGTGCCGAGATAGTTATATCCACTGGCAACACGCATCTTCCTTTCACAGAAAATGATGATGGCTTGGCTTTTTCTCTCTGTGTCAAGGTGCTGCTCTCTTCCACTCACTGACTCGCCTATACAGTGTGTCCAGGTGCTCTTCCCTCTTTCACTGACACATCCTCTTTCACTCACTTCCCGAACTCATCTGCACACCGTGTCCACATTTTGCTCTCCCTCACTCACTATCTCACCTGCACACTGTGACCAGATGCACCCCCACACTCGCTGACTCGAGCGTAAACCAGGTGTACTCCCTCCCTCACTATCTCACCTGCACACTGTGACCAGGCGCGCCAAGTCACTTACTGACTCCAGTACCTGCACACTGTAAACCAGGTGCATCCCCCCACTCACCGACTCACCTGCTCACTGTGACCAGGTGAACTCCCTCACTCCCTGACTCACCTGCACATTTCATCCAGATGGTCAGGGTCTGGGATGGGGATGATCGACACATCGCTGACCAGGGCGTAATGAGGACAGCTGCTGGCCTGGTCATTGTCGCAGCTACTTGCACGTCCCGTCAGGAGACACACAACTGCACGTGCACACAAGCGCGCACCAATCAGAGCGTGCGCGCTTGCACACACCACACACACAGACACGAGCACGTACACACGCGCGCGCGCACACACACACACACACACACACACACACACACAACGCATTATGTATGCGGCACACATGCACACACACGCAAGCACGCTTACACACACACACCTACGTACGCACCGCGCGCGCGTGCACGCACGCACGCACGCACGCTCACACACACGCGCATGCACACATATGCACACATACGCACGCACGCAAACGCGCACGCATGAACAAAAGCACGCACACGAACACACGCGCGCGCACGCACAGAGAAGAGGGAGACAGCACACACACACACACACACACACACACACACACACACACACACACACACACACGTACGCTTGAGCAAAACCACGCGCGCGCGCGCACGCACACACACACACACACACACACACACACACACACACACACACACACACACACACCTTACTTCCCCGTCCATCGTTCCCCTTCTGTCTCCCCCCCTTATTCTCACCAATCAAGAGCTGCAAGAAGATTCCGTTGCTGAGCATTGTGAACTTCCAAACGACAGCAGTAATAACTCGATCTCCCGATCTCCAGCTTCTTGCTGACAATGACGAATTGCACTCCTTCGAGTCTCCGGCACTAATCCCGCAGCTGAACTACTTTTGACCGAGTTTTTAAGTTAAAAAAAAAAACGTTTTCGGAACACTGAAAAAAAACAAAAAAAAACACTCACAAACGAGGGTGGAATCCCTGTCTTCACGGAAGAAGAACTAGAACCGTGGCCCGAATGTGTGCTACAACTACGTGTCACAATACTAGCTGGTACACAATTGTAGCATCACAGACCTTGTGAAGGGCAAATGCCAACCAGTCCCTGTTTGTCGTCTGCCCCGTCAGCGAGTCATCAGCGGTTACTTCCCTTCTTGTGCTGATGTATGACCAATCAGATGGAGTCTTTGTTCGAGCTGTGATGGCATAATGATCCTTGTTGTGCGTACTGTAGTATTGAGCATGTTGTAGTGTCCATGCACGTACATGGAGAATCTACTTTCGTGTGGCCGAGATTTGCGAGTTCTTCAAGAATACATGCTGAGGGCATGAACTTTGGCCTTCAGCCTAAGATGAAAATATCCCATTCGAGACCACGTAGACCTACTGAGCCTCGGATGCAAGCTACTCGTGATAATCAGTGCAGACATCGGGTTTCATTTCCGACCAAAACGAAGACGGGACAAAGAGAGAAAGAGAGAGAGAGAGAGAGAGGTGTTACTCCTTTCAACGCTAAGCACCGTAAGAGCTGCTCCTTCACGAAACACGACGCACGTGACAGCCGAGTGGTTAGAGAGTTGGACACTCATCCCGCAAGTCTCTGTAAGGTCTGTAGTTCAAGTCCTGAGAGTAAAGAATGGGTTTAATCATGGAACTTTTGTATATTTTTTTTCATCTTTCAAAATTTAATTATCACGGGGGTACATTTTGTATCAGAACATTTATCACCATCTTGCCTTTAACATACAGGCTTGCGTGGTGCGCGAGAGTTGTAATGATTGAAAAAAAGCGGGGGAAAGAGGAGAATGAAGGCCCAACCAAGAAGAAGAAGAAGAAAAGAAAAGAAAAACAAAAAAACGTGGATAAGTAGAATGTTGGAGGACCAAAACAAAATGCAAAAACAAAACAAGAGAGAAAAAGGACATCTATGCTTGTACGAAAACAGAAAAACAACCACTTACGTTAACAGTAAACAATCCTGTACTCCCTCTCTGTAGGCCCAGTATGACTCATAGTTACACGAACGTATGCACAAAGCGTGTACTGCTACTCTTAAAAAGAAATATGGTAGTATAAAATATTTAATGACGAAGGGAATGGGAGGAAAGGGGGAGGAGGGGGAGGTAAGGGGGTCAGTATTGTTACCTTATTTGTTTTGGTTTGGTTTGCTTTGAAAGTCATTCACTATAACCGGAATGACCCGGATGTCCGTGGGCATCCAAAAGCTGCAAAAGAACAGAGATGAAGAGAGAAGGGGAACAAAGGAATGACAAGAGAAGAATCCCGTAAGTCGTTATTGTTACGTAGGGACAAGAGAACATCGTCGTATCAAACTAATTTGTATGGCTCTTTGACTTTTTTAAAAGAGAGAGAGAGGGAGAGAGAGAGAGAGGAGGGGGGGGGGGAGAATTTAGATAGTTTTAATCATTTCTCATACATGTCTCTTACCGGGCAGAGACAGACAGACAGACAGACAGAGACATACGGACGGACAAGCAGGCACATAGACAGGCAAACAGACAGACAGATAGACAGTCAGCCAACAGACCGACAGACACAGACGGAAAGAAATAACTCTGTGACACATGCCTCTCAGCTGAGAGAGAGAGAGAGGGGGAGAGAGAGAGAGAGAGAGAGAGAGAGAGAGAGAGAGAGAGAGAGAGAGATTATCCCAACATTCAATTCTACGAATCGTCCGCAAAAGATGAACATATAAAACCAACTGTTTTCTCGACAGTGTGAAGGAGTTCGTTTCAGGGAGTCCGCAGCATTTGCCAACGGGCCTCGCGATCCACGCCCACGATGAACTTGTGCAGGTCAGAGGTTACCTCCGGGTCAAAGGTTCTTCCGCGGAAATATCCTCTTCAGCAAGGAAAGACGTGGTTGGTCTTCGGAGAATGAGAGTTGTTGTTTAGTGAACAGTGAGCTGGCGTGTCGCTTTGATTCGTGGTCATGAAGCTCTCACTGTCCGTGTTTGTGAGAGTATTCTTTCTGAAAAAAATTGTTGTTTCGTTCTTCTTCTTTTTTTCTCATAGAATCCGTGATCTTGAGTAGACTTTGGTAAGAATATATGTTGTCTATCAATCAGGCTTGATGCCAGTTTTTTTTTTTTTTAAAGACAACCGAGTTATCAACTCCAATTTCATAACTGTCACAACTATTGCATTTACTAATATTATTAATGTCGTCATTATACTTTACAATGTTTGATACATTCCAACCACCACGTTCTGTATCATCACTATCATTATTTAAATGAAACTATCAAAATGCCTATTGCATTCCATCATTCTCATAGTTTATGTCCTCCTTCTCCTCTTTGTCCTTCCTGTCCTCCCCCTGCCCCTCCTCCTCCTTTTTCTTCCTCCCTTCCCTTATTAGTATTAATACTAGTACTATTATCATTACTGTTTATTGATATAATTTTTTTTTAATTATATGTTTGTACCCTTTATTATTACTATCATTACCATTATTTTTACTACAAGTGTTATAATCATTATTATTATTTATTATTATTATTATTGTCAATATTACCGTCATTACCATTATTATCACCATTCTCATCGCCACTTACACAGTTGCCACGACAACCATGCTGTTCAACAATCCTCTAGCCTCTCTCCTTCTCCTTTACTGCAACTGCTGTTGTCATTATTATCACCAAAAGCGGTAGTAATCCTCTATTATCTTTTTTTTTTTAATATTTTTATGATCATCATTATCTTATTGTTATTAACATCAGTATCATTATTATCATCGTTACTATTTTAACTCGCATTGTCTCCTTCCCCGACGGCCTCGTTTTCATTCAACGGCCATCTTTCGCCGAATTTAGTGAGATAAGTGATTGGTCGTTCTTCATTTTCGTTGTCCATGAGTGTTGTTTATCTGGCCTGAAGAAAGTCTCATGTTTGGCGGATACAGTTCTTGATTATACATTTTTTAATTTGTTTACATTCCTGCCTGCAGTCGCCTCACTTTAACTTTGCCACTAGATGCGACGGGTGCTAAAACGACTCTTCTAATCAGCTTGGTCACACCTGCTTGACAATGGAAGGGGCAGAAAAAGTTTGGCTGCATTTCTATGACGCTTTTGAAAGTGTTGAGAAAGAAGCGCTCGTTCGAAAAGATAGAGGACATAATTATCTTGAATTTTTGCAGATTACCGCCGATGCCCCCAGTGAAGAAGTAGCTGTCGGGTTACCCACAGCTGATGGCGGTCAAGAGCAAACTGTGAGTTGGACAACAACAACGATGGCATTGGCGTCAACCTCTTCCCAACTTTTTGGGTTTGTTTTACTGTATATATATATATATATATATATATATATATATATATATATATATATATATATATATATATAACAAGAACCTTTGTCTACATTAACATTTCATCTTGTTTTTTTCTTTTTTCTTTTTTTTTTTGTTTTGTTGTTCTTGTTTTTGTTTGATAGACCAAGGAAAAAAAGATATCGGAAAACAACCAACTGCCTAACCATGGCATCATCATCATCATCATCATCATCATCATCATCATCATCGTCTAATACCGCCACATCCGCCGCCGCCGCCGTCACTTCTTCTGCCATCTCCTCGTCTGCCTCTGCTCCAAGATCATTTCTGGTTGTTTTTGGGGTTTTTTGGAGGGTGGGGGGGTGGGGGGTTGGGGGGGGGGGTTGGGGGGTGGGGGTGGCATTTGGAGCACGGGTTGGTGGTCACTGACATTCTGAGATGATGGAATATCGACCTCGATCTTGCTTCAGAGCCTTTGGGGACAAAGTATCCGAAGCACGACGCCGGGGGGGGGGGGGGGGGGGGGGGGGTGGGGGGGGGGGAGGGGGGGGGGGCGGGAATTGACTCTTCTTTTCTTCACTTAGATCCATGCATAATTTTCTGAGAAAATCACATAAATGTCCAACAATGTCTGATGCTATATTGTTCAAGGTGAAGATTTAAAAAAAAAGAAAAAATGGGTCTGCCCTTTAATTCAGATCATCAAATTACTTCAGTGGATTCCTTCTTTGGCCGCTTTCGATCTCACCACCAAGGTGTCCTTAAAATCTGTCCACCTGTTTTTCAGAATCTCGTTGACAGACAGATTACCTACCAACAGAGCCGGATCACAATGGCGGAGACAACATGAAGAACAAAGTGTCTGTCTGCTGGGGCAGTGTTTTTTGGAGCAGGTCATGGTGTGTGTGTGCGTGTGTATGTGCGTGCGGGGTGTGTGTGTGTGTGTGTGTGTGTGTGTGGTGTGTGTGTGTGTGTGTGTGTGTGTGTGTGGCGTGCGTGCGTGCGTGCGTGTGTGTGTGTATGTGTGTCTGTCTGTCTGTCTGTCTGTGTATGTGAGTGAGTGAGTGAGTGTGTGTGTGTGTGTGTGTGTGTGTGTTGTGTGTGTGTGTGTGTGTGTGTGTAGGAATATTTACTTGTGCTTGTGCTGTGACGATGGCTTGGCATCTAAAACATTATAAAAATGACGATTGTTGCTGTGCTGGTGGTGGTGTACAGTAGTAGTAGTAGTAGTAGTAGTGGTAGTAGTGGTGGTAGTATAGTTGTTGTTGTTGTTTAACAGTAGTAGTAATGGTAGTGGTAGGAGTAATGGTTGTAGAATATAACAGTACTAGTAATAGAAGTAGAAACAGTATTAGTTGTAGCAGGAGTAATAATAGCAGTTGTAGTAGAATACAACGCTAGCAGTACTAATAGAAGGAGGAGGATAGTAGTACTAGCAGTAATAGTAGTAATGGCAGTAGCAGGAGTAGTGGTAGCAGAATACAACAGTACTAGTAATAGAATTTGCAACAGTGTTAATAGGAGAGAGAGTAGTAGTAGTAGCAGTTGTGGTAGTAGCAGCAGCAGCAGCAGCAGCAGCAGTAGTAGTAGTAGTAGTAGTAGTAGTAGTAGTAGTTGTTGTTGTTGTTGTTGTTGTTGTTGTTGTTGTTGTTGTTGTTGTTGCTGCAGCTGCTTTTGTTATTGTTGTCCTTTTTATTGTTATTTTTGTTGTTGTTGTTGTTGTCCTTTTTATTGTTACTTTTGTTGTTGTTGTTGTTGTTGTTGTTGTTGTAATAGTAATATATCGCACTTCATCTGCTGAGTTCCATCTCTGGCCCTCGTGCTGCCTTTTTGTGTGTCTCGTATGTTCTAATCGTTGTGTTGTTTGCTGTATCACTTATACCTCACAACTTACACCATTCCCTGAACGAAATTCCATCTGAATCTCTTGGGGCAGCAAAGGCGAGGCTACAGGCTGGTGCCACCTAGTTTCTGTCCGGCGCGAATAGCTTCCTTTGCAAAGAACATGAACGAGGAGTTTCAATCCTCAGTTTCATCAGGCACGACTTTTCACAAAATTGTCATGGGTTCTTTTACGTGTGGTAGTCACGAGACGCATCACCTGACACGTGATCTCACTTTACAGGCTTCTCTAAAAGACTAACACGCAGACCCTGACTCACAGCTGAGTAGAAGGAGTAGGATGGATTGGGAAAGAGGAGCGATGGGGGTGGTGGGGGGGGGGGGGGAGGGGGAGAGGAATGGTTGAGTTTTACGTCCTCACAGCTGAAGCTTTCAGAGCAGCTGTCCTTCGCGGTAGTCTTGGAAATGGAGTCTCTTTTCGGCCGATTTTCAGACTATTCCCACTTCATTGTTGATCGATGACAATATATAGAGGGAAGGTAGGGGATGTGTGTGGATTAGGGTTGAAAAGGGAGCTGGGGATGGGGCGGAGGGAAGGACAGATAATTGAGTGAGTGAAGAGTAGTGCGGGAGGGGGGGGGGTTGAAGGGAGCTCGCTCGCAAAGCAATACAAACAAAACCGGTTGATCTGAAAGCAGAATTTTTGCGCTAACCGAGAGAAGATGAGCCGATGATAAATACCAATCTCCCTCAGCAGTTACTTTCTTTTATGTCTGTCTGCGGTTTAGGGTCAGTAACGTGTGTGTCAAGTTTAAAGTGCGCAGCCTATCCTAAAACTGTGTGTAGAATTGTAAGCCAACACTGCCCTGATTATAGTTTAATGATACCTGCTCTCTCTCTCTCTCTCTCTCTCTCCTCTCTCTCTCTCTGAATTATTACACACACATCATACAATTAGCGACTCATGCATGCATGTATGTGCACGCGAATGGCGCCGCGCTTTCTCTCTCTCTCTCTCTCTCCTCTCTCTCTCTCTCTTGTATGTGTGTGCCACTCCCGTAGGTGTTCGTTCCGTTCAGGCCACTCGGGCGAAGACATATAAAGACAAAGCAAGTGCGCGGCACACATAAGGCTTACTTTTCGCGCGTGGGCTGCCTGAGTGCTCGAACGCTGAACTACTATAGACCCCGGCACTCCTCTCAGAGAGGTTCATGACCTCTCTCAGGCCTTCGTATATTCCAGGTTTCTGCTTTCCTTCTGTGTATCAGGACGGCCATCTGGTTTATGTAGAGTGGATGACTATTCACATTCCTTTGGGACTCTATCTAATACAACCGACTGTCGTCATCGTCGGTATATGTAATGGACAGCTGAGCAGCTGCCGAAAACAAAAACAAGCAACCCTCCCCCCCCCAACTCTCTTCTCGTCTCTCTCTCTCTCTCTCTCCTCTCTCTCTCTCTCTCTCTCTCTCTCTCTCTCTCTCATTCTGCACGCTTGCATGCGCTTGCGCGCGCGCGCGCGCGCGCGTGTGTGTGTGTGTGTGTGTGTGTGTGTGTGTGTGTGTGTGTGTGTGGTGTGGTGTGTGTGTGTGTTGTGCATGTGTGTAGTAGTAGTAATTTAATTTTACGTCTTTTCACAAACTATGTGATATTAGACAAGAAAGGAGAGATAGGCAAATAGAGGGAGACAGACAGAGTTTGTTCATGTTGCATACAAGTGTGTGTGTGTGTGTGTGTGTGTGTTGTGTGTGTGCGTGTGCGTGCGTGCGTGCGTGCGTGCGTGCGTGTGTGTGTGTGTGTGTGTGTTGTGTGTGTGTGTGTTGTGTGTGTGTGTGTGTGTGTGTGTGTGCGCGCGCGCGCGCGCGCGCTAAAAACCGTCACGCAGAATGATTCTAAAATGACTATGACTATGTCCGGTCAGCCAAATGAA
>CM031604.1:82419950-82424950 GCA_018398815.1 Conus ventricosus
CTCTCCCCCCAGCCTCCACAAGGCTGTATGAGACAACCTGTCTGACCTTCCCCTTCCCTCCTCAAAGACTCCCCCCCCCCCCCCCCCCCAGCCTCATCAAGGCTGTATGTGACAACCTGTCTGACCTCCCCCTTCCCTCCCCAAAGACTCTCACCCCCACCCACACCCCCACCCCCAGCCTCAACAAAGCTGTATGAGACAACCAGTCTGACCTTCCCCTTCCCTCCCCTCCCCAAAGACTCTCACCCCCACCCCCACCCCCACCCCCAGCCTCAACAAGCCTGTATGAGACAACCAGTCTGACCTTCCCCTTCCCTCCCCTTCCCAAAGACCCCCCCCCCCCCCCCGCCCCCTACCTCAACAAGGCTGTATGCGACAACCAGTCTGACCTTCCCCTTCCCTCCCCTCCCCAAAGACTCTCCCCCCAGCCTCCACAAGGCTGTATGCGACAACCAGTCTGACCTTCCCCTCCCTCCCCTCCCCAAAGACTCTCCCTCCAGCCTCAACAAGGCTGTATGAGACAACCAGTCTGACCTTCCCCTTCCCTCCCCTCCCCAAAGACTTTCACCCCAGCCTCAACAAGGCTGCATGAGACAACCAGTCTGACCTTCCCCTTCCCTCCCCTCCCCAAAGACTCTCCCTCCAGCCTCAACAAAGCTGTATGATACAACCAGTCTGACCTTCCCCTTCCCCTCCCTCCCCAAAGACTCTCGCCCCCAGCCTCAACAAGGCTGTATGAGACAACCTGTCTGACCTTCCCCTTCCCTCCCCTCCCAAAGACTCTCCCCCCAGCCTCAACAAGGCTGTATGCGACAACCAGTCTGACCTTCCCCTTCCCTCCCCTCCCCAAAGACTCTCCCCCCAGCCTCAACAAGGCTGTATGCGACAACCAGTCTGACCTTTCCCTTCCCTCCCCTCCCCAAAGACTCTCCCCCCAGCCTCAACAAGGCTGTATGCGACAACCTGTCTGACCTTCCCCTTCCCTCCCCAAAGACTCTCTCCCAGCCTCAACAAGGCTGTATGCGACAACCTGTCTGACCTTCCCCTTCCCTCCCCTCCCCAAAGACTCTCCCCCCAGCCTCCACAAGGCTGTATGTGACAACCTGTCTGACCTTCTCTTTCCCTCCCCAAAGACTCTCCCCCCAGCCTCCACAAAGCTGTATGCGACAACCTGTCTGACCTTCCCCTCCCTCCCCAAAGACTCTCCCTCCAGCCTCCACAAAGCTGTATGCGACAACCTGTCTGACCTTCCCCTTCCCTCCCCTCCCCAAAGCACCCCCTCCCCCCCCCCCCCCCCCCCCCCAGCCTCCACAAAGCTGTATGCGACAACCTGTCTGACCTTCCCCTTCCCTCCCCTCCCCAAAGACTCTCCCTCCAGCCTCAACAAGGCTGTACGAGACAACCAGTCTGACCTTCCCCTTCCCTCCCCAAAGACTCTCCCCCCCAGCCTCAACAAGGCTGTATGAGACAACCAGTCTGACCTTCCCTTTCCCTTCCCTCCCCAAAGACTCTCCCTCCAGCCTCAACAAGGCTGTATGAGACAACCAGTCTGACCTTCCCCTTCCCTCCCCAAAGACTCTCCCCCCCCCCCCCCCCCCCCCCCGCCTCAACAAGGCTGTATGAGACAACCAGTCTGACCTTCCCTTCCCTCCCCTCCCCAAAGACTCTCCCCCCAGCCTCAACAAGGCTGTATGAGACAACCAGTCTGACCTTCCCCTTCCCTCCCCTCCCCAAAGACTCTCACCCCCACCCCCACCCCCACCCCCAGCCTCAACAAAGCTGTATGAGACAACCAATCTAACCTTCCCCTTGTCCCCCCTCCCCAAGACTCTCACCCCCACCCCCACACCCACCCCAGCCTCAACAAAGCTGTATGAGACAACCAGTCTGACCTTCCCCTTCCCTCCCCTCCCCAAAGACTCTCCCTCCAGCCTCAACAAGGCTGTATGAGACAACCAGTCTGACCTTCCCCTTCCCTCCCCTCCCCAAAGACACCCCCCCCCCCCGCCCCCAGCCTCAACAATGCTGTATGCGACAACCAGTCTGACCTTCCCCTTCCCTCCCCTCCCCAAAGACTCTCCCTCCAGCCTCAACAAGGCTGTATGCGACAACCAGTCTGACCTTCGTCTTCCCTCCCCTCCCCAAAGAACACCCCCCCCCCGCCCCCAGCCTCAACAAGGCTGTATGCGACAACCAGTCTGACCTTCCCCTTCCCTCCAGCCTCAACAAGGCTGTATGAGACAACCTGTTTGACCTTCCCCTTCCCTCCCTCCCCAAAGACTCTCCCCCAGCCTCAACAAGGCTGTATGAGACAACCTGTCTGACCTTCCCCTTTCCTTCCCTCCCCAAAGACTCTCCCTCCAGCCTCAACAAAGCTGTATGAGACAACCAGTCTGACCTTCCCCTTCCTCCCCTCCCCAAAGATTCTCTCCCCCAGCCTCAACAAGGCTGTATGAGACAACCAGTCTGACCTTTCCCCTCCCTCCCCTCCCCAAAGACTCTCTCCCCCAGCCTCAACAAGGCTGTATGAGATAACCAGTCTGACCTTCCCCTTCCCTCCCCTCCCCAAAGACTCTCCCCCCATCCTCAACAAGACTGTATGAGACAACCAGTCTGACCTTCACCTTCCCTCCCCAAAGACTCTACCCCCAGCCTCAACAAGGCTGTATGCGACAACCTGTCTGACCTTCACCTTCTCTCCCAAAGACTCTCCCCAGCCTCAACAAGACTGTATGCGACAACCTGTCTGACCTTCACCTTCCCCCCCCTCCCCAAAGACGCTTCCCTCTGGCGGCCTTTCCGCCCTTGTTAGGTTGAATTGTGAGTGTGAGTGAAAGGTGTTTGTAAGACAAAGCCTCGGCCGGCCGGAGATCTTCATTCTTGAGAATTGAAGATTAATTGATCAATCAATCAATCAATCAGTCAGTCAATCCAATCAATCAATCAATCAATGATTCTCTCTCTCTCTCTCTCTCTCTCTCTCTCTCTCTCTCTTCTCTCTCTCTCTCTCTCTCTCTCTCTCTCTCTAACAAACAAACAAACAAGCACTATGCCCCCAACACGCACACACAAACACTCTCTCTCTCTCTCTCTCTCTCTCTCCTCTCTCTCACTCACACACACACACACACACACACACACACACACACACACTCTCTCTCTCTCTCTCTCTCTCTCTCTCTCTCTCACAACACACACACACACACACACACACACACACACACACACACACACACACACACACAACCAACCAACAAAACAAACCACACAAAAAACCGCCGTGGTCGTCTCTGACGTGGGGTCCCCTAAGATATAGAGCACGCCTTAAAAGACGGTGATCGTGACGAATCAATCACTCGTCACAAGGTGAACGGGGTGGGAGTCAGTCTCCCGCTCTCTCAGCTGAAACCCAGCTTCTGAGATTTATCTGTCCGTTGGCATTGGCAGGGTGAGTTTGGTCGTCTTTTGTGGCTGGTTGGTTGGTTGGTTGGTTGTTGAAAGCTCTGTGCTACTTACTAAGCATACCCCAACTTTGCTAGGAAAAAAAAAAAAAGACCGGTACGTTATTTATTCATTGGTGTGGTGACAGTTCATTTGCCCTTTGTTTCAAACTTTGCCGGAGAAAAGACCAGTAAGTTATTTATTCATTACGGACTGGTGGTTGATTTTCACTTTGTTTCTTCTTCGTCTTTTTATTATCATTGTTGTTATTATTATCATTATTATTACTATTATCATTATTGTTATTATTACTATTGCTGTTCTTGTTGTTGTTACTTTATTCATTTACGGAGTGGTGGTTAATTTCCACTTTGTTTCTTCTTCTTCTCCTCCTTCTTCTCCTTCTCCTTCTTCTTCTTCTCTTTATTATTATTATTATTATTATCATTATTACTATTATCATTATCATCATCTTTATTATCATGTTAATAATAATAATGATAATAATAATTATTGTCATTTTTACTACTACTACCACATTATTTTATCTTATTATCATTTCGAATCAGTTTGCTTCCTTTGGCTATTTTTGGTGTGCGTTGTTTTTTTTAAAAAACTTTTTTTTAACCGTTTTGAGACAATACGTTAATCAAAATGAGTGCAAAAGAGTGTATTTGTTCACTTCGCAACAAAAAAAATTAAAAAAAATTAGTGAATGTTGGAAATATTGTCTTAAGAACATAAACTAATAAGTAAAATTCCTGTTGTTGAAAATTAGCATGACAGACCATCGTAGTATCTGCTTTAGATTTGTGTTTTGCGGCTGGGGGGAAGAGCGGTGGACGGAGGAGGAGGGGGAGGCGGGGGGAGGTATGAAGTGGGCTGGGGAACGAAGGGAGGGAGGGAGTAGGTAAATGTGTGTGCAAGTTTAAAGTGTTATGAAAGATCTTGAGTTTAGAACGCTCCGCATTCCAAACGAATGACACAGTTCTGGCTTTCATTAGTTTTTTTTTCTTCAGCAGTTTATGAAGACTTAAACCCATTACCCTATGACCACATACTAGTGTGCGCTAAGTTTGCTTTGTGGTAAAAGCAACACTAACTTTACGGTGAAAAGTTGGCGGGTTCGAATCCCCGCTGCCGCTCACCATCATCAACACCAACAACGACAACAAAGAAATCCATTTGCGCTGCCCATGTTAATGTCCGACTCGTTCTGATGGAGCTGTGTGGTACGAGAAGGTCCCGTCCCCAAGTCTCCCGAAGCGAATATATCGGTCTGCCGTACTGTCACCTTTAGACGCAAGTGGGCGTAAAACGTGACCTAACGAACCAAGTGTAGGTAGGTCGGGAGAGGGTTGCGACAGACAGACAGACGGACAGACGGACACAGGAAAATCGTGGCTGTCGTTGCTGTCTAAGTGAGTCGGATATACATCCCTGGCGGTGGAACATAACCGCCTTCATGGTGGAATTTTAAAGAGAGAGAAAAAAAGTCAGTCTCGGACACCGAAAATCATACTTATAGCGGGGGCCGGAATAGCTCAGTTGACAGAGCG
>CM031604.1:82454950-82464950 GCA_018398815.1 Conus ventricosus
AGAGATATGTTGTTTGAAAGAGAGAGTTGGTCGAGTGTAACGCCGAGGTTACGAACAGACACTGATAGATTTATTTCATTTCCATCAACATTTATAGAACTAGGGAGAGAATGAGTTCTAAAAGTGTGTTTCGAAGCAATGAGGATTATTTCAGTTTTGTCTGCGTTAAGTTGTAGCTTGTTATTGTGCATCCATGATTTAACATCGGTAATGCATGCTTGAGAAGAGGAGATTATTCATGAAGCTGACTGATATGGGCAGAGATATACAGCTGGTTGTCATCTGAAAAGCTATGGTGAAGGAGAGAGTGTTGGCTGATAATGGCCGAGAGAGGCTGGGTGTATAGCACAAACAAACCGGTCCCAGGACAGATCCCTGAGGAACACCAAACTGAAGTGCTCTTGCTGGAGACTTAACACCTTTCACTGAAACAGTTTGCGTGCGATCAGAGAGATATGAAGAGAACCAGGAAAGGACAGAACCAGAAAGACCAAAAGAAGTGTTGAGTCTTGAGAGAAGAATGGAGTGATCTATTGTATCAAAAGCAGCAGACAAATCTAAGAGAGAGAGAAGAGAAACTTTGTTTCCATCACCAGCTGTGAGGAGATCGTTTGCTATCTTAAGAAGCGCTGTCTCGGTGCTCTGGCCAGCCCGGTAGGCTGACTGGTTAGAGTACAAGAGATTGTTTACAGAGAGATGTTCAGACAGTTGGGCGAGAACAACTTTTTCAATCAGTTTGGAAAGAAATGGGAGATTAGAGACAGGTCTGTAGTTCTTGAGATTTTCAGGATCTAAGTTTTGCTTCTTCAGGAGAGGTCTGACAACTGCAGATTTGAACAGAGTGGGAAAACAACCTGATTGCAAAGAGTCATTGATAATGGATGTAAAGTATGGGAGGAGATCGTCAAGACAGCAGGTAAGAGGGATGAGGGGAGAGGGTCAAGTTCACATGTTTTGACAGTGACTTGCTTCAAGATTTTCCGGACCTCTTCTACCGACACAGAGTGGAATTCAGACCACTGAGTGCCGGAGAAGGAAGGATCAGGAACAGCAGGGGAAGGAGCAGCATGAGAGTCCAGATTATGACGAATAGTGGCTATTTTACTATAGAAGAAATCAGAGAAACGCTGGGGGAGTTCTGTCGCAGGGATTGAGGAGGGCAGAGGTGTGGACTTTGATTTGCCAAGCAGAGTATTGGTTACAGCAAACAGTTGTCGGGATGTTCTACAGGCTAGGATTTTGGCACTGTAAAAACAGCATTTGGCGCTGTCCAGAATGTTAGTAACTAGCTTATTGGCAGTACGAAAATATCTTAAAGGTAGCCCCGTGCACTGTACACACACTCGTACATAAAACGCGCGGGCGCGCACGCGCAAGCACACACACGCGCGCGCGCACACACACGTGCCTGCGTGCTCTCCGGGCACTAAATATCTCTCGCGCACATGTACACACCCTCATAATGACATACGTGTGTGTGTGTGTGTGTGTGTGTGTGTGTGTGTGTGCGTGCGTGCGTGCGTGCGTGCGTGCGTGCGTGCGTGCGTGCGTGTGTGTAACATACACACTCACACTCACAGGCTAACAGATCAGCAATCATTATGTAACATCCTTGGGGACGGAGAGATCCTCCTAAACCTTGACACTGACACTGAGTTATAGGAGTCGCTGTCTGCTCGCTCATCCCCGCCCGGTGTCACCATTGAAAATTACCCCCGGCCATTTCAGATAAAAGGGACAAGAATTCTCACAACTGTCAGCCTTGGTAAGAAAATCCTGCGACCAGCCAATTCCTTGCTTACATTTGGGTTATACGTCGATCTCATCCTCCTCCACCCTCACCCACTCCTAAATGTGATATGGGAAATGATGCAAAAATAATAACGCAGAGCCAAAGAGAAAGACAGAAAAATGAAATTACTAGGACAGGACGTCCATAAAGCTGACTTTGGATAGATGTGTTGGTGGTTTGTGCTAAACAGCAGTATATTCATTCAGTCTATTAAACCATATTTGTGATCGGCAAGTGTCGAGACCCTAGGACGTTCGCCCCCACCCCACCCCCACCCCACCCCCTCCATCCCTCCCGAACATCAGTGACGTCATTCAGCGGAGCGGGGTCTTCTTTACTACATGGCCTTAAGGCGACCGGACATTGAAAGCTCTCTTCTGGACTATCAATCTCAGGGGCTGAGACAAAACGAGCGTGGTTTGGTTGTATAAGGAGTGGATTCAAGACGGAGCGGGGTGAAATCAATGTCACCAGCAGAGCACGGAAGATAGGGTTGTAGAGAAGAAAAAAAGGGGGAGAAAGAAAAAGAATAAACGAAGCAAAACCACGACAGTCGTCTGTAACGGGTGGGTATAAGTTGTCTCATTCTGGTCTGCTCCATCGAACAAAGAATCGTTTCTATTCGTCCTGGTCAAATGAATGATGCACAGTTGCAAACAGTAATCGCCCCTGATCAAACTTGCATGGTGCACCGGGATTTATTCCAGCTCATTTTGCACCAGGATTGGGGATCAGAACGAACCTCAGATCAGTCCCAGTTTATCGTTGGAAATTTGTCCCAGCCGCTCCACACCCAGTCTCGTCCTGTCGCAGCCGTGACGTTGACTGTACATAGGCAGTGATGAGCACCAGGTCGTCATTAGGCCGCTCATCTGAGGAGACACTGCACTACGGCACAGTCAGAGTCACATTGGTTGTACTCAGTGGTGTCGGTTCTGATCAGACGTGCGCAAGATATCACCTACTGACGACAATCATTTAAACTGCTGAACCAGCACGAGTGAGCACCCTCCTCCAAAGGGCGCCACTGTGTCTGTGCAGCGACAGTTCTCATGAACCTGCCAACATTAGAGATAGTGACATGAATCCCCACATGGAGAAAAAAAATCAAGACTGAGTCCACCACGTGAGGAGGACATAAAGGGCTGTGAAATAATGGTTATCAATCAGGATGAGGATGATCAGGATGATGTTTCGGACCTCCATTCTTCATGATGTGATCCAGCATCACCCAGGCCCAAGAGACACAGACACCTGCAGTGTCAGTCAGTAAATTCGAACAACACTACAAGTCAAGTTGATTAAATGGATAAAACTCGATTGTGTGGGTGCAGTCTTCCCATTTGAGCCCTTCCCACTCTTAACGGCTCTTGGTCAAAGCCGGCCGAAGCGGAAAATGACACACATATTTGTCTCTAATAAGATTCGAATCGTCGACCTTCCAAGCCAAATACTTCGACGCTTACCACTACACCATGGCGGCAGGTCGCGACAAACAAACTCTGGACAAAGTTTCCCGGGTTAGAGAGAGAGAGAGAGAGAGAGAGAGAGAGAGAGAGAGAGAGAGAGAGAGAGAGAGACAGACAGACAGACAGACAGATAGACAGACAGAAAAAGGGAGGTAAGGCGGGAGGGAAGGAAAGAGAGAGGGTAGGAGTAAGGGAGGGCCATTCGTGTTTTCTAACGAGAGGGAATCGTAGTAATAAAAAAAAAATGCCCGGGGAATTATCTACTGGGTAGTAAATCTCGGCTAAACCGACAACAAACTCCACTGATCAATCAAGCATAGTATTCTTCGACGTGCTTCTGTCTGCCTAAGGAATTCTATTCATGTTGGAAATGGGAACACTTGTTTAAGAGATGTTATTAAAGCTTTTGAATCGTGTCCACTCAAGTACTAGCAATCTTACCGGGCTTTGATCATCTGCGTGTGTGTGTGTGTGTGTGTGTGTGTGCGCGCGCGCGAGTGTGTATGTGTGTGTGTGTGTGTGTGTGTGTGTGTGTGTGTGTGTGTGTGTGTGCGCGCGTGCGCGCGAGTGTGTATGTGTGTGTGCGCGCACGCGCGAGTGTGTATGTGTGTGTGTGTGTGTGTGTGTGTGTGTGTGTGTGTTGTGTTGTGTTGTGTTGTGTTGTGTTGTGTTGTGTTGTGTTGTGTATGTATGCGCGCGCGCGAGTGTGTGTGTGTGTGTAAAGAAAGCGAGAGCGCGCGCGCGCGTGCGTGCGTGCGTGCGTGCGTGTGTGTGTGTGTGTGTGTGTGTGTGTGTGTGTGTGTGTGTGTGTGTGTGTGTGTGTGTGTGTGTAGAACGTGTCTCTGTGTGTCTGTCTGTCTGTTTGTGTGTGTGTGTGTGTGTGTGTGTGTGTGTGTGTGTGTGTGTGTGTGTGTGTAGAACGTGTCTCTGTGTGTCTGTTTGTGTGTTTGTGTGTGTGTGTGTGTGTGTGTGTGTGTGTGTATGTGTGTGTGCGTGCACGTATGCCCTTGAGTCTGCAGTGTGTACATTAGATTTCCGAATAGAAAGGGAAGGCTCCGGTACTGAAAAAAAATCATAACTAATGTTTCATTTAATGTTTTTCTTCTACCATGTGTGGAATCATTCACATGCTAGCAGCTTCATGAAATCATACACTGAAATGACGGGACCGTTACGCAGAATGTATTAGGTGTTATGCAAAAAAACAATGAATTTCTTTTCTTTTTGTGTCCTTATTTTTCATTTTCATTGGACTTCAAGCAGCTTTTACACCTTCATTGCATAGGGTTATGGTATTTCAGGGCATGCGGTTACAATCTACTGAAAATCTGGGAGACGCTGCCTAGGACTTGGAGTTGAGGGGTTTGTGCCGATTCCAGGAGAGATATACACTCTGGACTGTCCGTTACAGAGAGATGACATCATTCCCTTTTTAATTTTGCTGGCAGTCCTGACGAGGTCTCCGTGGTCGGCTGGGCTGTAAAACAGAAAACATGAATGGATGGGTTTTCGTACAGACCAAGAGATGTGTACTCTGTAGGTTGTCTTCGTAGGGCGCGTTATGGAGCGGTTCTGTCTCCGCTAAGGACTTGTTTGGAAGAGGTTATGTCTCTGCTTAGGCTGAGTTGGGGCATGGTACTGTCTCTCCTTCTGACTAGTTAGGGAAAGGTTCTTTTTCAGCCTATGAGTAGTTATGGAAGAGTTCTGTCGCTGCTTCGGGCGAACCATGGACAGGCTCTGTCTCTGCTTAGGACTAGTTAAGGAGAAGTTCTGTCTCTGAGATTGCAGTGGAAAGGTTTTGTCTCGGCTTAGGACTTTCATGGCGAAATTCCATCCTTGCTCATGATTTTTATGACAAGTTTCTGTCTTTGTTTAGGATTTGTCCTGGACAGATTCTGTCTCTGCCTAAGAATAGTTAGGGGGAAGTACTGTCTCTGGTTGGGATTAGTTAAAAGAAGTTATGTCTCTGGGATTGGTATGGACAGATTTTGTCTCAGCTTTAGATTCTTGTGGAAAGGTTCCATCTCAGTTTCGGGCTTTTATGAAGACATTCTACCTTTGCTTATGATTGTTACAGAAAGTTTCTGTCTATGTTTTAGGATATGTTAGGAAGACGTTTCTGCTTTGGATTTTTAAGAAGTAGCTCTGCCTCTGCTTAGGATTGTTATTGAAAGATTCCTGTTTAGGTTTAGGGCTTGCGGTGGAGAGGTTCTCTGCAGACAAAAAATTGTTCAAATGATCGGTTCTTTTTCTTCACTGTATTGTTCAGCTACGGTCCTAACCAGAAGTGGAGACGTGAATCACACACACCCACGCACACACACACACACACACACACACACACACACACACACACACACACACACACATACACACACACACACACACACACACACACACACACACACACACACACGCACGCACGCACGCACGCACGCACGCACGCACGCACGCACGCACGCACGCACACACACACACACACACACACACACACACACACACACGCGCGCGCGCGCGCGCGCACTCACACTCACTCACTCACTTACACACACAGTATTTCATGTGCGTTCAAAATCTACATGCAGGCAATAGGCTAGCCTCCCTCAACCCCAATCAACAAGAAGCTGGCGCATGTGGTAACCTAATAGGGCAGCACAGCCTAGTGCTATATATATCTTTCTTTCGTCTTTAATAAAGTAGTTAATGTCCTGCACAAGCGAGCGGGGTGGGACTCCAACAAAGGAGAATAAAAGAGAGTGAAAAAAAACGAGGCGAGATACCGATCCTCTCCGCTCTTCATCTCTGATCCGAATGACCGACATTCCTGTCAGAGCGAACGATCAAGTCCGGAGCGTTAACCAGTGTGTCACCAAGGCAACGGTGACACTGCAAATCATTTCAGGCGCAGAGTTAACTCTCTTCAGTCAGATACCCCCACTCCTCGGTCACTGTTATTCCGTGTCTTGGCCATCTGACTCCCCCCCTCCCCCCTCCCCACTCCCCCCCCCCCCCCCCCCCCCCCCCTCCGTTCCCCTGTTACATTCCCTTGCCTGTCACTTTCCTGCTCCTCCCGTTTACGTCAGTTAGTTTTGTTTACGTCACTTTGTTGACGGGGCCTGCTGAGGTCATGGCCTGTGTGATTGTTGGACGTTGCTGTTTGTGTGTGGTACGTTGATAGGAGCACACCGACGTGTCTGAGGCTGGTTGAAGTGCTTCATAGATTGCTTATTTGTAAGATTTCATTAACACATTTCAATCTCTCTCACTAACACGAGGGACTGTTTTGAATTTGATTTCTCTATCTACATATATTAACAAATGAATACTCTCTCTCTCTCTCTCTCTCTCTCTCTCTCTCTCTCTCTCTCTTCTCTCTCTCTCTCTCTCCCATATATATATATATATATATATGTATATATATATATATATATATATATATATATATATATATATATATATATATATATATATATATATATACAGACTGTGTTTGTGTGTGTGTGTGTGTGTGTGTGGTGTGTGTGTGTGTGTGTGTGTGTGTTTGAAAACTAAGCAGCGACCTAAACATTCCCGATAACAAAAAACAAACAAAAAAAACCCTGTTGAAAGATCATAAAACGTACAGGTCCGTTAGAGCATGTAATCCAAGATGAGCCTGAAATCAATATCTGAAACGCATTCTCGCAGCTTTACCTTGTTCGAGAGTGTCCGAGCACAGCCAGCGGTGTCGAAGTACAGAAAAGAAATCAACACCTAGAAACATGAGATGGACACAGGTCTTCACTGAGTCAGTCAGAGCCTGACAGGCCGGACAGTGGTGGACAGTCTCTTCTCTCTCTCGGGGTACAGGACCACGCTCCTCGAAGTCTCTTGGTGGAAGAACCGCCTTATTTCCATTGCATTGGCATTAGTCTTGTTCAGTGAAAGTGCATCTGTTTGAATACGTTCCAAATAATCAGTGACGTGTTTGCGCAAGATCCGAATTGAACCTTCACTTTGAAAACAGGTGTCAAGATCCGATTTGAACCTTCACTTTGAAAACAGGTGTCAAGATCCGAACTGAACTTTCACTTTGAAAACAGGTGTCAAGATCCGAATTGAACTTTCACTTTGAAAACACGTGTCAAGATCCGAATTGAACTTTCACTTTGAAAACAGGTGTCAAGATCTGAATTGAACTTTCACTTTAAAAACAAGTGTCAAGATCCGAATTGAACCTTCACTTTGAAAACGGGTGTCGAGCAGCTTCAGCGTTGGGGTGAAGTTGTCAGGTCACGTGGTTCTGGCCATCTGTGGTCGGCTAGGATAGAACATAATTTGATCAACGTTTGGACCTTCTAATACCATCATTTGCACACATGGTAAAGTCGATAACTACCGAAAGGTCTAATAGATTAGAACACCTCAGTTTAGTTGCAAGAAAGACTGAGAGAGCTAATGTATATTACTTTGTATGCGATTGTTAATTCTGAGAACTAAAGCACATAGAACTTGGTTTTCGTGTGCTGATTCTTGGCGGAATGTGCTGCTGGACTGTAAATGAAATTGGAAAGTTTTCCAGACATCAAATAACTATTCTTTCATACCAAGAAGAAACTTCGTTCTTTGGACGTCATTTAAAGCACCTCAAAGCCACCTCTCTCGCTCGTGTTGTTGTTCTTCGTCATCTATATTGATTCTGATTACTTCAGAAATGTTCACTGACACTGGGTAAAGATTTCAAAAAGAAAAAAGCAACAAGTGCAGGTGCGCATCATCTCAAAAACTCTTCTTTTTTTCTTTCTTTTTTATAAAATAGACCGTTTATTTCTAAATCCTGAACAGAGTGAATCCGCTTCAAGCCAATCGTCTAAAAATAACGCAATGGCGGATCGCGCGTCGTCTAGCCCGAGCAGTTTGATTGGAACCGAATCTTACAAGAACGGTGTAAGGACCACCAGCGATTCCAGTCCCCCTGGCCCAGAAGCTCGTCCTGCCTTTTTTCGGGGCGGTTCCAGACAGGGCAGCTTCAAGAGGCAGTCTTCCAGGGACAGCTTGGGGTCCCTCCACTCGCGCACCTCTTCCAGGTCCAGCTTCATTCGACTGCTGAGCCAGCGAAGTAAGACAGGAGTGAAGGAAGGAGGGAGGGAGCCTTTGCCATGTGATGATGTTAAGGACATAGCGCTGTCAGCGTGGAGTGAAGGGAGGATGGAGCCTTTGCCATGTGATGATGTTAAGGACATAGCGCTGTCAGTGTGGAGTGAAGGAGGGAGGGAGGGAGCCTTTGCCATGTGATGATGTTCAGGACATAGCGCTGTCAGTGTGGAGTGAAGGAAGGAGGGAGGGAGCCTTTGCCATGTGATGATGTTAAGAACATAGCGCTGTCAGTGTGAAGTGAAGGGAGGATGGAGCCTTTGCCATGTGATGATGTTAAGGACATAGCGCTGTCAGTGTGAAGTGAAGGAGGGAGGGAGCCTTTGCCATGTGATGATGTTAAGGACATAGCGCTGTCAGTGTGAAGTGAAGGAGGGAGGGAGCCTTTGCCATGTGATGATGTTAAGGACATAGCGCTGTCAGCGTGGAGTGAAGGAGGGAGGGAGCCTTTGCCATGTGATGATGTTAAGGACATAGCGCTGTCAGTGTGAAGGAAGGAGGGAGGGAGGGAGCCTTTGCCATGTGATGATGTTAAGGACATAGCGCTGTCAGTGTGAAGGAAGGAGGGAGGGAGGGAGCCTTTGCCATGTGATGATGTTAAGGACATAGCGCTGTCAGTGTGAAGTGAAGGAGGGAGGAAGGAAGCCTTTGCCATGTGATGATGTTAAGGACATAGCGCTGTCAGTGTGAAGTGAAGGAGGGAGGGAGGGAGCCTTTGCCATGTGATGATGTTAAGGACATAGCGCTGTCAGTGTGAAGTGAAGGAGGGAGGGAGCCTTTGCCATGTGATGATGTTAAGGACATAGCGCTGTCAGTGTGGAGTGAAGGAAGGAGGGAGCCTTTGCCATGTGATGATGTTAAGGACATAGCGCTGTCAGTGAGGGCCAAAATACCACACCAACACGCGAAGTGTGCAAAGTGACGTTTGTTTAGGGCACAATACAAATCTAAAGAAATGAATATGCGAGAAAAATGTCTTCAGATGTCAAATATCAACAGGCAAAAAACTATTGATGAATGAATGAATGAATGAAATGAGTGAATTAATGAAATGAATGAAATGAATGAATGAATGAATGAATGAATGAAATGAATGAATGAATGAATGAATGAAATGAATGAAATGAATGAATGAATGAATGAATGAATGAAATGAATGAATGAATGAATGAATGAAATGAATGAATGAAATGAATGAATGAATGAATGAATGAATGAATGAATGAAATGAATGAATGAATGAATGAAATGAATGAATGAATGAATGAATGAATGAATGAAATGAATGAAATGAATGAATGAATGGATCAACAAATAGATAAATGAACAAGTAAATAAATTAACAATAATTTAATGAATTAACAATAATTTAATGAATTAACAATAATTTAATGAATTAACAATGCATGAAAAACACTCTCCGAAATGCAGCCAGTATGAAAATACACAGTGCATATTCAGCAAAATTGAGACACGATGGAAGGCCTTGTTCCAGAAAGGATTCACCATCGTTTGTTTCAGTTCTCTCACTCTTGTAATCCGTGTGCCGCTATCCTACTGAGATTCAACATAAATGCAGTTTTGAAAGATCCAGAATTTTGTAAAC
>CM031604.1:82469950-82479950 GCA_018398815.1 Conus ventricosus
GGACATGGTTGCTTTTCTTTTCTTTTTCTTTTTCTTTTTTTTCTCTTCATCAGTTAGCAACTCTCTCTCTCAACATCTCTCCTTAGTCCTTCCTCTGCAGACTCTATCTGGTGCTAATGCTTCAGCTCGGTTCTGTTCACTCCCCTCATCTCTCTGCTCTTCTCTCATCAGAGCCTACTCCCAGAACCTCTCCCTCTCTCTCTCTGGTTCTTCTTTCTCTTCTCTTCTCATGTTCCCCTTCTCTCACTCCCCTCACTTTCTTATCCCGTTCCTGTCTGTCAAAGGTGAGTACCATTGGTCAGAATTTTCCCGCCTTGTAAAAGGTTACCTCCCTTCTTAATTCCATTGGACGTTCAAATCGTCACAGTCACATCTACTGGCCTTGCTCTCTGTGGTGGTCAATGGTCATTTAATTAATTAGCTTGATTTTACCCCCACCACACAATACCTTCCCCCTTCCTACTTCAACCGGCGACGTCTGACTTAACTGTCGGCGCTGGTCCTGCAAATTGGCTCTTAGTCTGACCCAGGCGCCGAGACCCGTCTGGCCACACCTATTGAGACGTCGGTCCAGCTACTTAGTCTGTCTGCTGGACAGTGCTGTCTCCGTGAGACTAAAATTAGCCTCTTCGCTGTGCTTAATTGGCTGACGCCACACCGAAGTCGTCTGCTTGGAACCAGAATGTTTGCGTTTGGACTTACGTCCAATTGAACTGGCTGGCGACTGACCACGAATTCGGTTTTTCTATTTTTGTCCGTGACAATTTCCCCCTTGCAAAAGACTATGCTCCGCATTGTCTCAAAACAACGGTACAAAAAAAAACCGAATTTGCTGACAACACAGCTACACGTGCAAGTTTTTGCAAAATTATTTACACAAACGGTTTACAAATTATCAGCATGTATCACTCGTAAATATCACCCCAATGGTTATCATTGACGTGCGCTTCTGCCTTATTTCAATTCATTTTCTGATAACCTCGGTGCGCACCTATGCAATCCCCTACCTGCGGATTTGCCACATCTTCTCTTCACAACTACTATGAAAAGCACAATCTAATATGATCACGATCCATGACACCTCACTGAGGAATCTCCATCCTCACTTATCGCAAACAGTGCATTACTACACAAGCGACTGTATGCTCCAAACATAACTACATTTACATGAACAAGTCTCACAAAGAAAATATGAACAATAGCCAAATGGGAATGAACCCATATCCAATCAACATAACTGTAATCAACCCATATTATTAACAAAGTAGCTATGCACCCCGGATATGACTGACTTCCTCTGATTGCAGCTTGCTAGACTACACGGCTTAAATAGTCAGCTCCTACATTCTGCCGACCTGGAATGTACTGGACTCGATACCTGTAGGGCTGCAGTGCCATTGCCCAACGCAGCACCCTGCTGTTTTCAGCTGCGCCTCCTGCAGGAATTTGAGTGGTGATGATCAGTCTCTACCACGAACTCTTTCCCATACAAGTATTTGTGGAATTTCTGCACGGCCCACACGACAGCCAAACACTCCTTCTCTACCGTTGCGTACCCTTCTTCACACTTCGTCAGCTTCCTGCTAGCATACTTCACAGGAAACTCGACCCCCTCATGCTCCTGCAACAATACTGCACCTACTCCACCACCTGATGCATCTGTACGCAACAAAAATGGTTTGGACATATCCGGTAGCTTCAAGATGGGACGGGAACCTAGTCGTTCTAGCACTGTCTGCAGTGCTTGCTCTGCAGCGTCTGACCACTCGACCACTGCCGGTTTCCCTGCCTTGACCAAATCACTGAGAGGACTCGTGATTGCTGCGAAATTTGGTACAAACTCCCTATAGAAACCAATAAAACCTAGCAGACTCCTGACTTCTGTTTTGGTCCTTGGTCTCTCTGAATTCGTCATCTTCTCCACCTTTCCCTTTTCTGGCTGCTTTGTGTCGCCTCCAACAACAAAACCTAGGAACTCCAGGCTTGGAAAACCAATCTGGCACTTTGTTGGTCTGGCTGTGAGATTGGCTCGTCTCAACCTCTCTAAAACTGCTCCTAGCTGCCTCATATGCTCCTCCCATGTCTCAGATGCTATCAGAATGTCATCCATGAAATTCACTACGCCTTCCAAACCCGTCAATAACTTCCTCATCACCCGAGAGAAAACTGCAGGTGCGTTGACCATACCAAAAGGAAGTACTCGCCACTGGTATAGCCCCATAGGAGTGGAGAATGCTGTGACTTCTTTTGAGTCCTCACTCAAGGCTATTTGCCAATAACCCTGCTCAGATCTAACCTGGTGAAATACTTGTTCTTGCTTGTGGCGATCTGAGCGAACAGGTCTTCCACGTTCGGTATGACTTCTGCATCGACCTTGTGACACTGTTCAGACGTCTATAGTCAACACAGAATCGATGCTCACCTGACTTTTTCCTCACTAAGACGACGGGTGCACTATACGATGATTTGGACGGTTCGATCACCCCAAGGTCCAACATCTTTTCCACCTCCTCCTCGATCACTCGTTTGGTGGCATACGGGACTGGGTAGGGTTTCACATGTACGGTTTTTGCGATGTTAACTCCACCGTACAGGTCTCTAGAGTTGTCCTGCCTGGTTTATCAGTCAGGGACGCCCTATACTGTTTTAGGAGCCCCCTAGCTTCCTCCTGTCTCCAACTGTCTAGCCCTTCATACAGTGACACATCCCTGTATGACTCTTCTCCTGGAAACTCAGGCAACAAAATCTCCCCTTCTTCTGCTGGGTCTCCTTCACCTCCATCAATGATTGCTGCTGCGCCCATGTGCTGAGTCTCACGCTGAATATATTTGCGGAGAAAATTCGCATGGAAAAGTTTTGGTTTCCCATTCACATCAATTCGGTAATCCTGATCTACCTTTTCAATGATTGTGAATGGTCCTTTCCAATGCATCAGCAGCTTGTTGTGATCCGTGGGAAGCAGTAACAGGACTTGATCTCCCACCTTGAGGGATTGCTTCCTCACCTTCCTGTCATATTGCTTCTTCTGAACGACCCTAGCCTCCTGCAAACTTTCCCTTGCAGCCTTACATGTCTCCTCTAGCCTATTGCGTAAGTCCACCACATACTGATAAGTGGTTTTGACCTCTTCTGACTCCTGTTCTCCGGACCACAGCTCTTTGAGAATACACACTGGTCCCCTGACTGTCCGCCCATACAGCAGCTCAAATGGTGAAAAGCCTGTGCTCTCCTGAGGGGCTTCCCTGTAGGTGAACAATGCCGCTGGAATGTAACGGTCCCAATCTGCCGGTCTTTCCTCACAGAGCTTCTTTAATATGCCCTTCAGCACACCATTGAATCTTTCCACCAAGCCATTGCATTGTGGGTGGTATGGGGTAGTGAGAAGCTGTGTGATCCCTAGCAGCCTGTTGACCTCCCTCATCACGCCTGAGGTGAACTGTGACCCCCTGTCACTGAGAATTTGTGACGGCACACCCACGCGAGAAAAAATGTCCACTAGCCCTTCAGCGACCTGTTGCGTATCTACGCCTTTCAATGCGACTGCTTCTGGATATCTGGTCGCGTAGTCCACGAGCGTCAACACATACCTGTGCCCACCTTTGGAACAGGGCGAGATTGGGCCAATCAGATCAACGGCCACTCTCCTGAATGGTGTGTCAATCAAAGGGGGCTGTTTAAGAGCGCCTTCCTCTTCACCCCTCTTGTGGCTGACCTTTGACACACGTCACATGACATGCAGAAACGCTTTATGTCTGCCATTGCCCCTGGCCAGTGAAAATCATCAAAGATTCGGTCAGCTATTTTGCCGGTGCCGAGATGACCCGCCATGAACGACTCGTGACCCACTGACATGACAGTGTCACGATAACATGCTGGTACCTCTAACTGAGTTGTCACCTTACCTGTCTTCCCCTTGGTGAACACTCGGTACAACAACCCGCCTTTCATAAGAAATTCTGTCTCACCTCCTCTAACCACCTTTTCTCTCCACCTCTTGCTAACTCCCAAGACTTCACGAGCGAAGGGTCTTGTTCCTGCGCTGCCCTAAACTCATCAGGCGACACATCTATGCCTGACTTCCTTGCTGGAACGACTAACGTTTATCAACCTTTTCCTCCTTCTTGCTCCGTGTTTGAACTGCTGCCCCTGTAGCAGTCAACAACTCAGGATCCCCTGGATCCCTTGCACCTGGAATATTTCCAATGATCAAATCATGAAGGGGTTTCCTCCATCACCAGCACAGACAACTCGCCTGAGAAGTAAGGGTACGTACTTCTATCTTAGCAACTGGGAACTCCCTCACAGTGCCATCGATTAGAGTACAGGTCTGGATTTGCCCTGTCAAATCCCCTTCCTCGACCAGCGTTGTTCTTACTACACCACATGAACAACCAGTGTCCCGTAACACTTTCACCCTCTGCTGGCCGATCCACCCTTCTTCCACTGGTAATGAACCACTCAGCCTAGTGCCCTCCATCCCTGACACTGACTGCTGTCCAATGCTAGCCATAGGCCGCACTCCACCCTCTTCAGATTGGATCCCTTTTGGTTCCACTGCAGGTCGTTTCCCCTGGCGACCCTTATCAACCTCTTGCAAGGCTGCTGCCTTCTGGAACCTCATGCGACAATCCCTCGCCACATGTCCCTTCTTGTGACAAATGAAACACCTATTGTCCCTTTGTCCTCCTTTCTGCCCCACCACTGGGTTTTGCAGACTGTGCAAAAACTCTCCTAGTCTCCTTGCACTCTTCTCACATGTGCCTGGCACCTGTTTCTCCTGCACCTTAGTGCCCAAACGTGCCTCCCTATACACCTCTGCTAACTTCAGCAACTCCCCTGCTGTCTCTGGCTGTCTCTCTTTCAAATGTATAGTTAACTCTGGACTGCAACCTGACAAAATCTGTTCTTTCATAACCAGCTCTTTCAATTCAGCGAACTCCTTTCTCGTACCACTCAACTCTAACCACTTCTCAAATAGTGATCTAAACGTGCACCAAACTGAGTGTACGTTTCACCTGCTTGTAATCTAGCTGATCGAAATTTCTTTCTGAACCCCTCCTCTGTGAGGTCAAATCCCTTCATCAAAGACTCCTTCACAGCACCAAAATCAGATTGTTGGTTTGCTGGTAATGCAGTGAAAATCTGTAATGCCTTACCCGTCAATAGCGCTGACAAAATGACTGCCCACTCTTCTGCAGGCCAACCCTGACTAGTAGCAAACGTTTCAAAACGACTGATGTACGCATCAATCGAATCTGTTCCTTCAGAGAATTTTGGCAACTTTGGTCGGGGGCATAACTGCGCACAGGGTCACTGGAAACTGAACTACCATCATCGGTGGTCTCCCTCTGTATTCTCACTCTCTCTAACTCTAATTGAATCCTTAATCTTTCTGTTCCTGCGTTTCCTGAGTATTGTTAGCTTGAATCCTTAGTCTTTCTGTTTCCTGCGTTTCTTTAGCCTGATTATCGTTAGCCTGAATCCTTAATCTTTCTGTTTCCTGCATTTCTACTGCGACACGGCGTCTTTACGCTCGCTCATCTCTTTCCATCTTTTGTGGGTTTCAACGAATGCTCGCAACTCTTCTCCCGAGTAGCCTAAATCACGAGCGACGCTCACAAGTTGTTCAATAGGGGTGTTCTTTTCGTCCGCCATTATAACTTCTTTTTTTTTTTTGAACAAGATTTTATTACTACGACAGCCAAACTGGTGGTTACCGACACGAGTGACGTAATAGCACAATCCTATGAATGATAATATTAGCTTGGGACAACGTAATTAGTTTTTATAAGACGCCTAGCGCCTGACCCAACTATGAGAGCGAATTATAGGCAATCTGTGCGAAATAAGTACTCTGGGCTGAAATGCCAAGCCTATGTTTAACTATCTTGGAAACATACAGTTAGACACTACCTTGTCTAGGATTACAACACTTGAATCCCACCCAGCTTCCTCTCTGAGAAGTTGAACAATTATAATAAATGGGCCAGAATATCCTGGCAAGCTCGCCAATAAATTGTCAACCTCGGGGTATGTCAGTGGAGGAAGGACTAGCGCACAGCCCAAACACACTCACAGCTTGCTTTCAATCTCATTCATATATCATGCATTCGTCACATCAAACCACTAGTAAAGTCTATAACTTTACTACACATGATCATAGAACCAAACATCAATGCATATGGAGTCAAACAAAATAAAACATTCTCTCTTTCCTTGAACTTCACAAAACCATTTGTCAAAATCATCATTAACTAACCCGGGTATAAATAGATTTCTACTTTACCTGGCCAGGTGATCTTAAACTATTCACGAATCACTGTCTTTACTTTCTTCTTTTTTTTTTCTTTTCTTTTCACTGTCACTTTCACAAACACCAGTCACGACACAACTGCTGGCACTGGTCAGGTTGGACCGCTGGCACTGGTCAGTTGGACTGCTGGCACTGGTCAGGTTAGACCGCTGGCGTTGGTCAGGTTGGACTGCTGATGAAAGTGGCGCTGCCAGGTATGAGGTCGAACCCCGGTTCAGATTGAACAGTGACTACCAGACATCGATCTGTTCTCCTTTCTTTCTTCCTGCATTAACGCATTGCACTCTCTCTCTCTCTCTCTCTCTCTCTTCTAGTCTGCTCTATCAAATGGACATGGTTGCTTTTCTTTTCTTTTTCTTTTTCTTTTTTTTCTCTTCATCAGTTAGCAGTTACCAGGCGCCATATTTCTTATGAGCGACAACAATTTTTCAAGTTCCTGAGCGAGAAAACAAAAGACCTTGCACGAAAAAAAATTTGGTTTAAAAAAATGGGTCCAGAACTGCTGGAATTTTGCCTCGTCTACGTGAGTGACTGTTCTTTCTGATTGCACTGATGATGATGATGATGAGGTGGTGGTGGTTTGGTGGTGGTTCTGATGTTGGTAGTTGTTGGTGTTGGCAAATCATAAATAAGATCTTTCATTAGATTAGGAAAAGACCAACATTTTTCCCATCTGATCTAGGATTTTAGGGAAGAAAAATTTTTAACAAAGTTTCTGGTACACTTTTAGAAGATGTATTTTAAAGAGATGTGTGAAAGGGCTTTTTGATGACTTGTGAGTTGATTTTAACGTGGTGACAGTCCTGATGTGGCCCTTTACGGTCGGCTGGGCTATAAACAACATGACCTTACCTTAGATTAGGCCGAAACAAACACGTGAACGCACATCCTTCACTATGCCGGACACCGCCTGCAGGTACCTTCGCGTGGCAGCCTGATGGTGGGCTCTGTGGTGGACAAGGGCCTGGCGGCCAAGGGCATCGTGCCGACCACCTGGAACAGCACGGTGCTGGTCAACGACAAACCCTTTACCCAGCAGCTGACCGACAACAGCCAGGAGGTGTTAGAGGCCAAGCTGGCCTTTGCCATGGCCGTCACCTTCGCCGTCGGCTGCGTGCAAGTGAGTGGACCGCCAACCCAGCCTCTTTCACCACCTTTGTCTCCCCCCCCCCCCCCCACCTCTTCCTCCTCACTGTCTATCCCTTCTGTCTCCATCTCCCTGATTTCGCCCCAACACTGTCGGTATTTAAGGACGCTACTTGTTTGGTTGTTGTTGTTGTTGTTGTTGTTGTTGTTTGCTGTAATCTGTTTTTGCCCGTTTGAGCTGTATACGTATTTTTGCCTTTTTTCTTTTTTTTTTTCTTTTTTTTTTTTGTTGGGGAAGGGGGGGTTGGTTATCTGATTGTGTCTGTGGGTGCTTGTGTATCTCTGTATGTGTGTGTGCGCGCGCGCGCGTGTGTGTGTTTATGTGTGTGTGTGTGTGTGTGTGTGTGTGTGTGTGTGTGTGTGTGTGCGCGCGCGCGCCCACGCGCGTTTAACTGAGAGTTATGAATTAGGCGGAATGGCTGGTGCCTTCGTGTCTTTATAGCACAGTCAACTTCAATACGTCTGAAGAATGTCAGTAACTGAGCTGTTTAACCATGGTGTATGTATGTTCTTTGGATGGTGGAGTTGGGTTTGTAGATGCTTTTCTAACTGATGGAACATTAGGATGCTTCCTCATGCGGTCGGCTGGGTTATCATAAAATAAACCTATATCTTA
Source organism: Conus ventricosus (assembly GCA_018398815.1). NCBI lineage: Eukaryota > Metazoa > Mollusca > Gastropoda > Neogastropoda > Conidae > Conus > Conus ventricosus. The sequence continues at coordinate 82,478,026 of CM031604.1, forward strand.
AACATGACATCTCTCTCTCTCTCTCTCTCTCTCTCTCTCTCTCTCTCTCTCTCTCTCTCTCTCTCTCTCTCTCTCTCTCTCTCTTATATTGCTGTCTTTATGTAAGGGCGTGGGCAGGATTTGGGGTAGAGGGATTGAAAGTTTGTATAGCTTTGGAGATACACGGTAGGAGAAAAAAGTATTTTTCTTCCATGTTATTACTATCATGCTTTTTTTTTATCTTGAATTAAAGAAGACTGTTAGTTTAAGCAATGAATGAATAGGTTTTAAAACTTTTTTATGCAACTGTTTTTTACGCCTATTGCGTAGTTTTAGGTTTCCCTCTGGGCGGGGGCTGGATTTTTAAATAAAATAAAATATTAAAAAAAGAAAAGAAAAAAGAAAAACAAACATGAGCTTGCTTATTTACTACCTTCGTTTGTGAAGAGTTTGTCTTGTATTGTCTGTTTCATACCCCATTTTCTTTCTTTCTTTCTTTTCTTTCTTTCTTTCTTTCTCCTTTCCTTCTTCCTTTTTATACAATGCTGACAGCTTCTTCTGGGCATTTTCCGGCTGGGCTTTTTAACGGTGTACCTTTCGGACCCCCTCGTCAGCGGGTTCACTACCGGAGCGGCGTGTCACGTGTTCACCTCTCAGGTCAAGCATATCTTCGGGCTGGAGATGGGCCGCTACTCTGGGCCCTTTAAACTCGTCTACGTGAGTTATCTTTCCTTCTGATTGTTCTGGTGGTGGTGGTGGTGGTGGTGGTGGTGATAGTTCTGATGTTGGTTGTTGTTGGCGGTGTTGGGAATTCATAAATGAGAACTTTCCTTCATTTTACAGACGTCCGTAAACATAGATTAAGTCACAAGGGTCAGTCTTGACGTCAGCGTAAATCCGTTGAGAAGGAGAGGAAGGGAGCTGTATGTTAGGTGATGGTTTTGTTTTCGTCAATTTCGGTCCATATTTCTGACTGTGTAAATTTCCCACTTGGTCTTAAACGTGCCAAAGTGTTGGTTTCAGGTCCAACTTATAATGCGAGCCCAGAACGCTCCAGTTGCCATAGTTCTTGTTAGTGGCACAATGTTCCTTGTCCCGAACGAGAAAAGAAAAGACCTTACGCGAAAAATCGGCAAAAAGATGGCGTCGAGAACTGCTAGAATTTTGCCTCGCTTGATGGTGACTAAGTAAATTTTATAATGAAGAGAAATCATAATAGCAGGGCCTGTTTACCAACGAACCTACCAGAGGCCAAACTGGTGACTCTCTCTCTCTCTCTTCTCTCTCTCTCTCTCTCTCTCTCTCTCTCTCTCTCTCTCTCTCTCTCTCTCTCTCTCTCTCTCTCTGGAGGCCTGGTTGGTATTTCTTTCAATCGTTCTGCCTGCTTGCAGTCGTACCGGGACTTGTTCCTCAACCTGCCCCACTCCAACGCCGTGACTCTGATCGCCTCCCTGGTGTGCATCGTGCTCCTGGTGTTCATCAAGGAATACATCAACAACAACCCCAAGGTCAAGGCCAAGCTGAAGATGCCCGTTCCTGTGGAACTTATTGTGGTCAGTGGATCTGCGAGGAGAAGAGGGTGGAATGGAGTGGGGTCAAGAAGTTAGGGAGGGGGGGGGGGGGGGGGAGGGTTGAAAGAGGGGCGGGAAAAGGGGGGAGCGGGGAGGGGATGAAGAAAGTGTGTATGTGTGTGTGTGTGGAGGGAGGGAGTGGGGAGTGGGGGGGTATGTAGGTGGGTGTGCGTGCCCGCGCATGCGCATTTGTGTGTGCAATGTGTGTGTGTGTGTGTTCGTGTGTGTGTGTGTGTGTGTGTGTGTGTGTGTGTGTGTGTGTGTGTGTGTGTGTGTATGTATGCATCCATGTGCATGTATGTACGTGTGTGCATGTGTGTGTGTGCATGTGCTTGTATGTGTGTGTGTGTGTGTGTGTGTGTGTGTGTGTGTGTG